>OZ020251.1:2138937-2738937 GCA_963971285.1 Astropecten irregularis | reverse complement strand
TACATTATTTAACGGGATTGCACAAGGACCGAACCGTGACATTTTGAAAATCTACGTGAGGTTAATAATGTGAACCGAACTTGCCTCAAAAGAAGTTCATCATAAGTTTAGAAAAGGACCACAATTGTAATACATTGCTTTTTGACGGGCTATAGCATTTAGTGAGTCAGGAAAAGAGTCTTTTCATGAATCAGAGAGAGTATCAAACAGGCAGATGTCACACACAATTACGCTGCAGAACATCTTCAAGATGCATCGTAAAATCTACACAAAGGTTTGCATGACGTCTTGACAGCACCAATGCTCCCGTCGTTTTCTTGACAAAGAAAGGCATTCATTTCAACAACATAAGCAGTAATAAGGTCACAATCTAAGCCATCTCTGCTTCTCTCGTCAACATAATACGAAGGGACTTAGTAGTTATGGTCGGTCTTGACATTATTCCCTACCGGAAGAGTGTCTGGTTCAGACAGAGTTGTATTTATTAATCTTAACGAAGGCCGGGTGTTCTTCTTGTTTCTGGCTTCAACCGCAGACATTCAGCGTAGCGGGGAAAACAGAGGGAATTAATACAGTGGCGAGTCCCTCATAGAAGATAATAGGGGAGGGGGAATATGCATAATGTTTCAGCGGCAGTCAAGGTTGTTATGCAGGTTTTTCATAATGTCTCCAAACCTCAGCATATTACACTTGAGCTAGGGATAAGCTGTTATATGGAAAACGGATCACCACGCGGCGACTCGGTGGTTCGTTTCTCATATAAATCACACGCAGGGTTGTCTGAATGTTCAGAGGGAGACAGATTCAATAGTTCAAACGATCCACTAACCTACAAATGAGTGGACCATGCATGCGTCAGGACACGAAATGCAAGTGTGACATATTACATAGTGTCCTGAATATCGCAATACTGCATGACATCATGCACGGAATAACATTATATGCAGAGTAGTACCAGGCACAGCATTCGTTCTATCAGCTAAAAAGGACTAGAATTCCCTTACTGTTTCTCACTGCAAGATTCAGATATGTGATAAAACCATGTCTTGGCTATCACCATGTACAATTTAAGCATATTGGGGCTGAAATTAGCTAAAATATGATCAATTGAAAGAATACTCCTTAATAACAAATTTGCAAGGATAACGCACATAGTGGTCAAAACACACATAATGTGTATGAAAGAAAGATGAAAATCGGGTTATGAGGTTGGGTAATTCAGTCTTAGTTTTTTCACTCAATTTAAACCTAAATTTGCTCAAATTCCACATGGTGATAGCCAAGACATAGTTGTATAACATATCTGAATCTTGAAGCGATGAACAGTTTAATGTTCACCTAAGAGTTCTCGAAACAAGTGTTGCGTTTTTTTTTTCGTTTTTTTTTTTTTTGGGGGGGGGGGGGGTAAACCCTGTATACGCTTACAATGCGAGTTTAGGAAGTACACTTCCATCACATAATGGCCCTTTTCAATAGAAGCACTTCGGAAGTAGACTTCTTTGGTTTGAAATGGAAAACAGAGCTTCAGCTTCAATGAAAAACCACAACCTATATTTTCAGCATATTAATAACAAAGATGGAGCCGGAGCCTGAGCCGGAGCCGAGGTTTGCAAAAGGCCAATGTTTTCCTCATACCCTGGAGGCTGGCTCAATTCTATTACCCTATCACACACTGGTGAGAAGCAGCAACACCTCCAATCACCCGAGTGTACCCTCCCCAAGCCATTTGCCCGGCCTACAAATAAAATCCTGAACTTAGTGACATTATTGCAGCGGCGTAACATGTAGATCACTCGTCCAGCCAGGCAACTGGCTCAATTCTATTACAATATCACACACGGGCGAGAAGCAGAAATACCTCCAATCAACTGAGCGAATCCTTCCCCGATCCATTTACCCGGCCTACAAATAAAATTCTGAACCTGCAGATCGTCCACCCACTACAGGAAACTGGCTTATTTGTTCAAGGTCCAATAAAATGTGTCACAAGGCCTACATTTCAATATTATTCTGTACGTGATCCACAAAAGCCACGAGGTTGTTTTATTTGACACAGTTTGGGCTTAAACACGAGCGTTGGATTGGATAGGAAGGAAGTCAACATTACCATAACATTAGTGCACTATAGTCCGTAGACCTTTCTTTTGCTTATAAAATTCGGTGGCGGTTTGCATGGGCGGCCAAATGTTGCAAACATCATTTCGTCTTTTCGGGCTGTGACGTTGCAAAAGAAAGGTCTACGGCTGTCCAGCCATCTATATATATATACTTAATAGTTAAAGGTACTATATCATACCTTGGTAGCATATCGAAACAGAAATCTCCACAGATTTACCTATAACTTACAGGGTATAAGAATGGTGATGGTAGAAACAAACCGTTAAAGTTGTTCTACCTGAAATGTTGTATTTATACAGAAAAGAGTAAAACCAATTGACCATTGATCTTTCAAAGATCATAAAGAAAAAGAAAAGACTACCGTTGTAATTTTTCACTGTTTTCTAAAAGAGTGGGAACCATATGGGACTGACATTTTCGCAGATGACGGTTTCTGTGTCTTACTTGATATTTTTGCCCATGAATCTGTATTTACTTGAAAACAAAACAAAACAAAGTATGATATTATTTTAAACATCCATGTACAGTAACAGTTGACTGGTAACATGTAACAGTTTTGAATGTGAAATCATTAAAAAGGGATGGCAAATGCTCGGATGCAATGAGTTTCACTTGGAGATTTTGTGGTCAAACTTTGCTGAACATTACATAGTCGAAATAAAGAGTTCATTAAGGCAATGATGATATACACGCCAGATAATGACATAAAACACCGATAAGTCAATGAGGCTTAACTTCAATGTCAATTTAAAACCCATTTGAACGGTGAGTCAACCTGCGTCTCTCATCTTCTATGTGTTTTAATCTGCTAACGTCACGCGTGGACAGATCTCCACACATCGGAAGACTGCACATGAAAAGCAATCTTAAACTCAAATCTACTCAAATTTAAACTGCTCCTGAAATATTCATAATACAAAATGGATGGTTTTCTACTTGATGTCTGGTTAGCCAAGACTGCTCGTATAGACTCCATTCTAAATGGAGACGCCATTGTAAATAATGCACAACGGCTGAAGTCATAGTAAGTAAATAGTACAGTAACTTGTTTATATTCGACAGAGTGATTTTGCTGAACACATAAAGTTTCGCTTCGCAAAGATTGCAATGTACATAAACTTGCCTGCTATCGTGTGGAGGTAATCAAGTTCGGATATACTGTTTTAATCAGAAGCATCTTTTATGCGTTATCCACCTGATAAATCAGTGCCTAGCTTATATAGTTGTCTGGAACCTCAAGACGCAGACAGTTCAATTAATAATCAGCACTGTCTCTGTGTTTTATGTCAGAGAGTGACACATCCATGACCCTTTGACCTCTCGCAACTCACACGATCACGTCACAAATCATCACTCTTGATTTCCTTGCCTTTCCTGAGTCCTGATCAGCAATTCACAAGTTAATATCGGTAAATAATATACAGTGGGACGAGCAATACGTATGGACACAGTCACACACACATTATTAACAGCAGCGCAGCTAATAACAACAAAATATATAGGCTGCTGGCACAGCCGGATTGTGAAAATAAAATATGAAATTGGATGTTTTTGCACGAGGGATTCTAAGTATAGAACGAAGCAGCCAAAGATAAATAACGGTGCATTAGCGATGGGTGTTGTTGTTGATGATGCACGAGTGGCGAACAAGAAATAGAAATCTGACTTTGAACCGTAATTCACCGATAACCGTTTTATGCGGAATCGGAAAGTTCCGGAGTGTGTACGGATTTTAATTTTGCATGGTAATGTATGTTGCCATTTCTGCATTTAGAATAAAAAGACCAGGCGCGTAGATTTTATTCACTGGAATTCTTTGCAGCATTCTGAATCGTTTAGAAATACCAATCTAGCAGAATAACCGAATGCACCGAACTGTACAAATGAAAACAGCTGCACAGGGCAAAGGGAACGGAACGACGGAACACGATATGTGTTCACATATGTACAATTGGACTCTAGGATACAAACCTGTACACAAATGAATATTTTAATGGACACGTTGAATCCCAACGTGTACAATTAACGTAGGTAAAGGTATAATACATGATTGGTAAAGGTCACAGAGCAGCACTCAGGTTTTGATCTTACCCCAAAATCTTGATAAATCTGGACTTCTTGATAAATACACTATTTCAGTCGGTAATATTTAAACGGTATGATACCAGCACCATCGCCATATCCTTAAAGTTATACGTAAATCTGTTAACATTTCTGTTTGGGTATGTTACCAATCCTGTACTGTATCATCAAGACAATGATGGGTCAGTTCAAACAATACAATAGTGTGTAACAAAGAAAGCTATTGTTCCAACATATTAATGAAATATTTCCTCTGAAATGCTGTCATCACCTAGAAACGAGTGTCTGAATACCGCGAAAAAATACCTCAGCTAGTTTCCAAAGTAACAATTGAATTAAACGAAAAATGAACGTGCCAAATGCATTCCCAAAACGTTAACCCATATATAATTATATCCGTGAATTCCATGGAAACTAGGACATCGATCGTAATAAAATTGTGGAAAAGGTTACTGTCATGACATTTACCACATGATTAGAATTATTCTTTTTTCCCCTCTGCAACACATGACAAATGACGAACGTAACCTTTAAGATTTTGCTTTTATCGAGACAGAAGCCAGGCCATTAAAATGCATTTCCGATGCACAAGCAGTTTGCAGCATAGTTAACATATACTTCGAGCGATGGAACTAAAATGTTTAAACATGAAAGTAAATAATAAAATGTTCCAGCTTTAAAGGTGACAGATGTTTTAACAATGAACTTAACCAGTCACAAACCAGTCCTTGATTTGAAATTCATGAACGTGTCATGTTTACATTGATATGGCATGTGTAGCAAATGTTCAAAGCTCGCTTTCAATTCACAAAAGGTGTCTTGACGAATAATTGCATGCATGTCCCACATGCTCTTCGGCTGTGACATCTTGTTCTCTATCCAATGGTGCATGCATCGTATGGAATCGTTCTTTATCGCCAGCATTGCTATAATCACCAATTTAAATCCCTTGCTGAATGGGAGGATTCTTCGGTTGTGAGAGTGTTAATCAAATTCCACCTGCGTCTTACCTCCTGAATCGCCCATGCACAATGTCTGCAAACTCATAGCTTAAAAATTGCAATGGGACCACAAATAGTCCTACACAACCTTCGTTGCCGCTCGCTTTCTCGATAAATTACTTAAGGGCAGGCTTTGAGGACGTATTTAGACAAATCCACGATCATAGTGGTTTAAAGACGTACTACCATACCTTTTACAGTTGGAATGGGAAAGATAATATGTTTAAATTTGAAAATTGTAATTTGAAATTTAAAATTTGAAACTTGCAATTTCAACGTGGCCTTTTATTTGATACCCAAGCCCCTAACCAAAAATTCAAAGAAAACCAGAGTAAGATAGGTGCTAGCTACTGTTACCCATTTATGTGTATCTCTACGTGCATGTTATTTTCCTCTTGCCATTTAGCCTTTGAGAAAGATCCTGCTAGGATTGAAACATCAAGTCCTCCTAACTCCGACCATTTAGCCTTTGAGAAAGATCCTGCTAGGATCAAAACGTCAGGCCCTACTTACTCGAAGCACAATTAATTTGAAAACAAATATTAGCAAACCGGATTATGTCTTCAAAACACATCTGAAGTTAAATACATCTCTACTGTTAAAAAACGCAACCTGTCTATCTTTGTTTAAGCTAAAAATTATTGTATATAGAAAAAGGAGTTATTTTAGTCCCATAATTTCTGAGCACCCCACTTTTCGCGACGAAAAACCTGCAGAACACACGCAGTATACTACGGTTCGAGCCTATACTAGTTATGTAGGTGACGTCACAATCTATTGTTGCGTGGTTGGCTCCAAGGGGGATTTTATAACTGTTTCGTCAAAATAAAGCATTTACAACAAATATTAATTTATATTGTCATTAATTATGTATTAAGCACTACTTTTAAAGCACTTTCATCCCTTTCCCACATTTTATTACAGTGAAACTTCAAGTTGGGTGAAGAATGTAAAATGCTCATGACTTCAAAATCTCAAATTGTTATCATACAAACAAGATGCTAATAACCACATTTTTGTTCCCGAAGACCTTTTACGCATTCGCCCACACGCGTGCTATTATCTTTAATATTAAACAGCACACGCACCATGTGTAATGAACACGCAATTCCACGTACACACATTACGAATTTAGTACATGGACAGTGGTATTGTGTGAATACAGCTTGTATGGTGAACACGTGCTCAGAATGTACATGAATTTTTAATTTCCTTCGCGAACATTGACAGGTCTGAAATAGAAAGAACGTAAAGCACATAGACTAAAATGAACAATTAATAATCGAATAGGACTTATACAGCTATAGTTTAAGCACTCTCGATGAATTTACAAGCAGACACTAGATCTACCGCTTCGGTGAGTTTGTGTTTTTGTTTAGATACAAATTCGAATTTGGATTCATAATTGAAAAAAAAAACGATCTTCTGTCATATGAAGCCTGATAGATAGTGTTATTAAATAAGGGCTTTTAAATTAAAATATAAATATAATAGTACAGTGGCATCAAAACAGTGATAATCAACTGACAAGGGCTTTTAGTTACCTAACAGTTTGTACTTTTGTGAAAGAATTTAAGCTCTTTTAATTTTTTATCTACTAGCTTTATAAAATCCTTAGAATCAACTAAATTTGTGTACCAAAAAAGGTCCGTGGATCAAGCTTGCATTTCAATTTTACACACATTTGTTTTTTGGTCAGTATACCTTCTCTTTTCAGCCTCAATTAATGGGAAAAGTCCTATACAGCAAAGATATGTGTAAACACGATATAAGTATTAAAGGCTTAGTGAGTTTGTACCAAAACATATTTTTAATTACGTTTGTTTAAATCTTCAGCTTGAGAAAATGGAATTGATTGCTATACACGAGATGACTGCAACCAACCAGTACTCGAATCTGCAGTAAGACAATTTAATAGTCCATGGTTAATCATTCCCAAACCCGAGCAATTTTCAGCTTTGAATAAGCTTCCTCTTCGACCGAGGCAAAATCTGCGAAAAAAAAATCATCACTTGAATTCTCTGGGCGGAATTGATGGGGTTATGAAGGAAGGTTTTCTCTGTGTATAAGTCTTTAAATATTTCACCTGCTTGCCGTGACCTCTAGCCAACCGCGCAATAAACACTTCTACTGATCCAATCAATTTTTTACGGCCAATGAGCGATGTGGACATCACAGATTGAGAAGGAAGTCGCCAGGTGTCATCGGCATATAGGATGATAGCCACTCAACGGCAGCTATTCTGCTGTGACTTAATCGCATCAGAAATCTCGATATCTGTTGTGGTGTTTTAAACAGACACAACACACGGAGTACGTGTCGCTTACTGAACACATAAAAGGTAGCATTATAGGATTTGCAAAGATGTGCGTGTGCGAAGGTCTTAAACTTCCTTACAGACGTTGTTTCGTGTACCTTTTAACGCTTTGTTCGTCTGGATAGCAGAAATACGGCCGAAATAACCCTACACGGTTACACCACGCTTTCGGAGTGCCACTACATCGTTCGGACGAACGATCTTTTGAAAAGACACTAAATCTTGATTTCCTTGAAAAGCCAAGCATCTCATGAACCAAGATTTTCCATGGTGACTGTTTGTACTTTTTAAGAGCTGTAGAGTGCATTTTCTGTCTCAAATTCAATAAAACAAATGTTGGAGGCCTTGCACATCCTGTACGCTGCCTTTAATGGTAATGTCTACATTGTTTATGTATGCTCACCTTTTCAACTTCTCTGTGCAGCTCACATTTGCACCCTCAAGCTTTACGTTAAAATTGTATATTGTTTACTAGTGCTCGGTGTCGAAGAAAAGATACAAACAAACAAACCAGCAACTCTATTGAATGACTCTAGTTCCAATATTGGATTGCACCTTAAATGCAAACATTTTGCAATGTCCGATACAGCCTCTGGTGTTAAAGCTTCTGTTATAACGTGCACAGTTGGTATAACTTCAAGACCAATACAGTAAAACAGATATGAAATGAAACGATGAGGATAAAGTTAAGGTTATTCAATGATAACAGCGTGCACAATGTGAACATGTAGTAGTAATAACTTTATATCCATGTAGATTTAGAGGTATTGGCATGGTATTGCTGTTGGATGAGATTAATAAATAGAATAGAAATAGAAATAGGTAACGAAAAGAGATCATTCATTGCTAACCAATTGATTTAGATAATATCTTTGGTTATAATAGTGAACGACATTCGAAGATCCACTAACCCCAAGGCAATTTATGAGAATTGAATAGCATAACAATCGCCACAGCGGGGGCTGAACAGATGGGATGTTGGGCTCATGACCTAAATTGACTAACTATGAGATGTTTATGGACGATTGGACGAACTCATTCCATCATTCCGTATATCCCCTTTGAAAAGAAGAGATCAAGGGTACAGAAATGGCAACCAACCAGGGTAGTATCATACTTTGGTAGCATGCCGAAACAGAAATGTTCACATATTTACTGATAACTTACAGGGTAAGGAGATGGTGATGGTAGAAACATACCGTTACAATTGTTCTGCATGAAATGTTGTATTTGTCTAGAAAAGAGTAAAACCAATTACCCCATTTTTTTGATCGAAAATAATTCTAAAAATACTGTGGCCGTTCTGTACTGTTTTCTCAAAAAGTGGGCATTATAGTATGTGACTGGGAATTTCACCGATGACTGTTGCTGTATCTTCCTTGATATTTTAGCCCATGAATCTGCATTTCTTTGACAAAACACCGAAGTATGATCGGGCTGTGTTTCTGTTGCTGCTCCTCGACTGTGGAACAGTCTACCCATCTCTATCAGAAACTCCGTCAGTGTGCCATCCTTCAAGAGGGCTCTTAAGACCCATCTTTTTCCACACACTTTAGCTATAGTTGTACGGCCTATGTTGTATTCTCTTGTTCTTTTAAATTTTTCTTCTTTCCTTATTCATAGCCATGTATTCCTTTTGTTATTTGGCGCTCTATAAATCCAGTTATTATTCTTTTTATTATTATTTTATTACCTTAATCTGGAAGAAAGATCCTGCCCTGTATGCTCTCTAATTATTACTTGAATATGGACCAGCCTAAATGACCTATTCTTGCTCATTCCTGCTCCATTCCAAAAGCAAAGAGCCAGAGGTATCAAAAAATGCCATCAGGAACAGAAATTTCGTCCTGTAAATTTTGCCATCAATACCGCAGCACTGCACTCTGTCACTGGCCTCATTTCCATCGCCTGCACGAACCTGACGTAGGACGGCAGAATAATCTAATCAACTCCACTCATAGCTAAAATTTGTCATCAAAATCGAAGGTAAGGTATCCTTCTTCGCCCCAAACAAAATCATTAACATACCGTGTAGGCACTTGATTTGTTATGCTATTTTTTCGGAACGCCTCTATGGTTTTTGAACGACAGTATATATTGGTTGATTTAATTTCAGAGAACGCACACTGTTTTGTTAACGACTCGTTGACAGAGCCAAGGGTAAAAGGGTCCCTTTTGTGGAAAGAATGGGGAATTTTCAAGCCCGGACAGACACGTGAATCTTGACAAAATAATGATCGGCAGGATAAAACTGAATTAGTTGGACACGTCAAATAACTGAGATTTATTTGTGAATCTTTTGCGCGAGCCTTGCGTTTTGTTTAACCATGGTGTTATTCGTTGTTTTTTGTTTAAATTACGTCAATCTTCATTTGATTGTGTTTTCAATTCTGTTTTAGATTTGGCCATATTTTGGCTTGAGGGGTATAATATAATGACTGGATAAATTTAAAAACAGAAATGTCCACGCATTTTATATTCCAGTATGATAAGAAATGCTCATCTTTGTTCTCAAGCGAAATGAACAGTTCACATCTCAGGGAAATCGATTTTTGTTTTATGTGAGAAAATCAAAGTCAAAATATAAAATAATATTTAACTATAAATACCACAATGTACTAAACACACTTAAAGGTAATATAGTACTTTGGTGTTTGTCAAAGAAATGCAGATGCATGGGCAGAAATATCAAGACAGATACAGTATCAGTCATCTGTGAAAATGCCGGTCCCATATACGGTGTCCACTTTTTGAGGGAAAACGGCCACAGTATTTCTTAAGTCTATTCTCTTTTATTTATTCTCTTTTAAAAGATCAAAAATATTTTCGGTCGTTGTTTTACTCTTTTCGGGATAAATACAGCATTTCAGACGGAAAGGTTTTAACGGTAAGTTTCTACCACCACCATCTTTATACCCTGAAAGTTATACGTAAATCTGTGAACATTTCTGTTTTGGTTTTTACCAAAGTATGTTACTACCTTTAAAGAAACATAAAAGGGACAGCATAGTTAAGGAATAGACTTCAATGATTTTACATCTACCCACCCCTCCTCAAAAATTGGAAAGGATTCCGAGAAGGTCAACCTCTTTCCAGTCCTACTTTCCTCCATGCTCCTATCAACAAGCTAAAAAAACCAGGACACTTCCACTGTGAAAAGGTACTTGTTTCTTCAACCACAAGCTGTAAATCTCAATTATTTCAAATAGCTAGCACTAAACCGTGAGCCTAGTTTCTCTGTCCCCGCATCTATATTGCTCTCCATATGTGTTCAGGAAGCTTCATCAAACTCGCAGTCATTACACAGTCCATCGCAGACGTTGTTTACCACTCTCGTGAGCGTTCCACTCGGAGCCTCTTGCCAAAGTGGATTTAAACACCACTTTTATCATTATTGCTTTATTAGTACCTCGCTGTGGTTAAAGGTAATATCATACTTTGTTTTTTATCAAAGAAATGCAGAGTCATGGGCAAAAATATCAAGACAGACACAGTCATCTGTGAAAATTTTTGTCCCATGCGGTGCCCACTTTTTGAGAAAACAGTTACAAACAGCTACAGTATTTCTTAAGTCTTTTCTCTTTTATTTGTGATCTTTTGAAAGATCAAAAAGATTTTCGGTCGTTGTTTTACTAATTGCTGGATAAATACACAATTTCAGGCGGGGAAATGGTATGTTTCTACCAGCACCATCTTCATACCCTGTACGTTATAGGTAAATCTGTGAATATTTCTGATGTCTTACCAAAGTATGATACTACCTTTAAGCTTTCTGCGCTGTTCTGTGGACATTGTTCAGAGGACGCGAGGACACGTATCACCTGCACTAGCTGTTTACGAGAACCTTCAAGAAAGCGCCGCTTAGAAAACGAAAAAAAACATCTCTAGTTTTCTATCTGACAATCTTCATCATTTAGTGATCATCAGGACCTGTCCTTGGCCTTCATAATACACATGGCAAAGAATAACCTTGCATTCGAGCCGTTCTCCGATGCGAAACCGCCTTTGGTAATGGAGTGAATCTCACTAACATCTGACCATCAGCCCCTGAAATTGGAGGGGAAATATTTCAATCCGAAGCAATCACTGTCACTAACGTCATAATTCGCGTGGCTCTGGTTTCCGCAGCTTCGATTTTGAACAACGTGTAAGTTATTCTTCTTCTTCTGTAATGTTATTTTTGTTCTTCATCTTTTTTTTGTGTAAGCACTGTATACATAGATACGCCACGTCAAACCCGAAGGCTCTTCCTATTTAAACCCGCTAGCTTGGGCACGGACCAAGAAGATCACCGGGAAAACCGTCACGACTCTACGGCTATTTGGTGTCTCAATTCTTCCGAATCACAGTCCAAGGAAGGATTTCACAAAACAGTCAGATCAACCTTAACTTTGGGTTGTCAACATCAACATTGTGATTGGGTATTGTTATATCACACGTTGCTTAGCATTTTATAGGATAGATTTGCATTCTAATCAAAATTGAAAGACCGCCAAAATGCCAGTGAAAGAGCAAGGCCGCTATGGCCTTTCACGAAACGATAGATTAGGCTTGGGCTTGGGCTTGGGCTTATAGGCTCCGTTATCTAAAAGCTGAAATGGCAGGTTGTGAATTTTCCCCGGGGTTGAAGTTCTGTTTTTATGTTTGAAACAAAGTATGTACTTCGAAACCGTACCCAAACCTCTATTTTTATACCTGTTACTTTAAAATGGATGTACGAAATGGAGCCAGAGCCGGTGCCTGAGCCTAAGCCTCAGTTTCGTTAACACCCTATGTCTAGAAAAAAACCACATCGTTTCATTTTCCAAAAGTCATTTCCATTACAATTATCTTCTACTCTGGGAATATGATAGCCTGTTTTGACCTACCCTATGTGGAATCGAACATGAAACAACGAAATGAAAGGTGTCGGTATCGACAACAGGAACCGCTGGTTCGAATCCCGTCCAAGAGGCTTCAGAAACATTTAAAGTTTGCAGTAAACCTTCAACAGATCAGGAAAATTACTTCAATAAGTGTTTCGACTTCCTCAGATTTCGATTGAAACTTGCATGAAACATGGATGTTTAACTCAACACAATATATCAAGAAGGCCTATACTTTATCTTGAGTGTAACTTGTCAATGAGAGAACACCAAGACTGCTATACCTATGGAAACCAACTCATGGGAAGCGCAGACGTGGTGGGCCTAAAACTACATGGAGAGATGTCATTCAGAGAGATCTCTCACTCCTAGACATTGGGTGGTCAGTTGAAGATGCAGAAATGGCAGCTCAAGACCGGTCAATTTGGAAGTTTTTCCCAGGTCAGGCAGCAAGTGCAGATGATGCGGGGGCCTTCCAGTTAATTAGTTTGTTAGTTGGTATGCCAACATCGTGTTATATTATACATCTAAGCCAGTGGCTTCAAAAATATTCTCTGATAGTGTTAACATGACATGACTGCTCCAACTTATCATCCGTGTTTTAATATTTTGCCGACACTCAAGCATGATATAATAATTAGATCGATTGAATTATTGAAATGTCAGTCATGGAATCTGAAATAAGAGGAATAGCTACAACAGCTGCATGTGATATCAAACGAGAAATTTAAGAAAGTGACTGCGTCTGGCGCCGGATGAAACTAAACTCAACACTGAAATAATACACCTTCACAGTCCAATCTACCAAGTTGGCCCTTAAATGTGTGTGGATGAAACAGCCGTCGGATTTGATAATCCAATCTTGTGGAATCCATTTCATTACGGTTGCTTTTAGTGTGCATAATTTGATTTATCTGCATCGGCTGTTCCAGTCGTTTGCTTTCCAACATAGCTAGAGCCGTCAAGGCAGCGCGTATTAACGCACACACAAAAAAGAAGGTACAAAGTGACCCCATCAAACGTGCCAAGCAGGCGCTGTTGATTGTAGCTCTTACAAGAGCAACACTGACAAAGATGAGGTTCTGATTTACGGGACGACGGCAGAACGAGTGAAATAGCCTGCTACGAGGCAGGCAGGCAGATCAGATGTCGTGAAAACCTTGCAAAGAAACTCCCAAAACATTGAAACACCTGATTGATTTGCGACGTGCGATCGTTTTATTTTCTCGCCTTATACGCCGAGAGCGATGCAATGCACGCGGTGCGTGAGTTTCCGAACCTATTAAAGGACTTATATCAAAGTAAAAAACAACAACCGTAAAGCGCTGAGTCGTAATCAAAACGACCGATGAAAATGTTCGTAAATATTTATAAGTGAAAGGCTTGGGAATACCAGTTTGACATTAAACAAAATGCAGGTCTTTATTCATTTGTCAAATGGCAATAGAATCACAGAGATGCTTATTACTAGGTAGAGCAGTTATCGTTTGTGGCTACGCTCGTTATTGAAAAATCATCGCAGGAGATCTAGCGAGACAGTGTTTGTGCTTACAGGTACGAGTACTTTTAATCGTTTTTGCTTGATCACACTTTATCACAGGTTGTGTATAATATCTCTAGTTGACTTCAGGACTGGCTATCATAAAAAGTTTAAATTACAGTGCCGGGAAGAAACATTAAAGCGCCGATCACATGTTAAAACACTTCGGTACACCTATGTTTGTGTTACATACCTTATGTGGACTTTCCTTTGCTTTCATATAATGACCAAATGATCATCTTTAAACCCTTGGTATTTGAACTGTACCCATTTTATCATGATGAAATTTTGCCCGAATATCCCTTAGATGATAAACTTCAATTTGCGAGTGATCAGGAGCAATATGTGACAAAGCGTCTTGCCCAAGAACTCAAGCACCATTAGCCCATGGCTGGACTCGAACCCACAATCTGTAGATTGACCACATGATCCTGAGTACGACACACCAGACCACTATAGGCCACAGCACCTCACACATGTTGTTTTAATTTTTGTGATCTGTTCCCAATATCTGGTACACTTATACTATGGCCCACTCATGCTGAAGATGAGGCGGCCACTAGGAGGGACATAACACCCGATCCACGATATAGTCCCGGCTGAAAGTAACAGCAAGGCATGATACGGCTAGGGGTTACACGGGCAATTGCTGGTGATAACCCCCAGCTGTCTCGATCCATCTACTAGGGGACAGCTCCTAATCGCAAAGGTAAGATCCGAATACCCCTCGACCAGGAAGGGTGATAAAAACCTCGATTAATATCACACTGCGATGGTACTTATTCCTCCAATATTACCCTACAAATATATAACGATTTGCGCGGTTTATAATGCCAACACCAATGCCGTAAACTATTTGATAGATTGAGGGAGAGCGAAATCTATGCAGTTCAGCGATATTACAACCAAAAGCAATTTGCTTAAAAATATCTGCCCGGTCACATCCGAAGTTGTGTGCGGTGACATTTAACAGTGAGGTTCGTAATTGTTTGTAACAAATACCACACATCATCAACGTTTCTAGAAGTGTATTAATTATATTACATCATGGCGTGTTGTATCAAAGAACTTCGTACTTTGAAAATCATCCCTGATCATTCCGTCAAATTTCCAATTCCTTAACCTCCTTATCTACCTGGGAACCGTGCTGAGCTGCAACCCGCGACAGCAGGTTAAAACAACATTATCTTGACCCCAAATTGATTCAGTAGGACCTGACCAGTGACATCAACAGCCCTAGCCATAAAACACACCACTCTCATATAAACTTGCGAATATAAATACAATGTTAAGACTGGGGAGAAAGGAGAAAAAAATGGAATGATACATGATGTAATAACATTCCTCAAAAACACTTTATGGGATCGAACTGCCATCACGTAGTAGTCGAGTCCACCCCTTACTATTAAAGGACTATATGGGTATAGTCATTCTTGCGATACTAAACCAACTTGATTGGTTTGCAATCGCTGCGTGGAATGGCATACAGACTAAACGAACGTAAGACAGTGTGTCCATGATTAGATACCCCTTTCAAAGCTTGCTGTCACAATGTGCTGAGGCATAATTTAAGATGACACATACCAACATCCGCGAAGAAAGTCTGCGCAAACATGCAGTTGAGCGCATTTTTAAAAGAGGTACAATTCTTCACTGCGCATTTCTGACGTCTTATCTCTCTCCGTAAGTAGCGTGGTTGCATAGGAATGAACCGGCCTCGGTAGTATACCTGTGCAGCCCTGTGGAGCATGTAAGATGCTTCAGCTTTAGCTTTTCAACATACTGCGCCCTATTGCTCAGTGGTTTTAACTGTCGTAAAGTTGTCGCAACGTAAAGTAAACTGTGGTTGAATGGGACACACAAACCTTTAGCGCCAAGGGACTTAAAAGATTTCAAATTCGTAAAAGTTAGTATCAACGGCTATGTCATTTGCTTTATACAGGTGTCCAAAGCATTCATAAAACGTTATCAATTTTCTGAGATTTGGACAGCCAATAATGATGTTATACCGGGAAGAAAATGGGAATGTCCACAACACTTAGATTGATTTTAAATGTGAGTTGTAATGGTGTAACCAAAAACAGTAAATTGAACTCCGTCATTACACTTTGCAAATCAATTAGGACTACCGTTAACCACATCGTGTGACAACAGATAAATACATTTTTGATTTGTTTATATCTACCACGATGGAAAATCTTTCGCATTTTTTTTTTCAATTATGACTGATTCGCGTCTTAAGATCAATCTCGGTGCTTGTGTGAAGTCTAAATTTAGGTGACTTCTTAGCTTAAAGGATGTTAAGAAAATTGTACTCACCAATGCTTTTGATCGTCATCTCGTGGTCAAACATGATGTGGAACGGGAACAAGTCAAAGAAGAGTGACGCCTTAACGGCCAGCGTGTCCTCCAGGGACGCTATACTGTCTTTATTCTCTTGGTATTCCTTATTATCAAATTCTAGTCTGAATTTCACGTAGGTCGTGTCCCCTCGTGTGAGTTCGGACAGCACCTTGACGCTGACATCCAGATTGTAGAAGAGATTACCAACGGCCCGGATCTGGCCTTTGACATAGTGGAGATAACCCGGTCTCCGTGACCGGTAGTGTAGCGTCAATCCTTCTCGGCTCTCGTCGGTGCAGAAGAAACTTGGCGGCTTCATCTTAGGGTAGCTGAAGCGCAGGTACTCGTGGAGGTTATCCAGTCCATTCAAGAAGTCCCTCATGCTCCGGCCGAGCACTCGCAACATCTTGTCGTACCCGTACTTGCTGAGGAACTCCACGAAGATGTTGCCGCTGATGTCCATGAATTCCTCCGTGGTGCAGCCGGTGTATTCGCTAACCGCCTGGGCTAGGCGGGGGATGATCCTCTCGCTGTACATCCTATGGGTCACGTAGGTGTACTCGTGGATTCGAGATTTCTCTCGGATGGCGAGCCATGCTTCCTCGCCATAACGGTTCTTAATCACCTCAATGGTGTTCTCAATCAATAATCCGTACATCTTTGCGTCTAAAAAACGTTTGCGTTGTTAAAAAAACGCAACCCGAAAACGTGCGAAACCTCCTAGCCTTCTGATCTAAAGACGAGGTAAATTATTTCATCATCTTGCAGAAGCCAGTAGACAAGTCGAATGTGAATAGGTGTCGCCTTCGGGCAGAGCTTGGTAATGGATTAACGAGATCATCCTCAAAATAACTCACCGAGGAAATAATGCATGAGTTATTAGTTGCAGGAGGAAACGCATCATCGGTAAGGTTTTTCTAAACAAACTTGACACTTCCTGCGTGGGCTGCTGTGTTGTGGGGAAAGCGGTTAACTACACACGGGCATCCCGAGTGAGCACCTCACAATCACCGTGGACGACCAAGTAGAAATTTCGCACGAGAGTCTGTACAACAATCACCACGGAATAGATTGTGTGTGTGATTGTAACTGCGGATTGATGAGCAGCGGTTTGATCTCCACAGTCCACGTTCCTTGCTCGCTGTGTGTGTGTGGAGGATGAACGTTGTGAAGCCGTGATCACGCAGAGCTATCCCAGGGAATCTGGCTGATGTGTGCGCCTGCGTGCGCGCGCCAGTCACATGTCAAAGGTCTGCCAATGAGAAGGCGATAAGCGAACGGAGCTGCGTCGTTGGTGAATCACACGATTGAACGGGGAAACCTTGTGATTGGCGTGGAGGACGTCTTGAACATCCCTCCGGGACTCAAGATGACAGATCAAGCGTTTCCAGGTCAGTCCCCAGAGAGGATTCTGTCGGAAGTTGACAGAAGATTCGGAACAGTCGCGGGAATAAAAAACGATGTGTACACACACTCCAGGCAATACGGTCGAGAGCAGCAGACTCTATGGACTCACTACGCTCGTTGCGTCGAGTGAAGCACCGGCCGTGACTGGGGTTTTCCGTAGATTTCTGCAAAGAGAACCAACAAAATACATCAATTCAATGAGTGCATGCATGAAGGAAACGTTAGCTATTGATGTTATTTCTATAACAGGAAGATAACCCATGTAATGGCAATGAACGGCTATATTAACGAAGTGTCCCGTTTCATCCAGTGGTGTGACGAGAATTATTTAGATATCAATGCCAAAAAAACAAAGGAAATGGTCATCGATTTTAGGAAAAAGAAAACGTTTATTCCCCCACTTTATGTCAAGGGTGTACAGGTTGAACAAGTACCTGTTTACAAGTACCTGGGAGTTGAGATTGACAATCAATTGAAATTCGACACATGTGCTAAAGTCAAATTTGGCAAATTACAGAAACGTCTTTTTTTCCTGCGGAAACTCAATTCTTTTAATGTGGATAAGACAATTTTACAAATGTTTTATAAATCGATTTTACAGAGTATTCTTTCTTTTTGTTTGGTTTGTGTATTTGGTAACATGGAATCACGAGACAAAACAATCCTGGGCAAAATAGTTCGACAGGCAAGTAGAATTATTGGCAACCAGCAGGAATCATTGGATGTGTTATTTATGTCTAATATGTGCAATAAAATCAAATCAATAATGTCCTCTGCTGTATTGCCCTGCCAGAATTTCACTGTCACCGTTTTTTATCTTAGTCTGTGCTTTTTTATTCAGTTTATTTGTGGTACTCGTTTTTATATGCCTGTGTGTCGTTTTTAAATAATGTGTTATTTATCTGAGGGGTTTAATTATTGTACATGTATGTTTTTAATGATTGTTTTAATGCTGTAAAAGACCACCGAGTTTCCCAAATGGGATAATAAAGTATTCCATTCTATTCTATTTTAATAACCCTATGAGCCATATGGATGTAACAACAAATTTACGTCGTGTACAATAATAAACACTTTCATAATGTAAGACTGCTGGCTAATGAAAATGGCTAGGGCCTTTCTTACGATTCTGACAATGATTTCAAGACCATAAAACTATCAACTCGTAGGACCAGCGATGTAAGTAAATTACAACATAAAGCACTGCGTGTAATTTCTCTGAAATGTACACTGGTGTATTGTCTTTGAAAATAAAATTTGACGTAATTTATAAAAAAAAAACTACGACAGAAAAAAACAAACAACAGTTAGAAAATCTCTCCATAGCTTTACTTATAGGCCTATTAGTTCCTGAACTTTGGAATGTTTCAGGCAGTACAAAGTTAAGTTTTCAAATAACATATTGTCAGAAAGAAATAATACTATGACCTTTCCATTCAAAACGGTTATGAAAGGAGATGAACATTTCAAGGAAAATGTATTTTTTTGTCAAAAATACTTTCACTTCGAAACAATTTCAATTCTTTTGGAATTGTCACATCAATTCATACTGATGTACGCGTGAGCACCTGTCTTAATCTCCACATAAGCCCACGGCTACGATGTCACATTCTTTGCGAATCATCTAATGCACTTTTATGGTTCTACTTGATCAATTATTTGTGAGTTTGTGAGCAGGGAACTGCAGATCCCAGACAAAACCTGGCGCCATTGTGAGATACAGTAATGAGCCTGCTGCTCAGCGACCCATTCGCAACACGATACTGTTCCATGTGATGTACATCGCTTCTGATTCTTCCTTGAGTTTTTTTGTTTAGCTTAGTAAAGATTTGTAAAGCATTTTTGTTCTCAAGCGACTCCATAAAAAAAATTCTAGCCAGTGGTAGGATTAAGCGTGCATTGAAAAGATTATAATTCTGTCGAATATGACATATCAATTTTCCTTTTTACGTATTTAAATTTTTATCCACTTACAAAATAATGGACTGAAATAGTTATCCTTGACATGTATGAGTGAGCTTGGTAAAGTGCTCCATGTAATTGAAAACAGGAATGGCTCCCTTGTCTACAGAGGAAACGAAATATTCATCATCAACCTCACCAACTCCTGCCCAACCCCCTTTTTGAGGTAACAGCTCGGCTGTCCTTCAAAAGATCCAATGAGTTTATTTATACACCCAGTACGGCCCATATGGACAATGATTGTTCCCTTGTGAACAGGCTTTGCCATGACAACGGTAAATGTTTACGCCAAACCCCAACAATCCGTTTCTCCCTCGCTTTTCCTCCCCACACCACGAAGCCATTAATCATATGCTGTCTTTTCAACGCAATGGCGTTACTTACAAAGAGATAATTAGTTGTCTGATTAAATATTAATAATTTGGGAAATACCAAAAGCAAAGACAAATGCGCCCTCGTATTAAATGTGAGCTCGAACAGTGCCGGTTTTTCTCCATCAAACGAAAGTACATTCAGTCTTCATGGCATAAACATGAATGCAAGTAGGCTAATGAACTGCTGAATACTGTTCATCAATCCAAATAATGTACCATTCAACATTTAAAATGCTGGTGAGTGAGTTTGTGTGTTCCCAGCCTTGTTACATGCTTTCACTGTTTCCCTGGCCACATCTGTATTCATTTTTGTTCAGGAGCCAATTTCATGACATTTCAAAATGTCTTGCCAATAAAACAAACCACCGTTAAAAATTTCATTTGATGTTCATGGTCAGTGACCAACAGCCAAAGAAGAATCACAAGCGATACACAACACATGGATATTTGGTTGTTAACCCAGTTTTATTAAGACAGAAATGTCATGCTAAAATTAGTGCTAAGCAGGGCCATGAAATTTGCCCCATTTATTTTCCATACGCTTATGTATATCTTTGCGTGTTCTTGTCCTTTTAGCAATAAGCATTTGAGAAAGATTAGTGCGATGATCGAAACGTTAAATTCTCCTAACTCTAAGCCCCCTCCTTAAAAGGAATGGGTATTTGTTTGTTTGTTTGTTAGTTTGCTTTTAATGCAAAATGAAGTGGTGTGGGTGTCTTTTTATAACCAGAGTCATCAGAAAAGTGCAAATTTTATACAATTTGCCAGCGCGCCGGCGCCTCTCCTTTCACAATTGAAAAACCAAGTCATCGTTTGGACGAAAAGGAACACCAAGCTCTTTCAAAATTTGACAAAAATTTTGTAGAGGGGAATTTACTTTTACAAAATAGCTGCAATATCTAACTGATTATAACGCCTTTGTAGTTATTATCATTATTACATCATGTCATTGTGAATGGTAATTAATACACAATGTCTATGTGCACTGGCGACGTGGGCAAAAAGTGCACACGGAATATCAAATTACAGCCTAACGTGGTTTATGGAAATATTTCATTCCAGGAAAACTTCAGTTATTCCGCCCAGTTCACCACGTGTACTTCCACGTAACGGGACTATACATCGGGGCTATGCACTCTCCACAGTGAAGCGGCTGGAAAGGTTTGATTAGATTTAAGTCGTTAAACATACATGGGGTAAGTCTCCAAACCATTGCGTGATTGAATACACCTCTGGATCAAGCATTGTCACCAACATTATCTGCATGTTCAATTACCCATCTGCAAAAGGACAAGCCAACATTGACACTGTACTTTATGCAAATCTCCTGAACTTGAAGGCCCGTTGGCAAATTTAAGTCATGTTTTACATACAGCGCAACTTGATAATAATCTCGTTTGGGATGTAAACAGATTCTGAAAATAGACCGTAGTCGTCACTCGTCAGTGAGGAAATGACGAGGTAACGCCCACCAGACAAAATAGACAAGTCAGGAGGGACTTGGTAAAAGGCCGCTATACACAAGCTCCCATCTTGTCAGCGAATAATAACGAGGTTTGACGAGATCTCGCAAGGACAATGTCAATAAACAGGTGTATGTTGACAGATTCTGGCGTTTTACTCTGTTTGTTTTTGTGAAATATGTGAAGCCCAACAAAATAAACGTCATCATTTTGGATGGAGAAAGATTGCTAAACTAGATTAAGAAAAATATCGACCAAAGCACAAAGCCATCCAACTGAAAATATCGATGTTACTGTCCATGAAATGAGCTGACAAAGAACTACCCAGCGATGTGTCGGACCTATGTGATGTGTTTTGTCTCTTTAACCTACGAAACTTCAATAATTTAAGACTTTCTTCTTCTTTTTTTGTCTGGTGAACGCTCACCCAGTGGGCGTTGTTATGCTCGAAAGGGTTAACGCCCACTCAAGCTACATCTTTTTGCCAAACAAAAAGACGTATTAGAGAGAAAAGGCTTTTTGTTCTAGATCATTCCGTGCCTTGCTTGTCTGGTTTGAACATTTGCATGTATACTTCTGCACTTCCTGTGTAACAGCCAAGCGTCACCATCATAATAGGGGCAAACAGGGGCCAGATGGTGTATACCATTGTTAAGCTGAAATCTATTGAAATTGTCTCAATAGACAGGTTCAGTCGTAAACAAAAGACACGGGAAGACGGCAACCATAGGTGTCATGTATGGTCTCCATGTCCAGCCTCTATTGTTAAAAGTGATAACAGTACCCCCAAAATGTGCATGTCGTCTAGACTTATTGTATCTTTTGAGATGACAGTTCTTACATACACTAGGTATAATTTATTAGCTCATAAGCTCACATTTTGTTTTCAGAATACGGAGCTCCATAGGTGCTATCCGACTTGCCATCCGAGAAGACATATCATGGGCAACATGAAGACGAGATAATGACATTCTCAAACCAAGATTTCGACATTCCGAGATAATTTACCATGGGATGACGACATAACAGCAAGATGTCGACATCCTGAGATAATGTATCACGGGATGATGACATTATGAGATAATTTGTCACGGGATGACGACATCCTAAAATGAAGATGTCGACATCTTGAAATAATTTGTCACGGGATGACGACATCCTAAAATAAAGATGTCAACATCTTGAAATAATTTATCACGGGATGACGACATCATGAGATAATTTGTCACGGTATGACGACATCCTAAAAATAAAGATCCCGACATCCTGTGATAATTTATCACGGGATGACGACATCCTAGAATCAAGATCTCAGAATCTCAACAAGTCGGACAAGTCTAGAGCTCCGCATCCCAAAAGGCTGTGAAACCGGAACATTATCTGGCTTCTAAATTCCTTCAGTGTTGCTGGAGGCGGCCCTAGATCCAATTGACGGGCAGATGTAGAACACAGGATTAATTTTCCCTGATGGAAAACGGCCACAGCCAGGCGTGTACACCGTGTTCAAACATTACGCACAAGCCTAAGCAAACGTCTGCTTCACCGCTTGTGTAGGTTATGTAAAGACGACTGTTGATGGCCCGTTTTAAACAAATAATTGTGCAAATTTGCTATAAAGTAGGAATTGTTTTGCGTCAAAAGGCCAGGAGGCTCTGTTTGCTGAGCGGATTCTGCTTCTGAAACAATTGTTTGTTTTTCGACAAAAACATGCCACTAAACAGCTTTGGAATGAAATTAGAAACACTGTTAAAATAAACAGAGTGACGTATATCAAAACAAATACGACAACCGATTAGCGAGGCTGTCCTGTATTGGCCTGAGCCGACCGAGGTCAGTCCAATAACAATATAGATTAATTGAAGAAAAGAACTGCTGCAAACTGCTGATCAGCCAAAATAATGACCTCAAATTTATAAAATGTTATAAAATGCTTTATCAAAGGCTAAATGCTCAGTGTTATGAGGGCCTGACTCGTTTCGATCCTAGCAGGATCTTTCTCAAAGGCTAAATGGTCAGGAGGGCCTGACGCGTTTCGATCATAGCAGGATCTTTCACAAAGGTTAAATGCTCAGAGTTAGGAGGGCCTGATGTTTGGATTCTAGCAGTATCTTTCACAAAGGCTAAATGGTCAGAGTTAGGAGGGCCTGACGCGTTTCGATCCTAGCAGGATCTTTCACAAAGGCTAAATGATCAGAGTTAGGAGGGCGTGACATTTCAATCCTAGCAGGATCTTTCACAAAGGCTAAATGCTCAGAGTTAGGAGGGCCTGTCGTTGTTATCCCAGCAGGATCTTTCACAAAGGCTAAATGCTCAGAGTTAGGAGGGCATGACGCGTAGCAGGATCTGTATCGAAGGCTAGTACGCCATCCTAACTCCAACAATATAGTTTATCAGTTTACTAAGTAGCAAAAGTGATTATACGGACTTATTGCACTATGTTACTACACGTTAATGAATGGTTTTGAAGTTCACTATTATAAAATGCCTATATAGACAACAATTATCATACAGCAATTATCATAGTCGAGGAAAGTGGTTATAGAAATTTCTGTTAATGCAATGAACCCTGGTAAATAGAAATGCGCTAGGTTTATTTAAAGCATCACATAAATTTGGAAACTAAGAAAGTATTGAGAAAGGTCTGTTTAGTCAATGCACGCAAAAAATGCGCCAGATTTATATAAAGCCCTCACATAAATTTGATACAAAATGTCCCGGGTTCGGATTTCTCAGTTGGAGCAATTTGAGCATTGTCTATTTTTTGTTCCTCGCCCAGGTAACATACCCTGCCGTAAATAATCACAACACGACAGTATGATACACTTCCCCTAGGGTGGATAGGACATACAGCGTTTGGTAATTGTATCACATGGCCCAGCTAGGGGTGAATCCTAGCACGGGTTTTCTCTAAGTATGGGGTAAATTCAGCACACATAGAAAAACTGATCAAAGATAAAAGGATGTTACTACTTAGATTAGGCGCGGAACGTGTAATCCAGTAAGTTGTGACGTCAATTGGGTAAGGTCTTGCATGGTACGATGGCAGCACCATACCTGCAAAGAATTTTCTTGAGGATGAGAAAAATTGAAGACCACAGAGATGGGAAATGAATAAACATATCTAGAACCTGCTCAGCAAGCAAGATGAGATTATTCGAATGAATTTTCACACCTTAAATTCCGAGTCTAAAAACCACTCAAGAAAAAAATCTATGTATGTCTTCCTTTATCCAATATTAAGTGAAATTCCACCCCCGCTGAAAGAAACTGGAAACATGACTTTAAAGAATGAGTTACATTCAATAGGCTATGAATTTTAACTCGAATTTCAACAGGATTGACTGCTGTGCAGAGCGCGCGGACTTGCCCTTCTTGAACTTAAAGTGATATACACTCGAAAACGTCTAGTCCTTATACTTTCATGCTTAGTGGGGCTAAAGATAAGATAAGGGATTCCATTCCTATCTTAGAAGAATGATCTTCAAGTCGAAATGATCGAAGGAGATCTTCACCGAGTAAAAATAATACCACTGAGCAGATAATCACACTCGTTAAGTGCCGACGGCTGAAATTAGGGAAATGAGTGAAAGCCTCTCCGATCTTCAGATCATACTCTTTGCAAATTTCTGAATTAAGTGGACAATCTGAATTAAGAGAGCATTTAACTTCACAACTGGAATGCGGACTGAATAAACCGCCTCAAGCAGAAAATGGGCTTTCGTTCTTGAAAGAGCAATGTAGAGGCGGTGCAAAGATGAGAAACCGACAGAACTCATAACATCCCGACAGCTTCTATACAGACTATAGGCCCTTTTCCAAACCTCGGCTCAGGCTCCGGCTCAGGCTCCGGCTCAGGCTCCGTCTCAGGCTCCGGCTCCAGCTCTAATATAGGTTGTGGCTTTTCTTTAAAGCTGAAGCTCTGTTTTCTTGTTCAAAATGGAGTATCTACTTCCAAACATAGCCACAAGCCCTTATTTTGATACCCGTTATTTGAATATGGTTTCACAAGTTGGAGCTGGAGCCGGAACCGGAGCCGGAGCCGGAGCCGGAGCCGAGGTTTGGATAAGGGCCCTATATCAACAAGAAATCATTGATGTTCTGCATGCAAAACTATGGACTCCAAAACACCAGTGACGAGTCATTTACGCGGTGTTTCATGATTATTTCGTTTGGCACTAAGGTGGAATTTGTTTCGAGAGGGTTTGGGCTGGGATGTACAGCCTGCTGCACACGAGAGCCAAGTGCTTACGCCAACGTTCATTCGTGAACCTGTGCGGCATGCTTAAAGGTAATATCATACTGTTTTTATGAAAGATATACAGATTCATAGTCAACAATATCAAGACAGATACAGTAAGAGTCATCTGTGAAAATTTCAGTCCCATACGGTGCCCACTTTGTGAGAAAACAGTGAAAAACATACACAGTATTTCTTAAGTCATTTCTCTTTTATTTTTGATCTTAAAAAAAAAAAGATTTTCGGTCGTTGTACTAACTTCTGGATAAATACACCATTTCAGGCGGAAAAATTGTAACGATATGTTTCTACCACCACCATCTTCATACCCTGTAAGTTATAGGTAAAATCTGTGAAATTTTCTGTTTTGGTGTCTTACAAAAGTATGATACGACCTTTAAGACCGAGGACGCGTCCATCTACTTGACAACAAGATACGTCCGCAATCGCATCACTCACTACAGACAGAAGTCAGGCGTGTATGCCAATTTGTTAAACAAACCTTATAGAGACACCCAGCAAACATTTGTCTATCTCTTCCAGAAGATGTTTGGGAATGTTTGTCTAATATTGGTGCACGGGATGTTATGGGATTCCCAGAAATGGTTATACGCTCAGGAATCCGAAGGAGAGACGCATTAACGGGGAACATAAATCGCTTGGAGAAAGCAACAAACGTCAGTTGTTATAGTGAGGGGAAACCTTGAACACGCTGGCAAGCTGGCGGCAGGTCCACATTTGTTGGGAATGTTGAGTCACTATTAAACCAAAGGCAACAAATATCTAAATTATTACCAAACCACAGGCCTCATTTGGAAATCAGTGGGATAGCATTTGATCTAGTCACATAAATATGTTAAAGGCCGCCAAAAGACCTGAAGATAAAAAGGTAACCTAGACATGATTTACTATAATAGTATTTCATCGATTTGAACATTAAAGAGCTACCCAGAAGTGAATGACTCTTAGAAGTTATCTTTCTCTGTTTTGAAGATTCTTGAGCAAGTTCAGGTTATTGTAAAATGTCAATAGGCTAGTGCTTCTGGGTAGCTTCACACATTTTTTGATTTTATTTTCATTGAAGACTGTGAACAAAGAAAAATTTACTGGAGCGGGATTCGAACCAACAGCTCTTACCAAGTGAGCTACCCAGCCCCATGTTGATGGTGTTCTTAATAGTCAATTATTTTTGTTTGTTTGATTTGATTTAATGAAGTTATTTATATCTTTGCATCAGCATCACGTTAACAAGAAAACAAATTACATTCATCATTTGCAGGCCGAAAACAAATTAAAGTTAAATTGAAAAATGTTAAAATATAGAAAGATTAACAAAAATAATTACTGACAATGTAGTCAAAATAACTTTGAACCTATAGGAGGTGAACAAGTTCTTACTACTGGTGGAGATATGCAAGTTGGCTCCTATTTGTTCCAGTCATTATGTACTTCCAAGACCATACTTCAATAATCAAAACCCATCGGACAAACAAACAGGGAATTGAGTATAATTAAGGTAATAAACGAAATTACACTCTCAGGCTGTTACTCAAAGTCATTATATTTTCTGTTAAAACTGAAATTACCATTTTGATATAAGAGTCAGACTACTGACAAATAAATAACTCCAGAATCACGCGTCATTACTCCCAGTATGCCCTGCATAGATTTGATGTATTTGCCATTCAAACGCCACTGGACTAGAACCTAGCAATTATAACTCTGCTCTTTAAATCTAGTCAAAACCTAAGACCATTTTCCAAACCTCGGCTCAGGCTCCAACTCAGGCTCCGGCTTATACTCCGGCTCAAGCTCCGGCTCAAGCTCCGGCTCAGGCGCCGTGTCATCCATATGCTGAAAATATAGGTTGTGGCTTTTCATTGAAGCTGAATCGGCTCTGTTTTCTTGTTCTAAATGGAGTTCAAAAATAGAGTTCTTGTTCATAAATCTACTTCTAAACCGTAGCAAACAGCCTCTTTTTTGATACCCGTTATTTTAGAATGGATTCACGAACTGGAGCCAGAGCCGGAGCCGGAGCCGGAGCCAGAGCCAGAGCCGGGGCCTAGGTTTGGAAAAGGGCCTACGAGTCTGCAGAGACAGGCTTACTGTACGTCTTTAATACCGTGTACAAGGAAGGAAACGTCTATGAGACGGGACAGGTGCAAGTATTGAATGCATCCGGGATGATGCTCCTCAAGGGATGCCCTTCAGTCAAGTTGCCTTCAGAGACAGGAACATGCACCTTTGCCGTGTTGGTTTATCACATAATTATGAAGCTTCAAACATATAATAATATTATACAGGGAAGATCCACACATGATATTATAAAGAGACGAGAGGGAGATCATACTGTAACGTGCCTGACAAAAACCTGTAACCGGACCGTTGTTTCAACCATTTTCCTACCTTATGGGGCCAATTTCATACAGCTGCTTAAGCACCAAAATTTGCTTAAGTACCCCAAAACCTTAAGAAATGAAATCAGTATATGACAGCCAAAACTCCTTGTGAATGTTATGTTCTACAAACAATGGCCGAATACAAGTCAAGAGCAGTAAACATCACATCAAAATTTGATTGGCAATCCTGTTTCATTAAGGAAGACTTTTCATGCTGACGCAAATTGTGTGCTTAAGCAGCTCTGTGAAATTGGCTCCTGGGGCCAATTTCATAGAGCTGCTTAAGCACAAAAATTGCTTAAGCATCAAAAGTCTTGCGTGATAAAACAGGCTTATCAACACAACATTTCATGAGATGTTTACTGCTTTTGACTTGTATTTGGCCATTGTTTGCTGAGTATAACATTCACAAGGAGTTTTGGCTGGTATACTGATTTTATTCAGCAAGGTTTTTCATGCTTAAGCAGATTTTGGTGCTTAAGCAGCTCTATGAAATTTGCCCCAGGTAACGATTGACAACTTAAACAAAGCACTAGTTGTCATTATTTGTAATTGCATA
Source organism: Astropecten irregularis (assembly GCA_963971285.1). Lineage (NCBI taxonomy): Eukaryota > Metazoa > Echinodermata > Asteroidea > Paxillosida > Astropectinidae > Astropecten > Astropecten irregularis. Next base: position 2,710,270 of record OZ020251.1, on the reverse strand, counting down.
TCTGATGACATATTTAACCTTCTTTTTAAATATTTCAATATTGCAACTTGTCGTGGATGGAGAGTTGCCCAAGTTCTCAGCCATGTAATGCCACCCTCAAATTACCATCGTAATAAAAAGGACAGCAAACTGATATTGTGTTCTCCAGCGACGCTACAAGTATTAAACTGAATCCTATAGATCATGCTGTCTTACCCGCGACTGGAAAAACACTTCCAAGCGTTGTAAAACACTTGAGGCGCGGTGTTTCCCATCATCTGCAAACCTAAGGCATGAACGCATGGTGCAATAACTGAATCGTGTATTATTAGTGCATAGGTTGTAATAAGAGACCAGAGGGCCATTTGGAGTATCCATCCCAGTTAAGATCATCAACATGCCGACAATGTTCATGCCTCTTCATTACACAAAAAGGGCCGTTGTCACGATTGCTCACAATCAGCCTTCTCTGTGCCACTGCACTTTGTATTGCAAACCGCTGTGGTCGTTTGGGGAAAGGATGATGCGGTCTGAGATAAGATTGGTATCACTTTTATGGAACGTGGAAGGATGGATATACGTAGGTACAGGATATCTATTAATGGCACAAGGGAAAGTTTTACAACTAATATTCAGACCAGAGAACTGCACTCTGAACAAGACTTGTTCAACATGCATGGACAGGCATCAAGGGTACCTTGGAGGGTATACCCAGGTTCAGGAGGCATTGCCACCAAAACAATCTCGCGTGTCAACAACAAACACGGTAAGAGAAACCCAAACAAAAACGAGCCAACAAACAAATAAACAAAGTATCTAACCACTATTATGATGTGAATTTACCATTAATATTCAAAATTATCAAGAGTGACGACCAGACAGCTGTAACGTCAATACGTACAAATGACCGTAATTGTAATAAAATTAATAAATCAATTAATTATTTAAACAGAAGAGATTAGGCTGAAAGTACGTTCAAATGCACATTATTTATCTAATTTATTTAATACGAGTAACACAAATCCAGATAATTTTGGCAATTTAATTAAAAAACTAAATTGGTTACTTGGTTAACAGCTTGCCCTAATCACGATAATTCTCAGAAATATTGAACAATGAAATGGAATGTGAATAAATCATGGAAGAGCAATGAACGTGGCTGAAAATCAATGATTTCTCCGAAACGGGTTCCTATTTTCCATGGACGTTAGTGGAAATTCTTGTGAAATAATCTCAGGAATGCTATCAGGATTTGACCAGTGTCCTCCCTCGAGATCTGCCATGCTGCACTATTCCATTCAATTCTACATTGCACCTTCTACCAAGGCCACAATGGCTGGCATGAATTAGCCCTACTTACACCTGTGCCTAAATGACTCCCGATTCCATCCCGAAAATTAATACCAAGAAGTGTTTTGCACCTGAGCTTTTTGGAGGGCTTGGCGGCGTAAAATTAGCACTTCGCTTTCGCTTGTGAAATTTGAAACTCGTTAAAGTCGTGGTTTAAATGTTAAAGCTATTTTATCCACTTGTACCTCATCCCACATGTACTCAATAAAACAAAGACAGCAGCAACAGAGGCAGCAGCAGCAGCAGAGGCAGCACCAGCAGCAGCAGCACCAGCACCAGCACCATCAACAGCAGCAATTGAGGCAGCAGCAGCAACAACAACAGCAAAAAGACAGCAGCAACAGAGGCAGCAGCATCAGCAACCGAAACAGCTGCAGGAGTAGCAGGAACCGGCGACAGCAGAAACAGCAGCAACAGCAGCAGCAGCAACAACAGCAATGGACCGAATCACCGTGAAGTTGTATTTCTTAGCATTAACCAGTTGACAAACACTTACAATTACTTTTCGCGCTGTGAGCAAAACGTTGTATGAATATACAAGCATAGTTTGTTGTCGGTAGTTTGTGCTCGCCGATGCTTTATGTAAATGGCCAAGAACGACATGCAACCTTTGCTTCGAACTCTGAGTGCACCCTAGAAACCTGTCTTGTGTTCACGCCGGAAATTCATGGGGGCAGAACCGGCATCATATCCAACGCGTACCACACGAGGCGTAGCGAGCTTTAAAGTGCCGTTCACGTTCAGAAATGCATGCGGTTGGCGATTTCCAATCTGTTCGGCGATAGAAATGTCAAGTGATGGGTAAAATTTAATGTTATGGTCCACGGGTGTAATGGCCTTCCCTGTTGGTATAGCCAGAATGTGGGTTTGTACTCAAACAGTGCGAGATAGCACAGCGTTAACTGTACCTATACAGATCCAAAATTTACAAATGATTTGGGTTTTGGTGTCCATGATCGAGAGCCTTGAGGGTTTATTGACACTCCTCGGTGTAATGCAGCCTCCGATTTCTCTGTTGCACCCCGAGACAATTCTCAAGATGAACCGATGGGATAGGACGGTTAAAAACATCGCATTTTGACGAGCTTAACACGCCTTGACATCCGGCGACACTTCCACTTCAAGTCTCAAGATGCCAGCTCGACGTGAATATAAAATAACGCGGATGAATATGGATGCGTTTTCGATCTCCATCCCTGTGACATGATACACTTATGGGACGCTGTCCCTTCGCCAAACTCAACTATTAGCCTAGGGTGATGTTCACACTGCGGTACTTTGTCTTCATTTGCACGCTGTATCGAGATGGATACTGACGTAGAAGGAACATGATGTGTTTACCACCAACACACGCCATGAGGACAAAATTACCCAAGACACTGTACTATTGGTATCATTGAACTATTTGGAAATGGAACATGTTCATAGCGGCCCGATTGTATATGCCTATACTATACAATTAAAGGTAGTATCATACTTTGGTTTTTGTCAAAGAAATACAGATTCGTGGGCAAAAATATCAAGGAAGATACAGTAAAAGTAATCTGTGAAAATTTCAGTCCCATACGTTGCCCACTTTTTGAGAAAACAGCGAAAAACGGCCACAGTATTTCTTAAGTGTTTTCTTTTTCTTTTTGATCTTTTAAAAGATCAAAAAGATTTTCGGTCGTTGTTTTACTAATTTCTGGATAAATACACCATTTCAGGCGGAAACTAATTTAACGGTAGGTTTCTACCAGCACCATCTTCATACCCTGTAAGTTATACGTAAATTTGTGAACATTTCTGTTTTGGTCTCTTACCAAAGTATGATACAACCTTTAAGTCAGGCTTTCTGTTCAGACTCGGGTGACGAAACGGTTAATAAATGCATGGAACCGTTGGCGTATGAGGAAAACACACGGTCACCAGCGAGCAAATCTCGCCTTAACAGAACCAACAGGAAACCGTTTTCGTCGGGCAGCTTTACCAGAATCTCTACTACTTCATTTTGTCAAACGACTGTGTGATTGTAATTGTAAGATGCGCATCGCTGCAACTTCCATGATACCTCCTAAACGTCCTTGGGATTCGGACACAACAAGGGAAACAACAAACTACGAATGCAAACAACCATCAAGGAAGGAAGGAAGGACTGAGGTTATATGCTTTACATAGTCACTTAAAAACTTTAAATGGAGTCAGCTGACACATGAATGTATCGGTCGACTGCGCTTGACATTTTTAAGTGAGGTGGTACAAAACAACAAGGTGGAAAATCACTTATGACTTAAATTGACTGATTCGATTTGGCAATGAAACACAATCAAACCAACCCAAATGTTTGTTTGCCGAGGATACAACAAAGGTCAATAATTTATGCGAATTCCTTTATCTCACCCAAAATGTGAATGTGAAATTTAAGTATTAAAAAACACCACAAAATAAGGATTGTTTGGCAAAATATGAAGAGGCAAACTGAAGAGCAAGTAAACTGTTGGTAATTTGACAGCCCTGCTTAACAGAAAAACATTGCTAATCATGAAATTTCTGTCTTATTTCAAACAGTATTAACAACCAAATTTCCATGTGTTGTGAATCACTTGTAATTGTTCTTTAGCTGTGTTATTCGCTGATCATGAATAACAAATAGAATTTTGAATGGTGGTTTATTTAATTGAGCAAGGCATTTCCTGCTAAGCATTTTTTTGGGTGCTTAACAGAAATTTATTTGGCCCCTGGACGATACCAGACATGACAACGCATGGGATTTAATGGCGGCTTATTCAAAAGGTCGTTCTGTCTGCAGGAAGTACAGGCATCTGTCTCTAAGTCTAACAGCAGCTGAGACCATTCAGATCACAGACAGCACGGATGCTGCTCAGAAACACATTAGACCCTAAGATCCCTTTGTCTATAAGCTGGAACTCTCACCAACAACGTTCCGCACGGTCAAACACCACATTATCTTAGGATTCTTGGGGCCAACTCAAAAGTCTTCGGGGTCGTTGAACCTGTACGAACGTTTTCCTGATGTTGTTGCCTAACTGAGGTTCTCGGCTCGCACCGCTCGAACCGTACCCTAACGGCTGTTTCGCATAGGGCATCGTTTCCGCCCGCCAAACGAAACGATTTGGAGAATCGTTTTACAAAAAAGGTGGAAAACCGCTTGAATTATTATGAATGAGCGCACTTTGGTAAAACCAAGGCCAGTCTTATCTCAATGTCTTTACCATCTCGTGTTAATCAAACGGCTGAAATGACTGTGTCAAGTGCAGGGCATCCTCGTGAACTTGAGAACAGATATACCGATGCACATCCTTGAACCAAGTCTCAAGGTTTACGCTGCCACAGAATAAGACTTGTCAACAAGTCTGGAGATTAAGGCAGAAAACACATTGCATGAAGTAACTTTTTTCTTGGCTTTCAACACCTCCAAACGGCGTAACTTAACTCGCAGTTGTGATTGGGCCCAATTTATCAATCATGTTTCCAAATTTAACGGTGATTACAGGCTGCCAAATGTCAATAAGTGGCTTTAAAAATATCCAGCAGTGAATTTATTCGCTTATATATGGATCCGTGTTGATTGATTACAACTTTGGTTTTGATTGTCTGTTCATTTTCTGGCTACTTTTACAGATTAAGATTTGATGAGGATCATGTATAACTATAGGTACGATTACAGCACATCAATCTTGTCTGCAGCTATAATCACCGACGATATCAAAGGTAAAGTTACCTAGCCATGTTCTGAGTAATTATCCGCTCCAGGCTATTATTCGTCATTAAGCCTACGCACCGTAAAGCTTTCCCGCTTTATCGCTGTCATTAACGCATATGATGTACCGTATCCAAAAGGCATCTTTATACCACCGAAAACATAGAATTGCCAAAGTTTGCTTTTGGGGCGTGTGTGCATCGGTCGCTAAAGGCCATGTTTGCTTAAGATTGCAAATTGCGAGCTGATGTAAACGAGTTGATGATCTGGGGCCAATTTCATAGAGCTGCTTAAACACCAAACTTTGCTTAAGCATCAAAATCCTTGGTGCATAAAATCAGTATGACAGCCAAAACTCCTTGTGAATGTTATGCTCAGCAAACAATGGCTGAATACAAGTCAAAAGCGGTAAACATCAAATGAAAATTTGTTTGGTTACACTGTTTAATCAAGGAAGACTTTTCATGCTTAAGCAGCTCTATGAAATCGGCCCCTGGTAGATTGTTCTCATAATGTTAGGTTTCAGTGTAATAATGGGAGACTTTTGAAACGTTGGCGGCAGCAGACTGAAGTCTCTTTTTGCTATCTCTGAGCATGCGCGCGCAATTGTGACCATGCGCGTGTTTTTGTGCGCGTGCGTGCGCGTGCGCTATCAACTTGAAGTCCCAGCTCCAAAGTCTCCCGTTAATAGTAGCTGCACTATTCAACTCATGACTAGTTATTAGGCCTAAACGCCAATGACTGATTTCGTGTTACTAGACTATACCTAAAAATAGAGTTTATATTTTGCCGATGAACACTCTTCTCTACGTAATTACAAGGAGGGATGATGCTTAAGACTTATGAAGCTTATCATTTCATTTTTCACTGGCAATAATCATCGATATTTAACATGCTGAAAGCATCGTTACGACGCCATCGTCAGTTTACCAGGCTTTGCAGGATTGTGAAGATTAATGAAAAAGTGGATTTTCATCATCTCCGAGGGGTTGCTGCTTCGGGTAATTTCAGCACGCCTAATCCTCCAACAAGGCCAGCATTTTGCAGGTTAAGGATCTTGATTGATATCTACGCAAACGGTCTCTTGTGTATCTAACTTGCTCTGTTCAACAGTGTGATCTCTATTTCTGTTCTAACCGCAGGGGTTATTTTCTCTTGACACCGCGGGGTAGAAACGGGAGTACGTGGTACTCCGCACGTAGGCGACCTCACCACACTCAACCCTATGAGCATCACAAATCATTGTACGTTCTTAATGACTAACCGCAGAATGATCATTGCACAATCTTCACCGATGATATTTCATTCGAGCATCCCAAACAAAATAATATAATGATCAACAGATTACTCAGTAAATCATTTACTTTGCAATATGTCAAGCACTCGCTACCTGATGAAGTGTTAATGTTGTCAAATGTCAGTTTTCTAATCAAACCCTCATAATTACCCGTGTATATCGTACACCTCTCCTGTACTCGTACGATAAATTCCGTGTGTTGCCAAACGTGTATCATTAAAAACAACACTCGTGTAGCACTCAAAAGTTGAGATCGCTTACATGAAAGTAATTGCGAGACGCTTCTAAATGGATACATATTTTTCTTGGCCCACAACATGATTTATACGACCGAGACATGCAACAGAAGAATCTGCACGCGGTTGTGTTCCATTTAATCAGACGGTGAAAAGTGTACCAGTCGCCGCGAACGCATCGCAGCAGGTGTGCGTTTGGCAATTACGCCTGATTTCCAACATCGCCGGCTTACATGCCTAGAGTTACCTAAAAACAAACTGGAATGAGCTGGACGTTGCTGGCCGAAAATGATCGTGTGTTCTTATTGCATGTCCCAGACGCGCTGACAGATGAGAAACGAGCTAGGTTATACGGACAAAATATGACTTGTCTCGTGTGAAAGTATACAAACATTATACCAAATAACTTGGGCAAAAATAGGTAACATCACCTATTGACGTCACGATGGGAGGAAATCAGAACGAGAGTTGAAAAGTTCAAATTGGAATGTCGGGGAAGAGTGACAAAAAAAATGTAAAGAAAAAGGATCACTCTTTTCATCCCCGTTTCCTTCAGCGCCTATGCAACTTGGCACCTTCGTTATTGTCTATCTTTGATCTTGCCTACTCCAGAACCCTTGTCCCTTTTCCCTGACCACACTTGGCTTCCCACTCCCTCCTTGGTCACTATGTCCTGTCCCCCCCCCCCCCCAGTATGATCCTCTCATCAATTTACGTGTATCTTTGCTTGCATTTTCTTATCCTGTTGTCATTTAACATCCGGTAAAGATCCTGCTATGATCGAAACGTCAGGCCCTAACTCAAAGCATTTTTAAGAAAGAGAGGTCTTTATGATTCAACTGTGGGACTCTTTCACATTATGGTATTATAACGGTCCATCGCTGGCATGTCTGAATGAACTGTGGGATGCAATTTTCTCCTCATTTCCGATCATCGAAAAGATACAATTACGTGACTTCCAGGATGCACACTCTTACAGGAGACATGGCCTTTTCATCTGCAGCACCAGCCCTCTAGAATGATGTATCCCTCAACATTTAGCTACCTGTTATAAAGTCAAAACTGAAAACTTCTCCGTTTGCAACTTCCCTATAGTGAAGTTGCTAATAACTTTCACTTATTGTTATTTCTTCCCTCTATTTTATTTTGTCTTTTTCTCTTCTTACCCGAATCGCCTCTGAATACATTCGTCTAGATTGACGATACTTTATGAATACTTATCATTTGTATTAATATTTTTATTGGCGATTTACACAAAACAGGAACGATATAACAACGGAGCATAACAATCTAAACGGGGAAGTTATTTTGAAATCGTAAAACAGATCTTTAAAACGGTTTTGTCGATGAGGAGCTTTGAAAGTTGTAACTTAGCACATTCTCAATAGAGTACATTTCAGGCACATTTGACGTTTGCATGCACACGGACAACTCGGATCAACGTCAAGAAGGGATTTTATTTTGATTTGATTAAAGAGCTAAGCCGCAGTCAAAGAGGTGCGTACGGCTAGGGCTATAACTATATAATGCATTTGGCACATCCTCAGTTTGACGGAGATAAAGCTGCTTATCTTCAGAGGTACAGGTACCAAACGCTGCACTGTTTACCCCTTCTTCAACACCAATACTACCCAGGCGTTAAAGGTAGTATCATAATTTGGCTATTGTTGAAGAAATACAGATTCATGGGCAAAAATATCAAGGAAGATACAGTAACAGTAATCTGTGACAATTTCAGTCCCGTACGGTGCCCACTTTTTGAGAAAACAGTGAAAACGGCCGCAGCATTTCTTATGTCTTTGCTCTTTTATTTTTGATCTTTAAATAATTTTGGTCACTGGTTTTACTCTTTTCTGGATAAATACAGCATTTCATGCAGACAAATTACAACGGTATGTACCGGTATCATCACCATCTTTATATCCTGTAAGTTACAGGTAAATCTGTGAAGATTTCTGTTTCGGTATACTACCAAAGTATGATACTACCTTTAAAGGCAAGAAAAGATTGTAAGTTGTTAAGAAATGCTTAAAGGTTAAATTATTTCCTTTGCTCCTGTCTCGGGTTCCGGCACAGAGGCAGAAACAGGAGCGGCAGGTGGCTCTGTGAAGGCCTTGGGAGTATTCTAGGAGCTTCATTATTATTATTTTTCTCGCTCGAAGGAGGAAGACGTTGATTGAAACTCTGACAGGCAGTCAGTGCGCAGCGTACGCGATAATGAGGCACACAGCGAAATTTATTTGCAGGGTGCAGACGCTCTCGGACCCTTCGAGAGTTCGCGAACTTTCACGAGAGTTCAGGAGTGGCCTGAAAATTGAGCGGGAAACCCATTTAAAATGGCAGTGTTTGGCCAACATGGAGTCGGATATGAAGCTCAACGTTACCTGCGTCAAAAATATGTATTTTTACAGCTGTTTATGTACAGAACTTTATTATTTTGAAATTTGAATTGAGGTATATTTTTAAGACTGTTTTAGGGTGGCTGTAATCTTTTGCTTATCCTGACTGTTTCGAGATATTTAGGGACAAAAATGATCGATTTGCAAAATCTTAACGAGTTTTCCTTTCGATCAATATCAACTTCATTTCTGCAGGTTTCGCTGGTGGGTTTTTGTTTAATGCCAAAGTTTTGCAAAAAGCACACAAAAATATTGGGCAGCGTAAAAAGTTATGACGTCACAAATGTATTTGAATTGCGCGTAGCGAATTGTTGAATTGTTATTTAAAGTGCGGATCGCGAATGAATGGTGTATATGCCATTATGCAATTATACACTGAACATCGTATAGGCCTACGAGGCTATACGTTCACTGTACAATGGCACACAAAGCAAGGTACCCGTCTTGAAGAAGCTCCTTTACGTGGGCATGATTGGTCAAGCAATGGGATCGTTCCGCTTCTTGGCCAATCAGACAAGCGCACTCATATTATTCACACGTGTTTCACGAAAAACGCATTTCTTTACTCGAAAACTTCGAAAAGGCCGGACTTTTTTACTTATCCTGACTGTTTCGAATGGGTTTGAGAAACGAAACTAAGACGACATGGTAAACAAAGGTTGTGACTAGGTCTACAATTGTATGTTTATTCTGCAGAATAACATTTAATGAGATAAAATTGCATTTTTTTCCAGGGCCTTAATTTTAGAACAATTTCGGCATTTTTTTGAGCTATTTATTTCTCATTTTGCAACGTTAGAAATGTATCAATCTCTTTGAACGACACGAAAGGAACCTTTCTTCTACTATTTCAATTAAATTTATACTTTCAAAGACAAAATTAGGAGAGAGCGAATTTTGAAAATACGTTCACCGATCTCATTTAATATTCATAAGAAAACCAGTCATGCATACACTGCAAATAAAACGAAGCACTTTCGGGAACACTGCGCACTGACTGCAGGGGCTGACACCTCTGTTAAAGATGGAAATCGGAATGAAACGTTGGTAATAGTTCTGTCTGAATTCTCTCTTGAGAACGTACAATGGTCGCACTTTGTAGGAAACACGATCACACCTGATGGTGGGTAAATGGCCTACGGTCTTTTTGCTCGAGCTTACGGTATAGGTTCAGGTACCAGCTAGGCCATTGTTTCGTAGCCCGGGCAGAGAATTTGATGTGACCAGCAGCCCTTCTCCACTTAAGACTCTTCCGTCGGTCGTGAGGTGAACGCTTAATCGCTTGCACCCTGCTCATTTGTCAATGTCAGTAATATATCTTATTTCTCTGATTCCCCAAAGGGCAATATTTCATCTGATGTTCAGCCTTCCTGATCTTAGGGCCTTAAAGGTATTAAACATGATTGGTAAGGGTCACAGGACAGCACTCACACTTTGTCTGATCCACCATGTACATGGAATAATAAGCCTGTGAAATTTTGAGCTCAATCGGACATTTTTCTTTAAAAACATGAAGAATGGTTTTGATCTTACCCCGAGATCAAAACTGTTTTCGGTCTATGTTTTACTAATTTCTGAAAAAAAAAACCACCATTTGAGGTGGTAATATTTTAACGGTATGTTTCTACCAGCACTGTACCCTAATAAGTTATAGGTAAAATTTGTGAACATTTCTATTTCGGTATGTTCCCAATCCAGGGGTCCATTTCACCAAACACTTCGTAACATACTATCGGTCTTAGGACTTTTGATGCATTGAAACCCTACGTGGGACAGGCCCCCAACGATGGGTTATCTCTCGTAACTCGAGTTACGATCGACCGCAGGGCTTCATGATCCACCATTGTACCTTTAAGGAAGAACGAAGCCATGAATTGACGTGACCAATGAGAGCACATAGATCATTCATCATCATGTACCAGTCACGGGTTAATACGGGGATCATGTCATTCCATTGTCCTAATCAGTTCACAGAGCTACCCAAGCTGATCATTACAGTGATCCTATGTAACCTTTGAACCCAATCACGCCCTCTACCGTCCCCCACGTGGTCATGCTTGGCCTGTATACCCTCCCGGCCATTAATAATCACTTGACGACACATGGTATTCACATTTTAAAGTTACATTTGGTGTTTTAATCCAGTGCGACGGGACGACCTTGGTTCATAATGAAACAAGAATGTAAATGACTATCCGGGGGCTATGAAAGGAACATCAGATAGGCCTATCAAGTTTATCTGAATACCGTCTGCGCATCACGGTAGGTTGACATTTATATGATGTACACTTGTGTTTAATCTACACCAGAATTGTTCATTACAATCCCAGAGGGATAAAACATTATTGGGGAAGGTTCAACATTACTACAAGGGTTGTGGGGTGGTTGATGACCCAACATCTTTGTGATAAACACTAGGTTTCCACTGAAGGCTACGACATCTGGGGCCAATTTCAAAGAGCTGCTTAAGTACAAAATTTGCTTAAGCATGAAAACATTCTTCCTTGATCAAACAGGATTGCGAATCAAATTTCCATGTGATGTTTACTGCTTTTGACTTGTATTCGGTCATTGTTTGCAGAGCACAACATTCACAAGGAGTTTTGGCTGGCATACTGATTTTATTTACCAAGGTTTTTGGTGCTTCGGCACATTTTGGTGCTTAAGCAGGTCTATGAAATTGGCCCCAGATCTAAGGAATCATTTTTTTGTATTCTTCACACTGAAGCGACTGTGAGAAGTAAGTATGCCGGGTCTGAATGTGGGAAGGACTGAAATGTCAAACTGATAACTCGTTGAGAATTATCTCCCTAAAACAATGACGTTTTGAAATCGAATACCTGCCCTCAGGAGACATGCACATTAAAACAGCAAGCTTGAGACGACTTGGAGTACTTTTGTCGATTTCACGAAGTGATGACTCTTCATTGTAACTCTAGCTGCGAAGGACAGCCCATCGTATACTACGTAGGGTTGCAATGCATCATAAATCCTACGATTGATAGTAAGTTACGATGGGTTTAGTAAAGCCGACCCTTTGTGTGTTTGGTTATTGGTTTTGACAAATGCTTATGTATAACACAATCCATGTTTCCCTATAGGGAATAAAAAACGTTTTTCAAAAAAACCAAAGCCTTTTTATCACTCTGGTTCGTTCCAGCACATTCCCCCTCCAAGCAGTTAAACTATTAAAACACGAAAAGCAATGATCATTGCGCCTTATACTGTCTCAAACGGGAAAAATATTAGGATGTTGATGGGAGACTTTGGAGAATAGGTCTTCAAGTCAACTGCGCACGCGCACGCAATTGTGAGTAAGCGCGCGTTGTTTTGCGCCTGCGCTGTTGAAGACCAATTCTCCAAAGTCTCCCATTGAGAAGTGTCACGTTACAATCACAGCAGCCCGCGCAAAAGAAATGCTAAAGGTAGAACACACTGGCTCGTTCCAGCATCTTCCATCCTCCAAATAGTTGATTAAACACGCATAACGACGAACCCTGCGCCTTGTATGATAGTGTCTCAAATGTGCGAAGCTTTCGGATGTCACTTAATGTTGATATCAATTGAGAGATACCACGTGCCAATCCAAGCAGCCTGGGCGCAAGAACTACATAAGGTAGGCCTCCTCCCTTCAGATAATTACAATCGATCCAAAAAAAGGGAGAAAATCCAGAGAGTGACTGCAGTAGCAGGCGGTGTTGAAGGCTGGGCGGCAAATAGAGCAGCAGTATCACTAAAAGGAACTGTTCTATATCTGCCAAGTTACCTTATTTCGTGTGACCCACTTCCATGCATGTTGACACCATTCTAAATGTATGTTAACGTTTATATCACTCCCACCTTCGTGAATTTGAAATAGAAATAAAAAGCATGTCGCTTACATGAAATTGACATTTGCCATGTTTTTCTTGTAAAGGAACATAGTCAGTGGATGGGTATTGGGAAGGGTTCGTTTGCCACATTTGTAAACGAAGGGAAGTAACCACAGTGCAAATTACATTCTCACCTGTTTCTTAAACCATACCAGCAAAAACATCCCCATTCCACATCTACCGTGGTACAACACTCATCTGCTGTTAGGTAAATAAAAGGTAAAGCAAAAGGAATCAAATTTCGTTTCAAAACTGCCGACTTGTATGTAGCTTAGCAACATCCCCATGATTGTTTCAGGTTTAGGACAGCAATGACGCCATCACGTCCACCAATCGTCATATACTATTTGGCAGCCTTTTCCCAACTCGTCTTGCCTCTGAGGTTCTCACTGATTGGGGAAGGTTCAAGATCACTAGAAGGGCGACTTGTAGATAAGCTAACATTTACATGATTGTCTCAGGTTTAGGAAAACAATAATGACGGCATCCCCACTCCCAATCGTCATACACTATTCGGCAGCTCTTTTCTAAGTCGTCCTTCCTATTATGATCGCACTGCATTTAAGATACAGTGCACTAAAGGTCTTCAACTAGCACACAAGACCAAATGTGTCAGTCTCATTAAACACTAATCTACACAGACAAGCTCCACGGCATCGAGTCCGCGCTCGGCTCATTTACCACGTCCCACTGGAATATTAAATTTCTCCTTTGGAAGCAGACTTCCGTTCTAGAGGCCGTGGACTTCCGAAGATTCGTCCGGATCACTTGCAGTCAGCTGTTAGCAGAATAAAATACTGAGGTCTGTGCAGTGGCCTGATATTATAACAGCGACACGATGGTTAGTTTTGTTGTTCATGGGGAGACGAACTTGAAATTGATACAAGGTTTCAAAGTTAAAGCTGATACGTGTCTGGCACTGGAGTCGACAACAGATATTTTATCATTTTACATCAGGGAGACAATTCCAGGAGAATTCTTTGACAAAATTAATCACATCCTATATCCTGACTGTAGCACTATATGAGTTTATCTGAATAAGACAAGTACATAAAAAAAATCAATTATATCAAGGAGCAAGTTCAATTCGAAAAAGATTTAAGCTGGTTTAATTGATTTACCCGCACATACAGAATGAGTATAACGGGATTCAAGGTTTGTGTAGCACTCATGTCTTTCTTCTCCTTTCATCTTCCTTCCATCCCATGTAAGATGTAGGTGCTGTGGCCTAGTGGTCTGGCATGTCGAACGCAAGATCTTGTGGTCAATCTACAGATTGTGAGTTCGAGTCCAGCCATGGGCTAGTGGTGCTTGCATCCTTGGGCAAGACGCTTTGTCACATTATTGTCTCTCTTCACCCAGGTGTAAATAGGTACCTGTGAGGGTAGAGATGGCTTTGTTTGCTTAATAAGCCTACGTGCGCTTTACAGTAGCCGGAGCTGTATACTCCCCAGGGAGTTGAGATGGTTTCAGGAATGTTAGTGGGGCCCGATGACCAGGGATAATAATGCTAAGCGCCTTTAGCACCCTCTGGGTGGATATGTTGCGGATCATAAATGTCTAGATTATCATTATTATTATCCTCGGGCTCCCAGAGCACGGGTCCCACACACGGGAACATTTCTCCGAGAGAAGTAGGCCTATTCTCTATTATCCCATGTTATTTCTGAGATTTAATTCCTTGTCTTCTAGAAAAAGCTCAAGACGAAGCTCCCAACAGAGCTTTAGAAAGAATGCTTCTTGTTCTTGAGTTGCAATATTAAACGGAAGACAATACCAATACAATAACAGACAAAACCGGCACGACGATGTGAACTTCTCCGTGAGAACAGGGGCCATTTTCAAGGCCATGCCTGTCTTCATAAAAACAGGTTTAACAACCAAATTTCCATGTGTCGTGTCTACACAACGCGTGGAAATTTGGTTGTTGTGATTATTCTTTGGATGTTGTTCGGTAGCCATGAGTATCAAATTACATTCTTAAAGGTGATTTCTTTTATTGAGCAAGAAATATTTATGCTAAGCAATTTTGTGTGCTTAGCAGCTCCATGAAATTGGTACCTGAACTTGGTGCCGAAGGGAAATTTGAAAAACTGGCCGATGGTAGAAGGTCAGAAATACTCATTCTGTCACGAGGCAATTTCCGCTCATGTTGCTTCCGCGCCAACAGATTGATAGAAAAAACATCAAACTGTAGACACTCAAGGTGAAGAAGATATCGTTTTGACACCGGTCAGACAACTGCCTTCCAGTTTGATCGATCTCGTTCTAGGAAGAAAAATTGAATACAGAAATAAATAAATCTGGTAAGCTGATCAGAATGGCGTTATGATGACCTCGCCGTTTTCACCAGCGGTTTGACAATCGTCCCTAACCCTAACCCCGGGCCCGGGGGTAAGTGTGCCGTGTTTACTCGGTCCTCGTTGGTGGGGGAACTTGGAGGAATTTCTCGGGTCAATCGGGGGAGAGGGAAGGGGTTAATATGGAACTCCGCAGCAGAGAAGGAGGAAATTGAAGGAAGCGAGGATGACTCAATTTCCGTGCGAGAAGGGAGGAAGACTAGAGTCTCATAAACCCAGAATATGAACCGGTTGCTCGGAGGCAAAGGGGAAGCGATCGTTGCTAGGTAAACGAAGGTATTAATGCATCAAATAATCACGCCTGACCGTCACGGAGTCGCTCTTACAAACTGAGTCACTTGTCGGAAGGAGCACTGCATGAAAGACGCATACGGTCTAACTAACAAGTGGCTATTGACAATTCCGTTCATCTTGCGTAAATTATTATAATCTCACAATTTTTTCTCTGTAATCATCAAATATGAAACACAGGGGAAACGGACTGAATTTCAAGTTATTGAAGGGTGAGCAAAAATTGCCGGAGCGGGATTCGAACCAGCGTTTTTCCTTGCACTGCAATGCCGCAGGAACATTTGAAATCTGAAATGTTCACATAAAATGTAATGCCACATGGACTTCTCTGTTAAATAAAACCAATACCGTGTGGTTAGCCTGTTACTCAGATAACTACAATAATAAACATAGATTTGACAGTTTAAAACATGAAGCATGAAAACATGTAATATCGACTGACATTTTTCCAATTTCCTCTCATGATTTCATTGACCTTGGCTAAATAGCGCCACCACATGACAAAGGACGTTCATTATCACGGACATCCATCACAGTGACTGAACGAAAGGAAAGGACAAAATGAACGATTCATTTTAATTAACTGATTCCAGCCATACATTTTCACCTTGGCACTATGAAAGTGCTTTGCCATTTATTGTCAATATTGAATCGCTTTTAAAACATTTACAAGCTCTCACGGCAACCAAACCCAGCAGACTGGATCAAGCCGACAGGTGCGTCAGTTGTTGTTTAATTAATAAACGCAATAAACAGTAGCAGATGGGAGGGAATCAGATGAAGCGTGAAAACCAAGCCTCGCTCAGTTGCCACGTGACGGAGCGAGGAGCCTCTTCTGCTCTGACATCAGTTGCATATCATCGCCCACCATTAAATCCATTTCACCAAACAATTTAGAAATTCTGGTGTGGAAATAAGGAGTCTATAAAATCCTGAATTTGAACATTGCCACTGGAACAGACCTTATTCATGGTGCGTCCATCTTGTCTTCTTTCGTGTATACCAGTTGGAAAAGATAACACCAATTCTAAAATGTAAACGGGTACCAGACTACTTTGAATCCAAGCCTCGGTGTGATTGCACTCCTGCACTTCAAATGAAGGATATGGATGCAACGTGGATAAGGTATATTGACAGCCATCAATAGGCTTCTTTCTGTGAGGGTATGGCACCGGTGGGATACATTCCGACCTTGCCCTTGAATCACGAGATGACTTAACATAGACAAGAAACCTTCTCTTGAATTACAAACACAACTGGGCCCAATTTCATAGAGCTGCTAAGCACAACAAATTGCTTAGCACAAAAATGGCTTGCCCAATAAAACAAACCACAACTGTAAATTCGATTTGATATTCATGGTCAGCGAAAAACAGCCAAAGAATAAATGCAAGTGATACACATCACATAGAAATTTGGTTGTTAATCCGGTTTTTATAAAGGCAGAAATGTCATGCTTAGCGAATTTTTGTGTTAAGCAGCTCTATGAAATTGGCCCCTGGGCTTACCACTGATACTAGCTAGTAGCCGGTGCTACCTTCGCTTTTCTATAAACCAAATGAACTACTGGTGATTTTCAAGATCCCATTTGTCTATCTCCTCGTTGCTTTGGAAAATGTCGTCTGTCTTGTGCTCGCTGCGTTTCATGCCCGTTGTTCAGGTAGAGACACCTGCTTTTTCTGCATTAAGTGATCATGCCTTGTCTAATTGAGACCCGACACACTACTTTTTGATCCAGTTTAATACTCGAGGGAATTTTTACAACATCTTCATAGTATGGAGGCATTTGGAGTTCCTCTCGCTACCATGATGGAAGACATTTGGAATAAGATATCTGTCAAACAATAACAACCAATGGTCTCGTCTGAGCTGCCCTTGCTGTTCTGCATTTGAAGAATATTATGTTTCATATTTGCCATTAAAAATCAGCCAGGATTTGGACAACCAAATGCTTGAAATTTTGACACTCACCAAGCAACCCACTAATTAAATCTTCAGGGAATTCATTAAGGTTAAAATAACAAGACGTAGGGCAATTGTGCACTACCTGCTTTTACTGGGTCGCGGCAGTAAAGATGCTTTAAAGTCTGATCCAGGAGATAGGAGGTATAAAGATTACAACTGATTCATCGCAATGGATTTGACTTGCTTGCTTGCTTGATGATAAATCTAGATGAAGAAATCAACTGTTAAACATGCATTGTTTTCATAGGCATTCTTGAATCTTCATGGTAAGAGGCAGTGTTTAGTTAAGTAGAGTGTACACTGACATTTTCAGCAACAAGCTACCTGGTCATTATTATTTACGGAGAATGTTACCAGATGGCCAGATGTTTTGTTTCTTAACATGAAGTCGGTTTTTCACAATTACCATTACATTCCTCTCCATTGTATCCGATACAAAATAATCCAGTACGATTCAAATAATCTAATGATTGCCAATAATGGTGAGCGGTGTGGAGAACACAATTCTGTATCAGGTGCTCTTCTCCGTACAACCAAGTGACTACTTAATTGCCACTTCCAAACCTATTGTCAGTATCTCTTCTCTTCTCAACGACAACTTTAACCCTATCACGTCAGACGTGATCTTAAGGCTGAAGACGTGGGAGGGATAAGGGCTTAAGGGTGGGCGTTGAGGCATCTAGGGTCGATTACACAAAGCCCTACGATCGATCGTAACTCGAGTTACATAGGATAACCCATCGTATTCTACGTGGGGCTGCAATGCATCATAAGTCCTACGATTGATAGTAAGTTACGATGATAATGCAAATAAGGCTTGCCCTTCACCGACGTGGATGAGCACTGTATACTCAGTACTTTTAGAGCACGTGAAAGAATCACATGCTGGCTCAGGTGGGATTCGAACCCACGACATTCTGCTTACTAGTGCAGATTGCCATACCGCTAGGTCACCGAGCTAGCGGGGGTCAGCGGGGTGAATCGAATCAAAGTTACGGTGAGTTTAGTGAAATAGACCCCTGGAAAAAGAATGGCTAGGTTTCCTCAGTGTCAGATCGGAACAAGCAGGGGCATGTAATGTCATTTTTTACTAGCATTACCGGCGCTCCAAACGGATCATGATCTATACATTATGGCAATGACTTCATTACCTGTAGGACGGTGACCGACTACGGTTTGACGCGGATCACAAGCCCTTGGGGGCCGGCCAGTGTCGAGCGTCAATTTTCACTGTTTTCTCGGCTCATTAATACGGTCTAGAGTGCTCTATCGCAGCCAACGTTCTGGAAAACACCGCTTTTCATTTTTTTCGAAAGCCACCTTAGGGACATTGCCCTTCGGCGCTGGGTTTTCTTGTTTATTCGGTTAATTTAATAACGGATGGAGAGGTATAAATGGAAGAAGGTGAAGTGTCTGTTGCTGTGGGAGGCTGTTGTCAGCGGGGACTACCTCCCAGAGACCAAAGCAACGGCAGGTTCCTTCAGGTATAATTGACTGAAGTCGCGATATTCAGGTTTGACCGGGTATAAACTGTAGAATACATGGAAAATCGCCAGGTGTCAATAACCGGCCCAGGCAATCACAATAAAGTGTATCGTTCGGTTGGCTTTATTCCCCGAACTGTTTTCCGTTCCAAGTTCCAGAGGAGACAGCAATCCGTCTTGCAGCATACAATTGGAAAACCTTTTTATCCTGTTCGTTTCATTTCATTGGCGAATCATAAAATTAAGGAGTAGATAAGAATGAGTTTAGTACAAGCCAAGCGTCTAGCTCAAAACAGAGCTGCTTGGAAGAAACAGTGGATTGATAATATCAAAGAGTGGACAGGTATGAGCTTAGTCCAAGCCAAGCATCTAGCTAAAAACAGAGCTGCTTGGAAGAAACAGTGGATTGATAACATCAAAGAGTGGAAAGGAATGAGCTTATTTCAAGCCAAGCGTCTTGCTCAAAACAGAGCTGCTTGGAAGAAGGAGATAAGGAGTGCGTCCAGATGCGTCAGTTTTTTTACGGCGACAGAAGAAGAAGACTTTTTGACTTTTCTAAAGGAAGACTTTTTTCATTCCTTAAAATATTTACACAGATTTGTTACATAAGAAGAAAAAGAAGAGGAGTTTCAAAATGAACAGCGAGTTTTCGGGCATTCACAGGTATACTTAGATATGGCAATTATACCACTGGTATATCAACTTCTTTATCGGACCAGTTAGTTCTGGTCATTTGACAGTCCACTGCACAGGACCACAAACCGGTCATCAGATGGTCGGGTTAACCTATGTCAGGACGACATCACAGACGTTAAATCACGACTGACGCCAATAACGCAGAATCCCAAAAGGACGTAAGGTTCACCAAGTAAGATCAGCGAACACAAGACGTTCGCTCTAGATTAACGTTGCATCCTACATGCAGCCGGCGTTTGTAATCAGATAGGCGGTTATGCCTCCCTTCCCAAGCAAAATAATCAATGCCACTTGATCATTTGGATTTCATCTGTCTACATCACCTCGACGGTATAGATGGCAGAATACAGGTCATTCTACTATCTCTCTCCGATATGCCACGCCATTGCATGTGAGATCATTCCTGAGATAGAATCACTTGGAGGCACATCGGTGCGTTCACCATGCTCGCCTCCTCCGTCTATTGCGGTGTTATCATAACCCGCCTCAAAGCCCCAATGTGTATTCATATCGCATTACTATTTTAAAGGGATGGTATCCCCAGTTTCAGACAGTGACCGGGCAACTGGGACAAGAGTGGAAAGAAAATCAACGGAATCAAATATTATTGCTTATTGAAAATGAGTCTAATATTTGCAAATAGACAAATTGATTGACCAGAAAGAGGACCAATGTTAACTTGTCAATAGCGTTATAGGTTGATTGTTCGTAGCATGCCGTTAAATTCATGAATACTTGTGATATGCAATTAAAACAAAGCATGGTAGTAATACTTTTTCAATCATGATGATCTACCTCTGATCTTCACAGAGTGTTATTAAGTGTCCCTTTCGTTCTATGGCCAGTCAACCCAGAGATCGAGAGAGCAGCGTTGAAATGATTGATGCTCTGCACGGACAATCCAATTGATAGTCGATGTTTTAGATAGAGAGTCAAACCTTTAACCCTTGACAAATTATGGACTTATTCTACTTGATATAATATACATTTAAGCCATGGCACAAAACAGGTGGATTGAGAAAAATAATAAATGTTAACCTTGTTTTCACTGGCAGGACGCCAGGATTCCCATAAAAGGAGGACAACTCGCTATATTTCACTGTCGCTTTAAATTTCCAATTCGCATGAATTATGAACTGACACGAACTTCTAAACAGAAAAAAACTATTTTTAAAAATATGTTTAAGCCTCTCTCTAATGCGGTAATGTCAGCCTTGTCAGGCTGCGTGCTTATATCTGGCAAGCCGTCGGCAACGTCCTCATCTACCGAACGTGAGAGCTATTTTGGTGCTTTGTTTACAGGTTCTTTTCTTCGAAGGAGTCGTCAACGATCAGTAAGATTTACTACTAAAAAAGCAAAGAAGGAAGAAAGAAAGACGATTCTAGAAAGAGGGGAAAACAACATTGATTTCTTTTCCTTGGGCTGGTATGGGAGTATTGTGCGTCATGCGAGCATGAAGGTTAAATGAAGAGAATGCCTCAACCAGTCAATATTACTCGTGAAAATTGTTTATATTTAGAATTCAAGGAATGCATCCATCAATTGTACACAGGTGTTTCCACTGACAGGTTAAGCCAGCACGCCCCCATCACTTAATATATCAAACTAGGACTCAATACTCATATATCCTGAATAATTGATACTATTCAATCAGTATTTTGTAAAGAGAATACCCATGTTTTTTATCCTCAAGTTAGTTTTCGTGGGATCGATTTCGCCAAACTCATCGAAACTTACTATGAATCGTAGGACTTTTGATGCATGGCATCCCTAAGTAGGATATGCTCCCTACGATGGGTTATCCTTCGTAACTCGAGTAACGATCGATCGCAGTGCTTCGTGAAATCGACCCCTGGAGGCAAATTTGAGTTTGCATCGAGACTGGAGTCGATTTCACCAAACTCATCGTAACTTGCTATCAATCGTATATAGGACTGGCAGCCATACGTAGGATACGATTGGGTTATTTTTCGTAAGTTGGGTTCCGATCGATCGTAGGGCTTAATGAAATGGACCCTTGGAGGGACAAGGAATTCAATGGGGGCAAGCAACGTACGGTCGGAAATCACAATGTCCGACGAAACGTCCAATACTCTTCCATGAAAAAAGCTCATGAGAAACACGAGAGCAGTACACCGCACTCGCCAAAACGTAATTTTCTGAACCATCTCAGAAAAGCTTCACGCTCACGGGTCACGGAATTATCCGCAGGCCATCTCTGAAAAAGCGTAAGTTGATTTCCACCGGCGTTAAGTGGAACTTGATTAATGAAAACACAATTATCGTCATGGGCTTTATAATGGGAGAGGTATATAGAGTCCCTGTTTTAGTTTGGACAAACCGAGCAATAGTTTGTATATTTTGTACTATCGCGAATGTGTTCCTTTTTCTTTATTTCAAATGTTCGATCAGCACTTAGTACTACTTGTTCCTAATCTTGGCCTGCTAGGTAATGAAAGCCAGTGTCTTTTGAACTTTTGGAATTGTTCTTATTTAGTGCAGTGTCAAAAAAGTGAGAAATCGTCAGGTATCATAAACCTCTTAAGTTATTCAAAACCCACATCCCAGCGTTCTGTCTAAGTGCATCATCTCATGTTTCAGTCGCCATCAGAAATGGGAAAATTGACATTCCAAATGGCATTATTACATAGCTCATGGAAACTGTCTGAGTTTGGCAAAAATGTGGGAAATGTACAGCTAATCATTGACATGTTTGGAGACAGTAAGGGCTTGGCTCTGATTATACGTGGTATTTTACGGAGTAGACTGATGCTTCTCAAATCGCTAAATTTACGTTCAGGGGGCTGAAAGGGCAAGGCCGGTATGGATGCTAAATCGATGCGAGACGAAACCAAGAAGCCTGTCATTCCCAACTGTCCAGCTATAAATTCTTCTGTACCCATCATACATCGACTTAAATTGTCAACTTCATGTTTTTTGACAATGTTCACGAAATTCAGTTACTTTGTGTCACTCATTCATTCAGGCTTCAATCTCTACCATCGCCTTTTATGACGAAAACAGCACACACCATGTACAATGTCAACTGACAGGCTCACGTATTGATTCGTCTCTGTGGCTTCATTAAAATAATATTACTAACGGATTTCATTTGTGATATTAGACAGATTGTCAAAGCTTCGGGTTTTGTGATTGGCAGTGATTTTCAATTAGCGCAGTGTTTTGTTTTATACAAGTAAACAGATGAACAACTGACGTCAACTTAAGCTAGCTGGCGCCAGGGACAACAGGTGTAGACCCGCCCAAAATAGAAATGCTATTTGATATATTGACCAGCTATTAGACCCTATACTACCAGTGATGTGCTAGGGCAAACGTTTTAGTGTGTAAAGGCACGCTTAAAGGTAGTATCATACTTTGGTAAGAAATCAAAACAGAAATGTTCACAGATTTACGTATAACTTACAGGGTATGAAGATACCTTGATATTTGTGCCCATGAATCAGTTTTTCTTTGATGAAAACCAAAGTATGATATTACCTTTAAACTTAAACTTTGGACACTGCAGATGAACATAACGGATCAATGTACAGAAATGTTCCCCTGTGAGTACCTGGGAAGGTCAATGACACTCGGCGACTGTTCAAGTGTTGATTGTTGTGCCAATGTTGAACTGTTAAGAGCCCGTTGAGGCGTCAAGAAACCATAAAACAATCAGACGGTTAAAGGATCGATAACATACACAAACAGAAATGTTCAAATATTTACGTATAACTTTCAGTGTATGGAGATGATGATGGTAGAATCATACCAATAAAATATATCCTCCTGAAATGATGTTTATCCAAAAGTTAGTAAAACAACGACCGAAAACAGTTTTGATATCGGGGTAAGATTCTTTTAAGATGTTTTTATAAGAAAAAGGTGAGTCTGGTTTTCGCTCTTTTCTCGTGACTCAGATATCCAATTGTACACAAATGTTCACAGGTTCATTATTTCATGTACATGCTGGATCAGACAAAGTGTAAGTGCTGTTCTGCGACATTTACAACTCATGTATTATTCCTTTAAGCCAACAAGGAGGGCTAGATGCCCTTACGTTGTTTGAACTGTTGCCACCGCACCCCTGGGGTTAAATTTCTATCAAACAACTCGACAAAACAGGTGGAAACAATAAGTCAAGACGCAGAGTCAGAAAAAGCAAGAATTCAACGGACCTATAGCATACAAATCAGTTGACTTGTCTCAAATGTTGGCAAAACAAGGAAAATAGAGCCGAGTCCAAGTTAGTGTCAGTGTACATTTGGCGATAGAACGCATTAAAACCCTATTTTTAAATTTATTCATTTAAATAGCACACAATTAAAAAACGCCAAAACAAGTCAATATTCCGATAGAATGATAGTTTGTCATCCGCTTTTGCTTTCGCCAATTAAATTGCAATTTTCATTTCGTTTTATTTATGACTAAATTTCAATTTGTTACAAACGCCCACGTGCATATGGAAATAAAACCCTGCAACAGGTGGTCAATCTGACTGCACTTTGTGTATTGATAACAACAAGCAGATGGCACAGTATCACAATAGTCTGATAGACAATGCCAAATCTAAATCACCAATTGCGATAGCATTTCACATTCTAATTCAACCCAAACAATAATCATCAGCGAAGTTACATAACATCTACAAAGATGGTACGTCGAGAAATTATTATATCACTGGTATTGATATGGCAAATTAAAATGGAAGTCCAGATTGCATTCCGAAATGTAATTCCCCTAGATCCTCCGAAAAAGGTAATCAGCGTAGTTGCATAACGCACAAAGATTATGTTTACGTCATTATGTCGTCATGGCACTAGAGTCCAATGGTGGTCCTACAAATAGTCTCTCTTTCTTTGTGGTGTACATGTGTTGTTGTTTTTGCATGTTTTGATCATGCTATTTTGACCAAATACTTGGAGTTAGGGGGGCCTGGCGCCGCGTTTCGATCTTTACAGGATCTTTATCCTGACATGTTCTTGTCCTCTTGTCATTTAGCCTTTGAGAAAGATCCTGCTAGGATCGAAAGGCGTAATTCTATCGAAGCATTCTAACTCCAAGCATAGTACAATCATGTTTCAGGCCATTATTTAGGCTGAAGAACAGCATGTTTGCCGCAGTTTATTACTGGTATTGAATAATTACCAGTGGAAAAGGAATACGAATTATAATAATGAATACATTTCAGACTCTAGGGACGCTGAAAAAGCAGAAGGAAAAAACACACCACCAACAATATCACTTCGGAAATGATTCATTTACTTGATGGTAATTTGTTATTAACCAATGGCGGAAGTGCCTCTGAGCTATCACGACCAACGTCCCAGCGACAAAAAATGGCCGTAAATGACGTCATTTCAAAAGCCAGCCACGCTCGTGATTAACGAACACACAAATCATATCGACAGACTTTCCTCTGTACGACACTTTTAATTTCCGTATCATTTCATATCTAGCGCATGTGGGGCTCCCATTTCGATGATATTTATAAACTGACCTACAAAGCACTTCTTTCAACTAGGACTGATTCTGCAATGGGATTTATTGCACACAAAGCAAAACACACAAATAAACATTCACAAACAAATTGAAAATGGTTGATGTTTGTAATTCAATTTGGTGGACAAACGCAGATAATCCATGTTAAGTTTAATGACATTTTGTCGCCCGTTGGTTTGCAAATTCAACGATAATGCAGTGCCACAATATTGCACTTTTTATTTGCAGCAGTGCATGTGGTTATCAGTTTTATACTATACAGTTCTAGATCTGGCCAATAAATCTCCGAGGAACGAGTATGATACTCAAAACTTAATTCCTTTAGTGAGATTTCTTTCCTGACAAACGCAATTCCATTTGGTGATGGTTTTTTATCAAATATCGTACGAGTTTATCTCAATATCACTGCATGGGCTAAAGTACATCTCACTGTCGTTGTACCAATACAGTTTTAGGCTGAATAGAAATAATACATGTAGGTATATTGCTATAATATGCGAGCATTATATTCACTGTACTGTGTTAACCTGTCTCAGGGGTAATTTCTTTATGCACCCCGTCATCGAATCACGTTTGATGGCACAAAGACACACATTGAACAGGGGAAAAGACATGCACTTATTTACAAGATTGAAGAGAAAGATCATGATATCATCTCATGGCATAGATATTACACAGAATGAATGGCTTACCTTGCTTTGAGCCTAGTATGGTCGCTGTTGTCCTCTTCTATGAGCGTGTTCTGTCTTCCCAAAGAGGTACGTGTCTGCCTAAGCTTGCGGTGCATTTACGTCTACCAAACCTGCAATATGATCAGCAACGGAATATCTTTCATTAGGTAATCTTCACGGCCTCGTCCAGCTATCCATACTGCTGCACACGGCTACACTTTCACATCTCTACATCCAACAGGTTGCACTGGTTGTTTTGTCAAACCATAGAGCTAGGAACAGCCTAGCCTTATGGTCATACGTGAGAGAGCGTGTCAGGGGAGAAAGGAATGGTACACGGATGCGATAATTGACTGGTTTAAGGGATTTGACACGCGGATCATCAGTCCGCAGTCTGCTGTCGCACTACGCGGTCAGTCATCATCTCTAGTGATCGACTTCCGTGTCATAACATCGTCACGCACTCCCATTTATAATTTCTGTTGACATCCCGAGTACAGTACTGTGACTGTCAGGCTAATTCTCGCGATATCTCGCGGGAATTTATACCATCAGGGTTATGTTGAAGATGATGTCGGGTTCCGAGAACAATCCGACACTAAAAGATGTAGACGGGTATACAAGGAAGGTGACCAAATGGATGCACCATGAATGGGAGACTTTTGGAGAGTCGGTCTTGAGTCAAGAGCGCACGCGCAAACCATGCTTGCGCAATACACGGGTTTACACTTCTAAAAAAGCGCATGCGTGGTAGTGCCTCGTTTCGAAGTCACGATCAAAACTGCCGAAGTGTAAACCCGTGTATACACAGGTTTACACCATGGCAGCCATCTTAGATTTTCATTGCAACTTCAAAACGAGGCACTTCCACGCGTGCGCACTTTTCTAAGTGTAAGCCCGTCCATTGTCGAAGACAATACACGGGTTTACACTTCGGCAGTTTTGATCGCGACTTCAAAACGAGGCACTATCCCGCATGCGCTTTTTTGGAAGTGTTTAAAACCCGTGTATTGTGAGCATGTGGGCGTTGTATTGCGCGTGCGTGCGCGTGCGCTGTTGACTCAAGACCGACTCTCCAAAAGTCTCCCATTCATGTTGCATCCATTTGGTCACCTTCCTTGTATACCCGTTGGAAAAGATAACACCAGTTCTAAAAAGGAAATCAGGTACCAGACTACTTTGAATCGAAGCCTCGGATTGATTGCACTGCTTCGAATGTGGAATGGATGCACGTGAACAAGGTAGACATTTATATACCTTTTAGTTTGACACTATTAAAACAAAAACAGAGAAAGAACTAGCCCTGGTATAGTATTAGCAACTTTTCCCCAATGCTGGGACTTTTGTTTGTAGATACATTTCGGTAACAAGTAAAACAAGAGCGAGAAGATAATCTTACCCACATCCACCCAAAGGAACAACAACCTACAAATAAACAAATAAACAAACCAACAGACAAAACGGTATATGTTAAATACATTTTGTGCGAACAGGCTGGTACACAATCATTTAGAAATCGGAGGCTCACTCTCCAAAATTGCGGTCCAAGCAGGAACGAACTAAACATGGATGAAAAGTCGAACACACATGCACACAAACACATCGAAGTCCAAAAAATAGATTTAATTGACATTGCGACTCCAGCTGCGAAACTATACAAGGAATCTTAACCTCAGTCTGTTGAAACCCGAGAAAAAAACATTCTGCTCAATTTCCCTAATGAATCCTGGCGACTTTCCAATTATTCTGAGTTTCCAGATCGGATTATGTACAATAACCACCACGACTCCTAGCGCTGAACTGTGACAAATGCACAACGCATCATACATAATGATTTCGAACATCGGGCGTCGTGTATGATTGCAATGGGCAGTGGGTTTGTTTACGAGATGACCATGGACGTGTCAGATATTATGGGCTGTAGTTATTGTGCAGCATCAAGGAGTCGATTTCACGAAGCCCTATGATCGATCGTAACTCGAGTAACGAAGGATAACCCATCGTTTCCAAGGACATCTACAATGCATCATTAGTCCTACGATTGATAGTAAGTTACGATGAGTTTGGTGAAATCGACACCAGCCCCACAGCTAGCTAGCTCATAAGCTGCGAAATTAATTCTCCGAGTCCTATAACCTATGGATCAACTGGAGTTGTCATGTCAGTAGCCACGATGATCCCATCTGGGCCCCGGATCAGAGTTGGGTCCATGTAGAGTTTCAGCAGTAATGAATGCAATATTGACAAGAATCAATCTTGATTATGGGGCTATCTTCCTTGACGTTCAGCGAGTGGATTTCTGTGGTCCAAAAGAGCATAGGGCCAATTTCATGGAGCTGCTGATGAAAAGTTTTCCTTGATCAAACATGATTATCAACCAAATGTTCACGTGATGTTTACTGCTTTTGACTTGTATTCGACCATTGTTTGCTGAGCATAACATTCACAAGGAGTTTTGGCTGATTTTATTTAAACAGGTTTTTGGTGCTTAAGCAGGTCTATGAAATTGGCCCCAGATTTTAAACGATGGCATTGGTAAATAAAATCAGTATGCCAGCCAAAACTTATAAATGTTTGCTCAGAAAACAATGTCCGAATACAAGTCAAAAGCAGTAAACGTCACAGAAATTTGGTGGGTTTAATATCCTGTTAGATCAATGAAGACCATTCATGCTTAAGCGAATTATGAACTTAATCAGCTCAATGAAATTGACACCGTTGACGTTCACCGGAAAGTACTGGAAGCCACGCGCGTGCGCGTGGACGAACACATGAATCTGTGTTAGGCACGCGTAAACGAGGAAGTCCGCGTGATGTGAAGTTTGATCTTGCAGTCAGTGTGGTTATGAGGGTCTCGCGTTTATTTAGGCAACGGCTGTTCTGATCTGAGGGATCGTTTTCAACACGCGAATGTGGGTCAATCGGGTATTGTGGGCTCAAATCAAAGATGGCATGGCTGATTATTTCATCGAACTTGAGATATGAGCAGAGAGAGGTGATATAGTGGTAGGTTATGCAGTTTAGACCAATACTACACGGTGAAGTCGATAACCAGCACCTGCTTGAGGGATGATCATATTGTGTATGTATACCGTGGCTATTTATGCACAGATGTGGGCCAATTCATGTACGCGCCGAACTGTCATCTGATATATGCATCGTGCATACATTTTCCTCTGCCCATATCAAACCATACATAAAACATTATTAGACACGTATAGCCATCCCGGCACTTAAAGGTAGTATCATACTTTGGTTTTTTGTCAAAGAAATACAGATTCATTTGGCAAAATATCAAGGATGATACAGTAATATTCATCTGTGAAAATTTCATTCCCATACGGTGCCCACTTTTAGAGAAAACGGTTAAAAACGGCCACAGTGTTTCTAAAGTCTTTTCTCTTTTATTTTTGATCTTTTAAAAGATCAAACAGATTTTCGGTCGTTGTTTTACTAATTTCTGGATACATCATAGGCCTATATTAATTTTAATATAGCTGTATGGGATAAATAGGCCTACACCATTTCAGGCGGAACATTTTTAACGGTATGTTTCTACCACCACCATCTTCATACCCTGTAAGTTATACGTAAATCTGTGAACATTTCCGTGTTGGTTTCTTACCAAAGTACTACCTTTAATTATCCATAGGGAACATAGCAAGCGACATAAATTAGCGGTGCTTTTATGTTTTCGTTATTAAATGTCGCTTAATTAGAGTAATGTCATTAATTAAGCAGTGTTTCTGGTATTCATTAACCTAATTGCCAGAAGCACTATATGCCGACAAACTTGATGTAATTGGGCACCGGAGCTAGCACCATGTAGATAAATTCAAATACAGCTCATACCAAAAGAGTTCAACACACTTCAGTCTGGTTCCAAGGCTGCCTCATTGTAGAAGTGCGAACAGCCCGCGGGTAATGTACCGCAGCACGCAATGTAATCAAAGCGCCGAGTCGGATCGGATGTAAGACATTCCACACTAGGTAATAACACGGCTAGTGTGTATTATCATAATTCTCATATGAATGCCAGAATACGATGGTTAGATTCATGCCAGAATCTGCCGCGGGCCAACATCAATTTTACCGCCGACGACAAGTTGAAAGGAAGCGATACACCCGTACGTGCGCGGGCCGGTGCCGTTATAGGGCGATCTAATTTGTTGTATAGTCTGATGGCATCAACTTGCACGCCGACTGGATTCTGCAATAACATTAACAGGCATGACAATTGCATGTAAGACCGACAGTACTCAAATAGGTCGGGAGAATTAGAACAAGGTGCAGCAGCAGCAGCAGAAACACAAGCAGAAACACAAGCAGCAGCAGTAACAGCAAGAGCGAAAGCAGCAGCCGCAGCAGCAACGGCGGCGGCAGAAGCAGCAGCAATAGCAGCAGCAGCAGCAGCAGCAGCAACAGCAATCGCAAAAGCAATAGCAGCAGCAGTAGCACCAGCAGTAACAAGAGCAACAGCAACAGCAGCAGCAGCAACATCAAAATCAATAGAAGCAGCAACAGCAGCAGTAGAAGCAACAGCAGCAGCAATATCAGCAGCAACAGCAGCAACAATAGCAGCAGCAACAACAGCAGTAGCAACAGCAACAGCAGCAGCAATAGCAGCAACAGCAGCACTAGCAGCAGCAACAACAGCAGTAGCAACAGCAGCAGCAATAGCAGCAGCAGCAATAGCAGCAGCAACAACAATTTTTCTTCAAATTCTATTTACACCTGTATACGTCCACGATGCACCTAGCTGATCGTGATCAAGTGTATTATATCTGGCTGTTGAAAATACAGTAACACATAATGAGTCGCCATGGACACACGATCGATCACTATGAAGCACCATCATTACAATTATTATAACATCAAGTGAAATCAAGGTATAAAGTTAATGGTAGCCATTAAAAGAACCGATAGAATACTACTTCGTTCTATGTCCACCAATTTACAGGCGCCAATTTACATCAAGACTGCATGTTAAAGAGAAAATTAGAACATCATTAACTTGTGATAAGATGTGGAAAGCTACAGTTGTCGTGCATTTTGTAATGATTCGCATCGAGTCCATTTCTCATTCCAAATCAGTGTATTTTGAATTTGTATTAATTTTTCAACCTCCAACCACCAAATCACTTTGTGTGATACCATTTAAACGCTTCAAACCATTCGCTTTCTTTGTTTATATCAACCAATCCATCCACACAACCACCCGATAGGTTGAAAGTAGAAAAATGAAAGATGAAAGTAAATTGGGGCATCGTTTTACCTATAGACTAACTGCACAAATTGACCGTCTTTGTTTTTAAATTCAGACAAATTTACAATTTATAAACAAACCAGAATATGGAGTTGCAGTAATAATTTTATTTATTTCACAATTACCTGGGGAAACATACTCGCTATGGAATTAAATTACCCCCAATGTGAAGGGCATGCATTGCCCTATTTCAAACTCACATGGGGGCCTCGCCAGTAGTAAGTGTATAGGGTTGCTGCTGGTAGATGTATGCTAACAGCACCTAGATGCAAATGCAGCTAACATGTCGCTCCAATTTAAAAAATGTTACCGGCAGTCTGCAATTGGGATTTCTATTTATACCCAAACGCGACACTTCTTACATACACTATACGTGTGAATTGGTTCGGGGTTATTATTAGGCCGAGTGTTTTTGTACATTATTGTAAACACATAGGCATATGAACGTATATTTGTAGGATTGTAATTGCATATGAAATTCATTTTTGATACTCTTTCGACTGTGGCATAATGCGTGATAATTATGGTCACATTGTTGGTTTAAAGCGTCCTTGTCCTTTGGAACAAAAGGACATCTCATGTTTATCTATTTATTTATTTATCGATTTATTTCAAGATCTTAATAATATCAGCTCAAAGGCTATTTTAAAATATATTCCTGTTATTATGGCTATTTGTACACCAGGCGTTGCAATGCCTCATTTGTTTTTAATGACATTCTTATCAAATGTGGTGCGAAGGTCTCATTATTAGTCGAAATACAAAATGTAATATGACGAATTGAATACCACTCATTAAAGTGCATCATTATTTTCATGTCCTTTGTGTCGAATTTCTCATTATTATATGGAATGTTGGAGAGCTACAATGGCACGAAGTTGTCAAAGGATATTAATAATTTGTTCTTTAATGTGATAACGGGTTAATGTTTCAAAGCATTTGACTTAAATCGCCCAATACAGAATAAAACACCACAGGGGAGTAATAAAACACGAACAGACAGACGAATTTAACAAATAAAGGAAAAGCAAGTTGGGAAGACGAACCACAACCAAATTAATAAAAAAGATAATAACATAGTTGATTTAATGCAATGTACTATCGTAAAAGTGAAAGATGGGAAATGGTCACCGATGAAAATGTCATTGAATTTCGATTTTTGCGAGGACCAAAAAGCACGACGTTTTACCTTTGACTTCCAGAGTATACGCTTTGATCAAAACATGTGGCCAATATATAAGGAATATATTTACTGGTCATGAATTTTTATTTGCAAATCAAATTTCCCAAGCTTAAAACCACCGAGCCAGCAACCACTTGAGACAGTTAAGGACTTTAAAGCGATTAAGTATAATGGTTTATATCTTGTTCTGGCATTTCAAAACCGCAGGGAATACCCCAGAGACGTTTAATACCAAATCGAGTTAAGCCAATGAAAAATTGCCGTGGACTAGTCTGGCTACTCTGTCTGTTTAGCGTCCATGCCGCAGCATAAACCGGTCTGTATAATATTATGGATATCCATAGTATTGCTCCATAGCTGAAATTTAATTATTTGTTATAAAAAATACAAAAGAAAATAAATGGTATTTGTTTTGCCGTGACGGCAGCAAAGTTTTGATTACATCAGTCCAGAGGTATGGCATCTGCACAAGTAAGCAGGAGGTCGTGGGTTCGAATCCCACCTGGGCCAGCATGTGCTTTTTTCACGTGCACTCACAAGCACTGAGTATACAGCGCTCATCCACGTCGGTGAAGGGCAAGCCTAATTTGCATATTATCTATTTCCAAAAAATCATTTAATATTCATGATACATATCAGTCCAATTAAGCAGAATAGCAATTCACATACAGCTAGAGTAAGGGTAGATTTGTATGCTGTTTTTAGTGCGTCTGAAGTGTCTTTTCTCAACTGGGTGCCACAAAATCCTCCGGTAAAAACAGAGACCTTCTGGATTATGGAGTCACGTCTCTTGAGAAAGTAGGAATATGATTTTTCAGACCCATGTATTATTAAATTATTTTAATATCTCAGGGTACGGACCGAAGACAGGATTTGGCGAGCACGGCCAGTGCACTCTACCCGAGAAACGGAAGATGTAAGCCGGTATATTCCCATCAGGAATCGGCCAAGCGGTCACGG
Source organism: Astropecten irregularis (assembly GCA_963971285.1). Taxonomy (NCBI): domain Eukaryota; kingdom Metazoa; phylum Echinodermata; class Asteroidea; order Paxillosida; family Astropectinidae; genus Astropecten; species Astropecten irregularis. The sequence continues at coordinate 2,677,058 of OZ020251.1, read as the reverse complement.
AGACTACAAACAGCCGTCGATGTGACCGGGTTCGTCCTGGCCGGCCGGTCAACCACTAAATAGCCCGCAGCCATGATACGGCTACAGCAATTTACAGAGGGAAGCTAGATGGTACTCTTCCAAACTAGAAATGAAAGTGTGTGGGTGTTATTTTTGTATGAGGTATAAAATTGGATTTCTTGCTCTGTGGTTCCATTGAGGTCATACGTATGAAGTCATAACAGCAAGAATGGAACACCTAAAGCCAAAACAACAACAGAAACATGAGTACCAAGTTGACATGTGTCAGTCAGTGTGGCTATATAGTACCCAAAGGCGAAGATGTGTGTTGAATCGTCCACTTGATGTTTGAGGTCTACAGAATCGGTTCAGGCGACAGGGCAAAGAGCACACGATGTCCCATACCCAGGTATCACACTGAGTAGAATGTGTCACCAGGGGTCGATTTCACCAAACTCATCGTAACTTACTATCAATCGTAGGACTTATGATGCATTGCATCCCCACGTAGTCGAAGGATACGATGGGTTATCCTTCGTAACTCGAGTTACGACCAATCGTGTGGCTTCTTGAAATCGACCCTTGGTGTGTTTGCACATCATTATGAAGCACCCTGGCACGCATACAGGATAATGTGACTTACAATGGATGGTAGCTGGCTCTATTAGCCTCCATTTATAAAAAATACCCTGAAGCCACGGATCACTCGCAAAACCATCTATCTAGCACTGACGTGTCTACACTAATGGGAAGTTCAGCAGCGATATACAGGTGCGACCTTTTTAAGAGCGGGCAGTGGCCGGTATTATAACTGCAAGCTTAATTGGATTCTACCTGCGTAATTGTATTTTTCACTTGGACTTTTCTTGATCGTATCACCACGACGCCCACCGGCAAAAGGATCCATATTCAAGGAAATTTATTTCAAATTAGCGTCAGTAGAACCGATTTGCAACGAGTGCATTCCAAATAAACCAGAAAGGAATGATATCGGAGTGACTTCAGAAAACAGCGTTGCTTCAATTTACGTCAGGATGTGGGCCTGAACTGTGAAAAGGTATAGTTTCTCTTATGAAATGTATTTGCACTTAGCACATGTCAGCTTGGTATGGATCCATCCAAGCCAAGTTTAAATTCATCTGTCGAGCTTCAGCTCGTGAAGGTCTCCTTCTGTGACAAGACCTCAGACACTCAGGATCATTGGTATGCAAGGAGAACATCACCAGGGGGAATGACTGCAGACTCAGGAGGCCTATAAGTCCCTCCGTCTAGATACTTGGTTGAGATACCTGGAAAATCCTCTTCAAGGAATGGTCAGTTTTACATACAGGCTGCAGTGGGCGGAATAAGCCGTAAGGGAGATCATTGTCATCCTGGTCATTATGCAGGAACACGGCATACGATTACATATGACACTTACGACAGTATGGAGAAGATAGGAAATATCATTACAGGGGCCAATTTCACGGCACATGCAGCTTAGCACAAAATTTTGCTAAGCATGACATTTCTGTCTAATAATAAAAACAGGGTTAACAACCAAATGTTGTTTATCGCTTGTAATTGTGCAATGGATGTTGTTCACTGACCATGAACATCAAATGAAATTTATAACGGTGGTTTGTTTTATTGAGCAAGACATTTTTGTGCTAAGCAAATTTTTTCTGCTTAACAGCGCCATGAAATTGGCACCAGGAGTCTTCAGCTTTGCCGTGCAGAACAGTCTGTGTCTTCTATTCTTGGAAAGATACATCGATAAGGTGTGATCTTGCAAAATGACTTAAACCAATCTTAAGATGAGTTGCGAATATCGCCATAGTGATTTGTATTGTGACATCACATGTTGCTTAGCAATTAAGATGAATTCACACCAGAGATCAATGTCAATATTTCAGTCGTAAAATTGGCCGCTGCTCCTTAACACTTAGCAGAAATCCCAACAGAAAAATGGATGACAAATGTTCTTGAGCAATCACAGGACTGTCAATAGATATAGAACCAATAACATCATTCCGTTTTATAATAGTCCACTTCTGAACAGCATCGGATCTTACCTCACAGAAAAACCTCCTCTCACTCACAATCTAATCACTGAAGATTTTCTTGTGGATGCAAATATTTACTTTCCTGCAAAACTGTCCTCTTCATTGCATCTGACTCTTAGGAAAACTACAACCTTGTAAGGTGCTGACAAATTAACAATACTCAGCCTGTATCCATAAGCACATTTATTCGCATCTTGCGCACACAATCACATATTGAACATTGGGAAAATCGGCACAATTGATCCACAGTATAATTGAAAACGCTTCGCAAAAGAATTGTTGTTCTACCAGAAAAGGTCGGTGTTCATATGCTCCTTAAGCCATCGGGCATAGAATTCGTCCCACTTATATGAAGCTGAGGCCACACAGGGCTTAGAGCATAATTTCATAGCGCCTGCAGGATCAATATGTGTTCTAGAATCACCATAACACATGCAAGGTTTGCACCTTGCGAAAATTGCCGCTGGATATTTTCGAAAGGAACAGAATTTGCGAGCACACAACAAACCGGCTAACATGGTCCACGCCAAGGGTACTGACTCGGATCACATTGCGTGTTCTTGTAAATTAACAATTGTGTCTCCGTTGCTGCAGGGGACATACATGATATGGATTGGTGCGGTAACAGTGGAACGCTTACCTTCAATAAAAAGGGGGCATAGGTGGCAAGTGCGTTAGGCACTCGCCTCTCACCAATGTGGCTCGGGTTCGATCTGGCTTGTGTCATATGTGAGTAGAGTTGTGCGTTGGTTCTCTCCTATGCTACGAGGGTTTTTATCCGGGTTCTCCGGTTTTCCTCCCTCCGCAAAAATCAAACACTTTCGATCTCAGGCTGTACTCCGTGATCATATATGAGTTGATGTGGCTGGCAGCCAAGGGCGCCCATGAAAGCATGCACAATTAAGTCGCATCCTTAGCATTTCAGCACCCCAGCTGCGAGTAAGGATGATTAGCCTCCCAAATTATTATTATTATTATCATTATAACACAAATGACGAGTGATGCGGACGATCTTTTACGTTTGAACCTTACCTTTCAATGCACGATTCCGGAGGTCGGAAGTTCGATTCCCGCTTCGGTCAGGTTCCTTTGGTTCACCAGCTTCAAATGATCTAAGATATCCATCATATTCACTTGCTTGTTTGGTGATTTCAGGCCCGTTCGTGTCAAACAAATGTGCCGCTTTTCAGTGCCACTGTCACAAAATGTACCACACGACCCAATTCAACATACAAATGTTATGCAGGCAGACACGATGCCAATAAGAAAACGGGAGCGAGTGCTAGCAGGCGTTATTATGCACAACCCCAGACTGTGTGCACCTGTCTTGAAATGTATTCGAGATGTACTTTTTTTTAAAGCACTCGCTTCGTTTCACAGTGAAAGCTGCATGTTCAAGTGTATACCTCTTATGCACCTGATCAGACCTATAGCGAGAAGGAAATGCTGGGATGGTAACGATGTTGTGTCAGATGGAATTTAACCTGGTTATGAGGCGGCAGAACTGCTCGTAATTCTTGCACCTTTTAGTATCCGCTTCGTCAGATACCTACCCTTTGCCGCATATATAATGAGTACAATCAAATAAATGGTATAAATTTCATATGCACTTCTCATGCTTGGCATTTTAAAACAGAGTCGCCTAGGTATTGCAAATCTTCAAGTACATGTACATGTACATGTACATGTACTTATAAATCCTCGTATTACCTAAAAACAGCAATCCTTCCGTTATTACTTTAATGTATGTAAATATAAGCAAGTGACGTCAGAGTTGTATACAGGACAATTACACGACTCTGCGGCACTAGATGAGTATAGCAAAGTAGTCCAAGATGTTCGTAAGCATATTATACAAGTAGAGCGGTGGTTAAATATGCATCTGAGGACGTTTACGAAACGGCTCAGGCTCAGGCTCAGGCTCAGGCTCAGGCTCAGGCTCAGGCTCAGGCTCAGGCTCCAGCTCCATTTCGTGAATCCATTCCAAAGAAATGGGTATCAGAATAGAGGCTTTTTGGCTGCGTGCGGTTCGGAAGTAGATTCTCTGGTTTGTAAAGGAAAACAGAGCTTCGGATTCAATGAAAACCCACATCCTATATTTTCAGCATAATATGGATGACAGAGCTGGAGCCTGAGCCTGAGCCTAAGCCTCCGTTTCGTAAACCCCCTATGACAAACCGAGTGTTGCTTTGATAACCACAGTGGAAACGACTTCACGCTTATGTATGAATAGCCACACGACACGACAATCCTCTTAATTAAAGTAGCCCTCCCGAGAGAAACGCAGTGGCGGCAAGGGTTTGGCAAGGAGAATAAAAAAATACAAAACTTGAGCTAGACAAGTACACACAAGAGACGGTAGAGTCGATGTTATTATATCTACCAGCCTGTGAATTACCATCATCCATTCAACGGATAAGTATTGGAGAGTTACCCCGCACTGCGTGTTGGTTTATCGGTATTAGAGGTAGACTACATACACGGGCAAGCGTGTAATTTACGGACGGTACCAGACTATCATAACAACGCCAGATCGGCGAGAAGTCACGCAAACCCAATAGGCCTACTGATCAGTATACTACTGAGTTGGGCCAGCAAAGCCAACGCTATGGAATAAAATTAAAGTAATAGGCAAACACCTTTACCCAATTTCAACATAGTTTTTTACGATAGCATGGAGACACTGACAATGCTGAAAATAACGCGAACAATAGTTCCTTTTGTTGATGACTTCCGGTATACATTGCGGAAGTAAATTTGAGCACTAAGTCGATGGAAAGTTGCAGAACAATATAGAGGAAAAGGATGAACAATGGAGATACCTTGGGTACATATGCAAAACTGTATATCTATACATAAGAGCTTTCTGCGGGGGAGCCGACGAACAATAGAAACAAAAGCAAGGAGGTAACCCATGTACATAATGAGAAGTCTACCTACAAGAGGTATCTGTGAAGTGTGAGGAAAAGGCCTCCCAAAATGGTAGGTCTGTGTCGACTTTTACGTACCACATAAAAAACTGTGTGCTTAGGATATGGGCAAAGATTAATCTGACAGAAGATAGGGGAAAAGAGGTATCCAATAAGGGTATTAAACACGTAAGATCATGTATATGCAATGCGTAAGGTTCCCACCTCGAATGATAGAATGCGTGTTAAGTCGCCAGATGTCACGATTTTGATAGTGAAACCAAGCCAAAATAATTTCTGACTTTCCGTCATCAACTTTTCCCGAGCTTTGGCTTGTTCGTAACGACGCGTCGAATAGCCGCACGACGCGCCGAAACATTTCTTTTTAGGTTAATTCAAATTTACCGGTATATGCTATACATTATATTCCCATTACAACGTTTTAATTCGTATGATTAACCTCCTTTTTGTGTGTGAAACGCGGCTTCAGTTGGAGATTGCGACAGATACGCTATTGTGTGTCTATACAGAACAAATTAACGTTTTTCACATCACTAGACCCTCATATGATTCATAGCGGTCTCATTTCGAGTCGCATCCATGCGAAGCTTAATGCAAATCAAATTTGGCGAGTGCATAGGCCTAGGGACTGGTGATCGGCGTTTCACAGAGGTTTTGTGGGGATGGGAGATGAGGCTAGCGCAAGGTTACAAACACAAAACACAAACGGATGATGCATAGATCGGCAGTCAAAACAAATAGATCGCTGGATGGGAAGAAGCACCTGCAGTGATTTGACTGCATGCACGACTGGTGATAAATGAGGCGGACTGTAAGGTTGACGGGGGAATGATACCATAGATCATACCATCCACCGAGGAGAACGATAAACACTAACCGTGAAGACTGCAAGATAAAAAGGAAAAGAGAACTCTCCAGTGATTGAGCGTGTGACACTCCGACAGAGGAATTTAAACACGATCGTCTGCGTCATGAAGCAGTGTGTGTATCAACTTCCTTTTTTCACTCGCCTCATCTCAAGCGCGTCTGGGTGTACCTTAACAAGCTGACGCCAGTAACCCTCATAACCTTGGGCCGAATTCATCCAGATGCTTAACCACCGAGAGCTGCTGCCTGCTTCAAGCTCAAAAGCCTCGCGAGATAAATTTAAAATGGCAGCCAATCAGACGAAGAAAGGCAACACTCAAAGGAAGAGGAGAAAGTTGAGGGCGCCTTTTCCGCGTCATTTCAGAGGTAATCAAGCCTCAGGTTTGATTGGGTGGCAGCTTTCCCTTCGAAGAAGATGCTCAGTGAAGCTGAAGGTGTGAATTAACAAACCCCTTGAAGAGAAAGCGCAAATTACAGGAATGAGAGAAACACCAATCATCAGTGAAAGCAATCCAAAGAGATAACGACCGGAGACAAGAATTAAATGCATTGCAAAAAGGAATACCTAGATAAGAGATATCTAGCGAGTCATCATCATCATCATGTTTTCCCGTTTGGCCTGTGCTCGGCCTTTGGGTGTGACTCTTAGACAGAATCCAACATCAAGAAGTCATTTCATCTTCGTTCCATCCATCATTCTCCTCGTTTTCACCCAATCCACATCCATTTGCTTTTCAACATTCAACCAGGTCTTGGTCGGTGTACGTTTTTCGAAAAGCACCTGCTTTTGTAGGGCATAATTTTCCATGCGGCAGCCGGGGCCCATATATTTTTTGTTGCCAACGTTTGAATCGGAGAAGGCACCACAATAATGGTGATGATTGAACTTCTTGAACTGCTGTCAGCCGCTGCCAAACCAACCTTGCAAAATGGGGTACAGCGACAATGAAGACACCAACTGTATGTGCAGAGAGGAGCAGACCATGCAACATCTTCTTGTCTGCTCATTTATGCCAGAGCCATGCACACCTGAGGATCTGATGGCACTAACTCCCCCTGCCATGCAATGCATCCAACACTGGAGTGGACTTATCTAGTGACTCAGTAACTATTAAGCGTGGTGACTCCATGCAGCAAAAGCAGCCTTCTTGAAAAAAAGGCATCATCATCCTCAATGTTCATAACTTAGTACAAGAAACTCCTTTTCATTTCACCTAATGTGATGTACCTGCGGTGCATTGAGTTATAGTGAAGATGGTACAAAGATCGAAGGCAAAACCAGTGTTGATGCTGAATGTGTTACAAATCAACATTCACTCTAACTTAAGTCTAACTCTAAGAAGCATGAAATTACATTTTAAACTATGGCTACCCTTTCCCGTCGTAACTAACCCTGAAAATCCTCATTCTCGGCAAGATACATCACCTCAAACAAGACATAGATCTAATGGAGCAGGTGCGAAACGGGATATGAAGAGAGGCTGACCTTTTCCTCACATGTTCACCTCTCATAACTCGATCAGAGTGACAATTAATTTACTCCCAGCCCGTGCCGGATGAAGAGGATAGACGCAGGTATAATTATAAGCAACACATAATTCCCTGACTTCATCATTCTTCTCTCATTGGGATTATCCTCTCACTGACACGGCTAGCGTCACTCGGACGTCGTGACATTCAATACAACGCGCCGTTTTCTGTGATAAGCGTTTCGACCTGGTGAAACATTATACTCTTCAATCAGTCTGGGGAACGAATCTCTCGACCCGGTGAAGTCCTGCAGACTTTGTACGCAGGATATTGCTTCAAAGGAAGATATTCTGACAGTGAATGATTTCATTATAATGCGGTTTCGTTATCCAGCGACGAGGGTGAGGCTTAAATAACAGGCAGGCAAGCAAACTATGTGGATCGGTTTGCAGAAGCACCATGTAAGAATCGTTCTTACTTTCGCACTTCTTATTTCGTCGCACTTCTCGTAAGGATTCAGCGTTTCGACTAGTCATCATTTGGAGACCTAATCATCCTGATAAAGACGAGAGCAGGCTAGTCGAAACGTTGAGACCTTATGAGAAGTACGAACGAAATAAGAAGTGTGAAAGTACGAATGATTCTTACATGGTGTTTCTGCAAACCGATCCACATACAAATTGTCACCATGCAGAGCCTCAAATCTTTCTTCAAACTATAAATACCACACAAGAAGAATAGACCTAACAATGGTGAAAACCATTTAGAACAAATATGTTGTGATGTGTCTGCAACACCTCTTGAATCGCATCATACTAAAGATCGCTGAAGCCTCGAGGTGATAAACTGTTGGTAGGATGTGGCCGTACACCCGAAGCTTCGTCAAATTGATTTTGAACTTCATCATAGACAGCCTGAGGCTTCCATTGCATTTATACCTCCCTGCGATACTCCTCACAAAACCACATATACCTATAGGAGACAGATGACTACATCAATATGACAATCAATATTCACAAGGACATAAAATATTGACGAGAGCCAGTACTACTGCCATGGATAGGGCCTGGGGTGGGTGCACATGGCCAGACACCGTACCCCTTGGACAAAGATTAAATCATTTAGATCCTAGAATCTCCCTCAACTTACTCCTCGTCTGCCTTCGGGGTTGCAACTATATATAACTCCTAGGAAAGCTATACGCATATGCATCTGTTTGTCCCTGGAAACCGAACTAGATGCTTAAAGCATCCTTGTATTCGCTTGCGATTTAACGAAGTGGGTATACATTTTAGTTTCGCCGTCCTATTTGGCAACAGATGGACAGTCACCGAGTGTTCGCGGCGCGTGGAGGTATTCGTACGCAATATATTTCGAACAGTATCAACCGCAGACATTTCTCATGTTTCAAAGGCCATAGTGCGACAGAAGTCCTCGGTCTATTTCACGAAGCCCTACGATCGATCGTAAGTCAAGTTACGAAGCATGACCCATCATATCCTACGTAAGGCTACAATGAACTTTAAGTCCTACAATTGATGGTAAGTTACGATGAGTTTAGTGAAATCGACCACTGTACTGCTTGAACGTTCTCTCAAGTTCGTTTCAGTGCTGATAATTATACACTAACATATCGTCATGTTGGATTGTTTCTGCCTATAGTCACATATTCAAGGATATCATTCATTCAACACTAATCCCTGAAGATGTGTCTAAAAAGCTCTATGCTCTCTAAATTCCCCATATTAACAGTGTACTGAATGACAACATTCCATGCAGGAAATGTCAAGCATAAATGATCGGCATACATTAACATCGCAAACAGCAAACATTCTAGACACAACAAAGTTATGGTATATACATACGTGGATCATTGTATAGAGTTGCCAGAGTCGAGTTGCAGAAATTGTCCGCTCAATTTCATATTCCACCTGCGCCGACATTCAACAAACAGCCTTATAACGTGAAATGTGATTAGGACACGTTCGTTAGCATCATGGTCCGAGCTAGCTGAGATGCACACAGACTTGTTTGATGTCGCCACGCAATGCAAATATATCCATAGAAGCGATGGACAACATGTGCCTTTATTGGCATGAACGTAATGAAACCACAATTAATAAATCACAAATTGTCATGATTGTAGTCCGTAGGCTCCCTTTTTCATTTATCAGGGAAGCTCAGTGTAGGACGTATTAACTACGCTACCTGTACTTTACTAAATAAACACAGGACTGCAGATATATTTACCTACTAGGTTAAAGTCATCGCATTGGTCTACTCAATCTTCGCAGCCCACAGCTAAACGATTGCGATGACAACGGCTGGTATACAAAAACTATGCAGTAAACTGCACTGCACATCAGCCAAAAATAATGACCTGGAATACAGGAGTTAGAAGGCTCTTATCATTAATGTTTCTTCTTCTATGGTCTGACGTTTCGACCCAAGTAGGAGCCTTCTTTTTTAGCCTTTGGTAAAGATCATGCTAGCATCGAAACGTCAGGCCCTTCCAACTCCAAATGACTAGAGGTACATTGCTATTTGAATTGCACAGCAATTTAAAGGTAGTATCATACTTTGGTAAGAAACCAAAACAGAAATGTTCACACTCCAGATTTACGTATAACTTATAGGGTATGAAGGTGGTGGTGGTAGAAACATACCGTTAAATTGTTTCCGCCTGAAATGGTGTATTTATCCAGAAATTAGTAAAAACCACCACCGAAATTTTTTTGATCTTTTAAAAGATCAGACATAATAAGAGAAAAAACTTAAGCAATACTGTGGCCGTTTTCCACTGTTTTCTCAAAATGGTATGGTATGGCATGGTATAGGACTGAAATTTTCACAGATGACTGTTACTGTATCTTCCTTGATATTTTTGCCCATGAATCTGTATTTATTTGATAAAAAAACAAAGTATGATAATACATTTAATCGTAATATTACCATCAGTTGAAGTTACACCGACAGTCAGTTGCACTTATCCAGTAAGACATACGAATAAAGTTACTATCACATCATTTAGGTCAGCCGTACGTATTCAACCCACACAACTATCGATTGTAACTCAAAGCTCACAATCCACGATACTCTTCGAATGATTGCACTTTTCTTTGCAAGGCGTACTGTCTCAATCAGAATGCATTCAGCGTTCTGATTGGTCCATTGGCATTGTGCCCAGGGCGTCTCTGACCAATCGAGAATGTTCTGAAACATGCATCACCTAAATGGCATCTTGGAGAGACAAAGTGTGTTGATGACATTCGAGAATGTTCTGAAACATGCATCACCTAAATGGCATCTTGGAGAGACAAAGTGTGTTGATGACATTCGCTACAGGGTAACATCGATCTTCCAGACGCCACGATAATTGTCTTCCCATTTCATCAACCGACATATCAAGATATAATTGGCTTGTCGCGCATAGTTGATTGCCCAAGCCTTGCAACTTTCTTTCGTCAAGTTATTCGAGGGCAAATGAAAAGAAGAAGAAGATAAACACAAAAATGAGTGCACAACTTTAGTGGGCTCAAGAAAGATTTGAGGCTTTGCATGGTGACAATTGGTTTGTGGAACGGTTTGCGGAAACACCATGTAAGAATCGTTCGTACTTTCGCGTTTCTATTTCGTTCGCACTTCTCGTAAGGTCTCAACGTTTCGACTAGCCTGCTCTTATCATCATCAGGAGAAGAGGGCTCTTCAAAATGTAGGCTACCACATGTGCTCGGATATTTTGTGATTACTGGTTAAATCATAAATCGCGGTAGAAATGTGAGTTATTTAGGAAGCAAAACATAACCAGCTTGGTATACGCTGCGTCAAAGGAAAAATGTGTTCTACAATTTGTGTTGTACCTCAGACAGTAGACGTTAAAAGAAGCCATTTTGCTGCCCTACGTTCGATCTGCGTATCGCGCCGTGGCCTGGACAAACTTAGAATGTCGTGGGCGTTTCGTGTTCAGCCGATCAATGTTTAGGTCCAGGGACATTGCCATTCTTCCCCATCGGCATTCTCCAGTAACATTCATTGATCTGGGTTTCGAGACCCCGAGCTAATAATCTCATCCTGATATCCGATATGCGCACTACATGTCGGCTTCACACCCTCATGTTATCGAGAACAAACATCGCGTCTTACATTATGCAGAGGGCACGTGTATACAACGCGCCATATACCGCTGAAGTTTGGGATAAAGTGTCGTGTCAAAACTTTCCCATTATTGCAGATACTGTGTAAACGGTGGTATGATTATCTCCCCACGTCTCTCAACTGTATTCAAATATATCCAACAGTGACTCTAATGGACTAGGCGAAGACAGCCGCAGATCGTTATTTAACATTAATTGCGACCTATAAAAGCTATACGACCGTCAGGTCTCATCTGGTGTAGATGTAGGTGTCCATGAGTGCAATTACATTCAAACCTTCTGGATAACTTCTGGACCATTAGAGGCCTGCATGGTTGGAGGAGTCAGCTAGTAGAGGCTGGCTGGTGGGTGGTGGCCCAGCTACGGCTCCCTCCATCTGGACCACTAGAGGCCTGGTTGGAAAGTTTCTATAGAGGTTGGCCTAGGTTGGTATAGGATGGTCCCAGCTATGGCTGCCTACATCTGGACCACTAGAGGTCTGGTTGGAAAGGTTGGCCCATAGGTTGGTTTGTGATGGTCCCAGTTATGGCTGCCTCCATCTGGACCATTAGAGACCTGGTTGGAAAGGTCTATAGAGGTTGGCCTATTGGTTGGTATGTGATGGTCCCAGCTATGGCTGCCTCCATCTGGGACCATTAGAGGCCTGGTTGGAAAGGTCTATAGAGGTTGGCCTAGGTTGGTATAGGATGGTCCAAGCTATGGCTGCCTCCATCTGGACCACTAGAGGTCTGGTTGGAAAGGTTGGCCTATAGGTTGGTTTGTGATGGTCCCAGCTATGGCTGCCTCCATCTGGACCATTAGAGACCTGGTTGGAAAGGTCTATAGAGGTTGGCCTATAGGTAGGTATGTGATGGTCCCAGCTATGGCTGCCTCCATCTGGGACCATTAGAGGCCTGGTTGGAAAGGTCTATAGAGGTTGGCCTAGGTTGGTATAGGATGGTCCAAGCTATGGCTGCCTCCATCTGGACCACTAGAGGTCTGGTTGGAAAGGTTGGCCTATAGGTTGGTTTGTGATGGTCCCAGCTATGGCTGCCTCCATCTGGACCATTGGAGACCTGGTTGGAAAGGTCTATAGAGGTTGGCCTATAGGTAGGTATGTGATGGTCCCAGCTATGGCTGCCTCCATCTGGACCATTAGAGGCCTGGTTGTAGAGGTCTAAAGAGGTTGGCCTATAGGTTGGTGTGTAATAGTCCCAGCTGTGGCTACCTCCATGTGCACCATTAGAAGCCTGATTAGAAAGGTCAGTGGAGGCTAACGTTGAAGCCGGCATATGCAGGAGTATCCCAGCTATGGCAGCTTCCATCTGGACCAGTAGAAGCCTGGTTGAAGAGGCCGGTCCATAGAGGTTGACCTATAGGGTAATAATGATGTAATACTTCCAGCTATGGCTGCCTCAATCTTAACCATTGAGGTCTGGTTTGAAAGCTTCATGCAGGGTGGCAGGATGTATTGTTCATGTTTTCATAGTCCCATAGCTATGAACTCTACCACCTAGGCCACTTTAGGCCTGTGAATGGGCTACAGTAGACGATCTCCAGGTTGTATTTGAAGTTAAAAGGACAATACCACTTGTTACATTATGGATACATGTAGGCCTCTTGTTCAATCACGACTCATTAAAATCGTCACCACTCCATATCCAAGATGAAAATTTGATCACATTCTGATGCGATCGAGAGACAGCTGCAAATGTGTATTCATCACACACAAAAACGACACGATACATTTACTAACACATCAAAAGGAAATCCTCATAAATCGCATCACAATGATAGACGCATTTGAGAAGGATTCAATTGAGATTTCTCGTATTCATTTGTCATAATAACGTAATTAATATCAATATTGATTGTCAACCACGTGTTTTCCTTGCAAATGAAACCCGCCACAGTGTGCAATGAAATAACATATGTAGATGAATAATATGATACAACTCCACCACAGAAAAAACAAACAAAGTGGGGATACAATGGCTGGCAAATGATGAAAACACTGGGATTCGTTTGTGAAAAGGTCTGTAGATGTAACTGCATTGCAGTATTGATTGTGTGACAAAACATATGTGCCTGAAACGAAAATGTAATTAACAATTACAAGCCAAAAAATGCTGAGTAGATGAACAAATTTTGGTATGACGGCTGTTGGAGTTACTTGAAACAGTATTGAAGTGCAGGCAGTGCGAATAAACGTCGAGTATGCCTTTAACATTGCGCAGACAGTTCATATATTAGCTTCAGTGGCCGGATTAGCTTCGATTAGGAATACTTCTTGCGTTCAGCCCCGGAAGGGTAAGAGGGCCGGCAAAGGGTTTCCCATTACAGTAGTGTCTACGAAGCGTGCGTGTCACGCGCGCACCACGCGTGCGGGTTTCACACGATGTCCGCGCGGTTCATCTTCGAGATTTTTTGCGGAATCGTAGGTAACGTTAAAAAGCACTGACCTCAGCGAAAACTGCCTTGCCCTTTATCAATGCCTGAATTATCTCTCTCAGTTTTAAAGTGGGACAGCACGTGATACAATAAATTTGCCCGAAATTAACAGCATGTCAGCTTTCTAAGCACAACTATTAAAGGTAATATCTTACTTTGGTTTTTATCAAAGAAATACGATTCATGGGCAAAAATGTCAAAGAAGATACAGTAACAGTCATCTGTGAAAATTTCAGTCCCATACGGTGCCCACTTTTGAGAAAACAGTGAAAAACATCCATAGTATTTATTAAGTCTTTTCTCTTATATTTTAATTTTTTTTAAAGATCAAAAAGATTTTCGGTCGTTGTTTTACTAATTTTCTAGACAAAATTCACCATTTCAGGCGGAACAATTTTAACGGTATGTTTCTTCCATCACCATCTTCATATCCTGTAAGTTATTTGTAAATAAGTGAACATTTCTGTTTTTGTTTCTAACCAAAGTATGATAGTTGATACTACCTTTAATTTCCAAATTATGCCAAAACAATGACATACATGCAGGCGCATATCCACGATCCTTGCCGTGCGCGCGCTCAGGTTTTAACGTGTAACTTTAACCGCACACATGTAACGTGTTAATAATTAGTAACTCTATGGCATGGGTGCCTTGACCTTATGTCGTGTGTCGGGTTGTGTGGGCGCTGCATTGAGACACGCCCACGCCTCTGGGACCTCTTAAGGTTGCCTATATTGGAGTGGGTGGCATTTTCTTTTGTCTGCCAGCTTTAGAGCTACTTGAATTGCTTACTGTGACTTATTCAGCTCCGTTCAATGCATCTGATATTGCTTGTCATGCATCTGATAAATATGCCTAAGGCGCGTAATATTGTGCGCATAGCAGCATGCATCTATGACGTCCAATGTGCCGAGAAATGCAATTGATATTTTGAGCACTTTTCCTGATCTGTATCGACTGGGCTATCGAGTTGATTTTGAGGGGCCGGTTCAGAACTGTACCAAAACACATCGCTTATTCGCGTTACTTCCTAAAGGCTGTTTTCTCTTAAAGGTAGTATCATACTTTGATAAGAAACCAAAACAGAAATGTTCACAGATTTACGTATAACTAACTGGGTATTAAGATGGTGCTGGTAGAAACATACGTTAAAATCTTTCCGCCTGAAATGCTGTTATTATCCAAAAATTAGTCAAACAACGACCGAAAATCTTGTTTATCTTTTAAAAGATCAAAAATAATAGAGAAAAGACTTAAGAAATACTGTGGCAGTTTTTCACTGTTTTCTCGAAGTGGGCACCGTATGGGACTGAAATTTTTACAGATGACTATTACTGTATCTGTCTTGATATTTTGCCCATGAATCTGTATTTCTTTGATAAAACCAAAGTATGATATTACCTTTAACGTACGTATGCATATACTGCCACAACTTGTGCTGAAATTCTGGGAGAAAATAAACGCCAAACTAAGTTGAATGTGTTCATTACTGTGAAAATGTGTGCCCGAACACGAATTGCTTGGACAAATAATTGTGAATACAAGATAAATACTCGAAGGTTATAACTGTGGAAGACTGCGCTACATTAAATTCTTTTTCAAAATACCTAAATCGCTGTAGCTTTGATACCAAATTTAACCCCAATCCATAAAAAGGAAAATAAAGCGATTGATGCGTTTCAAGGTAGAGAAGAAGTCAAGCGCAGTTTAGAAGATAATAGCCTTCCTGAAGTTAAACAACAAAGTCTCAATACGATGCACGCTGTCTGCATTTCATGCCCATTTGATCTCATTTCAGGCAGTTGCCGTCAATGTGTCTATTGACCTGAAGTATAATTTCTACCCAATGATCACTTCCATGGCGGTATTATTTCAAATCTCACGCGTGGTTTGTTCCATTTGTATAATCCATTATTGTTAACGATGGCATTTTCACAAAAAAGATGGCATGATGCGAATTTGATCGTAAACAAGACAAAGTTTGCTGTCAAATTTCATCTTAAGGAGATGGTTTCCAAGTAGGTGATTATCATATATGAACCTTTCTTTTGCAACGTCACAGCTCGAGATTTTGCCAACCAAGATGACGAAAACTTTGGCGAGCCATCAAATCCAAGCAAAACCAGCAAAAAACGTTTCATAAACATTAATAGATATTGCTGAATGTAATGAACACAACACAAACAATGGTGGTATGTATTTTGTGCAGCTATGGGAAGTTTGCTAAAATGTTGAATTTGGTCACATATTCTCTCAAGACAATGAATTTTTTTGGTGACATTTGACCGACCATGCCAATCAACAGGAATTGTTTGTAAACAAAATAATGATCTGTACTGCGGCCCTCTAAACGTCCTTCCAAATTAGAAGCTGTGTTCATCTAGTTCTTTCATAACAGATTATCTTTTCCCATGATAATAAACTGAATAGCTTACTGTTTTATTTTCCTGCCAAATCTTCAAATGTTTTAATTTTTTCGCAAGCAATTAGAAGAAACTCCCGGCACAGAAGTGTTCAATTCTAAAATAAATTTGGGACGCAGATTTTATTGCTGATGGTTTAAAATGATTCTCAAAAATAATTTGAGTTGCACAATGCACATAAAACTAGGGCGAACTGCAATTACAATCTCCAATGGCGTATATCATACGTACACTGGATTATGCACAAAATCAATGTGCGTCCTTCCAGTCAATATCGATATTGTAACCACGTGAGTTTATGTTAAAAAGAAATGGTGCTAAACACTCATAGAATATTATTCCGGTTTATTGTAATGTCCAGATGACATCTAGAACAAATGTTATAATTGGATTGAAACTGGGTCGCTTGCGAGTTTTGTGTATTCCATTTGCATTTTACATGAAGAATGGGAGAGCCTATAACCTTGAATGTAATTTTTGTTGAACAATGGGGGACATACACAGCGCAGGTGTTCTGCATGGCTGTACATAAGCAATCTTAGCCAGTTCAGACGAAGCCATGAGATTATACGGTGTATAATCCGTCATATTTGATCAAACATCATCCAACGCAAGAACTCTTGGGGAAAAAAAGAATATCGATTTGGATTCTTTCCAGGTTATCCAGAGCGAGGTCAAATGACGTCTCCAATCGCAAATAAAACAAGACACATCAGTCTACGTTTCGAGAAATATTGGGAATTGTCAAATTCAAGTCAAGTATAAAAATGGTTGGTTGGATTTTTGGTCGAGTTGTCCGATTAGATTAGAACATTTTGCAAATCTATCTCACGACTCTGACAAAATTCTCAGTCGAAAAAATAAATTGGCAACTTTCAAACATCGATCATAAGGCATAATCGAGATAAGTCACATGTGAAGTATTCATGATACTATAACAATCCTGGGTGGATTTCAAAAACTCATCGTAACTTACTATCAATCGCAGGATTTATCGATGCATTCCAGTCCCATGTAGGAAAGGCCTCGTACGATGGGTTACCCTTCGTAGCTCGAGTTACGATCGATCGTAGGGCTTCGTGAAATTGGCCCAGTCCCACTTTCAAAATGGAGACGACACAGAGCATTGCTCCATCAACAAACTCGATGACATCTAGATGAAAGATTAATTAGTTGCTTCAGTGAATCTCAGTGGGACAGAATTGCAGAATAGGATGACGAATGGAATGAGGCTGGAGAAAATGGGTTTAGGAAACCTGACTGTAAAGTGGTATATTCATCCACTGAGATTCATGCTTACCATAGAAACATGCTTAAAGATTAACGTGCATAGGCTTCATGCTACCTTACAGTTGACGTATTGACCATGTATGTTCCCAAAATGGATTGTTTTACAAGTAATAATCTGTTTTGAAGGTACAGTACATGATTAGTATACCCCAAACAGACATGTTCACAGATTCAAGTATAACTTTAAGTGTATGAACATGGTGGTGGCAGTGGCGTCACCAGACTTTTGAGGCTGGGGGGGGGGGGGCACAAGGGGGGCACTAGCAATTGTTGGGGGGGGGGGGGGGGCACTACAATAATATATATTATATTTTTTTTCGCCAACCCAAATCTCAAATGGGGGGGCACGAGGGGGGGGCACGAGGTTTTCAAGGGGGGGCACATGCCCCCCCCCCCCCTGGCCCCCCCTTGGCGACGCCACTGGGTGGTGGTAGAAACATACTGTTAAAATATTTCCACCTGAAATGGTATATTTATTCAGAAATTAGTCAAACAAAGACCAAAACAATTTGGATCTGGGGGTAAGATCAAAACCATTCTTTATGTTTCATAAGAATAAATGAGTCAGATTTTCGCTTAATTCTCGTGACTCAGATGTCCGATTGAGCTCAAATTTTCATAGGGTTTATCATTTCATGTACATGTTGGATTAGACAAAGAGTGAGTGCTGTTCTGCGACCATTACCAATCATGTATTATACCTTTAATTATATCATTTCTATAACTAAGTAGGGTTTGCGGATACACCATGTGAAAATCTCTCAACAGTCTCTCTGAAGATTACACATCTTCCAAAATACAGTGTAATACGTGGAGTATCCGTAACCCTTACTTATTCTATATTCTCTCCACCATGCAAAACTTCAAATCCTACCTTTTTCTATAGAATCAATTTAAATCCGCCTTACTGAGTGTATGAGGCGCCCATAAGTTGCTGTTGAGTATATCCACGAATGCTTGGTTTGTATTTATTTGGTAACTGGTATAAGCCGATATGGCTTTCATATCCTGATAATTATGAATTTTCAACAGTGAGAAGATCATACACCGCAAATAAACTCCCTTAACCCTAAAAGCACTTAGACAAATGTTTGCATCAGAAATATTTAGCTCGTCACGTAATGTTTTTCTTTAATTCATTTACAACCGGCGTTCTTTGATAACGAAAGAACAAGATTTTGTCAATCTCTTCTTAAGTGCCCAATGCATTCATGTCTCTCGGTTTAGTGTATCCATGTACGTTACTGATGAAATGGCTGATAAGCATGGTGTGGTCGCCCTTTTCTGAAGCGCGGCGATTTCATTTTTAAAACCAAAATTATCATTTTGTATTCCTCGGTAATAATGAGATTTGAGACTTTGCGTGCTAGCAGCACCATGTAGAATATTACACATTGTACTATACATGATTGCATTATCATGAGAAAAGCATCTTCATTATATTAGAGAAAATTTCCATTTTAAATTCAACTAGGCCTACTTCAAAGAATGGAGAAAGTTCAATTGCTATAAATATTTTATAATAGGGCGTATGTCCTTTACAACATGTTTAATCTAAATACATGTAGTAAAAGTGCAGTCAAATGTCACAGTATTAAGTACCATAGCTCTGTCTATCTTGCGCTGGTACGAAAAATAGTGCGATTATACAACTGTTATACATTTTTATACACATTTGCACACCAGCATGACATTAGCAACTGTCATACCTTGTCTACACTAGCAGCATGTTAGTGAGGAAAGGCCATAGTTCTATTATTTTGCCGAAATCATATAGAGCTGCTTAAGAACCAAAATTTGCTTAAGCACCAAAAACAAAAAACAAAAACCAGTATGCCAAATTTCCTTGGGAATGTCATGCTCAGCAAACAATAGCTGAAAAGTCAAAAGGAGTAAATTTGGTTGGTAATCCTGTTTGATCAAGGAAGACTTTTCATGCTTAAACACATTTTGTGCTTAAGCAGCTCTATGAAATTGGCCCCTGGTAAATTCCAGTTCCATATTCATGTGCAACATCATGGCAATTCTAGTTCACAATTTAGTATTCATTGGTAAAGGAATTCCTGCCGTTTCGTGTATGTATACAGATCTATATGAAATAAGGAAGTTACTTCATTGTAATAAAAAAAAGAAAATATGGCAGAAGGATAGCAACAAATAAGGATGAATTACAATACCTCTGACATTCGTGTTCGCTGCATTGCAACCTGAGTGGAATATGACCAAAGAAATGCCCCCGTTTCTTACCTGACACGAAAAGACCACCATAAGCCCCTGAGACATCCAGTAAATTCAAATCGTTCGTAGTGTTGAATATTGTCATAGTCATTAAAAATCTACTCATGACTTCACACTAGCAAGCAAGACGGCTAACTTTTATGGTAGTATCATACTTTAGTTTTTATCAAAGAAATGCAGATTCATGGGCAAAAATACCAAGACACATACAGTAACAGTCATCTGCGAAAATTTCAGTCCCATACGGTGCCCACTTTTTGAGAAAACAGTGAAAAACGGCCACGGTATTTCTTAAGTCTTTTCTCTTTTATTTTTGATCTAAAAGATTTTCGGTCGTTGTTTGACTAATTTCTGGATGAACACATCATTTCAGGCGGAAATTTTTTTAACGGTTTGTTTCCACCACCACCATCTTCATACCCTGTAAGTTATACGTAAATCTGTAAACATTTCTGTTTTGGTTTCTTACCAAATTATGATACTTCCTCTAAGATACTTCCTTTATTTGAAATTGAACCGTTTCCGAGAAATCCTATTTGAGTCGAAGCCGTCCTTTGTGAAATATTTACACCATCTGCACAATTTCGTCGCACTTTAAAGGAACGGGTGAAATAGAACGTGACTTATTCAGCGACAACTGATCAAATGGGCTTGGCCTAAATTTGCATTCATCGTTTGCACCGACCCCTCAGACCAGGAGATTTTTTTTTCTCCTCATCTAAGGAACCAAGTCCCAGAAAAAAATTATTATTATCAAATTGAGCTTCAAAAGAGCTCCCCAGCGGTACATGAAACGAATCTCTTCAATATATACTTCATATGCATGTGCCAAATTTGGCGCAGTGTATCTTGAGAGAGGGTAAGAAAAAATCATCTCCAATTCCCACAGCGGGTCTAAGAACTGGAGTAGCGAACACCTTGCAGTTATATTTAGGGTAGGCGAGCTTCGGTAATTACAAACTTCGCCGCTGGTTGTATTGCCGTTGCCTTTAAGGTATAGACGGGAATAAAAGTGAGATAGAGGTCTGGTATTACATGTACGTGACTGGATAGTGGGACGATGTTGGTCTAAGCAATGAATAATAAGTGTTCTCGGTTGATAAACGTGATTGAAGCATGTGTAATTATGTTTTGGCATCAATAAAGAAAAACAATTCTCACAGGTTTATTATTTCTTGCACATGTTGGATTAGACAAAGAGTGAGTGCTGTTCTGTGACATTTACCAATCATGTATTATACCTTTAATGATATCATTTTTAGAAATAAACTTAAGGTTTGTGATGAATTATGTTTTGGCATCAATAAAGAATGCGTCTGGAAATCCCAATACGATGGTTTCATATTACTTTCGAATATTTGAATGTTTCATAACGGTGCTTTGAGGCAGTTGGCAGAATCGCCTCACATGTGATTCCCGGTCACTGGGAGAAATTGATCACAACTGAAAACACCCCCAACTCCATCGGGAGCATTTCACTGTTTGTGTATGGAACGCACGACGGCTAATTGAACAAGCATGTTGTCTCGGGAAACTGCTCTGGATTAAAGAGAAATCCTTAGGACTGTCTTGAAGATCTTCATGAGATCATACAGAAACAGAGCAGTCAGCCACATTCAACCTGGTATCCAACAAACTCCAATAAATGAAGTTTATTTGATAACAAAAACTACTACATTGTACATCCACTACGTCGACATTACTCGAATATCAGAAAGTGGTCGCTATAAGATGTCAGGTGAAGATCTGTTATGCAAAAACAATGCTTTCATTACATAATTACAATGAGATCTCAAGAATTGTATTAAGTTACAAAAGATGGTTGCATATATAGATGGCAATAAAGTACGACTTTTAAAGATGGGCGAATACGCCCTCGAGAAGGCTAAAAGCCACTTAAGACAGATTCTAAAATTAGGAGATGCTAAGTGGAGCCGAAGGAATATGCAAGAGAATACGTCACAAAAGTGATGGAACCAAAAGAAAAACATACGAAGGTATAATTATAAGAGCTATCAGAACACATTAATGTTTTGCGTTTGCGCCTTGATAGAAGAAACCATGTTGGAAGAGTACAGGAAGATCAGCTCGAGAATGAGACTATCGGAGTTTACGAAACGGAGGCTCAGGCTAAGGCTCAGGCTCTGACATACATGTGCTGAAGATTTGGGTTGTGATTTTTCAGTGAAGCTGAAGCTCTGTTTTCTTTTCAAACCAGAGAATCCACTTCCGAACCGCAACCAAAAGCCTAATTAAACTTTTGATGCCCGTAATTTCAGAATGGATTTACGAAATGGAGCCATGAGAGTGACTATCACAAGGAAACCAACTCCCGAACAACAAACCAGGTTTTTCTCAGTGATGCTAATAGCTTTTTAATAAAGTTGTATTTGTGCGGATGCCTGCCTACTTAATGTTGCCACGTGCTATTAAAATTATAATCGTTTGATGAACCCAACATCTGATGGTTAAACCTCCTAGCTCAATGGATTGACAGAGTCCATTGGCGTTTACGAAACAGGGGCTCAGGCTCCGTCTTAGGCTCCGACTCAATTTCGTGAATCCATTCTAAAATTACGGGTATCGAAATAGAGGCTTTTGACTGCGGTTCGGAAGTATATTCTCTGGTTTGAAAAGGGAAACAGAGTTTCAGCTTCAATGAAAAACCAAAACCTATATTTTCAGCACATGGATGTCAGAGCCTGAGCCTGAGCCTGAGCCTCCGTTTCTTAAAATTAATGTCCTATAGCTTATGCAACCAGAGCCAACCTGCATTCCAACACGAGGTCACAGTACGGTCCCGGACGAGGCAAAGTGCCCACGGGTACGGCTTTAATTGCGCGTGAACTTTCCGCCTCTCACAAAGTAGAGTCAAGTATGAACCATAAGTAAATAGCTTCCGTATAAAGTGGACCAAAGAGAACGGATGAATTGGCCAGGTACTGAGTAGATTTAAAGACTAAACTGTACTTCTGACTGTCCGTATTTCCTGTGCAGAATTACTTCCGTAAATAAAAGAGGCAAAAAACAAAATGCAATTGAAAATAAAGACAAAACAAAAGACGAAAAAGAAGTCCAAAGTTCAAACTCCTCCACAGTTTTGGTATAATGGGAGAATTTGGAGAACCGGCCTTCAAGTCAACAGCGCACGCGCACGCAATTGTGAGCATGCGCGCGTTGTTTTG
Organism: Astropecten irregularis; assembly: GCA_963971285.1. NCBI lineage: Eukaryota > Metazoa > Echinodermata > Asteroidea > Paxillosida > Astropectinidae > Astropecten > Astropecten irregularis. The sequence continues at coordinate 2,654,026 of OZ020251.1, read as the reverse complement.
CGCGTGCGTACGCAGAGTGTGCGCGTGCGCTGCTGACTTGAAGACCGGGGCTAATTTCATGGAGCTGCTAAGCACAAAAATTTGCTTCGCACAAAAATATCTTGCCCAATAAAAAAAAACGCCGTTAAAAATTTCATTTGATATTCATGGTCATTGAGCATAAGCCATAGAACAAACACAAGCGATAACACAGGACTTGGAAATTTTTTAGTAAGACAGAAATGTCATACTTAGCAATTTGTTGTGAAATTGGCCCCGGTTCTCCAAAGTCTCCCATTGATGAAGTCACTTTGGTAAGTGGGCATTTCGAAGTTTAGTTGTCATCACCAACTGGACGTAGAGGTTATGACGCCATTTCTTTATGACCGGGCATCTTTTGTTGTTGTTGCTGGTAGCGTTCAGGCGTATTATACCGTCTCGGAATTTCGTCTCCAAATAATAATTGAACCGTGGCGCGAATGCGTTCACGACTGACTTTCTTTGACCTGGCGATTTAACTGAATTTTCACACGAGCCACAGTGGAAATGAAGCATCACGAATCGTTGGAGAACTAACGTGTCTCGACAACGCTGCCACTCAGTCGTGGAGAATTTACCCGACTGCCAGATTTCGGACTTAATTAATTAATTAATCCTCCCGCGTCGGGGCTATTAATACGGTTGTAAAAACACACACCGTGTGATTTCCCTTAATCTTCTTCAAGGGAAAACAACAGATTATGCTGAAGGGAGAATGAAGAATCCCTCGTCTAAAAATCAGTTTTAATAGTTTCTGGGGAGAATAAAATGTCCCGTCTGAATCAGGAGACGCCAGAATCCGTTTTGGTATAACCATTTTGTGTCGAGAGGGGCTTATTAAGCAGCTGGTGTTGTATCATTGGATCGGATAGCTATAAGAAACCTGTCTACGTGTCACAGCGTAGATTGGTGTAGTGGGACCTGATCTTTGACATTAATTGATTGATCTATGCATCGTATCTTTGACAATCTCGTCTCTGCCTTCCCGCACTCGGCCCACAAGGGTCTTGTATAAGTGCTGACGTAAATACGAGACCCCGACACGTACGCTGATAGAAAAACATGTATGTTTTTATTCATTCAGCTTTTTTCTTTTCATCTTAGACTACAGAACAACATATTGGATTGTAATTAATAGGGCCTACCAGTAAAAAACAGAATCTTGCAGCCGCAAATGTGACAAGAAAAGAAATACACAAGCTATGGGGAGGTTTATTATAGCACGAATGGTTAAATTCATCAGCCTCTTGCCAACGCCACGGGATGATGGGTCTACGTCTTATCCGGCCGGCGGCGACTGGCTTCCTGGCACCGCCTTTTAAATATAGCAGTTCATCTTCGTGGAGTTAAGGTTTTTATCTAAGACACCTTCTATCTCCTCCCATCGCCCTCCCAATCACGGGTCGGATTCTGCCTCGGGCTGCCAAAAATAGAGCCGCGGCAAGTTTGCAATTGACTTAATGGGAGATACGCGGGCATAGGAAAACGTGTACAAAATACCCTCGGGTGGGAGTATTATTTAGAAAACACGAGCGCGTCAACAAGACAATTATTGTAGTTCTGTAAGTGTAAGATTTGCACTCAAAAGTGTCACCGCGTTCGCTACACTATGTCAAAACCTCCCTGTGGCATATAATTATACACTTTGGTTGTTTAAACACTCTCCCGCTGGTTGTGGTCAATTCTCTTGGACTTCTCCCAAAGTCCAACAATGCGAAGCATGTCTAAGGAATACTCTAAAGGCCGCCAGAAAGAAATACTTCCAGCCCGTCTTTGACAACACCATGGACCTTATCGGAGATAGCGCAAAACGGTCCCAAATGGGGTATGCGCAAAACATTCTGAGTAAAATTGTTTTTAGGGCACGGACTGAGCGATGTACAAATCCACAAGATTACCCACTGTCCTTTGCGTGCGCAAGCGTGGTGCCGAAAACAGGCTATCTTCGATAAGGTCCGTGCTAAACGACGTGACGCCAATGCGTGCGTCGAACGCACTCCTCGACCAATGACGCGCTCGGTGTTTGACAATACTGCGTGCGCGTGTCTGTGGTAGCACTGCTTCAATGCGGACGTGCGAGCGCTCACTTTAATGTCACCGAAAAAATTGTACATTTTCTATTCATGTTCGCTTAATTCGCAGAGAGTGTTTATGGTAGCACTATTCTATAAACTGTAGGCCTAGCCTATCCAGACCTGTCACATTTCCATACAAATAATGCAAACAGAGTTCGGTTGGACCTTTTTTCAGGTAGACGATGAAGAATGTGCCCGGTGTAACCCGCCATTTCCAAAGAAAACAATCTTTCCCGGTCGGTGCTGACATGCATGAGATGGATATTCGCCAGCATTTGTATATAGGCCTACAGGAAAACATTCAGGCTGCTGGGTCGTAATCTTGTATTTATTCTTTTTCTTTCCAGGGCATTTGAAACGAAAACAAAAAGCAATCAGAATTAAAGGTTAGTAATGTTTCAATCGTCATAAATTACGTTCCACATTTGTCTTATTGTTTGATGCCATTGCTGCCTGTTATAACGTATACTGACTTAAGGCCTAATGTTACTTTGCGGTAATAATAATTGTAAGACTTTATATTTTGTTTTTATTTTGAAAGACCTGTTTTGTCATGGTTAGATTTTAAAAGTAGTGTCATACTTTGCTAAGAAACCAAAAAAGAAATGTTCACAGATTTACGTGTAACTTACAGAGTATGAAGATGGTGCTGGTAGAAACATACCGTTAAACTTGTTCCGCCTAAAATTGTGTTTTTATCCAGAAATTAGTGAAACAACGACTACTGATTTTTTAAAAGATCAAAAAATAAAAGAGAAAAGACTTCAAAAATACTGTGGCTGTTTTTCACTGTTTTCTCAAAAAGTGGGCAACGTATGAGACTGAAATTTTCACAGATGACTGTTGCTGTATCTGTCTTGATATTTTTGCCCATGAATCTGTATTTCGTTGATGAAAATCAGTATGATATTACCTTTAAAGTAAAGAGTTCGGTAAAATATTCGTACATAGTCACTTATGACTAGAATGTACTTGGAAAAAAGTATAGCATGTTACCTAACTGCTAGGTAGAGTTAAAGAATATATGGGATTTTTCCTCATTTCTGTTTCATTTTCAAATTTAAGCTGGGAGATAAAATTCAATGATTTATAGATAATTTTAAGACGATTTGTCTTGTGAATTTAAAGTGGCTCCACATTTTATTCTCATGTTGGTTAAAACAATAAATATGTCTGTAACTGCGCATCAGTCAATATGACGATTCATGATACGAATAATGTATTGAAATGCTCTTACAACATGGCATATTATGAGCACAATCCACGTGATAGTCCATACCGCTTCAAATGTTGGCAAATCGCCCATGTATCATTTTAATCCATACTTAAAAATCCTTTCTGTTTGGACACATATAGCGCCAACACTCAGACACCATCAGAAGACACTCATAAAAAAATCCCAAGATCCCAAGTGGTGAAACATACGCATTACCAATTTATCTTCACGGGGCCATTACCAACCAGTATAGACGCTGTGACCATTACGCCAGGAAAAAAACCTATCTTAGTTTCTTTTCCGGTAAACCTAATTGGAACGTTAGGTTTTTTTTACGACTCCGTAATGGATTTTCTTGCTTTTAGAGGTCCAGTCCTAATAAATAAACACGGGAGTTCGCTGCATGTTTGGCACAAGAATTAAGTGTAATTGAATAACAAGGCTGTCGTGAAGCGTGGGGATGGAAAATTTATATAATGCAGAATGTGTCATTTGGAATTTGTGTCATTGTTTTTATAACCTTTAATGCGTTTCTGTCTCTGCGATGTCTGCTGCAGTATTTATATTTATAACGCTTTTTTCCCAAAGGATGACTTTTCAATAGGTTTGTGCACAAACTTTACCTATAGCTATTTTAAACATCCTCAGAACTTGACATATTGATGTTAATTTTGAGAGCATTCTCTGTCTTCTATTAACATTTAGATATTAAAATGGTGTCTTTAAAATGTTTGTAAACCAAGGTGGCCTCAAAATGTCGCACTAAATGTTTACTTTCAAACGATAACTGGATTCCCTATGGTGTGTTAAGCCATGCGACTGGCAATATATAGGTTTGTGGGCGCGTGGGCAAGATTGTCGTTCTGTATATCCAATTGCATGGCTTTTCAAGCTGTGGAAGTTGTGTGCGGTTTCAGTATTCTTGAGCTGAAATTTTCGGGATGAAAACATGATTAACCTGGATGAGACTTTAAAGGGTATATCCCGTTCCATATTGGTTTCTATCCATCTCGAAGTCATATGCATCTCGGTCATATTTTGCTCAACATGTCAATTCTAAAGGTAGTATCATACTTTGGTAAGACACCAAAACAGAAATGTTCACAGATTTTCTTATAACTAACAGGGTAAGAAGATGGTGGTGGTAGAAACCTACCGTTTAAATATTTCCGCCTGAAATGGTGTATTTATCCAGAAATTAGTAAAACAACGACCGAAAATCTGTTTGATCTTTTAAAAGATCAAAAATAAAAGAGAAAAGACTGAAGAAATACTGTGGCTGTTTTTCACTGTTTTCTCAAAAAGTGGGCACCGTATGGGTATTTCTTTGATAAAAAATAAAGTATGATATTACCTTTAAATGAAGCAAAACGCATCCCCCCCCCAAAAAAAAATAAAAAAAATTGGCAGGTTAAACATCATCTGAAAGTGTGCCGATTAGCACGTTATAATTAGTCCATGCACTTTATAGCGACACAAAATGCATAATTAACGATATTTCATTACAATCGAAGAGAACTGGGCCAATTTGACAGAGTTACTGGTACATGTATAATTAAAAGAGCCACGAATTTCTGGCGTATACATATTTCATATAAGCCTACAATACATGTTAATATTTTTCAAAGTGAAAAATTGTTGGGAACACCTGTAATGGCGTCACGCATATCTACTCTAATCAAGCTAAACAACCTATTATGTGGAATTATTTGGTCGGTCAAGCCACACTGACCGAGTGATTCTCTTGGCCGGAAATGTTTTCTATTTTAGCGAAATGACCGTTTCGTCTTCTCGCTGTGTAAGCCCCGTACCCCCTTTCCCCCACCCCCCACCCTGCCCCGGGCTGGGAAGCGCGTAATGCATCGACCAGGCTTCCCCGTGACAAGAGATAAGGAATAAATGGAATAAAATTAGCGTCTGAAATGGAGACTAGGCCTATACTATTTCGACATATGGTGAGGATCGTACAGCGTCAAGGCAATATCAACCATTGTATTTCATTTTTTATCTGCTTTCAAATTTCAATAAACCTATACTTCACATGTTGTCCTGTTTTCTATAAGCTACTTGCATTGGTGGAGTATAAGCCATTATGTATATGGACTAACGTAAATCAATTCAGCACACCATCACTAAGAATTCCGTAGGGAGAATGCTAGGATCTAAATAAAATCGTCAGACCTTCAAATTTTGAATTCATATTCCGTCTTATTCCCAAAGTCAGATCTCGAATGCAGATTTTGTTTTCAAATTCTCAAGATGGATGGATTCGAGATTCTTTAATGGTGTAGTGGATTTTCCCTGCTGAGGTTAAGCTCTCCGCAAAAGCTTTACGCTTTTGCACCGACCTCGTTGCTTTTTCATTAGGCCTAGATATAATTTTGATAAAATCTCTTTTTTGCATTTGATGGGAGGAATTATGTTTAATTTATAGAACCGCCGAATTTACTTCCCTCATGAATATAGGCTTATGTTTTATTCCAAATCCCGATGGATATTAACACAGATTTTCGTTGCCATTTCGTGTTTTCGTGAATAAAATTTAATATTAACGTTACGTGGAAAATTCCAATAATAGACAAGCGGGGAAAAGGGCGACTTCCCTGAAACATACTTTGGAAATTGTCATTACACTTTACATAAGTCCCACGTGAACGCGTATGCAAAACATCATCAACTGATAAACAGCAAAGCAATAATGCACATCTACATGCCAACACGCTAATAGGAGAGCCGAATGGACTAAGGCCGTGTCCCAATTCTCTGGCTGCGGCTGCAAATTACACATGTACCTATGGCAGCCACTAGCCAATGACTGCAGCCATTTCCATAGACTTGTGTGTGTGTGGATACAGCCTTAACTAACTATATGCCTAAGGCCTTGCGTAGATCCGACATAGCTCGGATTAGTTTAACATTAAAATATCAAAGTTCGAATAAAAAGTAGTTGGTTGACATTTGCATTGGATGCTTCGAAGAAATACAAATAATCTAATGTATAAAAGTGGGATTTCAATAATGTTTATAAACCCACAAGGTCCTTTTGGTAAACTGCAGAATGCATTAGCCATACGTGAATCGGGGGCAGATGAAACTCGTAGAACACAAAGCATGAGGACTGTTAGTAGGTAGGACAAGGACTCAGAGTCACCTGGTTGTTATTTTTAGTGCGTGGTCTCAAATTAACAATGAACAAACTCAGCTTGCCCTGGAAGGTATCCACCACGTTAACGGATCTTGGAGTAGAATCCAAGTATCCAAATGTTAACAGAGTATTGCACTCACTTAATGCAATCTCTACCTGAAATATTCGATGCGTATCGGGTTTTTAGGCCAATGGTGATCATGATGATAACGTTCGTGTTTGTTGTTGCAAAGGGCAAGGCTTATTTGCAATTCTTCTTATGCTTAGTCGTTTTGGGAGTGTGAACATCTGGGGCCAATTTCATAGAGCTGCTTAAGCGCCAAAAACATTGGTAAATAAAACCAATATGCCAGCCAAGACTCCTTGTGAATTTTGTATGCTCAGCAAACAATGGCCGAATACAAGTCAAAAGCAGTAAACATCACATGGAAATTTGGTTGGTAATGCTGTTTGATCACGGAAGACCTTTCATGCTTAAGCAGCTTTATGAAATTGGCCCCTGATCGAAGGTACTGAATTCGCAGAAAGACCATAGCATGAGCTGTGGATGAGATGTCCCATCAGCACAAGCACGTTCCATCTCGCAAGTTTTTAATAATCCAACAAATTTTTCAAAGCGTCTTGCAGAACCATTTTCTCCAATCATTGTTGTCTTCCTTTGATGCCCAGTACTTCCTTTCACACTTCGTAGTTCGTATTAATCATTCCATTTCCTAAATTCCTCTTCCCAAAACTTCCTTTGATTTCCCCTCTGGCTTTGGCCGAGGCCAAACCCTTTTTGTGTTTCAGCTCTCATCCGGTTTCATTGTATGTCCTATACAGGCACGTCTCTTTTAATGTCTTGTTCAGCCTTTTGAGCCAAAGAATCCTTTATTTAGTAAGGATGGAAACGTCAGGTTGTGCCTATCTATTGGAAGGTTATGTAAACAGTGTTTAATATTCATCACTTCCGGACTGAAGACTACAATAATGAAGACCTTTTTGATTCATTGGAACTTCGACTATTTCTTAGCCAAACAACCAAGAGAAAGAAATCTTTTGAGAAGTCAGTATAGGCCTCTGTTTACATTATTTGTTTGAAGGTTGCAGGATGCACGTTATTCCGACTCGCTCATTTTGCGCATTCAAATTCAAATTAAGAAAAGAAATTGTGGCCCACATATAAGAACAAACTTACAATTCATTTAGCATAAAGTACTTAATAAGCATGATTGTGTATTAAGAAAGTTTCACTAAGACGTATGCAAATGATAGCTCAGCAATAATGATACGTTAACAATAGTCGCAGTCGGTGAAGGGCAAGCCTAATTTGAATAGTCGCAGTGTTTATTTAAAAGTGTTGTATTAGTTAGCCAAGTTGGAATTTGTTTATAATTATGAGGAAAACGTGATGCCATGGCCCAGTCGCTTGTGCACAAAACGTGAGGTCAAGTTTAGGATTTTCTAAAAAGAATTTTTATAACTTGTTTCGTTCCTCAAAGTTAGTGTATTCCTTATTGTATTCAGTTGGTACAGCATTCTATTCTACAAATCAACTTTGACAATGGGTCAAGACTCCGCTGTCCTTTTCTGCCAAAAAACGCCTCATTTTCCAAAAAGCATTAGAAGAATTTTTTAATCAAATCAAGATCTGCAATTTGTTGATTATGCACCGAATGCGTTTAATCAACATCACTGTACAGGAACGAAAAAAAACATGGGATCAAAGGCGTTGTCCGTTCGCAAAAGTAAAAAAAAGGAGTTAGATATAAAGGGGTTTAGATATAATTGAATTGCGCATAAAGCGTAGCAGAGGAAAAGGGGATATAAGTCTAAACCTCTCTGATGATAAATGGCGATTTCTTTCATAAGTACGTGCTAAACCTATGCACTTTACCGGTATCCGGGCTCTAAAGTCACGTATTCCACTGGAAAATTCTCTTTGTGTCATTTCACCTGTTCGGTATTTACAACAAAAAAAGCCACATTCTGTGGACAGGTAAAAGATAATACCCTGCCCGAATCATATATCTCAGGTTTCATCAGGGAACGTGGGCCGTACATCGCTGCACTTCAAATGTCATATATAAAACGTTTGAAAGGTTCTGTAAGGCTCACTTCCGATGTAATGATATTTCTGCTTTTATTTGTCAGACTTTCAATCAGTCTAATGGCACTCGGTCATACTTTGTCATCCAAGTTACAGCCATATAGTACGCGGTGTACGAATCTACCTTTAAAAAATGGAAAACAATTTGGAGAGCACAAAAACACAGATACGCTTTAGAATTGTGTTCGTACTCAATATCTTTCTTACAATACTTCCATTCTGGTTGCGAATGTATATGGCAATACACGGCTCGTGTATAATGTACTAACGCAATTATTTCTCATGCTTTTGAAAAGATCAGCACATAAATGTATTTCAAATCGAAAAAAAAACAACACTCGAACAGTTCGACATGCGCCCCAGTTGTTTAGAGCTGATGCTCAATATTTCATCTCTAGCGGCATAGCCGCAGAGACTGTCCCAAACAAAGTCTGAACAAAAACACATACAACGCAGCTTACAACGTTGTAAACAATACGATACTATCTATAGGAAAACTAGGCCCTTCTCAACGCGTCAATTTTGCTTTCAGTAACACAGAGGCACTGGCATATTATAAGTGTTCACTTTCCCAAGCCGTGAAAAAAGACCCCTGGAAGAATCAGCTTTGGAATCTAGATGTATGCTAGGCCTGTCTGATGGTCCATTCTCAGATTACGGATAGACACCTGAGTGTTCCACGCAGTGAATCACATCTAGCCATAATTGCTTTTTGATCACGGTGGATTTTAATGTCAGTACTGGGAGATGCACTTCGAGTTGGCCAGGCGACAGGGAACAAATCTACATGATGAGAAGATGGCAGAATAACTAAATCAACGCACTAATTCATCACCACCAAAAAGCTCAAAGCCTTCACACTTAACCTCGAAAGTGTGGAGAAAGTCAGACGCTGATAACCTGTCTTTTAAAGCAATATTGTAAAGAATAATAAACTGATATAACCCTGATGTTTTCTTGTTTTCAATGACACACTTCAAGGTATTCTACCATACTTTGGTAAGAAACCAAAACAGACGTGTTTACAGATTTATGTATAGCTTACAGAGTAAAAAGATACACCTGGTACAAACATACCGTTAACATTTCTCTACCTGAAATGCTGTATTATCAAGAAATTAGTAAAACAATAATACCGAAATCAGTTTTGATCTCCAAGATCAAAACCTCACAATAACAACTGCCTCACAATTTCGCATAACAATTTCAACGGGCTTTCGCTGTTTTCTACTTTTTCAATGATCAATTGAGCTGAAAATTCCACGTTAGTTTTTATTTCTTGACAAATCAAATTATGAACAGACCGCAGCTGTCCTATCAACTTTACCAAAGTATGATAGTACCTTTAAATGTAGTATCATACTTTGGTAAGAAACCAAAACAGAAATGTTCACAGATTTACGTATAACTTACAGGGTATGAAGATTGCGGTGGTAGAGACATACCGTTAAAATATTTCCTCCTGAAATGCTGTATCTATCCAGAAATTAGTAAAACAACGACCGAAAATCTTTTTGATCTTTTAAAAGATCAAAAATAAAAGAGAAAAGACTGAAGAAATACCGTGGCTGTTTTTTACTGTTTTCTCAGACGGTGGGCAACGTATGGGACTGAAATTTTCACAGATGACTGTTACTGTATCTGTCTTATTTGGCTGGTTGAGCGAAGACGTTCCTTATTTTGCATGACCGAGAAAATGATTATATTGCATCAGGGCAATTTATGTTGGTCTTTCCCACCTCTGGTGGTTGTAACTATCGATCCATTGCTGATTCAGAACGTCGAGACGTCGACAGAAGTGAATTAAAATCCCCAGGACGGGAACCACGCCTGGTGGCGTGTACCAAACACAGAAATCAATCAGTCTATTTGCAGACGTGTATATTGCCATGCAGCCTTCATCAACTTAGTATGTATCAGAGGATGTTGGTGATACCAATACGATCCTGGCTTACGTCACACCAGGCCGCAATATTGTGCGTGAGGCCTGTTACATGGTCCACAATAGTGGTGTTCGGTTTTGTTCTTCACTAATGGTGAGGTTTCTAAATTACAAATTGGCTACCGCATTTTATAGTTAAGTGTATAATACATGATTGGTAATGGTCGCAGAACAGCACTCACACTTGGTCGTATGCAGCATGTACATGGAATGATAAACCTGTGAAAATGTTAGCATAATCGGTAACCTGAGTGATGGAGAAAACCCGACTAAATTTTTGTTATAAAACATATAGAATGGCTTTGATCTTACCACGAGATCAAAACTGTTTTTGGTTTTTTTAATGCATTTCTGGATAAATACACCATTTCAGGTGGAAATATCTTCACGGTATGTTTCTACCACCACTATCTTCATACCCTAGAAGTTAAATGTAAATCTGTGAACATTTCTGTTTGTGTACGTTACCATTCCTGTATTGTTCCCTAAAAACAAGGTTTGACTGACGGTGTCTGTGCTAGGTCTGTACATGTGACCTATTCTGAACCTAATCAGCTTCGGTTCCGGGCTGCATTTGGTGCGTTCATTTGTTAAAAGTAACCTGGATCAACTAGAGGCTTATGGCTATATGGTTTCGATGAAGATAAATTTGTTTTGAACGAGGGAATGGAGTTTCCATTTCATTTCAAAGCTAAATTTAACCTATATTTCCAGCTTTCAGATTATGGATAATAAGCTTGCGTTATCGAGCTTTCAAAAACGCCCACAGAATGAAACTACACCAACTATTTTTCTTCATCGGTCTTCTATTCAGAGTACAATCCGCTCTAACCTTAAACATTTAACCAAATCATCAGTCATGCTAACGTTCCTGGTGCAAAATAGGCACCATCATGATTTCTGAGCTTAATGTACAAGAGGGATTGTTTACTGAGCTTGACAAATGGTGGGTTCGAATCCAAACTGAGCCAGGACATGTTTTTTTTTTATTTCGTGTGCATTTGACAAGCATTGCATGAGTATACAGTGCTCATCTACGTCGATGAATGGCAAGCCTAATTTGCATAATTCTATCCCCCAACGAAAAATCATCAATATTAATGATTAACAAAATGGTGAACAATAACTCTGACCAATTTTGTGTCGTCTGGGGCCAATTTCATGGAGCTGTTAAGCAAAAACAAAACATGCTTAGCACCAAATGTCTTGCTCAATAAAACCAATAAAAGCCACCATTAGTAATTCTATTTTATATTCATGGTCAGCGAACAACAGCCAAAGAACAATCACAAGTGATACACAACGAATGGACATTTGGTTGTTAATCCACCCTGTTTTTATTAAATTCGTGAAATAACCACAAGGGAAACTGACTGAGTTATTTTAAGTCATTGAAAAGTGAACGAAGAAAAATTGACTGGAGCGGGATTCGAACCGGCGACCTCCTGAATACCGTACAGGCTCTCTACCAACTGAGCCATCCAGCTCTATGTTGGTGGTGACCCCAATAGTCAACTATCTTTGTTCGTTTGGCAGTCACCTTGTGGTTATTTCACGAATATAATAATTAAAAAGCCGTATCCTCTTTGAGTGATCCCCCATGTACCGTTCCCAGGTTGCAGCATTGTTGCGTGTATCATTGAAACGATCCCTGGGGTGTGGCGGTGTGTGCGTGGTTTCATGGCTTCTGACTGCCAAACGAACAAAGATAGTTGACTATTGGGGTCACCACCAACATAGGGCTGGATGGCTCAGTTGGTAGAGCGCCTGTACGGTATTCAGGAGGTCGCCGGTTCGAATCCCGCTCCAGTCAATTTTTCTTCGTTCACTTTTCAATGACTGTTTTTATTAAGACAGAACATTCACGCTTAGCAAATTTTCGTAGTAAGCAGGGACGTGAAATTGGCCCCAGTGTCCACAGGAGAAATGTTGTGCTAAGCGGAAAGTTAACACGCATCAAGGACTGATATTTAACTGGTTCGACGTAGCAAAGGTCTATACAATGGTGTACGGCACTAGTGCTGCTCGTCGTAACTTACTATCAATCGTAGGACTTTTGATGCATTGAATCCCTTACGTGGGATAGGTCCCCTGCGATGGGTTATCCTTCGTAACTCGAGTTACGATCGATCGCAGAGCTTTGTGAAATCATCCCCTGGTGTTCTGCATGTTGTCTTCCGAGGTGATTTTGAAGATTCAGAAGTGCTAAAGGAAAGGTCAAGAGACCTTGAATATGAATCTCGACAGTCAATGACACCTGTAAGATCATTCCCGTCACATTCTGACTTATGCATCTCAGCTCCAAATCATGCCGAGTCAGAGAGTATTTTCTTTACTGAATTGGCATTTCACAGATTGCATACATGAATATTTTCTTAGCAGCCTCACAACAAACAGTCTTTGGCACGTATGCCATCACCACTACAGGACAGGTACATTGACTGTAATTATCCCCACACAGAAGTCGGTAAATATAGACAGGTGTCGAGGGACTGATCAAGTCGGCAAGTCCTTAAAGGTACAGTAAAGGATTGGTAACATACCCGAACAAATTTACGTGTATCTTTTGGTTTATGAAGGTGGTGATGGTAGAAACATACCTTTAAAACGTTTCCACCTGAAATGGTGTATTTATCCATAAATTAGTAAAACAAAGACCGAATACAGTTTTGATCTCGGGGTAAGATCAAAACCATTCTTTATGTTTTATAAGAAAAGTAGAATATGGTTTTCGCTGTTTTCTCGTGGCTCAGATGCCCGATTGAGCTCAAATTTTCACAGGTTCATCGTTAATGGACATGCTGGATAAGACAAACTGTGAGTGCGGTTCTGTGACCTTTACCAATCAGGATTTATACCTTTAAAGCTGTACCATTGCTGGCTGTTTGGGGCGCTTTGAAATATTGACATAGGTCTATGCTTGGCTGCCACATGATAGTATTTTTATGTGCCTAATGCCAAGAGATGACCGGTAAAACCTACACAGGGAATTGTAACTGAAAGTCCCTATACCAGCATGTTCTGATAACCATCACAGGAGACTGGTAAACTAATAGGGAACCCCAAGAACTTGTTAAAGATCACTCTCTACTCCTATCTCATGCGGTGAATGATGCTGCACTTACAGACCACAATTGTCTTATATCTTCAACACTCCAACATGCAAAGCCACAAATTATATTCAACATAATATACGAATACACAGTCTAGACTAATCCGGTATTACACTCTAACGTGGTTTAAAAACAGTATGCTCTCAGAAAGCATATACACCCACGAGTTCCAGCTATAATTATTGCTGATAATTACATTCTTGCTATGGCAACCGTGTAACGCGTTTTCGGGCAGTGCCCTGCGTATACAAACAGGCTCTTGTGAGCCTAATTATACCTCAATTTAGATGGTAAACTCCGAAGCTTGGATACCCACTGGAATACCCGTAGCTACGATGAGAATTCAAGACCTAAAATTTAATGTATATTTTTGTGGTCAGACGTTTTCGGGCCTGCAGAAATGAAAAAGCTTACTGACTCAACTGCGGGATTCCCTTGCGTCATTCCTACGATGATTTCAGTTTTAAACATGTACTTACATGTTTCCTAAAAGTCCAGGTTTAAAATATGCAATTCGATTAATGCATTATTGATCAAAAACTTACTAATGACAAGTCTGCTGACAAATTAATCTGCTGCCGTGTAACGAGGTTCAAAATGTATAATGTAATGAGCAGTATCATGTAAGGAATTTTTATTTATCAAAATAATAATTAAAAATCCATGATAAAAACTATGCATAGAAACACATTGAGAGCAAAATATGTTCAACAGTGGCCCCTGATAAAACTTGACATGCCGTCCAATCAATTGGGACCCCATTGTCTGCAAAAAGTTACAAGCAGATAGCAAAACAAAGAAACGCAAAGAGGAACAGACATACATAATCTGTATGTACAATGCACATGTACAGTACATGTATCTACATGTATCTACATGTATTTCCCACACAGCCAGCACATAAAGCAGAGTGTACACTGTCAACAATTTCGGCAACATTTTCGGTAACATTATTGCCCAGTTAGGGCAACACACCTGGGCAACACGACTTTGGGCCCTGTGTACACTAACAACATTTGGACAAAATGTTACCGAGATGTTGCTGCGACATGTTACCCAACTCGTTTTGCTCTGTGTACACAGACAACATTTTCAGCAACAAACGGCCTGTTTGTTTCGGACGAATCCTACGGATCCGGATCCCATTTTCGGATCCACCTCCTATGCAGGGTACGCTAAAATGGGATCCGGATCCGAAGGATTCATGATCCTTTGCGTGAAACAAACAGGCCCAAAGTACCTGGGCAACATGTTACCGAGATTGTTACCGAAGAGTGTACACTCTGCTTTACTGACAGATAACCCTGTGGTTCCATCTGGATCTAGCTACCTATCTTTGCCTCTGATACTCAGGACACAAACATAATCATTGTTCACTGTGAATAAGATCCTCCTACAGCTATTCTGGGTGTGCTGTTCATCCAATGGGATTTACAGTCACGCTGAATTCCAGTGAAACTAGGCATTGATGCTGCATCTGCTCAACCACCTAAACAGTTAACCGACTGCAAAATGTTGAGTACTTACCTCAATTCCCAGAGCTCCTTGGGGCGTGCGGTCAGGACCCTTGGGGAGATACAACTGACACCGGCTGTGTTGCACTTATTCAAAAGCTGACTGAGAACAGAACACCATAAACCGTCTCCAGGAAGGATACAGCCAGGAAAAAGGAAACACTTTCGAAATCTCGAAGCTATGTGGAATGCGTGACCAGCTACAGCTATAGTAGGGTGCCTGTAACAATCAATACAGCAACGGAATTTCGTTTGAGTACGAGACAGTCCGGGGTAGCAAAGGCTGTTCAGTTTTAACCCCGAGAGGGTTCCGTTAGCTCAATGAGAGCCAAGAGACAAAACTGGAATGTTCAGCTTTTGCAGGCCACGGGGGAGACTAGGGGAATGAAGATGGGTATATTTTTCAATGAGAACGCAAACAGTGTTTTCGTATCTCCGAGCTGTTGCCAAACTACAGTCGACGAGGTCCCCCTGTGTTTCTTCGCAGTCCTCGGTGTAGATGGAGCAGCTTGACACGGTACGAGTCCCAGACCGTATGGACTAAGAGCAATCAAGCAAATTGTTTCCACCGCTGATGCCTCGTCTCTAAGTGCCAGGATCTAGATTCTGTCGAGAAATGAAATCGCTGGTACCCACTCAAGGCTCTCCCAGCCTGTTTCTCAACAGTAACGATACCTAGTTGCGACTAGGTGCTTTTAATGCGTTTAAGATACAGTGTTTGAAATCGCATTACACAATATGCTAGCAGATTGAATAATATTGTCGATATCACAATTTCTCGAAGTCCACGTTGAAACGGCTTCCGGAAGGAGAGAATACGATCGATGAAACTTGAGCCACTCCAAACAAGACCGTGAATAGTCTGTCCTCAATAGGTCGTGGTCGCCGGGTATAAGTATCGTCGCACGTCTCAAATTCCACTCGACAATAGGTGTTTATGTTCAAATAATACGGCTGCTGAAGTGCTGGGTAATAAATGTCTAGTACGAAGCACAAAATTGAGCCAGGTTAACCTATACAGGCGGCTGGCCTAACCGTGCACATTTATAGCAGTCGCAAAGAGATTACTCGGT
The DNA here is from genome assembly GCA_963971285.1 of Astropecten irregularis. NCBI lineage: Eukaryota > Metazoa > Echinodermata > Asteroidea > Paxillosida > Astropectinidae > Astropecten > Astropecten irregularis. Next base: position 2,637,841 of record OZ020251.1, on the reverse strand, counting down.
TAGCCTCGGCCCGTCACTTGGAGAAAGTTCAATCAAGGGTTCCAAAATAAAAAACGATATTCGACAGCGATCTCTTGTCTCCGATGGGGCTTCAGTGATCACTCACCTCCAGACCAGATTGCAAATGACGACTGAGCAAAGGGCATGCAGTATTGCCTATAGTACAGAAAACCAGCTGTGAGTACCACGCTCCTCACAGTATCACCATAATATCACACACGCTGTATCGACTATAGATGTCTCCCTTCTATCAGCACTGCCTCCAGTAGCTGCTCTGTTGGTTGCATATGATTGTTACGTGGAGGAGAGGTTGCGATGCCAGGCTTGCCAGTAGGTACCTATCAACGAGCGCTCGCTCCACGGATTGGCGAATTGTTGGTGATTTGCGTGACTGGTGCGTCACATGGTTTGTGTGAACATATGACCGTGGACGACATGCGGCGTGCGTTATACGTAGCGCGCCTAACCAGCCAAGCATCGCCGTAAAAAGTCAACAGGCGATGGCGTATCGCCTGCTTTACCCTGAACCGCGTGTAACAACCAACATCTCTTTGTGGCGACTGTTTCATGCCCACGCTCTCCTTAAAGGCAGCCTACAGGATTTGCAAAAATAAAATTATTGAGTTTGAGACCGAAAATGGACTCAACAGTTCGTAAACAGTCACCATGGGAATTTGGGAAATCGTGGTTCATGAGATGCTGGGTTTTTCAAGAAAATCAAGATTGAGTGTCTTAAAAAAAAACGTTGGTCCGAACGATTTAGTAGAATTTCGAAATCGTGGTAAAACGGCGCGCGAAGGATTCGGAGGGGCGGCAAGATTATTTCGGCCGTATTTCTGCTATCCAGATGAACAAAGCGTAAAAAAAGGGTAGGCCTACATGACACAAAGTCTGCATGTAAGAAGTTTAAGACCTTCACTTCTTTTTAAGTACCAAATTCATCCAAAACGCACATTTTGCGAATAATATCATAATTATGCTCCCTTTAACCACAGCTTTCATTCCTCGATCTCCAGTGTAGTATACCGTGCGATCAGATAGCAATGATGTTCCCTTGGATCATGTGAAACTTTGATATGGTGATAATGAACATGCTCACTGCAGCTCCATCTTCATTCAATCGTTCGTTCATGTGCATACGAAATTGTATTTAAGGAGCTTAATTTCTTCTTTCTTCTTTCATTTTATTGCCACTGAGCCTTGCTCCAGTTTCGAAATTCGCAGACGATCAGAAAGATAAAACTATACTATTGCTAACCATGAAAAATCTGTCTTGAAAAAAAAACAGGATGTTAATGTTCATGTGTAGTGTATCACTTGTGATTGTTCTTTGGCTGTTGTTTGCTGACATTAAATTGACATTTTAATGGTGGTCTGTTTGATTGAGCAAAACATATTGTGCTAAGTAATTTGTTGGTGCTTAACAGCTCCATGAAATTGGCCCCTGGTGCTATCAGCCTGACCGGCCTGTGACCAGAAGTAACTTCTTGACACTTACAAAAAGTTGCTATAGGTCTCAATGGACATTGAACATTGAAGAGTAGGCCTAACCATGAGGCATGCCTTAACTGTAGTATCATACTTTGGTAAGAAACCAAAACAGAAATGTTCACAGATTTTCGTATAAATTACAGGGTATGAAGATGGTGGTGGTAGAAACATACCGTAAAAATTGTTCCGCCTGAAATTGTGTATTTGTCCAGAAATTAGTCAAACAACGACCTAAAATCTTAAGATCTTAAGAGCTTAAGCCTTAAGAACTTGGTTTGCGGAGCCCCATGTAACTCTTTTTTAGAAAATCTTTTAAAAGATCAAAAATAAAAGAAAAAACACTTAAGAAATACTGTGGCCGTTTTTTACTGTTTTCTCAAAAAGTGGGCACCGTATGGGACTGACATTTTCACAGATGACTGTTACCGTGTCTGTCTTGATATTTTTGCCCATAAATCTGTATTTCCTTGATAAAAACCAAAGTATGATATTACCTTTAAACATTATAATCGATCCAAAACTTGATTTAAAACTGTAGGGGGTAGTTCTTGTTTTAACAAAAAATGACAATACTACAAAAAAAGGAAAAATTGATTAAAATAGCACGTGGGGCCATTTTTACTTCAGCAATTCCGCGAACATGAGGGGCCAAGCTGGGCCCGCCGTTCCGCCCTGCCGCGAATGTTCGGGTTGGATGTCAGTCACAAACTACATTAGACGTGGTTCACGTAGCCAGTCAGACTGCTGAGTCAAAGTCAGAGAAATCAGAATTCTCTTAGGCCTTAGGTTTAAAACAATGATAAAGTAAGATTTTGTAGCATAACTTGACAAAGCCATTAAACCTAAGTTGACCTCTGAATAAACTTTAGGCAGCAGTAAGGCAAAGATTGCTCAACAATAAAGCCTTAAGAACTTGGTTTGCGGAGCCCCATGTAACTCTTTTCTAAAAGTGCGGTTCTGGGAAGAACCGGTGCAAAGTTGTCTCGATGTTCCGGCCAGTGTAATCTGGCTGTCCTCTGGAAAGAGTGTATAGGAAGAAGCTATATAAGATGAATAAAACTTCTCCAATAAACTCGGAGTATGTGGATCAGTTTGCGGAAACACCATTAATAAGTTCATTTCTAACTGTCAATTTTCATTTCATGCGGTTGAGTATTAAAAATGACTTGTTCATGTAAGAAGCGTTCGCACTTTCGCACTTTCGCACTTTCGTTCGCACTTCTCGTAAGGTCTCAACGTTTCAACTAGCCTGCTCTAGTCCTCATCAGGAGACTAGACTAGAAGTGCTTTCGAGAAGTGCGAACGAAAGAGAAGTGGGAAAGTACGAACGATTCTTACATGGTGTTTCCGCAAACCGATCCACATACCAATTATTGTCATCATGCAAAGCCTCAAATCTTTCTTGAAACTCGGAGTGCCTACTCAGTGGTGAATTACATGGGCACAAATACAAATTATACCTTTTCACACGGTGCTAAAAAACTGACAAGACTTGCGAGTTTTTTCTCATGTTTGAGAAATCTTACGAAAGTGTCATCGTGTGAAAGGACACAAATGCTTGAGAGTGACTGACGTCCTTTGTGAATCCTGGAGAAATTTCTCAGGCATGAGAAAAACCTCGCAACCCATGTGAGTTATTTTTAGTACCGTGTGAAGTGAAAAGGCCAACTCTGCTATATGAGAATTTTGGTCGACCATTTCTGCACCAGTATTGGCAAGAGGGAATTATGATTGTTTTTCTAAGCCTGATGTCGTATGGGAACATTTCATCGGCTCATAGAACATGATCAATGTCTCGAGGAAATATGATAACATTATTATTTTGCTGTTAACCAGGCCACATGGCGAGTGACAAATTGCTCCATGATGTGAGTCTCCGAAACACGCCTTGAGCAAAATATCCTCGTGTGTGGAAAAAAAAACAATCCCGTCATACACAAACAAAGATCGACCCCTGGGGGTAATTATAGGTATCAATTGGCCTCCTGCAGAGTAATTATTGTACCAATTCTCATGCTGATGAGGATTGCACACAATACAAACCAGTACAATTTTAGTTTCAATTTGGAAGCTTTGTATCCACCAGCAATTTTATTTTGAAGTGCTTGTTATCAGTAGGTCAAGCACCATTGTGCGCACGTTGGCCCGGTCAAGCAATTATTCAATGCTGGCCAGGTAATTATAAACGACACCTCTTTGCTAACGAGAATTTTGTTTAACGAGGTCGATCATCGAACAATTGAAATTACAGAACAGAGAGGATTAAACAGGGACTCTGGTTTTTTGTCACACTACATTAGTGACTCATTATTATACATACTCCAAAAAGACTAAGGGAAGCCATTTTTGATTCTTTATTTCGTTCTTTATTCAGAACATCTTCAGGAATCATTCTTCAGGATTTCATTCCTGAAGATGTTCTGAATAAAGAACGAAATATAGAATCAAAAATGGCTTCCCTTAGTCTTTTTGGAGTATGTATAATATTGAGTTATCTGAATATTATCAGTGGATCACCATCTGGTTATTAGTGACTCATTATTACCATTTTGTCTAGACCACAGACTTGGCCCCCATATATATTACCTTGCTTGATGATGCCACTTCATTGCATCTGATGAAGAAGTTGTTGCTACGAAAGCTCATGCACATTTTAAACTCTAGTTAGTCAATAAAGTGCTATTTGTATTTTTGTTATTTTTAGAAGAGATCGATCATTCAATCACGACCTTTCCTCAACACGAGAGGGCAGTCTTGCTATGGAAGTCGTACCTCCCACTGGTGCCCCCATATGAACTTAGGGCGTTAACGAAACAGAGGCTCAGGCTCCGTCTCAGGCTTCGGCTCCATTTTCGTGAATCCAATCTAAAATAACGGGTATCAAAATAGAGACATTTGGCTGCGGTTCTGAAGTAGATTCTCTGGTTTGAAAAGGAAAACAGCACTTCAGCTTCAATGAAAAACCAGAACCTTTATTTTCGGCATATGGATGACAGAGCCGGAGCCTGAGCCTGAGCCTCCGTTTCGTAAACGCCCTTAACTCTACTGACCTTGGTGTAACAAAATTCAAATGAAACATCACAACAACAAAACAATATATTGAAAGCCCCGTACTCATTTCCAGGTGTCTTCCAGTTTTGTGCCGGTACTAGTGAAAATTTCATTAAAGTTAGAATCATACTTTGGTTTTTGTCAAAGAAGTACAGATTCATGGGCAAAAATATCAAGGAAGATACAATAACAGTCATCTGTGAAAATTTCAATTCCATACGGTGCCCACTTATTGAGAAAATCGTGAAAAACGGCCAAAGTATTTCTTAAGTCTTTTCTCTTTTATTTTTGATCTTTTAAAGGATCAAAAAGATGTTTGGTCGTTGTTTTACTCGTTTCTGGATAAATACACCATTCCAGGCGGAAATATTTGAACAGTATGTTTCTACCAGCACCATCTTCATACCCTGTAAGTAATACGTAAATCTGTGAACATTTTCTGTTTTGGTCTCTTACCAAAGTATGATACTACCTTTAATATTAAGTAGGTCGGGGAACGACAAGCATTGTTACCCACACCACCACCACCAAAAAGCAGACAGATCGTCTGCTTAACAGAATTAATCAAGTCTCATTGTATGAACTCATTGTAAGGTGAAGGACTATCTCCATGGTTGTGATAACAATTGTTGCATTAAATTATATCCATTATATTAAACGTATGACTATAACCAAAACATTCCATTCGAAATGAAACGAGGTTAGGCAATGTTTTAATAAATGTCTGACGCATGTTTAAGTGGTGTAGCTGTTTTTTAAAACATTCATGTATTCACAGTAATCACGTAGACCACGTACGATAATTTACATCCCATGGCAACTTAGTCGCCGTAAGCAATAGTTTATTACAAGGAGCTACAACACACCCCATTATGTTTGCTAGTAGAATGCGATAATTGGCAAACCATTTGTCAATGTGCAAATTTCTTCACGGCTAGACAGGAGCTTATAGTTGCAAATGGTAGGGACGCACAGATGTTCAGAGCTCAGGGCCAAATTTTAGGGTCGATTTCACCAAACGCATCGTGACTTACTATCAATCGTAGAACTTTTGATGCATTGCAACCCTACGATGAGTTATCCTTCGTAACTCGAGTTGTGATCGATCGCAGGGCTTCGTGAATTCGGCCCCAGAATACACTAATTTCTGCCGATTGCTACAAGTTCCCACGCTGGTAATTAAAAGTCTTGCAAAAGTCTACAAGTACAACTTGTACAACGCACGCAACCACACGGAAAGATATCAACTGTATAAGAAAACTCACAGTTAACGTACTTAAAGGTAGTATCATACTTTGGTTTTTATCAAAGAAATATAGGTTCATAGGCAAAAATACCAAGACAGATACAGTAACAGTCATCTGTGAAAATTTCAGTCCCATATACGTTGCCCACTTTAAAAAAAAACAGTGAAAAACAGCCACAGTATTTCTTAAGTCTTTTCTCTTTTATTTTTGATCTTTTAAAAGATCAAAAATATTTTCGGTCGTTGTTTTACTAATTTCTGGATAAATACAGCATTTCAGGCGGGAATATTTTAACAGTATGTTTCTACCACCACCATCTTCATACGTGAATCTGTGAATATTTCTGTTATTTTCTTGCAGTATGATACTACCTTTAAGGGAAACTTTCACACATGCATACCAACATGAAATTAGTAACTGTCACACCTTTTCTACACTAGTAGCATGTTAGTGAGGAAAGGCCATAGCTCCTATTTACCACTTCGAAGCCTTGAGCCAATTTCATAGAGCTGCCTAAGCACCAAAATTTGCTTAAGCACCAAAAACCTTGGTAAATGAAATCAGTATCCGGCCAGTTAAAACCCCTTGTGAATGTCATGCTCAGCAAACAATGTTCGGATACAAGTCAAAAGCAGTAATTAAACGTCACAAGAACATTAATGGTTGGTAATCATTTTTGATCAAGGGAAACTTTTCATGCTTAAGCAATTTTTGTGCTTAAGCAGCTCTATGAAATTGGCCGCATGACGTTGACGCAATTGGATTGGTCGTGAATGAAACCATCGACTTTACTAAATTGATTGGTTGATAAAGATGAAACATTCTGCAAGCATAAACAAGCGCATGGAAAACATGTACAAAGACACAAACTATGCTGACCTATAGGTTATTAGACTCAACCAATGGCAGAATTATTGAAAAACAACACCTTTCATAAAAGAGCGCCGTCTCTACATCCAGCTGGGAAACTAGAAAATGGAGGGCAGCTTTAATTTTCTCACTTGAACTTTTGACCGTAACTTGAACTCTGGAGTGAAAAAAGAATTGGAATTTTTTGGTTGAAAATGGTATTAAAGAAAAGTATATGGGGGGGCTATAACACTCATTTGTCAACTGGGCGGTATATTGTTGATTCATGGACTTGAAGTCGATTTTACGAAGCCCAACGATCGATCGTAACTCGAGTTACGAAGGATAACCCATTGTATCCTAAGTAATTATGGGGATGCATTTCATCAAATGTCCTACGATAAAAGTTACGATGAGTTTGGTGAAATCGACTCCTGTGGCCTTTCTCAAAGCTCGGCTCCGGCTCCGTCTCCATTTTGTGAATCAATTTTAAAAAAAAAAAGAAAAAAAAAGGGTATCAAAATAGAGGCTTTTGGCTGCGGTTCAGAAGTAGATTCTCTGGTTTGAATAGGAAAACGGAGCTTCAGCTTTAATGATATGCCACAATGAGCAAATGGATGACAGAGCCGGAGCCGGGGAGCCGAGCTTTGGGAAAGGCCCCTAGACCCAAACCAGTTTTACCTAGTTATTTCAGGTTTTCCAAAACGGTTGATTTCCCGACCATCGTGCAGCGATTCTGCATTCGAGACAGCTCAATCCGTCTCAAAACATTCTACACATTAGCCAATTCGATCGTCAATACAGGAAATGTTCTGTTCATAAGTTATCAATTCACAGTTTTTTCACACACTGCATGACCAACTTGATCAAGATGGCCGATTCTTCAGGTAATGACAGCACTGCGGTGCCATAGTTTAAACGCGTCAGCAGAATGGAACTATTAAATTATACCCTACACTGAAATCTTATCATGCGTGTCATTATTTTTCTTCAGGGCGCGTTAAAAATTGACCTCCCCAAATCGTTTTGACCATGTCGTACCGAGCAGAACCTAACGAGAATTGACTCCGTCGGTTGCCGGACAATCTAATAACGTGACAACCTTTTACACCGGTTGGTTCTGCCCCGTGTGGCCTAGGTCATGTGTCACAGACCTCCAACTGATTGGTATTAACACGGCTGTCAGTTCGAAGCGTAACAAGGGACGTAGGGCGTTTACGGAACGGAGGCTCAGGCTCCGTCTCGGGCTACGGCTCTATTTCGTGAATCCATTCTGAAATAACGGGTATCAAAATAGAGGCTTTTGGTTGCGGCTCAGAAGTAGAGTATCTGCTTTGAAAAGGAAAACAGAGCTTCAGCTTCAATGAAAAATCACAACCTATATTTTCATGAATGACGGAGCTGGAGCCTGAGCCTGAGCCTCCGTTTCGTAAACCCCAACATGCTCGGCGCGTTTCGCATGACGGTTCCAAGTCCCACGTGTCATTCTTCCCGTACCGTACAGCAGCTGTTATCTACGTGCTGCGCCACACATGCAATACTCGCAGTTTTTAAATTTCTGTGCGAATTCCACGACCTGGTATTTTGAGGACGGTCAATGATTGTTTAGAAAACGCACATGCAAGAGGAACTGTGTGTACAATTTCAGCAATGGCCTTGATGGGTACCAGTATAAGTGGTGTTTGTGTTGCTAAAATGTTTGGAAAGGGAATATCTTAGGCCTATATCAATGATGCGTGCCGCGTTGGCCAGTTATACATTTTACTTTGGCAAAGGGAAATCATTTCAACTAGTTTATAGCCATGGAGGTAGAAATCCTCCATGGTTTAACCTGAAACGCCTTGTCATCGCAGTGATGTTTTATCCGAGATGTGTATAACGCGTGCGTTATGTCGTATGGTGCGGAATAGCAGAAGGCTCCTGTATAATGAACAAGAAAAAGAAGAAGGAGACGGTGAAGAAGAAGAAGAAGAACGTTTATTTATAAAGTGCCTTTACAAAAAGATCAAAGCGCTGTATAAAACATTTAGAAAAACGAAGACAGAGAAGGGGTCCCGAATTAAGGGGTCCTGGGGTCGATTTAACGAAGCCCTGCGATCGATCGTAACTCCAGGTACGAAGGATAACCAATCGTATCCTACGTAGGGCTGCAATGCATCAAACGTCCTACGATTGATAGTAAGTTGATAAGAGTTTGGTGAAATCGACCCCTGAAAATGTGATAGAATGAGCATTCCTGATGTTGGTGAGAGAGAGTTTCACCGTTTCAGACCAGCAAAAAAAAAGGATGTATCTTCAAGATTTTTAGCCAGTAGGATTAGACAGAAGAAGTCTATATTCAGAAGATCAAGGTACCACTCTGCCAGCTGGATATAAAGTATTATATAAGTCAGGCAGGTACGTCAATGAGATTATACCGGTGCAAGTACTTGGGAACCTTATAACTACAGGGTTAAGTATGGGTCTTGTTGTGCTCCAAGTTGGTTTTGGTGGCACGTTTGAGGTCGGGTCGGTGCGTTAGGGCAGTCAGCAGGGTTCAATTGAGCTTGCTCTGGGTTGGATGTTGGTATAGTCATCGGGTTCCATCGTTTGGCTGTGATGCCGTCTTGGTCGGGTGAGGCTCGAGTTGGTCAGAGGCTGCGTTGGGTTGACGTTTGTGGTTATGGGTTGGTTGTGGCATATGGCTGGGATTATGTTTAGATTGATATGAAATAATTGATTGGGCTTAACTGTGTTACTACTGGACTTAAGCCGTGCTTGTGTCATCCCCTGACATGAAATAACAATCCATCTTCTTCAAGCCATGACAACTATTTACAAAACTCGTTTTCTACCGATCATTCCAGGTGAGTTCCGCTGCTTGCAAAGCATTTCCCGGATTGCCTGGCAAGTCTGGCTCTTTTACGATCACCGAGAACGTCATGATGAATTCCTCGCATCGCCCTAAGGTCCTAGAGAGGCAGTAAGCTCGTTTGTACCTATCTCTTCAGCAAACTGCCTGCACCTGTCATTCGAACTAGGTTGTGTGAAATTTCTCTCCACCCAAACTTAAACCATTATGCATACTTGTGATCGAAATGCCACGCTGAAGTCGTATATCCGACCGGATGATCTTTTTGCACGGACGATCTGATATCTCGCTTGGGAGAACCAAGAAAATTTTTGTAAAAGCTTATCACTGCCATCTGACAAGAGCCGCTGTTGCCATCAGGATGAGTTCAGAGTCATTGGCCTGTAATTGTACTCAAGGGTAATACTACAGTAGCCTCTCATCCTGTTCAAATCTCCTGGTTGAGTTAAGTGCATGGAATATGGTGTCTCGTTTTGCATTGATATAGCTCGTGTTTAACTGATATTTGGGTATAGAGCGCCCTTGAAGAAGGCAACCTTGTAAGTGTGGACATGACCTCCAAGACCAAACCCCCAGGGGGCCAGGAGCATGGGAGGCCAAACGTCCCTGTCCAAAGGTCAGAAGAAGGTACCTTTGTCACTTCTATGCTGAGCGTTTTTCATCGCTTCACCATCATATTGCCACTAGATGGGGAAGGGGTTGGTGATCTATAAATCTTCAAGGTCCGCTTCCACTTTCCAGTCGGAAAAGCTCTTTATACCAACTGATTAGAGTGGCATGTAGAATAGAATAGAATAATGTTTTATTGTCACTTGTAAAAAAAAAAAACAAATATTAGTACAGTGAAATTCGTTTTGGTTTTGCGTGTCTAAAAATATTATGTTATAAACAAATTACACTAAAAATTAACCATTTACAAAAATACATGGAATTGAATATAAACATTTCTGAAAAGTATTACAGTATACAAGCGAAATACGAAAGATAAAAATAGTACGATAGAATTAAAATCAGAAATAGACATTCATGATTAAAACCTGTCATTTAGAACACGAACAGCTGTGGGATAAAAACTCAAAAAAAAAAAATGTAATCCCAATTAGTTGGATTAATGTGTCTATAATCCAACCTTGATTGTGTTAGCATATCTGTCGGATGTGCATGTCAAATGTTGATGCTGTCATCGCAGATTAAAGGCTTTAATTACATGATGATGGACACAATGAGAGGTCTGCTCTTGAGGGAATGAAGGAATCCATCTTGACAGGTGAAGTCCAGTAAGTGACATATCAATGTCAGAAATGGTGATGATGACTACTATAGCAACACTTGATTACACAAAGGTGTCTGGCTCGTAGGTTTAGACAAGGACAGCATTTCATGGATGTGTAGGTTACATACCGGAAAAACGTCAATTACGTGGAAGGGGGGTCACTCAGGTCAGATGCTCTGATGGCCAAGACACAAGACGTATGTCACAACAGATGTCACAAAAGACGCTAAAAGATGGACGAAGTGTATACACTGGTATGAGCTCGAACAGAGCTCCTCCAACAGAATGCGACGCTTGAACGGTTTGCCGTATTCTGCTTTGCTGTGTTGAATCTCTTCCTTCCTCCATGGTTGAATCCAAGGCAATCTATTACACGACGCTTAAAAAACTCCCAACCATTGATAAATTCTCTCATGGTTGCGAAATCTTACAAAAGTGTAATCGTGTGAAAGGACACCAATGCTTGAGAGTGACCGACGTCTATGGTGAATCCTTGAGAGATTTTGACCGAGGTCCAGACAAGTGAGAGAATATCGAGAGCAGTCTTTTTAGCGTCGTTTGAAAATGCCTCTAGATGATCTTAATGTGACCAGCATAAAAATACAGGGTCTGAATGGATGTCATAAGACTAAAGTCATTTTCACACGATGCTAAAAAAAACTTCTCAACCGTTGAAAAATTCTCTCATGGGTCTGGACCTCGGTCAAAAATGTTCATGGATTCACCAGGCCGGACGTCAGTCACTCTCAAGCATTGGTGTCCTTTCACACGATGACACTTTTGTAAGATTTCTCAACCATGAGAGAATTTCTCAATGGTTGGGAGTTTTGTTTAACGTCTTGTGAAAAGGCCTTAAAATACTTGAGAGCGTAGCATTAGTGAGTCTAGTGGCGAGTCCTTATTGCAGTATAAGGAGGTTTATGGTACAGCTATTCATGGTGCATCCATCCTACATTCAAAGCAGTGCGATCAAGCCAAGGCTTGGATTCAAAATAGTCTGGTACCCGGTTTCCTTTTAGAATTGGTGTTATCTTTTCCGAAAGGTATACAAGAAAGGTGACAAAATAGATGCGACATGAATAAGGCCTATAGTACTCTTGTGTGTATGTGAAGACCGAAGGTTCGTCTTCAATCTCAAAATAAGGTTGGAACTTGACTTCAATTTAAAGTCGGGGACGTGATAACGATGCGCTGCTCTCCACGTCTCCCTGAGGGGTTCTGTGTATACGACGACTATCTGATCAGGGGTCTGACCGCACAGAGCTCCTTGCGTGGCATAGCGAGATGGGCATGTCATTATTCAATTCAACTCTCTATTCCATCTTAGATAAGAGCCGGTTAAAACATTACAGGGTCACAATTCTACTACTATAAAGAAAGATCTACTCTTGCAGAGGAAAGAATATCGCCATCAAGTCACGTACGCAGATAGATAGTCTAGAATGTCGCACATTATTGAGACTTTGGCCTATGACCAGGGGTCGATTTCACGAAGCCCTACGATCGATCGTAACTCGAGTTACGAAGGATAACCCATCGTAGGGGAGCCTATCCTATGTGAGGTTGCAATGGATCAACGATCCTGCGATAGTTACGATGAGTTTGGTGAAATCGACCCCAGAATCTTAGTGGACGTCAATTAAAGGTACAGTGCAGGATTGGTAACATACCCAATCAGAAATGTTCACAGATTTACGTATAACTTACAGGGTATGAAGATGGTGGTGGCAGTGGCGCACCCAGGGGGGGGGGGGGCTCGGGGGGCTTGAGCCCCCCCCCCAAGAGGGTCCCTGAAAAAAAAAAAAGCGAAAAAAAAGAAGAAAAAAACGAAAAAAAAGGGGGAAGGAGAGGGAAAGGGAGAGGAGGAGGGAGGGGGGGGGGGAGTCAGTCCGAGTCACAAAATGTTTTGTGGGAGAAAAATTTTCTTTGAGCCCCCCCCAAGACAAAATCCTGGGTGCGCCGGTGGGTGGTGGTAGAAACATACCGTCTAATATGTTCCCCCTGAAATGGTGTATTTATCCAGAAATTAATAAAAACCAAGACCAAAAACAGTTTTAATCTTCTGCCGTGATAAAAACCATTCTTTATGTTTTATAAGAAAATATCAGTCGGTTTTTCGCTATTTTGTCGTGACTCAGATGTCCGATTCAGCTCACAGGTATGTTATTAATTTGTATGTACATGATGGATTAGACAAAGTGTGAGTGCTTTTCTTGGATCTTTAACAATTATGTATTATACCTTTAAATGCATCTTACAAGAACCAAAAGAAGATTAGTTTAAGGATGAAAATCAGAGAAGGATCCAGCAAAATATTATCCGTTCTTCATGCAAACCATTGCCAACACTTTTATTTCATTACTTCCTCGTTCCATCACACCATAATCCACATTACACAAAGTATAAAACAAGAGATTTTACCATCATAGCAAAATCAAAAACATAGAAAAAAAGTAAATTTGACACAACTTGATGAAACCACACTTTAACCTGGTACATTAATGGTTGTCTTACTAATTCAAATCTGTACATGAATTGTATATATGACTGTCTCAACAGCGTGCATATTAGGCAGCAGTACAAACCATGGAATACCAAGCAACATACCCTCCCGTACACAATTAACCGTTAATTAAAAAAAAAAAACTCCCATACACCAATTAAACCTAAAGACAATAGCACTCCGCACGTGCGCCAAAAATAGCACACCGGATCTCAGACAAACATCACAATGTGTGATGCAAATGTGTGGTGGGTGTGCTTATGGGCATGCTTGAAAATTTGTCTGACATCCGGGAATTGTGTACATGCGCGCGCTGGCCAAATCACTCGTGTGACGTCATTCGTGCGGAGCGCTATTTGAAAAGCCAATGGACAATTCGCCATCGACGCCAAAAGGTACATCCCTGGCCGAGACCATTCTGCAACTGGATAGTGGGAGTTCATCCTAGTGACAGCGATAACGAAAGATTAAATACATGTACAAATCATTTGAGTTCATCGTATCCTATGTAGGGCAGTAATGTATCGTAACTAGTCATACGATTGATAGTAAGTTACGATGAGTTTGGTGAAATCGACCCCAGAATACTTACCACGTTTTATTAAAACAAAAAGAATTAAAACAAGGCACAAGTAATTTTCGTAACGTGGAATTGAGGAGATTTGTATCCATTTGCCTGTTTAGCATTACCAAAAACATGCTATTAAGGCTTATTTGTTTATGACACACGCCCTTGTACATGCTTTCAATTATGCAAGCTTGTTTACTGAAACTACGGCGGTTATTGGTCAGAAACAAACTGGGCGGAGCCTAATGGATCTGCCTATTGGACTACAATATTGTGCACACTTTCAAACAAATTCATAGAGCATCAATTTTGGTCCAAACTTTCTGAAGATGTCACAAGTCTCTATCTATGGGTTTGACGTCGACTACAAATTGTTTCTTTCTTAATTTGCCTTGGTTTGTTCGCCGAACAAAACAAACTATCTTGGCGGTCGGATTCGATCAGAATACAGAAATAAAGACGTCATTATGGCGACATTATGACGACAAAAACCTATGACAGTTTAAAAACCGAACACCAAGAGCCTGTTTGTTTAACGCACTGGATCCCAGATTTGGGGATCCACGTCCCATTGCAGGGTACGCTAAAATGGGATCCGGATCAGCAAGATTCGTCATCTTGTGCATAAACCAAACAGGCCCTATGTGTTTTTGTGGAAGAATTTCAAATGTTATCTACAAAGAGTTGCCACCCTTTACCGGCCCCACCTTAGTCCACCTTTGTCATAAGGTATAATAATAATACAGATCTTTGGTTAATAATAAATGTGCTTCCATAAAGTTGCAAATTCTAATATGCTCTTAATGAGAGCCGTCACTCTTCCAATTTTTGGTTCTTTCTCTTGGACAGTCAATGTACAAAGCATGATTACTTTTTCAATACGAATAACTTTAGCTGAGTAAATAAAATGTGTCCTAAGACATTGACTAGAAAACCAGTGCGTTTAGACTGTAGCCAACAGAGGTTATAATGTGATATTTCACAGCGTATTTATACATCTGGGACCAATTTCATAGAGCTGCATATAGGCACAGCATTTTTCTTAAGCATGAAAAGTCTTTCCTTGATCAAACAGGATTACCAACCAAATGTTCGTGTGATGTTAACTGCTTTTGACTTTTGTATTCGGCCATTGTTTACTGAGCATAACATTCACAAAGACTCTTGGCTGGCATTACTGTTTTTATTTAGGTTTTGGGTGCTTAAGGAAGTTTTGGTGTTCAAGCAGCTTTATGAAATTGTCCCCTGGTTTATGGCGAGCTGGCAAATTTATGGGAATCTCACAAAGCATCTTTCAAAACATTTCACGAATTCTGTGAATTTTACTTCCAGAGGGCAATCAAATATCACGCCACATTGGGGAGGGGAGTTTGACTTTCTTGGTGTTGGTATATCTGTGCATCCTATCATCCTTAAATCAGTGCATATTCACAGCTGTTCTCCACAGTGGATCAGAGTCAATCTGCGAGCCTTCCCAAGGAGCCATAAAACTGAGCTCCTCAATCCTCATCCCGTCTGTATTTAGACTTGATTCTAACTTAAGAGTCTGCCAACAACTTAGACTCATCCAGAATAGCAATGAATTCTCATCACGCTTAACAAGATCACATTTCATGTAGGCCTATATGGAATTGATCTAAGCCAATGTGTTTGAAACGGATTTCCAGAGCTATGGCTACGTCTAAAGTCATCGTGTTCCAATGCATTTGTAATGGGCCCAGACCTAGACCTAGCTCTAGACAACTGATTGTGGATGCAGCCTTAGCATCAGCCCAAATACGGGTGCTTCATAAAAATGCACCTCCAAGAATTTGCAAAGCGCTGGCCAATCACAATGCACAGGATTTTGTGGACCCAATGCACATCTGAAAAGGGTCGACCGATTTGTGCATTGTAATTGGCCAATGCGTAGCAAACTTTTGGAGGCCGCTAATGTCCATTGCCTATATTGGCTTGTATATTTACACCACATGATTAACTAAAACAAAAATTAATCAACACACTGCAATAACTCAGTGTCAGCGTGAATTTTCATAAAAAGAAATTACTCACAAAAGCTGGAAAAACCAGAGCAAACTGAGTTCTTACACTGAGTCCAGTATTTCATGTGCACAGCCTTACGGTTCCCTTGCTGAGCCATGTGGGTTCGTCCTTGTGAGTGCATTGTGAGTTCCTTTAAGAGGCATATTGAGTTCCTTTCAAGAACCTGGTGAGTTCCTTTAGAGAACCTGATGAGTTCCTTTGGAGAACATGGTGAGTTCCTTTGGAGAACATGGTGAGTTCCTTTGAAGAACCTGGTGAGTTCTATTGAAGAACCTGGTGAGTTCCTTTGGAGAACCTGGTGAGTTCCTTTGGAGAACCTTGTGAGTTCCTTTGGAGAACCTGGCGAGTTCCTTTGGAGAACCTGGCGAGTTCCTTTGGAGAACCTGGTGAGTTCCTTTGGAGAACCTGGTGAGTTCCTTTGGAGAACCCGGTGAGTTCCTTTGGAGAACCTGGTGAGTTCCTTTGGAGAACCTGGTGAGTTCCTTTGCCAAGCCCTGGTTCGTTAACGTCCTAAAGTTCCTCTCCCAAGTCTCTTGAGTTCTTTGACTCTAGCGAATACATTTTTTGGGATGGATCCAGGTGAATTCTTGGATCTCATCCTGGTGGGTTCGTTGGACAAAGAGCTTCTTAGCTGAGCTCTCTAGATCTCTACCATCCTGGCTCTTGATTTGCCAAGTCTGAAGAGAGTCTTTTACAACGAGAATAAAAGTCCTAGAATATGAGAAGTTCAGGTGTCACCCCAATGATCTGGGGTCACTCTTCTCTTTATGTGATTGGTTCCAGAGAATAACCAGAATAACTGTGAACAAAACAAAAGAAAAGAAAAAACATAAGAAGATGTTGAAATGGGATACCTATAAATCCCTTGCAAAAGGATGCTTGGATGAGAATCATATACATGTATATGGCTGTACTGAGTACAGTCAATAAAGATGAAACGTATAGGAAAATAAAAAACACAACGAAAATATAGGCAAAATTGGCTTGCCCTTCAGCGACGTGGATGAGCACTGTACAGTATACTCAGTGCTTTTGAGTGCATGTGGCAAAATCACGTGCTGGCTCAGGTGGGATTTGAACCCATGACCTCCTGCTTACTAGAGCAGATGCCATACCGCTAGGCCACCGAGCTAGCTGGGGTCAGTGGGATGAATCTAATCCAATATCGCGGCGGGCACCGCAGTAAATCATGCATCATTTTTTGCATATTATCTATTTCCCGACCAAAATCATTTAATATTCATGAACAAAAATATAGTTAAAGAAACTACTGTATTCAAAATCTGAGGTGTTCTTTCACGTACATGTAAATCATGTGTGACAGGAGACTTGAACATTTGTTATCCCACGCTGAAACATGTTATAATTTCCTCTAACTGACATCTTGTCATGTTTGTATATGAGAGGGGGATGAATGTGCCACTCAAAAGAGAAATAAGGAATGTTCTCAAAGGTTGACATACATGTAAACCATTGTAGACAAGTTGCTGGCACAAAAAGAATAAAATGTATCTTTTTGACAACAACATATTTGTCTGTTCACAAATGTTTGGTTGCGCTAGGACTTCAGGTCAGGGGCCAATTTCACGGCCCTGCTTAGCACAAAAATTTGCTAACCATGAAATTTCTGTCTTAATAAAAACAGAATTATAAACCAAATTTCCATGTGCTGTGTATCACTTGTGATTGTTCTTCGGCTGTTGTTTGCTGACCATGAACCTCAAATGGAATTTGCAATGGTGGTTTGTTTTACTGACAAGACATTTTTTACTGAGCAAATTTTGTGTGCTTAACAGATCCATGAAATTATTGACCAATGGGCTTAGCCCAATGAGGAATTGAAAACAATCGAGTTATGTAAGGCAATTGATGTGGTAATATTATAATCATCAAATAACCACACGGGAAACTGACTGAATTTAAAGTCATTGAAAAGTGAAAAAAGAAAAATTTACTGGAGCAGGATTCGAACCGGCGACCTCCTGAATTCCGTACAGGCACTCTACCAACTGAGCCATCCAGCCCTACGTTGGTGGTGATCCCAATAGTCAATTATCTTTGTTTGTTTGGGAATCAGAAGCCATGAAACCATGCACATACCGCCATACCCCAAGGATCGTTTCAATGATACAACCTGGGAATGGTACATGGGGGATCACTCAAGGAGGATACGGCTTTTTAATTAATATAATATAATCATCAAATAACCACAACGGAATGTGGTAATGAGATGAGGTAATATTATCACGCAAATAAGAGGGAGGAATGTGGGTCAGTGAAGTGCAAGTCGTGAATTAGAGTCCCTACGAGGGATCACGGTAGATGTACGGACATGGTCACTGCAGATGACATCTCATTTGTTAAGATGCAAGGTTGACTGACGAGCAAGAAGGTCCTCTCATGTATGATGGCTATCAGACCAGAACAAACACGAGTGATGCCATGTGCCGCTAACGTTTAAAAATATATTTGTTTTCGACTATCAACAGACTTAAAAACTCGGTCGAGAGGAAAGACAGTCCTTCTTAACACGAAGGTCAGGGACGGCTCTGTGCGAGAAGTCGAGACGTATCCTCAGAGAGGGGAGTCAAGATCGTTGATGATCTTTACAGGTTTCTGACATGCAACAACGAGGTGAAAGAATTTCAGAAGCTTGTCATGTACAGAAGAGTCAACAGATAAGGCAAAAACGGCCATCCGTCTACAAAGTGGAATGATGCTGCACATCAGATCATCGGAACAGAGAGGGAAGTTAGAAACATTGGATTGGGATCGATATTGACATTCTCTCAATGCTGGACCTTGAGTCAAATAATATGACATCCATCAGCAGTGGATAGGGAAGCGGGCCTTGAATTTGGTTCTGAAAGGGGCAAGGACACTTTTACATTGCAAGGGGCACTTCCATTGGAAAATCATAATGTCTATGGAAACATTTGAAGGGGCACCAAGACCAAGAAGTTGAACCAGGGCAACGAAGGCCATGGCCTCCGTGGCCGCTGTTGAATTCAAGGCTTGGGGAAGGGGGAGACAACTGGTTTTGCTATTTGCTATTTTTTACAAGCATTTATTAGATTAATAATAATAATAATAATAATGGACACTTATAATCCGCCGGTATCCGCCAAAAATGACACCCATGGCACAAAACAAAACAAAGAAAACAATTACACAGAAAAACGGTAATGACCTCAGCATCTAATGCCAAAGGACTGCTCTTTGCTTAGTTAGCTTATCTTGTAGATCACAACATGAGTATAAGCTTATAAATGTCACCTCTCAAGATGCACCAACAAATCAGACATACTGTACATGTATTGAGTGAACATAAAAAGATCATGCGTTGGCTCAGGGGATTCGAACCCATGGCCTCCTGCTGTGCACTCAACAAGCACTGAGCATGCAGTGCTCATCTAATGTACATCAGTGAAGGGCAAGCCTAATTTGCAAAATTCTATTTCATGGTGAAAAGTCATGGCTAACATGGCTACCACAAACTCAAAATTGTATTCTTGTCATTGTGGAGTCATGACTGTGTTCTTGTGTACTAATGAACACTCTCCGAAGAGCAGACTTGAAATCACTCCCATTTGAACCAGAATCACCTTCCAGCGTTGAAATTTTAAATAAACAGAATTTCAAATTTCAATATGAAATACTTCTCTTTGCGACGCATACATGTGTGTAAGGCCATGTATGTAAACCTCAAAAATTCTTCCTTTTGAGTAAATTCCAAATAACATTGATAATTTTCGCCACCTTCATGAAAACCTTAGTGGAGATCAGGGGCCAATTTCATAGAGCTGCTTAGCATTATACATGTAAATCGCTAGACGCTAAGCATGACATTTCTGTCTTAATAATATCATGGATTAACAACTAAATGTCCATGTGTTGTGTATCACTTGCAATTGTTCTTTGGCTGTTGTTCACTGACCATGAATATCAAATGGAATTTTCAGCGCTGGTGGTTTGTTTTATTGGGCCAGCCATTTTTGTGCTTGGCATTTTTTTGTGCTAAGCATCTATATGAAATTGGCCCCTGTATACACCTTTAGAATTTCCCTATGGAGATAACATGTATTCAACCTATGTATTGTCTGCAGTCTCCACAAGGTAAAAGATAATGCATACATGTACACAGGCATGACACCTGCAAATACTTCCACATTATTAGAATGGGATGAGGGAGATGAGGTACGCCTGATCTCCTTTGAAGCGAAGCAGGTCACTTGCTTCAATGAGTCAAATCAAGCAACAAACCAACGGAGACTGATCACGATCAGATGTAAAATATACAAGTCCAAAAGCCTCTTATTTGTCTGAGCTGTGCAGCAGCTATTAAAATTTCAACATTCATGGGCTCAATTTGTAAATGTTATAGTGCAAATTCAAGTATCTAGAAAGTATTATATAACACCTTAATAGTAGATACTTGTCATTTGATTGGAGGATTGTATGTCACGTGATATTTGATAAATAGACTAATTCATGGCTTACGTCACAACCGTTGAAATTTGTTCCATCCACCGTGCATTTTTGGTTCCATCCGATTTGTACCACTGCACGCCAGGGACTCTAATACGTGATTGGTCAAGCGGCGTTCCATTTATTTGTCACTGCGTGCGCGCGTACGCGTTGGTGTGCAACGCGCGTTACTGTAATAAGAGTATATGGTTTGCCAAGATTTTAAGCTTTTTTTGTCTCGCTAACTCTTAAAATGTTATCCTCCAATCAAAATCAAATGACAAAGATCTACTTAGATGTTATATAAAACAAATAATGAATGTTTCACATTCGTAGAATGGAAAAAATAATTTCATGAGGTGACAGATGGACTGTTCCATTCCACTCGGCTTCGCCTCGTGAAATGGAACAGTCCATCTGTCACCTCATGAAATTATTTTTACCATTACACTCATAAACATTCATTATTTGTACAATGTATACCCTTCAACTGTTCAAAGACGCAGATTATCATCCCCTGGTCGTTGGGCTACATTAACATTCCTGAAACTATCTCAACTCCCTGGGGAGTATACAGCAAGGCTTGAATTTAACAGAGGCCACAAAAAGCCATGGCCTTCGTTGCCCTTGTTTTGGGCCAACATGCCCCCTTCAAATGTTTCCATAGACATTATGATTTTCCAATGGAAGTGCCCCTTGCAATGGAAAAGTGGCCTTGCCCCTTTCAGAACAAAATTCAAGGCCTGATACAGCCATGACAGGCCCGGCTGCTATAAGGTGCACAAACACTAATCAACTACAAAGCCATTTCTACCCTCACAGGTACCAATTTTCACCTGGGTGAAGAGAAGCAATATGTGACATTGAACCATCTTGACCAAGGATGTAAGCACTATGACTGGACTTGTGGTGCTTGCAATCCTTGGGCAAGATGCCTTGTCACATATATTGCTCCTCTTCACCTAGCATCTCCTCCCATTGCTACTTGCAATGTACACATATGCTCAAGCAATCTCAACAGCTCCATAGGGGACAACATCACAGGCCAACCCCAATCATTACGGATGCCCAATTAGAATTATCCAGAGCGGATACAAGGCTTCTGAATCATGCTGTTTCATATGGTAGATGGATGGATGAGTGGGGATGATGCTCCCTCAGCACCTGCTTAATGATCAGGTAGATCGTGTTTCTCCTCTTTATTACTGATAGGACTTTGCACCACAAGGTTTCAACTTTCAATGAACCGGTCAGGCGAAGAAATACGTGTGCCATGCATGAGGCTCAGCAACCTTTCAGCGAGATGTCTGCAAGTATTCAGCAAGTATTAGGGAGTATTCTGCAAATGTCGTGCAAGTGTTCTGTGAGTGTTTTGCTAGTGTTCTGTGAGTGTTCTGTGAGTGTTTTGTGAGTGTTCTGCAAGTGTTCTTGTTGGTGTTCTGCAAGTGTTCTTGTTGGTGTTCTGCAAGTGTTCTTGTTGGTGTTCTGCAAGTGTTCTTGTTGGTGTTCTGCAAGTGTTCTGCAAGTGTTCTGAGAGTATTCTGCAAATGTTCTGCAAGTGTTCTGTGAGTGTTCTGCAAGTTTCTGTAAGTGTTCAGAAAGTGTTCTGCAAGTTTTCTGTATGTGTTCTTTGGGTGTTTTGCAAGTGTTCTGCAAATGTTTTGTGAGTGTTCTGCAAGTGTTCTGTGAGTGTTCTGCAAGTGTTCTGCAAGTTTTCTACGAGTGTTCAGTGGGTACATTACAGAGTATGTTATTCAAGTATTCCACAAGTATTCTGCAAGTGTTCTCCGAGTGTTCTAAAAATTGTCTACGACAATGGAAGACAAATCCCCTACCCATGTCTACCAAAGTTACAACAACATATGACAAAACTTTGAATACCAATGCACATGTGAACACCATGTCCAAATACAAATTTAGTCACTCCTGTTCCGTCCAGCATTATGCATTATCCTGACAAGTACGGTTTTTAATTATATTGCGTCTCAACTAAATCTCTGCAATTCTTGCCACCTCAAGTTGTACATTAGCAGGTCATCAATGCAAATATTTTGAACTGCTACCAGCAGACCCTTGAGTCGATGCTCTGATATATGTTTAATGGGTCAATATGCCTCACAGCACAATGAACCTCCCTGTCATGCTCCATTTAAACCTGTACATCAGGCTTCATTTGTCTTTACATGCATCAGTAGTAGGCACTTCTGCCGCAAGGCCACTGGCATGGGACACACAGTGTGGCTCACGTTAATATGTACCGGTACATGTATGCACCTGTTCCCATGTGCACCTGTGTTTGCACGGTACACAGACATACACTCATGAATGCACATGACTGATTACATATCTACATGATGTAAGCACATGTATGTTCATCTGAGTATAAAACCAAATACATGTACATGTAAGCTACTTAAGAGGCAAATAACTCCTTGCGGTTTCTCATGTTTTTTCTACAGATCAGGGACCAATTTCATAGAGCTGCTTAGTACAAGAAATCGCTAAGCATGACATTTCTGCCTTAATATAAACAGGATTCACAACCAAATTTCCATGTGTTGTGTATCACTTGCAATTGTTCTTTGGCTGTTGTTCGCTGACCATGAACATCAAATCAAGTTTTCAATAGTGGTTTGTTTTATTGGGCAAACCATGTTTATGCTAAGCAATTTTTGTGCTAAGCATCTCTATGAAATTAGCCCCTGGGTAGTTGGCCTATGTGACTTGGTATACAAAGGTTTAGAGCAAACTGTCCGACAGTGCATTTCTCGTACATGTACATGTATGTACGTGTACAATACCATCACTGTGCACTTCCGACCTACAGCTGTACATGTATGTATCTTGGGACATTGCTCTAGTCTGGGGTTCCATGTCATTGCCTTTCTTGCCCTGTGCTACACAGCACTAGCAGATATGCAACTGGGCCAAATCCCTCCAGATACATGTTCATGTATCTGGCTTCGCCGCTGGCTAAAATTTGCAACAGTATTCTGTATTTATGACCTGTGCCACATTGCCATTGCAGAATTTGGATCAAACAAAGCCTTAATAAGTCTGCCGAAGGCCTGGGCATCTTTCAATGCCGGGCTGGGCCCGAGCAGTATTGAAGTTTCTCTCCCTAAACTAGAACAAGGGGAAATCGATAATCTTTTTGATCTTTTTAAAGATCAAAAATAAAAGAGAAAAGACTTAAGAAATACTGTGGCCGTTTTTCACTGTTTTCTTAAAAAGTGGGCACCGTATGGGACGGAAATTTTCACAGATGACTGTTACTGTATCTGTCTTGATATTTTTGCCCATGAATCTGTATTTCTTTGATAAAAACCAAAGTATGATATTACCTTTGAGGTTTGATTCAAAGAGGACAACAACTGCAAAAGTTGCTGGATTTAGGCAGGGTTTGGCCAAGACTCTTATCAAATCCTCACCAGCCTCTTCGATTTCAAACTGACCTTGTCTAGACAGACACTTTCTGTCTAGCAAAACATGTCTGGCATGGGGAGAAAAAAGCAACTTTGTAACAGCAAAAAAATATCCACACAAAGCAAACTAGGGCAGGCAAATGCCATAATTCAACTTGAGTCTGGCTTCTGAACAAATATCCAATTTGACGACAATCTCTATCCCCCTCAAACACGTCAAAAAATGTTTTCAGCTGTGAAACTCGAGCCGAGCGGACTCCCCCTTTGCCTCAACAAGCTTTCCAAGGACTTGATAAATTGAAATGAAATGATACGCCTACCTTTAATGTTCAGGATTCTGCTCTCTCTTTCTTCTGCTCGTTGTGTTTTACTGAGCCCCCTGTTCAGTTCTACTCCTGGGAAGAGGAACAAAAGTCAACAAAAGAGGAGAGGATGAAAATATGGTTATGAAAGACGTGCAGATTTCTTACAAGTGTTGGATTTCTGATTGTTTTGCACATCCAGAGCAGTGTATTGGAAACCGCCATGGTTAAAGGCAGCATCCAGGATTTGCCAGGCCTCCAAAAATTATCGAGTTTGAGACAGAAAATGGACTCAACAGTTCATAAACAGTGCAAACAGTCACCATGGGAAATCTTGGTTCATCAGATGCTGGGTTTTTCAAGCAAATCAAGATTTAGTGTCTTTTAAAAAGACTGTTCGTCCAAATGATTTAATAGAATTTCGAAATCGTGGTGTAACCGTGAAGGATTCGGAGGTGGGCAAGATTATTTCGGCCGGATTTCTGCTATCCAGATGAACAAAGCGTAAAAAGGTACATGAAACAACGTCTGTAAGGAAGTTTCAGACCTTCACTTCTATTTGAGTACCAAATTCAGTCAAAACGCACATCTTTGCAAATCATATATGCTCCCTTTAAACATCGAGACATTTTGGACGGAAAAACAAGAATCTAAATTTGAAGCTGTCCTTTTTCAAATACATGTATGCACACCACTTTGGGAGACACTGATTTTGTCTGTGCTTGTGGGTTTTCTTAGCTTTGAGTTAATGTTTCATATTGTCAGCATAGATGTGTTTTTGTGGACAACAAGTCTGAGACAAATCTTGAAAACAAGTTACATGTAAGTGGTTTGAAATTCCTTTCTGTTTCACGCGTTTGAATTTTCAATCTTGAACATTTCTGACAGGGGATTTGACCATACAATGTAGTAGTAGTAGCAACAAAGGCAACATATGGGCCTTGCCCTTCACCATAAGCTCTGCACACTTAAAGGTATACTTTGGTTTTTGTCAAAGAAGTACATATTCATGGGCAAAAATATCAAGGAAGATACAGTCAAAGTCATCTGTGAAAATTTCAGTCCCATACGGTGCCCATTTTTTGAGAAAACAGTGAAAAACAGCCACAGTATTTCTTAAGTCTTTTCTCTTTTATTTTTGATCTTTTAAAAGATCAAAAAGATTTTTGGTTGTTGTGTTACTAATTTCTGGATAAAGACACCATTTCAGGAAGAAATTGGTTGCATTGGAACCAACGACCTCCTACTTACAAACTAGTGCAGGGGTCGATTTCACGAAGCCCTGTGACCGATCGTAACTCGAGTTACGAATGATAACCCATCGCAGGGGACCTATCCCACGTAGGGCTTCAATGCATCAAAAGTCCTACGATTGATAGTAAATTACGAAGAGTTTGGTCAAATCAACCCCAGATGTCATCATACACACAGGCACAAAAAAGTAGCTGAAGTTACTGGGAATCGAATACAATGAACAAACAAAGAAAAAGATTCCAATTTCAAATTGTCTGATTTCATGTGGATCGGTTTGCACAAACACCATGTAATACTCGTTTGTACTTTCGCACTTCTATTTCGTTTGCACTTCTCATAAGGTCTCAAGGTTTCGACTAGCCTGCTCTAGTCCTCATCAGAAGACAAATGTCTGATTTTGTTTTTCATTGGCATCAGAAGTTAGAATTAGTGACAGTGACAATTGAAGGGAAACCCTTTTCCCTAGATACACCGCTGCTTACTCTATTGTCATCCCTTTAAATGTACAGAGAATGTACACCCGGTGTGAGGGGAATAAAATTCAATTATAACGCTGACATGTTACCATCTGGCTCGTCGAACATTGCTCAGATGCACATGAAAATCCCAATCTCAATGATCTCATATTCAATGAACTGTAGCTACAGAGCCAGTAACATTTCAAATCTGATCTCTGGGATATGTGTATGCTTCTACTTTCTAGGTTGCATTTGATGTCATGTACATGTAGCATCATACAGTAAAGGTAAAGGGTACAGGCGTAATACCTAGACCAACTTTTACTACATGTATGTGGATTTGTTTCAAGCATTCAAACAGTAGAGGAATAGGGCTCCGCGCTTGAGCTATTTATAGAATACGTCCTTTGTTATCGACAGCTATAGTTACCTGGATGTTCGGATAAACATCACAACGTTAACGTGTACATGTACATGTAAGTTAATGGGTCCACTTGCAATTTGTTTGTCTGAATTTCTGAATGTGACGTCACGAGCGCGGAGCCATCAAGTGACGTACATGTAGACATGGTAGAGAACATGTAATTTGCATTCCCAGATGTATGCTGTATTTGATGTCATGTACAGTGTAAGGCCTTTTCCTAAACGGCGACAATAATACAACAATAAAATACGACATCAAGTAGTAATTTATTGTCGTACCATTTTATCGTAATTTTATCGTAATTATAATTATTGTGAATTTGTTTTAATCATCAAATAACCACAAGGGAAACTGACTGAATTTAAAGTCATTGAAAAGTGAACAAAGAAAAACTGACTGGAGCGAGATTCGAACCGGCGACCTCCCGAATACCGTACAGGCGCCTGTACGGTATTCAGGAGGTCGCCGGTTCGAATACCACTCCAGTCAGTTTTTCTTTGTTCACTTTTCAATGAATTTCTTTTAGCGGAAGGAGTTTTATCTACCTTTTAAATGTGATTGTATCTGTATGTAACTGTTTTTACTGTTCTTAATCTTTTGCGAGCATTTTTAATTACCCTTTAATGGGATACAATAAAGAATCTTATCTTATGGGCCTCCAGAGCTACAGCTAGGTCTATTGTCTTGGTGCCTCCACGTATTTCCAACATGTCCAATGGAACAGAGACCTAGACCTAGCTCTAGACAACAGATTCCGATGCAGCTTAAGTATTCAAGGGTAATATTTATCATCTTTGACTGTATGGATTTACTCCCAAGTCCAAACATCCAAACAATATTGGACATTTAAAACAGGTTGTAGTTTGTTCATGAAGTTGTCAGAGAGAAAAAACAATGAAAAAAATAATAATAAGATCTGGGGCCATTTCACGAAGCACTAAGATTGATCTTAACTGTGAGATCAATCCCAGTTCCAATTGCTAAGCAACGTGTGATGTCACAATACAAATCACTATGGTGATAACTAACAATTCATCTTTAAAGATTAATCTTAGTGTTTTGTGAAATCCAGCCCAGGTTTCAGAAATAATTGAAGTCGAAATCGGCAATAGCTACCTGCAATTGTCTAGTTCAACTGACAAGTGGGATAAAACAAGTGCAAAAAAGACACAAGTTCCCTTTATACCGCGGATACTGCACATTATAATCTAAAAAGGGAATAAAGACTAAGTAATAAGTACATTTTCTTTGGTGTGGTCTCAGGGCAATGATAAATGCATGCAAATGTACAATGGGCCAAAAGAAAAAATGGAAAGAAAACTAAAATGCAACAACAAATTCGTCGAAACAACCTTCAACAAAATTGTGTAATCCAATTCACTAAATTCACAAGGATGGCAGGACTTTAAAAACACCTTCCCGAACAAAGCTTAATTTTTAAGAGCACTTGTCAAATTTCTTTGGTCCATTAAGTCCCGCAGTGCCCAAATCCTAACAAAACGGGCCTTGAATTCTGCCGGCAGAGAGTGTTTGGCGAAAAAAAAAGACGGGCGTTTAAACTGATAATGCGCTGAAATTCCTTTACTGTAATTTACACTTTAAGCTGTTTTTAAGTGCCGCAACGACAATCATGATTTCACGCTTTCAACAATTAAAACAGTCTAAACGGTCGTGATAAAAGAAGGAGAAAAGAAACTACAATCATAAACACTGTAGCTTTTAAGATAACATCGACTTTGGCGTCAATAGAACGGCCAAAAAAAAATTACAAGAGGAAAAAAAAATGAGTAAAAAAAAAAAAGCAATTTGGACATGAGCGATTTTCTTTTCAAACGGCAAAATGCTTTTAGTGACAGGTTTTTTTTCTTTAAATTGGATTCACAGCATTGAGCCATAAGATCCTCTGATCCGATTAGGGGACACTTGGATTCCGATTCTTTATGAAGGGGACGTAATTCCTCGTTCAAGGCCGGCCGGACGGAAAAAAAAGAAAGAAAAAATCAACTGGAGTGTCGCCAACAAAAGAGACTGTGTCAATATTTTACACACAAGAAGGCCCAAACATAAACGCACACACAAAAACCTTTACCGTGTTTACGTATGAGTGGTTGGCCACAAAAGAAAAGAAACTCCCCTAAAAAAGGGAGAAACAAATTTAGTCCTGGATAGTAGGAGACCATAAAAGGCCAGCAAGTTACTAAGTGGAGGACTGTGGTTAAAAGCCAGGCAGAAATTGAGAAATATATGGAGGGAGACTTTCAAATCAAGAGTCAGAGGTGGTACTGACAATAGATTTTCTCGACAATAGAAAAGGCAAAAGATTGCATACACTGTGAGTGTTTCTTTTAAAATTGGGCAATAAGGGCAGGAAAATCAAATACATTTAACTCTCAGTTTTTTTGTGCATGATGAACAATCTCTAGCTTCACAGAGAAAACTTGGCTTGCTAAAACCTCCAAAAAGCAGGATTTTTCCCTTGAAGTTTTCTGGGTTTGTCTTTGGGTTTTAAAAGATAGAGGAAGGTGGCAACCTCCAGGTGTATGATACAGCTTATATGGAAAAATATTTTGCAGCATTATTTCATTGATAAGAATGTACTTTGGTCTCCATCCAGTCCGTGGTTTGTCAGGTTGAAATGTTTTCTAGTGTGTTGCCAATATTACAGTAAGTGACAAGAGAGTGTTTCATGACATGATACATCTTAAAATATACTAGTCTATAAAGTCTCAATCAATACAGGCCATTAATTTACATACAATCAGCGGCATATCTAGGGAACGCAGTGCCCAGAGCAGCCGCTGAAATTGTGCTCCTTATTCCAACTTTTGATGCCAATAAACAAAAAACAGACAATTTGAAATTGGAATCTTTCTTTGTTTGTTCATTCGATTAGATTTCCAATAATTTCAACAGTAGGACTAAAGCTACCTATTTGTTGCCTCTGTGTCTTGTTGCACCCCCTAAAAAGTGGTGCCCATGGTACTTGCCCCCTTTGTCTCCCTCCCCCCCCTTCCCACAAACAAAAAATGCCAACTGCATAAAATTAGATTGTAACACATGCACTGGCATGTCAGTGTTGCTTCTGTTTCAAGGTGAAGAAGGCGACAATATTCTTTGATATTAAAGTTATACTTAATCTATTTCATCTGTTTTTCCCCTTTTTTTGTCTAGTTCTTATCTTCTTCAATTTTATTTGTTTCTTTGTAGGAAAACCGAAACAAACAAAACTCCTTTTGTGCGCCTTAGAAGTTAGAACAGCTAGCTTTAACAGCGAGAAATTTTCTCATTTTTATCAGAAATATTATTTTATGTTGTAAAAAGGGGAAAAAGGAAGAAACAAAAGAAAGACATTACATTTTAGCTTCATAGAGCATCGCAAGCAAATTCAATGACTGCTTGAAAGGGAGTTCTAACGTACAGTACAGTAACATACGCAAACAGAAATGTTCACTGATTTACATATAACTTTCAGGATATGAAGATCAATGGTGGTGGTAGAAACACATTGTTAAAATATTTCCCTCCGAAATGATTTATCCAGAAATTATTCAAACTATTAGACAGAAAACAATTTTGATCTCGGGGTAAGATCAAAACCATTCTTTATCATGTTTATATTTTATAAGAAAAATTGAGTTTGTTTTTCGCTATTTTCTTGGGATTCATATTTCCGATTGAGCTCAAATTTTCACAGGTTTATCATTTTATGTACATGTTTGATCAGACAAAGTGTGAGTGCTGTCCTGTGACCTTGACCAATTATGTATTATACTTTTAAAAACCAAGAAAGATCCAAATTGAACCTAGGTCATGTCACAGTGTTCTAAGACATTCTACTGTGTGCATAATAATAACAAAATCAATCTGCAAATAGACATTTAGTTGGACATCCTGGAAAGCAACTTCCAAAGTAACGCGAATGCACCTCAAATTGATTTCAAGAAATATAGATTTTGTTTTTGTTTCTGTTTTTGATAATTGTTTGCAAGTGGTGCGGGGAACAGTCCCCATGCTGCCTGTACAATTTGCCTACTTGTGAGACTTGGACCTAAAAAACTTAAATTAACTTAAATTAACAACACTTGTCAATGTGCCTCATTTCTTTCTCAGGGCCTTTACGAAATGAGGCTCGAGGCTAGGCTTGGGATTTATTTTGCTATACTGCCATTTTGTGTCCTAAATGAAATGAGGGGCTTGAGATACATGGCGAAGCTGGAGCCTTTCTTCTGCTTAGTCATGTGGCCAAATTCCTTCATTTTGTTTTGTGGGCCTCAAATGGCGGTAGCGAAATAAGTACCAAGCCTAGCCTCACGTCAGGTTTCGTAAAGGCCTTCAGTTTACAGGCTTACAAAATTCAGGCTTAATAAGCAATCCTTATGATTTGTCCTTGTTTTACATGTACAGTAGTTAGGGAGAGAAACTTTAATACTGGTCTGGCCAGGCCATTCAAAAGCATGACCAGGCCTAGGCCTTCGGGCCTTAGATCTCCATCTTGACCACTCTGAACTTCACTACAATAGAGCTGCTTAAAACTAATAAAGCCTGGCTTATGGACACTGCATATGATCAATGTGGACTCAATCTGTCAATCAGGTTTAGTGCCAACTCTGATCCAGGACACAGCAGGGGCCTGAGGTTGATCCTTCAAGGCTAGGGATTATGGAAGCCCAAGACTGGCCAAGATCCCAGCCCATACAAAGCCCAGGTATTGTTTCAGTGACTGGGCCCAACCAGTATCTAAGATTGTCTCCGTTTTATAAGCCAGTTGTACATTAAAAGTTTAAGTACAGGATTGGTAACATACCCAAACAAAAATGTTCACAGATTTGCGTATACTGTAACTTCCATGATATGAAGATGGTGCTGGTAGAAACATACCAGTAAAATATTTTCGCCTGAAATGCTGTATTTATCCAGAAATTAGTAGAACAACGACCAAAAACAGTTTTGATCTCGGGTAAGATTAAAACCATTCTTTATGTTTTTTAAAAGGAAAAATTAGTTTATTTTTCGCTATTTTCTCATGGTTTTCACAGGTTTATCGTTTCATGTGTATGCTGGATCAGACAAATTGTGAGTGCTGTTCTATGAAATTTACCAATCATTTACTATACCTTAAACAGGTTTAATGCAAAAGCCACTAGAAATAACTTACCTACGACGTTCTCGGCTACGGCTGCGGCTATGTGAGCGAGACACGCTGCGTTTCCTATCAGAGAAATAGCAAAAGAGCTCATAAGCAAAGGGGAGAATGATGAGATAAACTTAAATAAGACTTGAAGCTATGCATGCTGGAAGTACTAACTATTTAAGTTTCCCTCCCAAAACTTGAATTGAAATGTCACTGTTGTTCCCCATCCCTTAGGCCCCTAACATTCCAGTTTTCCAGCACTAGTGTGTTTGTGGCTAAAGATGTGCACAATAATTTGGGAGGCTAATCATCCTTACTCGCAGCTGGAGTGCTGAATTGCGAAGGATGCGACTTCAACGTGATCGAATAGCAGGCTTTCATGAGAACCCTTGGCTGCCAACCACATCAACCCATAATTATATGATCACGAACGTGAGATCGAACGTGTTTGATTTTTGTGGAGGGAGGACAACTGGAGAACCCAGAGAAAAACCGTTGAAGCATAGGCGAGAACCAACTCTACTCTATTCTTCGCTACTCTATATGACCCAAGCCGGGATTGAACCCAGGCCACATTGGTGAGAGGCACGTGCCTAAAACTTGCCACCTATATGCCCCCGGCAAAGTGTGACAAACAGGCTACAATATTGTCATGGTGACCTGTACTGATTTCAACAGGCTAATTACATCCTGACATAATAGCCAAATACCTAGATTAGTTATATACTGATCAAGTGTTGCACATGACAAAACAAAAGTCCTTGAAAAGACCATTGGAATGAAAAACAAATTTGCAAAGTTCTGTATACATGTATTTGCCGTAATGCCTACCTTGTTTTTTCCCGACCACCACCACTTTGTTGGCGTCTACGAACAGGAGAACGAGAACGGGACCTGAAACAAAACAACAACCAACAGGACGGGAAAATTCAGAACCGAAGACATTCTACTAAAAGACAAAAACTGGATGAAACGAAAAACAGACCAGCTTTTTCGGAAAGGAGGAAAACTTTAGGAGGAAAATCACACAAGGTTATTAGTTCCAAATAAAACTGACAGCTGTGTATGTTTGTTGCACTTGCAAATCTTGTGGCGACATTTATGAACATTAACGGCCTGCCAGACGTCTTCTGCCGTAATGCCGAAACAGAATAAACACCCTGCTCCCTAAGTCAGTCTTCAGCAAGATTTTATGGAGTTCATTCTATATGGGCGTTTACGAAACAGAGGCTCAGGCTCCGGCGCCATTTCGAGAATCCATTCTGAAATATTTGGTATCAAAATAAGAGGCATTTGGCTGCGGTTCTGAAGTAGATTCTCTAGTATGAAAAGGAAAACAGAGTATCGGATTCAATGAAAAACCACAACCTATATTTTCGGCATATGGATGTCAGAGCTGGAGCCTGAGCCTGAGCCTGAGCCTCCGTAAACGCCCTTTGCCAGATATTATGAGGATGCATCAGATATTTGAATGATGATGTTGTTGAGATGAAATAGGAAAACAAGTAGAAGTTTTCATAGGGGGAAAATGTACATTTTTCAAACTGAAATTGGCGACTCTAATGCCATTATGGCTTAAAAGTTCAACAAAGAGCGACACAGGCAGTGAAATCATTTGTACTCAGACGGCCAATTTCATAGAGCCGCTAAAGCACCAAAATTTGCTTAAGCACCAAAACACCTTGTTAAATAAAATCAGTATGCCAGCCAACACTCCTTGTGAATGTTATACTCAGCAGCAAACAATGGCCGAATACAAGTCAAAAGCATTAAACATAACATGAACATTTGGTTGGCAATCCTGTTTGATCAAGGAAGACTTTTCATGCTTTTAAAAGCAAATTTTGTTCTTAAGCAGTTCTATGAAATTGGCCCCTGATTTTAGTCACTTGCTGCCCTATCACTTGAACCACCGAGATAAAAAGGGCAGTTTATTTTACCTTCTCTTATCACGGCTGTTGCTACGGTGACCTCCACGTCCCGGCGACCGAGAACGGGACCTTTCAAAGAAGGAAGAAAAACAAGTTTAAAAAATCAACAACTAACACGTACAGAAAAATAATCATTATAAACATAAAGTCAGCATGCCACATTCACTTTAATTTTAAAAAGCTTGTGAATTTGAGAATTAAATTTCCACATCAGCTTCCGAGGTTGATTTCTTCCGAATTTACAAACTCAATTTGGAGGCGTTTATTGCATTTAAAAAAATAATCTTAATTTCCTTCCAGCTTTTAAACCTGAACAAAGAGCTTCCTGAAATATAGTTTTTATATAAAATATTTTGTTCACTTACTGTAAATGAAACCCGAGAACAATTAAAAGAAGCACTGTCCAAACATTGGTACGCATTTTAAGGTGATTATTTTTTTTTATAATCTTGACAGGTTATTTTCTGACTCATAAAAGCTTTTAAAAGAGAATACTGCACAAACTATGACAAAACAGAGGAGAATAAAATCCATCAGTGGGCAATTCTCCAGCTTAAAAGCAATTTCTGAATTATAATCATGGGACAATTCAACGTTTCAAATCCTATGTTCTTTAACATTATGAAATGATTCTTAAAGCGCCTTTCAACAATTCAAACCTTAATTTTGGGCCTGGCATTTCATTACGTTTGTCGTTAAAAGCAGTACAATGGAATCAGAAAGAATGACATATAAAGGTGCTATCATAATTTGGTAGCATGCCAAAACAGAAATCTTCACAGATTTAATACCTACATGTACATCAAGCCTGGAATTTAACGGAGGCCACAGAGGCCATGGCCTCCGTTGCCCTGGTTCTTGGCCTTGGTGCCCCCTTCAAATGTTTCCATAAACATTATGATTTTCCAATGGAAGTGCCCCTTGCAAAGTTGCAATGGAAAAGTGGCCTTGCCCCTTTCAGAACCAAATTCCTGGCCCATACATACAACTTACAGGGTATAAAGATGGTGATGGTAGAAACATACCGTTATATTTTTCAGCCTGAAATGCTGTATTTATCCAGAAAAGAGTAAAAACCAGTGACCAAAAACAATTTGGATCTTTGGAAGATAAAAAATAACGGTGAAATGAAGTTTAAAATAACATGGGCGTTTTTCACTGTTTCCTTGAAAAGTGGGCACCGTATGGAACTGGAAATTTCACAGATGACTGTTACTGTAGTGTATCTTTCTTGGTATTTTTGCTGCCCATGAATCTGCATAATCTCTTTGACATAAATACTATGAAAGTACCTTGAGTTCATAAGACTAATACCAACATTACAGAAAAACAAACACTGAGTTATAAACCACAAAAAATAACAAACAAAATATGCAAAATAGACCAAATAAATGCAACAAACACTTACCATGGAACTTTTAAACCCATACTCTTTGAAAAGGATTCTGGGAGATTATGCGGCCAAACCACAACCAACCAATCACGGGCCTCGATCCACAGGTTTGCACCCAGAACCCACTCACAACTCCAACGACCAATCATCAGACGGCGTTTTTCCTGAATGCCCGGGATCCTACCAAACCTCCACCACAGGCCACATCTTGCAACTTTTTTCCTTCTTTTTTTTTCGCTTTTTTCGTTTTACCATTTGGGCACAACTTTATCATATCGGGGAACTCCCGATGACATCATCATCACACAATCCCCCAACAAGCCAATCACATCATCACACCAGTCGCCAATGGTAACCATCTACAAACTAGCCAACCACACCAGCCTATAAATTATGCATAAAATATTAGCAAAAAACATGAGTGAGGCACTAGGTACCAGACCAGAGAAGAGCAAATTTGCATATTTTGCTGGACAATATTCAGGGCCAGTGATTTTCCGAAAAGAAAAGTTTTTAAAGAAGGTCACTCTGTGTTGAGAGCATGGTGAAAGGTTTTAAAGGTCTTTGATGCGTAGCGTGGTTCTAAATGTGTGTAAATTTAGTGAACATTATTTGGCGAGGAATTCTAGAAATAGCTCTTCAAATTGGAGACGAATTTGTCAATCGTTTGAGTTGATCATTAATAATGACCATTTGACATTCTGGAAAGTAATAACGATCGAGTATTTTGCCTCTTTAAAGTTTAAAACTACCATAAAAAGGCAAAGTGAGTTTTCAAAACTGATCTAATGAAATGAAAATTCAAAATGTTCAAGAGAAAATTTCACAAATTTTAAAAACGGAAAATCAGTGGCCCTGCATATTTGTACACAGTCTTTGTATTATGTACTGTACATGTGCACATCGCCTAGTAGTGCATCCTGGCTTTAGCCAACATTTGAAAATAAGGTGTTCAAATATGTGTGTGTCAAAAAATTGGATACTTCTAGTGACTTAACATGCAAATGAAACCTTAAGTCTTCAAAACTTTTTCCACGAAAGAATCATGTTTGAATCCATAAAAATTCATCTAAACTTCAAGAGGACACAAAAAAAATGAAGCAAACTTTATTTATCTGTCCCTAGAGTATTCCAAAATCTCCACTTCATTGAATTTCATGTGTCCTCAATCGTGTTAATCTCTCAAAATTAATTACAGTCAGAAAAAAATGTTGAGAACATTGCAAGACTTTCTGTCTTTTCTGTTGCTATAGCAATGTATGATAAAATGCTGTTGCTATAGCAAATTATATGGATGACAAAATGCTGTTGCTATAGCAATATATGACAAAATTTTGTTGCTATAGCAATATATGACAAAACTGTTGTTGCTATGACAAAATGCTATTGCTATAGCAATATATGACAAAATGCACATTGCTATAGCAATATATGACAAAATGCACATTGCTATAGCAATATATGACAAAATGCACATTGCTATAGCAATACAACAGACTTTTTCCGACTTGAAATAAAAAATGGCGAATCAGAATTCAGCAATGGTATTGGTCGGAGATAAGAAAGTGTGTGTATCATGTCTAAAGTGATCTTGAATTTATGAGCCTGTTTGTTTAACGCACAAGATCACGGATTCTACTGATCCTGATCCCAATTTAACGTACCCTGCATAGGATGTGGATCCGCAGATCTGGGATCCTGTGTGTTAAACAAACAGGCCCTATGTGTATTGCTGTGGTGACCATATCTTACCTGCTGAAGTAACGTCTGTATCCGGATGTGAACCTAGTACAGTTGCGTGCAATGTGACCCCTCTCCTGGCAGTGATAGCAACGGATGTCCGGATCGTGCATAGATGATCGGCCAAAACCGGCACGGCCCCGGTTGCGGGGACGGGCAACATTAACCTCTACCCTGGAGCCGTTGATCAGTCTGGGATATGATATAAGACAGAATTAACCACAGTCTGATGCTAACAAAATGAGGAATAACTCAAATGAAACTTACCATACTCACAAAAACCTGTTACGATTTTAAAATCTTGAATGTTATGGGATTCTCTGGGGCGCTACACTGACCGTCAACAATTAAAAAAGGAAGTTCGGCATCCCAGTTAGTGGGTCTACCATCAGATCTACTTTAGGTGGTTTCTAGGTGGCTAAGGCTGTGTCCGAAACGGACTTCCAGAGCTACGGCAAGGTCTATTGTCTATAGGTGTCTCCGCGTATTTCCAATGGAGCGAAGACCTAGACCTAGACAACAGATTCGGATGCAGCCATAGGCAGTGTCTGGAACAGGCTTCCAGAGCTACAACTAGGTCTATTGTCTATGTGTCTCAGAGTATTTCCAATGGAGCGAAGACCTAGACCTAGCAGCCATAGGCAATGTCTGAAACAGGCTTCCAGAGCTACGTCTAGGACTCTATTGTCTATAGCTGTCTCCGCATATTTCTAGTGGAGCGAAGACCTAGACCTAGCTCTAGACAACAGATTCGGATGCAGCCACAGGCAGTGTCTGGAACAGGCTTCCAGAGCAACAACTAGGTCTATTGTCTTTGTGTCTCCGAGTATTTCCAATGGAGCGAAGACCTAGACCTAGCAGCCATAGGCAATGTCTGAAACAGGCTTCCAGAGCTACGTCTAGGACTCTATTGTCTATAGGTGTCTCCGTGTATGTCCAATGGAGCAAAGACCTAGAACTAGCTCTAGACAACAGATTCGGATGCAGCCATAGACAGTGTCTGAAACAGGCTTCCAGAGCTACGACTAGGTCTATTGTCTTGGTGTCTCTGTGTATTTCAAATGAAGCAAACACTTAGACCTAGCTCTAGACAACAGATTCGGATGCAGCCACAGGCAGTGTCTGGAACAGGCTTTCAGAGCTACGACGAGGTCTATTGTCTAGGTGTCTCTGCGTATTTCCAATGGAGCGAAGACCTAGACCTAGACAACAGATTCGGATGCAGCCTAATATTCTGATTATGAGGCTAGATTGCAAGCTCCGACCGTCCCAACTTACTTTCCATTCATCTCCCGTACGGCCTCTTCTGCATCATGTCTGTTCTTGAAGACGACAAAGGCAAAGAGGGGCGGGTAGCGAGCCAGCCACACCTCAAACAGCTGGCCATACTTCTTGAAGATTCTCTCCAGATCGGAGCGGGTTGTCTCGGAGTTGATGTGGCCGATGTAAACTCGGGTTTTCTCTCGTTCATCATCGCTATGGTCCTCCTCATCGCTGCTGTATTTCCCCATGTCTACCTCTACCCTGTCACTAGCCTGGGATGCAAATAAAGAATTTAAGCAAAAACAGTATGAGTATGATTTAAGTACATATAGGAGTAGCATTGTCACATTGGGGGAGTAAGGTTGGCGTAGCGGTTCTTTCCTCGCCTTTCACCTCTGGCAGCCCGGGTTCGAGTCCGGCTCGGTCCACAAGTGGATTGGGTTTTCAGTCCCTACCTGATTCTGTGGGTTTTACTCAGAGTATTACTCTGGGGTTTTCCTCCCACCTCTAAAACTGTATCTTCTTCTCATCATCTTTTCATAAAAGGTTTCATCAGGCTTTCGAGCTACAGTGACTAGGGTGCTTTTGAGGAATCCTTGGTGTCATTACCACTTTTACCAGAAATAAATAATAATAATTAAGATAACAACACTGGCAATTGTTAAGTTTGGTACCTCCCTGTGTTTTACCACACGCCGGAACGACTGTGAATCTGTCCCCTTGCGTATGTGATCAAAACACAGCTGGAGTCCCGAATGTTACAATTGCCACTTCACTACCCATACTGACTCAGTAAGGTAACTTGATGTTATGGATTATCTTCCCAGAGGTTTTGGTTTGGTTTGGTTTTCTCATAGTCGTTGCTCTTATTTGAGATTCAATTTTTTCGGCGTTTATGGACAATTTCCATTCTGGTTATGCAGCTGTAAATTGTAAGATGCACTATTACTAGACCTGGCCCCGGGAAAGGAACGTCATGAATGGGTCGTTTTTCCACCGTCATTGAAGCCTTTGGTCCATCACAACATGTTGTGACGGATGGTTGTGTCAATGTCAGTCATTTTAAACTCCATACGTTCATAATTTTGGCTGCTTAAAATGGGTAAATTTTGCTATATAATCATAATGCGCTGCACACGCAGGATGGGTGTCTTTTTGGTCTGTGACCAATGACCAAGGTTGGGTGGTTTTGAAAGAAATAAAGGTAATGGTTTATTTTACTACCAGGTACGATACCTGTAAAGGGAGTAAATACA
This sequence comes from Astropecten irregularis, assembly GCA_963971285.1. Taxonomy (NCBI): domain Eukaryota; kingdom Metazoa; phylum Echinodermata; class Asteroidea; order Paxillosida; family Astropectinidae; genus Astropecten; species Astropecten irregularis. The sequence continues at coordinate 2,598,921 of OZ020251.1, read as the reverse complement.
ACTTTTTGTAAAGAGACAAGTTTACATACGCTCGTGGTGTCCTCTTCAATAGTATTAGCAATTATTATTATTGGAAAGAGGGCAGGGCTTTGATCTTTGAGGGAAATTATGGAGTATAAATGGTAGAACTTGAAGTGACTTTTCACAGAAGAACTTGAAGTGACTTTTCACAGACGCACGAAAATCGAAGCGGCCACTTATATTGTCTAGTTTCTAATCTCATTGTGTCTTTTTATACGTTGGTTGTAGGTACCAGACTAAACTAACGTTAGACTAGCAGGCTAGTCGTTGTACTGTTGTAAGTCGCGTTGATCGTCTCTTCTTTCACGCAACTCTCGCGAAACCGCGCGAGACTCATGGCTACGGTGAGAGTTCGTTCTCTCGGCGCGGGACCACTCGAATACAACGACTAGACAAACACGATTTCACTTTGTACACGGCCTATGGGCTGTTTAGCCGAAATTGTACGGACGCGTCTGATTGGCCAATTTTTATTAAACAATGAATATTCAATAGACCTATGTAGGCCCACGCTACATCGTGCAGCACATGATTGTACTGATTCACGTTGAATAGACAACCACAGGCGTCGCACGTCTAGCTAGCCATAAATGGTATGACCTTGACAGTGATACTTTTAACTCTAGTGCGTCGTGAATTTACATGTGCATATTTTGTTTTTATCTTCTTCGTGCATAAATAAAGAAATAAGTTATAAGTCCGTCTTACTAACTGTAGTTATTGTGTAGACCACTTGCTATAGAGAAATCATTTACATGCATTTGCCATGGGCATTATTCATTTTCATGAAGTAATGCACACATTTTAAACTGATAGATATTACTTTTGTTCCAGTTTACTACAAACAATTATTTATTAAATCATTCAACTTAAAAAGGAATCGAACAAAAACCATAGTTTGAAAAATAATGCAGTCTAATGTAACTAACTACAGTAAAGTACATGTACTGTTGCCTTATTTGAAATTGTATATCACCCTCAAATAAAATGGACTCATCTTAAGGGCCGTCTCTATGGCAACCACGATGCAAAGCACGCCCCTGCGTGAATAAATGAATAATGTCTAAATCGTGTTTGGCTAGTCGTTATTTTCGAGTGGTCCCGTGCCGAACTCTCGTCGTAGCCATGAGTCTTGCGAGAAAGTAGAGCGGTTTCACGAGAGTAGCATGAAAGAAGAGACGATCAATGCGACTTACATGTACAACGACTAGCCTGCTAGTCTAAACTAACGTTAGACTAGCCAGAATCCAGATCGGAAAGAATTCCACTGACGGGCATCACTTGTGCACAAACCTATGGGACCAACAGAGGGCGTTTTGATAAAAATGGCTACCGCTGCATTCGAAGTGTATAATTGTAGACCTGTAAAAAAAAACCTGAAAATCTCACTTTTTTAGATAAGCTACACCAGTTTTCACACCTGAGATTGAAGTTCATCATGACTTGCATCAAATAAGTTAACTCTTGTCTTGTTCTTGAAGGAAATAACCCTGTTTCCGTCATGAATGGCCGTCGATGGAATTCTTTCCCCCAGCTCAGACAAAAGTCAAAATGGCAGACGGGCTGTTATCAAGTTTGCAACAACTGAACAAGCGCGTAAGAAAATTGTAATTTTTACTCCGAAATATTGCACAAAATTCTTCTATCTGGGGTTTTAAGGACAGTGAGACCCTGACTCGGTTAATATGCATGTGTCTTGGGGCGACTTGTCAACCAGTGATAGTGATGAGTGATGCTACACGTCGACGAATGGGGGCGACACTCCCTCCACACAATCCACGTTTTCCGATTCAGTGTTTATTTCGATTCAGCTGACTACAATAGTATTAGTAATATCGACTGCCTAAGATGCTATTCTGATTCGTGCATGTCCAACTATTGATGAAGAGAATGTTGCATTAAATATACTCACGTGATTTTAAGGTGGTGTCTGGAAATGAAGAAGATGTTGCATGAATTTTGCAGCTATTTACGTTCCACTTCTTCCTCTACACTGTACACAAGCGAGCGAGCACGGTTGAAAGGAAATAGCGCCCTCAATTGACGCACCCCAGAGAGATTAATAAATTTTTTTCGAATCCAACTTCAGCCAGCATCAGCATGTGGGTGCAGACTAGACAAATTCCCATAGGCTCCCACGCAAATGGCCAATTAACAAAACTAATTAAAAATACTCAGAAGTTTCTGAGGCAATCGACCAATACGGCAAAATAGATGTAAAAACTTCAATTTTCATTTTCTTTTCAATTTTTTATATAGATTAACCCATGACATTTTGCCGAACATTCAAAGAAATAGGCCTACCCGTAAAACGGCCGAGACCAAAAAATACCCCTCCACTGCAGGGCAAAAATAGAGCGAATTTATGGCCTGATTTCATCCAAACGGCTTAAAGGTGAAAGTTCAAACTCTGGTGATTGGGTCTATTTTGTCTGACAACACTTTCCACGTAGGGCTCACCAGGCGCTTTAAAGGGATTGCATACGTTTGGTAATTTGAGCCTACTGTTTGTTTCAAACCAATATAATTGAATATATAAATATTATACCATAAAACTAACCTGTGAAAGTTTAAATTCAAAAGGTGGTAGCGTTTTTGAGATTTTGGCGGTACTTCGAATTGAACGTTTCTCAATATGCATTATACTATCCAAAGCAGCTGTACTTCTCTGCTCACCAAGTAAGTTTTTATTGCCATAATCAGAGTCATTACCAAACGTATGCAATGCCTTTAAGAGAAAATATTTTGAAGGTATACAGAAAATTAAGAAGCTCCGCGGACCGATTTGGGCCTATTTACTGGTATGCACCCATGTGATTTTTTCACGTGCACTACTCACAAGCGCTGAAGTCGGTGAAGGACAAGACTACCACATTTTACCTATTTCCCGACCAAATCATTAAATATTCGTGATTTACTGAGGTACCCGCCGCGATATCGGTGGCCTAGCGATATGGCATCTGTACCGAGCACGAGGACGTGGATTCAAAACCCACCTGGGCTGACATGTGATTTTATTTTACGTGCACTCACAAGAACTGTTGAGCTGCCAAAATCATTTCAATGTACACAAGGCAAAAGCAAGGCAATTATACTGTGGTTACCTGAAACGGTACAATACACACTGGCATAAGAACAGCTTAAAATGACATCACATTCATTAGCCAACCAGAGTAAGTAAAAAAAATGTATTTTACCACACGCTTTATGGCCAATCAGCGTTCCAATTTCCAGGCTCTTCCAACGCCAGCAGGGTTGTAATGTTTCTGGATTCCGACGCGATATTGGATTAGATTCACCCCACTGACCATAGCTATCTCGGTGGCCTAGTGGTATGGCATCTGCACTGATAAGCACGAGGACGTGGGTTCGAAACCCACCTGCGCCGGCATGTGATTTTTTTTTTCACGGGCACTCACTAGAACTGAGTGTGCGGTGCTCGTCCACGTCGGTGGGGGGAAAACCTATTTTGAATATGATCTTGATATTATCTACAATTCCTGAATTAGAGACCTTATTTTGGTTAAAAACATTTTTTTTTTCAAATTTAGATTCGTTTTAAATCGCAAAAATACGAGCTTTAAGCCGATAGAAATTTAATATGTTTGATAGACAGACGTGCAATAACCGGTGACATGCCATGGGTTCATAAATTATAAGGCGAACTTGAGCTGCATGTAAACTATGAAAACTGAAACCCACAAAGGTTCAACTATTTCTGTTCATGTAACTTTGATTTTCGTAGAGTGACGCTTTGGCCAAACTGAGATTGGTATAGGTCACACGTCTTGACCCCGGACAAAATTTGTCGGCCAAAGTGTTGGAATTTAACCTTCTTTCTCGTAATACACGTCCTGACCCCCGAAATACCAGTGAACCTCTGGGCTACGACGTGTGATGATATTAGTTTAAAACGACAGAATACTAAGTGATTCCATGAAAACTGTACAGTATAAATAAATACAGATCTACGAAATTAATTTTTAACTTATTCGTACCAGATGGGTCAATTTTCAATTGAACTCAATTGCATTGTCATGAAATAATAATGTCTCACACTACAACGTGCACTGTGTTCATCAGTCTATTCATTAGCTTCGCTCTGTTGAGCTGCCAAAATCATTTCAATGTACACAAGGCAAAAGCAAGGCAATTATACTGTGGTTACCTAAAAAGTACAATACACACTGGCATAAGAACAGCTTAAAATGACGTCACATTCATTAGCCAACCAGAGTAGGGAAAGTAAACAAATGTATTTTACCACACGCTTTATGGCCAATCAGAAGTTCAAATTTCCAGGCTCTTCCAACGCCAGAAGGGTTGTAATGTTTCTGGATTCCGACGCGATATTGGATTAGATTCAGCCCACTGACCATAGCTATCTCGGTGGCCTAGTGGTATGGCATCTGCACTGATAAGCACGAGGACGTGGGTTCGAAACCCACCTTTGCCGGCATGTTATTATTTTTTCACGGGCATTCACTGGAACTGAGTGTGCGGTGCTCATCCACGTCGGTGGGGGGGAAACCTATTTTGAATATGATCTTGATATTATCTACAATTCCTGAATTTAGAGACCTTATTTTGGTTAAAAACATTTTTTTTTTTCAAATTTAGATTCGTTTTAAAGCTCGCAAAAATACGAGCTTTAAGCCGATAGAAATGTAATATGTTTGATAGACAGACGTGCAAATAACCGGTGACATGCCATGGGTTCATCAATTATAAGGCGAACTTGAGCTGCATGTAAACTATGATCACTGAAACCCACAAAGGTTCAACTATTTCTGTTCATGTAACTTTGATTTTCGTAGAGTGACGCTTTGGCCAAACTCAGATTGGTATAGGTCACACGTCTTGACCCCGGACAAAATTTGTCGGCCAAAGTGATGGAATTTAACCTTCTTTCTCGTAATACACGTCCTGACCCCCGAAATACCAGTGAACCTCTGGGCTACGACGTGGGATGATATTAGTTTAAAACGAAAGAATACTAAGTTATTCCATGAAAACTGTACAGTATAAATAAATACAGATCTAAGAAATTAATTGTTAACTTATTCGTACCAGATGGGTCAATTTTCAATTGAACTCAATTGCATTGTCATGAAATAATAATGTCTCACACTACAACGTGCACTGTGTTCATCAGTCTATTCATTAGCTTCGCTCTGTTGAGCTGCCAAAATCATTTCAATGTACACAAGGCAAAAGCAAGGCAATTATACTGTGCATGGTGACCTAAAAAGTACAATACACACTGGCATAAGAACAGCGTAAAATGACGTCACATTCATTAGCCAACCAGAGTAGGGAAAGTTAAAAAATGTATTTTACCACACGCTTTATGGCCAATCAGCGTTCCAATTTCCAGGCTCTTCCAACGCCAGCAGGGTTGTATATGTTTCTGGATTCCGACGCGATATTGGATTAGATTCACCCCACTGACCATAGCTATCTCGGTGGCCTAGTGGTATGGCATCTGCACTGATAAGCACGAGGACGTGGGTTCGAAACCCACCTGGGCCGGCATGTTATTATTTTTTTTCACGGGCATTCACTGGAACTGAGTGTGCGGTGCTCGTCCACGTCGGTGGGGGGAAAACCTATTTTGAATATGATCTTGATATTATCTACAATTCCTGAATTTAGAGACCTTATTTTGGTTAAAAACATTTTTTTTTTTCAAATTTAGATTCGTTTTAGAGCTGCATGTAAACTATGATCACTGAAACCCACAAAGGTTCAACTATTTCTGTTCATGTAACTTTAATTTTCGTAGAGTGACGCTTTGGCCAAACTCAGATTGGTATAGGTCACACGTCTTGACCCCGGACAAAATTTGTCGGCCAAAGTGATGGAATTTAACCTTCTTTCTCGTAATACACGTCCTGACCCCCGAAATACCAGTGAACCTCTGGGCTACGACGTGTGATGATATTAGTTTAAAACGACAGAATACTAAGTTATTCCATGAAAACTGTACAGTATAAATAAATACAGGTCTACGAAATTAATTGTTAACTTATTCGTACCAGATGGGTCTATTTTCAATTGAACTCAATTGCATTGTCATGAAATAATAATGTCTCACACTACAACGTGCACTGTGTTCATCAGTCTATTCATTAGCTTCGCTCTGTTGAGCTGCCAAAATCATTTCAATGTACAAAAGGCAAAAGCAAGGCAATTATACTGTGGTTACCTAAAAAGTACAGTACACACTGGCATAAGAACAGCTTAAATTGACGTCACATTCATTAGCCAACCAGAGTAGGGAAAGTTAAAAAATGTATTTTACCACACGCTTTATGGCCAATCAGCGTTCCAATTTCCAGGCTCTTCCAACGCCAGCAGGGTTGTATATGTTTCTGGATTCCGACGCGATATTGGATTAGATTCACCCCCGACTGACCATAGCTATCTCGGTGGCCTAGTGGTATGGCATCTGCACTGATAAGCACGAGGACGTGGGTTCGAAAACCACCTGGGCCGGCTTGATATTATTTTTTTTTAAGGGCACTCACTGGAACTGAGTGTGCGGTGCTCGTCCACGTCGGTGGGGGAAAACCTATTTTGAATATGATCTTGATATTATCTACAATTCCTGAATTTAGAGACCTTATTTTGGTTAAAAACATTTTTTTATTTTTAATTTAGATTCGTTTTAAAGCTCGCAAAAATACGAGCTTTAAGCCGATAGAAATTTAATATGTTTGATAGACAGACGTGCAATAACCGGTGACATGCCATGGGTTCATCAATTATAAGGCGAACTTGAGCTGCGTGTAAACTGTGATCACTGAAACCCACAAAGGTTCAACTATTTCTGTTCATGTAACTTTGATTTTCGTACGGTGACGCTTTGGCCAAACTGAGATTGGTATAGGTCACACGTCTTGACCCCGGACAAAATTTGTCGGCCAAAGTGATGGAATTTAACCTTCTTTCTCGTAATACACGTCCTGACCCCCGAAATACCAGTGAACCTCTGGGCTACGACGTGTGATGATATTAGTTTAAAACGACAGAATACTAAGTTATTCCATGAAAACTGTACAGTATAAATAAATACAGATCTACGAAATTAATTTTTAACTTATTCGTACCAGATGGGTCCATTTTCAATTGAACTCAATTGCATTGTCATGAAATAATAATGTCTCACACTACAACGTGCAGTGTTCATCAGTCTATTCATTAGCTTCGCTCTGTTGAGCTGCCAAAATCATTTCAATGTACACAAGGCAAAAGCATGGCAATTATACTGTGGTTACCTAAAAAGTACAATACACACTGGCATAAGAACAGCTTAAAATGACGTCACATTCATTAGCCAACCAGAGTAGGGAAAGTAAAAAAATGTATTTTACCACACGCTTTATGGCCAATCAGCGTTCCAATTTCCAGGCTCTTCCAACGCCAGCAGGGTTGTATATGTTTCTGGATTCCGACGCGATATTGGATTAGATTCACCCCACTGACCATAGCTATCTCGGTGGCCTAGTGGTATGGCATCTGCACTGATAAGCACGAGGACGTGGGTTGGAAACCCACCTGGGCCTGCATGTGATGTTTTTTTTTCACGGGCACTCACTAGAACTGAGTGTGCGGTGCTCGTCCACGTCGGTGGGGGGAAAACCTATTTTGAATATGATCTTGATATTATCTACAATTCCTGAATTTAGAGACCTTATTTTGGTTAAAACATTTTTTTTTTTTCAAATTTAGATTCGTTTTAAAGCTCGCAAAAATACGAGCTTTAAGCCGATAGAAATTTAATATGTTTGATAGACAGACGTGCAATAACCGGTGACATGCCATGGGTTCAGAAATTATAAGGCGAACTTGAGCTGCATGTAAACTATGATCACTGAAACCCACAAAGGTTCAACTATTTCTGTTCATGTAACTTTGATTTTCGTAGAGTGACGCTTTGGCCAAACTGAGATTGGTATAGGTCACACGTCTTGACCCCGGACAAAATTTGTCGGCCAAAGTGATGGAATTTAACCTTCTTTCTCGTAATACACGTCCTGACCCCCGAAATACCAGTGAACCTCTGGGCTACGACGTGTGATGATATTAGTTTAAAACGACAGAATACTAAGTGATTCCATGAAAACTGTACAGTATAAATAAATACAGATCTACGAAATTAATTTTTAATTTATTCGTACCAGATGGGTCAATTTTCAATTGAACTCAATTGCATTGTCATGAAATAATATTGTCTCACACTACAACGTGCACTGTGTTCATCAGTCTATTCATAAGCTTCGCTCTGTTGAGCTGCCAAAATCATTTCAATGTACACAAGGCAAAAGCATGGCAATTATACTGTGGTTACCTAAAAAGTACAATACACACTGGCATAAGAACAGCTTAAAATGACGTCACATTCATTAGCCAACCAGAGTAGGGAAAGTTAAAAAATGTATTTTACCACACGCTTTATGGCCAATCAGCGTTCCAATTTCCAGGCTCTTCCAACGCCAGCAGGGTTGTATATGTTTCTGGATTCCGACGCGATATTGGATTAGATTCACCCCCGACTGACCATAGCTATCTCGGTGGCCTAGTGGTATGGCATCTGCACTGATAAGCACGAGGACGTGGGTTCGAAACCCACCTGGGCCGGCATGATATTATTATTTTTTTCACGGGCACTCACTGGAACTGAGTGTGCGGTGCTCGTCCACGTCGGTGGGGGGAAAACCTATTTTGAATATGATCTTGATATTATCTACAATTCCTGAATTTAGAGACCTTATTTTGGTTAAAACATTTTTTTTTTCAAATTTAGATTCGTTTTAAAGCTCGCAAAAATACGAGCTTTAAGCCGATAGAAATTTAATATGTTTGATAGACAGACGTGCAATAACCGGTGACATGCCATGGGTTCATAAATTATAAGGCGAACTTGAACTGCATGTAAACTATGAAAACTGAAACCCACAAAGGTTCAACTATTTCTGTTCATGTAACTTTGATTTTCGTAGAGTGACGCTTTGGCCAAACTGAGATTGGTATAGGTCACACGGCTTGACCCCGGACAAAATTTGTCGGCCAAAGTGTTGTAATTTAACCTTCTTTCTCGTAATACACGTCCTGACCCCCGAAATACCAGTGAACCTCTGGGCTACGACGTGTGATGATATTAGTTTAAAACGACAGAATACTAAGTGATTCCATGAAAACTGTACAGTATAAATAAATACAGATCTACGAAATTAATTTTTAACTTATTCGTACCAGATGGGTCAATTTTCAATTGAACTCAATTGCATTGTCATGAAATAATAATGTCTCACACTACAACGTGCACTGTGTTCATCAGTCTATTCATTAGCTTCGCTCTGTTGAGCTGCCAAAATCATTTCAATGTACACAAGGCAAAAGCAAGGCAATTATACTGTGGTTACCTAAAAAGTACAATACACACTGGCATAAGAACAGCTTAAAATGACGTCACATTCATTAGCCAACCAGAGTAGGGAAAGTAAACAAATGTATTTTACCACACGCTTTATGGCCAATCAGAAGTTCAAATTTCCAGGCTCTTCCAACGCCAGCAGGGTTGTAATGTTTCTGGATTCCGACGCGATATTGGATTAGATTCAGCCCACTGACCATAGCTATCTCGGTGGCCTAGTGGTATGGCATCTGCACTGATAAGCACGAGGACGTGGGTTCGAAACCCACCTTTGCCGGCATGTTATTATTTTTTCACGGGCATTCACTGGAACTGAGTGTGCGGTGCTCATCCACGTCGGTGGGGGGGAAACCTATTTTGAATATGATCTTGATATTATCTACAATTCCTGAATTTAGAGACCTTATTTTGGTTAAAAACATTTTTTTTTTCAAATTTAGATTCGTTTTAAAGCTCGCAAAAATACGAGCTTTAAGCCGATAGAAATGTAATATGTTTGATAGACAGACGTGCAAATAACCGGTGACATGCCATGGGTTCATCAATTATAAGGCGAACTTGAGCTGCATGTAAACTATGATCACTGAAACCCACAAAGGTTCAACTATTTCTGTTCATGTAACTTTGATTTTCGTAGAGTGACGCTTTGGCCAAACTCAGATTGGTATAGGTCACACGTCTTGACCCCGGACAAAATTTGTCGGCCAAAGTGATGGAATTTAACCTTCTTTCTCGTAATACACGTCCTGACCCCCGAAATACCAGTGAACCTCTGGGATACGACGTGGGATGATATTAGTTTAAAACGAAAGAATACTAAGTTATTCCATGAAAACTGTACAGTATAAATAAATACAGATCTAAGAAATTAATTGTTAACTTATTCGTACCAGATGGGTCAATTTTCAATTGAACTCAATTGCATTGTCATGAAATAATAATGTCTCACACTACAACGTGCACTGTGTTCATCAGTCTATTCATTAGCTTCGCTCTGTTGAGCTGCCAAAATCATTTCAATGTACACAAGGCAAAAGCAAGGCAATTATACTGTGGTTACCTAAAAAGTACAATACACACTGGCATAAGAACAGCTTAAAATGACGTCACATTCATTAGCCAACCAGAGTAGAGAACGTTAAAAAATGTATTTTACCACACGCTTTATGGCCAATCAGCGTTCCAATTTCCAGGCTCTTCCAACGCCAGCAGGGTTGTATATGTTTCTGGATTCCGACGCGATATTGGATTAGATTGACCCCACTGACCATAGCTATCTCGGTGGCCTAGTGGTATGGCATCTGCACTGATAAGCACGAGGACGTGGGTTCGAAACCCACCTGGGCCGACATGTTATTATTTTTTTTCACGGGCACTCACTTGAACTGAGTGTGCGGTGCTCGTCCACGTCGGTGGGGGAAAAACCTATTTTGAATATGATCTTGATATTATCTACAATTCCTGAATTTAGAGACCTTATTTTGGTTAAAAACATGTTTGTTTGTTTTTATTTAGATTCGTTTTAAAGCTCGCAAAAATACGAGCTTTAAGCCGATAGAAATGTAATATGTTTGATAGACAGACGTGCAAATAACCGGTGACATGCCATGGGTTCATCAATTATAAGGCGAACTTGAGCTGCATGTAAACTATGATCACTGAAACCCACAAAGGTTCAACTATCTCTGTTCATGTAACTTTGATTTTCGTAGAGTGACGCTTTGGCCAAACTGAGATTGGTATAGGTCACACGTCTTGACCCCGGACAAAATTTTCGGCCAAAGTGATGGAATTTAACCTTCTTTCTCGTAATACACGTCCTGACCCCCGAAATACCAGTGAACCTCTGGGCTACGACGTGTGATGATATTAGTTTAAAACGACAGAATACTAAGTGATTCCATGAAAACTGTACAGTATAAATAAATACAGATCTACGAAATTAATTTTTAACTTATTCGTACCAGATGGGTCAATTTTCAATTGAACTCAATTGCATTGTCATGAAATAAAAATGTCTCACACTACAACGTGCACTGTGTTCATCAGTCTATTCATAAGCTTCGCTCTGTTGAGCTGCCAAAATCATTTCAATGTACACAAGGCAAAAGCATGGCAATTATACTGTGGTTACCTAAAAAGTACAATACACACTGGCATAAGAACAGCTTAAAATGACGTCACATTCATTAGCCAACCAGAGTAGGGAAAGTTAAAAAATGTATTTTACCACACGCTTTATGGCCAATCAGCGTTCCAATTTCCAGGCTCTTCCAACGCCAGCAGGGTTGTATATGTTTCTGGATTCCGACGCGATATTGGATTAGATTCACCCCCGACTGACCATAGCTATCTCGGTGGCCTAGTGGTATGGCATCTGCACTGATAAGCACGAGGACGTGGGTTCGAAACCCACCTGGGCCGGCATGTTATTATTTTTTCACGGGCATTCACTGGAACTGAGTGTGCGGTGCTCATCCACGTCGGTGGGGGGGAAACCTATTTTGAATATGATCTTGATATTATCTACAATTCCTGAATTTAGAGACCTTATTTTGGTTAAAAACATTTTTTTTTTTTTTTTATTTAGATTCGTTTTAAAGCTCGCAAAAATACGAGCTTAAAGCCGATAGAAATGTAATATGTTTGATAGACAGACGTGCAAATAACCGGTGACATGCCATGGGTTCATCAATTATAAGGCGAACTTGAGCTGCATGTAAACTATGATCACTGAAACCCACAAAGGTTCAACTATTTCTGTTCATGTAACTTTGATTTTCGTAGAGTGACGCTTTGGCCAAACTCAGATTGGTATAGGTCACACGTCTTGACCCCGGACAAAATTTTCGGCCAAAGTGATGGAATTTAACCTTCTTTCTCGTAATACACGTCCTGACCCCCGAAATACCAGTGAACCTCTGGGCTACGACGTGTGATGATATTAGTTTAAAACGACAGAATACTAAGTGATTCCATGAAAACTGTACAGTATAAATAAATACAGATCTACGAAATTAATTTTTAACTTATTCGTACCAGATGGGTCAATTTTCAATTGAACTCAATTGCATTGTCATGAAATAAAAATGTCTCACACTACAACGTGCACTGTGTTCATCAGTCTATTCATAAGCTTCGCTCTGTTGAGCTGCCAAAATCATTTCAATGTACACAAGGCAAAAGCATGGCAATTATACTGTGGTTACCTAAAAAGTACAATACACACTGGCATAAGAACAGCTTAAAATGACGTCACATTCATTAGCCAACCAGAGTAGGGAAAGTTAAAAAATGTATTTTACCACACGCTTTATGGCCAATCAGCGTTCCAATTTCCAGGCTCTTCCAACGCCAGCAGGGTTGTATATGTTTCTGGATTCCGACGCGATATTGGATTAGATTCACCCCCGACTGACCATAGCTATCTCGGTGGCCTAGTGGTATGGCATCTGCACTGATAAGCACGAGGACGTGGGTTCGAAACCCACCTGGGCCGGCATGTTATTATTTTTCACGGGCATTCACTGGAACTGAGTGTGCGGTGCTCATCCACGTCGGTGGGGGGGGAAACCTATTTTGAATATGATCTTGATATTATCTACAATTCCTGAATTTAGAGACCTTATTTTGGTTAAAAACATTTTTTTTTTTTTTTTATTTAGATTCGTTTTAAAGCTCGCAAAAATACGAGCTTAAAGCCGATAGAAATGTAATATGTTTGATAGACAGACGTGCAAATAACCGGTGACATGCCATGGGTTCATCAATTATTAGGCGAACTTGAGCTGCATGTAAACTATGATCACTGAAACCCACAAAGGTTCAACTATTTCTGTTCATGTAACTTTGATTTTCGTAGAGTGACGCTTTGGCCAAACTCAGATTGGTATAGGTCACACGTCTTGACCCCGGACAAAATTTGTCGGCCAAAGTGATGGAATTTAACCTTCTTTCTCGTAATACACGTCCTGACCCCCGAAATACCAGTGAACCTCTGGGCTACGACGTGGGATGATATTAGTTTAAAACGAAAGAATACTAAGTTATTCCATGAAAACTGTACAGTATAAATAAATACAGATCTAAGAAATTAATTGTTAACTTATTCGTACCAGATGGGTCAATTTTCAATTGAACTCAATTGCATTGTCATGAAATAATAATGTCTCACACTACAACGTGCACTGTGTTCATCAGTCTATTCATTAGCTTCGCTCTGTTGAGCTGCCAAAATCATTTCAATGTACACAAGGCAAAAGCAAGGCAATTATACTGTGGTTACCTAAAAAGTACAATACACACTGGCATAAGAACAGCTTAAAATGACGTCACATTCATTAGCCAACCAGAGTAGAGAACGTTAAAAAATGTATTTTACCACACGCTTTATGGCCAATCAGCGTTCCAATTTCCAGGCTCTTCCAACGCCAGCAGGGTTGTATATGTTTCTGGATTCCGACGCGATATTGGATTAGATTCACCCCCGACTGACCATAGCTATCTCGGTGGCCTAGTGGTATGGCATCTGCACTGATAAGCACGAGGACGTGGGTTCGAAACCCACCTGGGCCGGCATGATATTATTATTTTTTTCACGGGCACTCACTGGAACTGAGTGTGCGGTGCTCGTCCACGTCGGTGGGGGGAAAACCTATTTTGAATATGATCTTGATATTATCTACAATTCCTGAATTTAGAGACCTTATTTTGGTTAAAACATTTTTTTTTTCAAATTTAGATTCGTTTTAAAGCTCGCAAAAATACGAGCTTTAAGCCGATAGAAATTTAATATGTTTGATAGACAGACGTGCAATAACCGGTGACATGCCATGGGTTCATAAATTATAAGGCGAACTTGAGCTGCATGTAAACTATGAAAACTGAAACCCACAAAGGTTCAACTATTTCTGTTCATGTAACTTTGATTTTCGTAGAGTGACGCTTTGGCCAAACTGAGATTGGTATAGGTCACACGTCTTGACCCCGGACAAAATTTGTCGGCCAAAGTGATGGAATTTAACCTTCTTTCTCGTAATACACGTCTGACCCCCGAAATACCAGTGAACCTCTGGGCTACGACGTGTGATGATATTAGTTTAAAACGACAGAATACTAAGTTATTCCATGAAAACTGTACAGTATAAATAAATACAGATCTGCGAAATTAATTTTTAACTTATTCATACCAGATGGGTCAATTTCCAATTGAACTCAATTGCATTGTCATGAAATAATAATGTCTCACACTACAACGTGCACTGTGTTCATCAGTCTATTCATTAGCTTCGCTCTGTTGAGCTGCCAAAATCATTTCAAGTACACAAGGCAAAAGCAAGGCAATTATACTGTGGTGACCTAAAAAGTACAATACACACTGGCATAAGAACAGCTTAAAATGACGTCACATTCATTAGCCAACCAGAGTAGGGAAAGTAAAAAAATGTATTTTACCACACGCTTTATGGCCAATCAGCGTTCCAATTTCCAGGCTCTTCCAACGCCAGCAGGGTTGTATATGTTTCTGGATTCCGACGCGATATTGGATTAGATTCACCCCACTGACCATAGCTATCTCGGTGGCCTAGTGGTATGGCATCTGCACTGATAAGCACGAGGACGTGGGTTCGAAACCCACCTGGGCCGGCATGTTATTATTTTTTTTTCACGGGAATTCACTGGAACTGAGTATGCGGTGCTCGTCCACGTCGGTGGGGGGAAAACCTATTTTGAATATGATCTTGATATTATCTACAATTCCTGAATTTAGAGACCTTATTTTGGTTAAAAACATTTTTTTTTTCAAATTTAGATTCGTTTTAAAGCTCGCAAAAATACGAGCTTTAAGCCGATAGAAATGTAATATGTTTGATAGACAGACGTGCAAATAACCGGTGACATGCCATGGGTTCATCAATTATAAGGCGATTTTGAGCTGCATGTAAACTATGATCACTGAAACCCACAAAGGTTCAACTATTTCTGTTCATGTAACTTTGATTTTCGTAGAGTGACGCTTTGGCCAAACTGAGATTGGTATAGGTCACACGTCTTGACCCCGGACAAAATTTGTCGGCCAAAGTGATGGAATTTAACCTTCTTTCTCGTAATACACGTCCTGACCCCCGAAATACCAGTGAACCTCTGGGCTACGACGTGTGATGATATTAGTTTAAAACGAAAGAATACTAAGTGATTCCATGAAAACTGTACAGTATAAATAAATACAGATCTAAGAAATTAATTTTTAACTTATTCGTACCAGATGGGTCAATTTTCAATTGAACTCAATTGCATTGTCATGAAATAATAATGTCTAACACTACAACGTGCACTGTGTTCATCAGTCTATTCATTAGCTTCGCTCTGTTGAGCTGCCAAAATCATTTCAATGTACACAAGGCAAAAGCAAGGCAATTATACTGTGGTTACCTAAAAAGTACAATACACACTGGCATAAGAACAGCTTAAAATGACGTCACATTCATAAGCCAACCAGAGTAGAGAACGTTAAAAAATGTATTTTACCACACGCTTTATGGCCAATCAGCGTTCCAATTTCCAGGCTCTTCCAACGCCAGCAGGGTTGTATATGTTTCTGGATTCCGACGCGATATTGGATTAGATTGACCCCACTGACCATAGCTATCTCGGTGGCCTAGTGGTATGGCATCTGCACTGATAAGCACGAGGACGTGGGTTCGAAACCCACCTGGGCCGACATGTTATTATTTTTTTCACGGGCACTCACTGGAACTGAGTGTGCGGTGCTCTTCCACGTCGGTGGGGGGAAAACCTATTTTGAATAATTATGATCTTGATATTATCTACAATTCCTGAATTTAGAGACCTTATTTTGGTTAAAAACATTTTTTTTTTTTTTTATTTAGATTCGTTTTAAAGCTCGCAAAAATACGAGCTTTAAGCCGATAGAAATATAATATGTTTGATAGACAGACGTGCAAATAACCGGTGACATGCCATGGGTTCATCAATTATAAGGCGAACTTGAGCTGCATGTAAACTATGATCACTGAAACCCACAAAGGTTCAACTATTTCTGTTCATGTAACTTTGATTTTCGTAGAGTGACGCTTTGGCCAAACTGAGATTGGTATAGGTCACACGTCTTGACCCCGGACAAAAATTGTCGGCCAAAGTGATGGAATTTAACCTTCTTTCTCGTAATACACGTCCTGACCCCCGAAATACCAGTGAACCTCTGGGCTATACGACGTGTGATGATATTAGTTTAAAACGACAGAATACTAAGTTATTCCATGAAAACTGTACAGTATAAATAAATACAGATCTACGAAATTAATTGTTAACTTATTCGTACCAGATGGGTCAATTTTCAATTGAACTCAATTGCATTGTCATGAAATAATAATGTCTCACACTACAACGTGGACTGTGTTCATCAGTCTATTCATTAGCTTCGCTCTGTTGAGCTGCCAAAATCATTTCAATGTACACAAGGCAGAAGCAAGGCAATTATACTGTGGTTACCTAAAAAGTACAATACACACTGGCATAAGAACAGCTTAAAATGACGTCACATTCATTAGCCAACCAGAGTAGGGAAAGTTAAAAAATGTATTTTACCACACGCTTTATGGCCAATCAGCGTTCCAATTTCCAGGCTCTTCCAACGCCAGCAGGGTTGTATATGTTTCTGGATTCCGACGCGATATTGGATTAGATTGACCCCACTGACCATAGCTATCTCGGTGGCCTAGTGGTATGGCATCTGCACTGATAAGCACGAGGACGTGGGTTCGAAACCCACCTGGGCCGGCATGTTATTATTTTTTTCACGGGCATTCACTGGAACTGAGTGTGCGGTGCTCGTCCACGTCGGTGGGGGGAAAACCTATTTTGAATATGATCTTGATATTATCTACAATTCCTGAATTTAGAGACCTTATTTTGGTTAAAAACATTTTTTTTTTTCAAATTTAGATTCGTTTTAAAGCTCGCAAAAATACGAGCTTTAAGCCGATAGAAATGTAATATGTTTGATAGACAGACGTGCAAATAACCGGTGACATGCCATGGGTTCATCAATTATAAGGCGAACTTGAGCTGCATGTAAACTATGATCACTGAAACCCACAAAGGTTCAACTATTTCTGTTCATGTAACTTTGATTTTCGTAGAGTGACGCTTTGGCCAAACTGAGATTGGTATAGGTCACACGTCTTGACCCCGGACAAAATTTGTCGGCCAAAGTGATGGAATTTAACCTTCTTTCTCGTAATACACGTCCTGACCCCCGAAATACCAGTGAACCTCTGGGCTACGACGTGTGATGATATTAGTTTAAAACGAAAGAATACTAAGTTATTCCATGAAAACTGTACAGTATAAATAAATACAGATCTACGAAATTAATTGTTAACTTATTCGTACCAGATGGGTCAATTTTCAATTGAACTCAATTGCATTGTCATGAAATAATAATGTCTCAACTACAACGTGCACTGTGTTCATCAGTCTATTCATTAGCTTCGCTCTGTTGAGCTGCCAAAATCATTTCAATGTACACAAGGCAAAAGCAAGGCAATTAGGCCTATACTGTGGTTACCAAAAAGTACATTACACACTGGCATAAGAACAGCTTAAAATGACGTCACATTCATTAGCCAACCAGAGTAGAGAACGTTAAAAAATGTATTTTACCACACGCTTTATGGCCAATCAGCATTCCAATTTCCAGGCTCTTCCAACGCCAGCAGGGTTGTATATGTTTCTGGATTCCGACGCGATATTGGATTAGATTGACCCCACTGACCATAGCTATCTCGGTGGCCTAGTGGTACGGTATGGCATCTGCACTGATAAGCACGAGGACGTGGGTTCGAAACCCACCTGGGCCGGCATGTTATTATTTTTTTTTCACGGGCACTCACTGGAACTGAGTATGCGGTGCTCGTCCACGTCGGTGGGGGAAAAACCTATTTTGAATATGATCTTGATATTATCTACAATTCCTGAATTTAGAGACCTTATTTTGGTTAAAAACATTTATTTTTTTGGAAATTTAGATTCGTTTTAAAGCTCGCAAAAATACGAGCTTTAAGCCGATAGAAATGTAATATGTTTGATAGACAGACGTGCAAATAACCGGAACATGCCATGGGTTCATCAATTATAAGGCGAACTTGAGCTGCATGTAAACTATGATCACTGAAACCCACAAAGGTTCAACTATTTCTGTTCATGTAACTTTGATTTTCGTAGAGTGACCCTTTGGCCAAACTGAGATTGGTATAGGTCACACGTCTTGACCCCGGACAAAATTTGTCGGCCAAAGTGATGGAATTTAACCTTCTTTCTCGTAATACACGTCTGACCCCCGAAATACCAGTGAACCTCTGGGCTACGACGTGTGATGATATTAGTTTAAAACGACAGAATACTAAGTTATTCCATGAAAACTGTACAGTATAAATAAATACAGATCTGCGAAATTAATTTTTAACTTATTCATACCAGATGGGTCAATTTCCAATTGAACTCAATTGCATTGTCATGAAATAATAATGTCTCACACTACAACGTGCACTGTGTTCATCAGTCTATTCATTGGCTTCGCTCTGTTGAGCTGCCAAAATCATTTCAATGTACACAAGGCAAAAGCAAGGCAATTATACTGTGGTGACCTAAACAGTACAATACACACTGGCATAAGAACAGCTTAAAATGACGTCACATTCATTAGCCAACCAGAGTAGGGAAAGTAAAAAAAATGTATTTTACCACACGCTTTATGGCCAATCAGCGTTCCAATTTCCAGGCTCTTCCAACGCCAGCAGGGTTGTATATGTTTCTGGATTCCGACGCGATATTGGATTAGATTCACCCCACTGACCATAGCTATCTCGGTGGCCTAGTGGTATGGCATCTGCACTGATAAGCACGAGGAGGTGGGTTCGAAACCCACCTGGGCCGGCATGTTATTATTTTTTTTTCACGGGAATTCACTGGAACTGAGTATGCGGTGCTCGTCCACGTCGGTGGGGGGAAAACCTATTTTGAATATGATCTTGATATTATCTACAATTCCTGAATTTAGAGACCTTATTTTGGTTAAAAACCTTTTTTTTTTTCAAATTTAGATTCGTTTTAAAGCTCGCAAAAATACGAGCTTTAAGCCGATAGAAATGTAATATGTTTGATAGACAGACGTGCAAATAACCGGTGACATGCCATGGGTTCATCAATTATAAGGCGAACTTGAGCTGCATGTAAACTATGATCACTGAAACCCACAAAGGTTCAACTATTTCTGTTCATGTAACTTTGATTTTCGTAGAGTGACGCTTTGGCCAAACTCAGATTGGTATAGGTCACACGTCTTGACCCCGGACAAAATTTGTCGGCCAAAGTGATGGAATTTAACCTTCTTTCTCGTAATACACGTCCTGACCCCCGAAATACCAGTGAACCTCTGGGCTACGACGTGGGATGATATTAGTTTAAAACGAAAGAATACTAAGTTATTCCATGAAAACTGTACAGTATAAATAAATACAGATCTACGAAATTAATTGTTAACTTATTCGTACCAGATGGGTCAATTTTCAATTGAACTCAATTGCATTGTCATGAAATAATAATGTCTCAACTACAACGTGCACTGTGTTCATCAGTCTATTCATTAGCTTCGCTCTGTTGAGCTGCCAAAATCATTTCAATGTACACAAGGCAAAAGCAAGGCAATTAGGCCTATACTGTGGTTACCTAAAAAGTACAATACACACTGGCATAAGAACAGCTTAAAATGACGTCACATTCATTAGCCAACCAGAGTAGGGAACGTTAAAAAATGTATTTTACCACACGCTTTATGGCCAATCAGCGTTCCAATTTCCAGGCTCTTCCAACGCCAGCAGGGTTGTATATGTTTCTGGATTCCGACGCGATATTGGATTAGATTGACCCCACTGACCATAGCTATCTCGGTGGCCTAGTGGTATGGCATCTGCACTGATAAGCACGAGGACGTGGGTTCGAAACCCACCTGGGCCGACATGTTATTATTTTTTATTTTTTTTACGGGCACTCACTGGAACTGAGTGTGCGATGCTCGTCCACGTCGGTGGGGGGAAAACCTATTTTGAATATGATCTTGATATTATCTACAATTCCTGAATTTAGAGACCTTATTTTGGTTAAAAACATTTTTTTTTTTGGAAATTTAGATTCGTTTTAAAGCTCGCAAAAGTACGAGCTTTAAGCCGATAGAAATGTAATTTATGTGTGATAGACAGACGTGCAAATAACCGGAACATGCCACGGGTTCATCAATTATAAGGCGAACTTGAGCTGCATGTAAACTATGATCACTGAAACCCACAAAGGTTCAACTATTTCTGTTCATGTAACTTTGATTTTCGTAGAGTGACCCTTTGGCCAAACTGAGATTGGTATAGGTCACACGTCTTGACCCCGGACAAAATTTGTCGGCCAAAGTGATGGAATTTAACCTTCTTTCTCGTAATACACGTCTGACCCCCGAAATACCAGTGAACCTCTGGGCTACGACGTGTGATTATATTAGTTTAAAACGACAGAATACTAAGTTATTCCATGAAAACTGTACAGTATAAATAAATACAGATCTGCGAAATTAATTTTTAACTTATTCATACCAGATGGGTCAATTTCCAATTGAACTCAATTGCATTGTCATGAAATAATAATGTCTCACACTACAACGTGCACTGTGTTCATCAGTCTATTCATTAGCTTCGCTCTGTTGAGCTGCCAAAATCATTTCAAGTACACAAGGCAAAAGCAAGGCAATTATACTGTGGTGACCTAAAAAGTACAATACACACTGGCATAAGAACAGCTTAAAATGACGTCACATTCATTAGCCAACCAGAGTAGGGAAAGTAAAAAAATGTATTTTACCACACGCTTTATGGCCAATCAGCGTTCCAATTTCCAGGCTCTTCCAACGCCAGCAGGGTTGTATATGTTTCTGGATTCCGACGCGATATTGGATTAGATTGACCCCACTGACCATAGCTATCTCGGTGGCCTAGTGGTATGGCATCTGCACTGATAAGCACGAGGACGTGGGTTCGAAACCCACCTGGGCCGGCATGTTATTATTTTTTTTTCACGGGAATTCACTGGAACTGAGTATGCGGTGCTCAACCACGTCGGTGGGGGGAAAACCTATTTTGAATATGATCTTGATATTATCTACAATTCCTGAATTTAGAGACCTTATTTTGGTTAAAAACATTTTTTTTTTCAAATTTAGATTCGTTTTAAAGCTCGCAAAAATACGAGCTTTAAGCCGATAGAAATGTAATATGTTTGATAGACAGACGTGCAAATAACCGGAACATGCCATGGGTTCATCAATTATAAGGCGAACTTGAGCTGCATGTAAACTATGATCACTGAAACCCACAAAGGTTCAACTATTTCTGTTCATGTAACTTTGATTTTCGTAGAGTGACGCTTTGGCCAAACTGAGATTGGTATAGGTCACACGTCTTGACCCCGGACAAAATTTGTCGGCCAAAGTGATGGAATTTAACCTTCTTTCTCGTAATACACGTCCTGACCCCCGAAATACCAGTGAACCTCTGGGCTACGACGTGGGATGATATTAGTTTAAAACGAAAGAATACTAAGTTATTCCATGAAAACTGTACAGTATAAATAAATACAGATCTACGAAATTAATTGTTAACTTATTCGTACCAGATGGGTCAATTTTCAATTGAACTCAATTGCATTGTCATGAAATAATAATGTCTAAACTACAACGTGCACTGTGTTCATCAGTCTATTCATTAGCTTCGCTCTGTTGAGCTGCCAAAATCATTTCAATGTACACAAGGCAAAAGCAAGGCAATTAGGCCTATACTGTGGTTACCTAAAAAGTACAATACACACTGGCATAAGAACAGCTTAAAATGACGTCACATTCATTAGCCAACCAGAGTAGGGAACGTTAAAAAATGTATTTTACCACACGCTTTATGGCCAATCAGCGTTCCAATTTCCAGGCTCTTCCAACGCCAGCAGGGTTGTATATGTTTCTGGATTCCGACGCGATATTGGATTAGATTGACCCCACTGACCATAGCTATCTCGGTGGCCTAGTGGTATGGCATCTGCACTGATAAGCACGAGGACGTGGGTTCGAAACCCACCTGGGCCGACATGTTATTATTTTTTTTTTTTTTTACGGGCACTCACTGGAACTGAGTGTGCGATGCTCGTCCACGTCGGTGGGGGGAAAACCTATTTTGAATATGATCTTGATATTATCTACAATTCCTGAATTTAGAGACCTTATTTTGGTTAAAAACATTTTTTTTTTTTGAAATTTAGATTCGTTTTAAAGCTCGCAAAAGTACGAGCTTTAAGCCGATAGAAATGTAATTTATGTGTGATAGACAGACGTGCAAATAACCGGAACATGCCACGGGTTCATCAATTATAAGGCGAACTTGAGCTGCATGTAAACTATGATCACTGAAACCCACAAAGGATCAACTATTTCTGTTCATGTAACTTTGATTTTCGTAGAGTGACCCTTTGGCCAAACTGAGATTGGTATAGGTCACACGTCTTGACCCCGGACAAAATTTGTCGGCCAAAGTGATGGAATTTAACCTTCTTTCTCGTAATACACGTCTGACCCCCGAAATACCAGTGAACCTCTGGGCTACGACGTGTGATTATATTAGTTTAAAACGACAGAATACTAAGTTATTCCATGAAAACTGTACAGTATAAATAAATACAGATCTGCGAAATTAATTTTTAACTTATTCATACCAGATGGGTCAATTTCCAATTGAACTCAATTGCATTGTCATGAAATAATAATGTCTCACACTACAACGTGCACTGTGTTCATCAGTCTATTCATTAGCTTCGCTCTGTTGAGCTGCCAAAATCATTTCAAGTACACAAGGCAAAAGCAAGGCAATTATACTGTGGTGACCTAAAAAGTACAATACACACTGGCATAAGAACAGCTTAAAATGACGTCACATTCATTAGCCAACCAGAGTAGGGAAAGTAAAAAAATGTATTTTACCACACGCTTTATGGCCAATCAGCGTTCCAATTTCCAGGCTCTTCCAACGCCAGCAGGGTTGTATATGTTTCTGGATTCCGACGCGATATTGGATTAGATTGACCCCACTGACCATAGCTATCTCGGTGGCCTAGTGGTATGGCATCTGCACTGATAAGCACGAGGACGTGGGTTCGAAACCCACCTGGGCCGGCATGTTATTATTTTTTTTTCACGGGAATTCACTGGAACTGAGTATGCGGTGCTCAACCACGTCGGTGGGGGGAAAACCTATTTTGAATATGATCTTGATATTATCTACAATTCCTGAATTTAGAGACCTTATTTTGGTTAAAAACATTTTTTTTTTCAAATTTAGATTCGTTTTAAAGCTCGCAAAAATACGAGCTTTAAGCCGATAGAAATGTAATATGTTTGATAGACAGACGTGCAAATAACCGGTGACATGCCATGGGTTCATCAATTATAAGGCGAACTTGAGCTGCATGTAAACTATGATCACTGAAACCCACAAAGGTTCAACTATTTCTGTTCATGTAACTTTGATTTTCGTAGAGTGACGCTTTGGCCAAACTGAGATTGGTATAGGTCACACGTCTTGACCCCGGACAAAATTTGTCGGCCAAAGTGATGGAATTTAACCTTCTTTCTCGTAATACACGTCCTGACCCCCGAAATACCAGTGAACCTCTGGGCTACGACGTGTGATGATATTAGTTTAAAACGAAAGAATACTAAGTTATTCCATGAAAACTGTACAGTATAAATAAATACAGATCTACGAAATTAATTGTTAACTTATTCGTACCAGATGGGTCAATTTTCAATTGAACTCAATTGCATTGTCATGAAATAATAATGTCTCAACTACAACGTGCACTGTGTTCATCAGTCTATTCATTAGCTTCGCTCTGTTGAGCTGCCAAAATCATTTCAATGTACACAAGGCAAAAGCAAGGCAATTATACTGTGGTTACCTAAAAAGTACAATACACACTGGCATAAGAACAGCTTAAAATGACGTCACATTCATTAGCCAACCAGAGTAGAGAACGTTAAAAAATGTATTTTACCACACGCTTTATGGCCAATCAGCATTCCAATTTCCAGGCTCTTCCAACGCCGGCAGGGTTGTATATGTTTCTGGATTCCGACGCGATATTGGATTAGATTGACCCCACTGACCATAGCTATCTCGGTGGCCTAGTGGTATGGCATCTGCACTGATAAGCACGAGGACGTGGGTTCGAAACCCACCTGGTCCGACATGTTATTATTTTTTTTTACGGGCACTCACTGGAACTGAGTGTGCGATGCTCGTCCACGTCGGTGGGGGGAAAACCTATTTTGAATATGATCTTGATATTATCTACAATTCCTGAATTTAGAGACCTTATTTTGGTTAAAAACATTTTTTTTTTTGGAAATTTAGATTCGTTTTAAAGCTCGCAAAAATACGAGCTTTAAGCCGATAGAAATGTAATATGTGTGATAGACAGACGTGCAAATAACCGGAACATGCCATGGGTTCATCAATTATAAGGCGAACTTGAGCTGCATGTAAACTATGATCACTGAAACCCACAAAGGTTCAACTATTTCTGTTCATGTAACTTTGATTTTCGTAGAGTGACCCTTTGGCCAAACTGAGATTGGTATAGGTCACACGTCTTGACCCCGGACAAAATTTGTCGGCCAAAGTGATGGAATTTAACCTTCTTTCTCGTAATACACGTCTGACCCCCGAAATACCAGTGAACCTCTGGGCTACGACGTGTGATGATATTAGTTTAAAACGACAGAATACTAAGTTATTCCATGAAAACTGTACAGTATAAATAAATACAGATCTGCGAAATTAATTTTTAACTTATTCATACCAGATGGGTCAATTTCCAATTGAACTCAATTGCATTGTCATGAAATAATAATGTCTCACACTACAACGTGCACTGTGTTCATCAGTCTATTCATTAGCTTCGCTCTGTTGAGCTGCCAAAATCATTTCAATGTACACAAGGCAAAAGCAAGGCAATTATACTGTGGTGACCTAAAAAGTACAATACACACTGGCATAAGAACAGCTTAAAATGACGTCACATTCATTAGCCAACCAGAGTTGGGAAAGTAAAAAAATGTATTTTACCACACGCTTTATGGCCAATCAGCGTTCCAATTTCCAGGGTCTTCCAACGCCAGCAGGGTTGTATATGTTTCTGGATTCCGACGCGATATTGGATTAGATTCACCCCACTGACCATAGCTATCTCGGTGGCCTAGTGGTATGGCATCTGCACTGATAAGCACGAGGACGTGGGTTCGAAACCCACCTGGGCCGGCATGTTATTATTTTTTTTTCACGGGAATTCACTGGAACTGAGTATGCGGTGCTCGTCCACGTCGGTGGGGGGAAAACCTATTTTGAATATGATCTTGATATTATCTACAATTCCTGAATTTAGAGACCTTATTTTGGTTAAAAACATTTTTTTTTTTGGAAATTTAGATTCGTTTTAAAGCTCTCAAAAATACGAGCTTTAAGCCGATAGAAATGTAATATGTTTGATAGACAGACGTGCAAATAACCGGAACATGCCATGGGTTCATCAATTATAAGGCGAACTTCAGCTGCATGTAAACTATGATCACTGAAACCCACAAAGGTTCAACTATTTCTGTTCATGTAACTTTGATTTTCGTAGAGTGACGCTTTGGCCAAACTGAGATTGGTATAGGTCACACGTCTTGACCCCGGACAAAATTTGTCGGCCAAAGTGATGGAATTTAACCTTCTTTCTCGTAATACACGTCCTGACCCCCGAAATACCAGTGAACCTCTGGGCTACGACGTGTGATGATATTAGTTTAAAACGAAAGAATACTAAGTTATTCCATGAAAACTGTACAGTATAAATAAATACAGATCTACGAAATTAATTGTTAACTTATTCGTACCAGATGGGTCAATTTTCAATTGAACTCAATTGCATTGTCATGAAATAATAATGTCTCAACTACAACGTGCACTGTGTTCATCAGTCTATTCATTAGCTTCGCTCTGTTGAGCTGCCAAAATCATTTCAATGTACACAAGGCAAAAGCAAGGCAATTATACTGTGGTTACCTAAAAAGTACAATACACACTGGCATAAGAACAGCTTAAAATGACGTCACATTCATTAGCCAACCAGAGTAGAGAACGTTAAAAAATGTATTTTACCACACGCTTTATGGCCAATCAGCATTCCAATTTCCAGGCTCTTCCAACGCCAGCAGGGTTGTATATGTTTCTGGATTCCGACGCGATATTGGATTAGATTGACCCCACTGACCATAGCTATCTCGGTGGCCTAGTGGTATGGCATCTGCACTGATAAGCACGAGGACGTGGGTTCGAAACCCACCTGGTCCGACATGTTATTATTTTTTTTTACGGGCACTCACTGGAACTGAGTGTGCGATGCTCGTCCACGTCGGTGGGGGGAAAACCTATTTTGAATATGATCTTGATATTATCTACAATTCCTGAATTTAGAGACCTTATTTTGGTTAAAAACATTTTTTTTTTTGGAAATTTAGATTCGTTTTAAAGCTCGCAAAAATACGAGCTTTAAGCCGATAGAAATGTAATATGTGTGATAGACAGACGTGCAAATAACCGGAACATGCCATGGGTTCATCAATTATAAGGCGAACTTGAGCTGCATGTAAACTATGATCACTGAAACCCACAAAGGTTCAACTATTTCTGTTCATGTAACTTTGATTTTCGTAGAGTGACCCTTTGGCCAAACTGAGATTGGTATAGGTCACACGTCTTGACCCCGGACAAAATTTGTCGGCCAAAGTGATGGAATTTAACCTTCTTTCTCGTAATACACGTCTGACCCCCGAAATACCAGTGAACCTCTGGGCTACGACGTGTGATGATATTAGTTTAAAACGACAGAATACTAAGTTATTCCATGAAAACTGTACAGTATAAATAAATACAGATCTGCGAAATTAATTTTTAACTTATTCATACCAGATGGGTCAATTTCCAATTGAACTCAATTGCATTGTCATGAAATAATAATGTCTCACACTACAACGTGCACTGTGTTCATCAGGTTATTCATTAGCTTCGCTCTGTTGAGCTGCCAAAATCATTTCAATGTACACAAGGCAAAAGCAAGGCAATTATACTGTGGTGACCTAAAAAGTACAATACACACTGGCATAAGAACAGCTTAAAATGACGTCACATTCATTAGCCAACCAGAGTTGGGAAAGTAAAAAAATGTATTTTACCACACGCTTTATGGCCAATCAGCGTTCCAATTTCCAGGGTCTTCCAACGCCAGCAGGGTTGTATATGTTTCTGGATTCCGACGCGATATTGGATTAGATTCACCCCACTGACCATAGCTATCTCGGTGGCCTAGTGGTATGGCATCTGCACTGATAAGCACGAGGACGTGGGTTCGAAACCCACCTGGGCCGGCATGTTATTATTTTTTTTTCACGGGAATTCACTGGAACTGAGTATGCGGTGCTCGTCCACGTCGGTGGGGGGAAAACCTATTTTGAATATGATCTTGATATTATCTACAATTCCTGAATTTAGAGACCTTATTTTGGTTAAAAACATTTTTTTTTTTGGAAATTTAGATTCGTTTTAAAGCTCTCAAAAATACGAGCTTTAAGCCGATAGAAATGTAATATGTTTGATAGACAGACGTGCAAATAACCGGAACATGCCATGGGTTCATCAATTATAAGGCGAACTTCAGCTGCATGTAAACTATGATCACTGAAACCCACAAAGGTTCAACTATTTCTGTTCATGTAACTTTGATTTTCGTAGAGTGACGCTTTGGCCAAACTGAGATTGGTATAGGTCACACGTCTTGACCCCGGACAAAATTTGTCGGCCAAAGTGATGGAATTTAACCTTCTTTCTCGTAATACACGTCCTGACCCCCGAAATACCAGTGAACCTCTGGGCTACGACGTGTGATGATATTAGTTTAAAACGAAAGAATACTAAGTTATTCCATGAAAACTGTACAGTATAAATAAATACAGATCTACGAAATTAATTGTTAACTTATTCGTACCAGATGGGTCAATTTTCAATTGAACTCAATTGCATTGTCATGAAATAATAATGTCTCAACTACAACGTGCACTGTGTTCATCAGTCTATTCATTAGCTTCGCTCTGTTGAGCTGCCAAAATCATTTCAATGTACACAAGGCAAAAGCAAGGCAATTATACTGTGGTTACCTAAAAAGTACAATACACACTGGCATAAGAACAGCTTAAAATGACGTCACATTCATTAGCCAACCAGAGTAGAGAACGTTAAAAAATGTATTTTACCACACGCTTTATGGCCAATCAGCATTCCAATTTCCAGGCTCTTCCAACGCCAGCAGGGTTGTATATGTTTCTGGATTCCGACGCGATATTGGATTAGATTGACCCCACTGACCATAGCTATCTCGGTGGCCTAGTGGTATGGCATCTGCACTGATAAGCACGAGGACGTGGGTTCGAAACCCACCTGGGCCGGCATGTTATTATTTTTTTTTCACGGGAATTCACTGGAACTGAGTATGCGGTGCTCGTCCACGTCGGTGGGGGGAAAACCTATTTTGAATATGATCTTGATATTATCTACAATTCCTGAATTTAGAGACCTTATTTTGGTTAAAAACATTTTTTTTTTTGGAAATTTAGATTCGTTTTAAAGCTCTCAAAAATACGAGCTTTAAGCCGATAGAAATGTAATATGTTTGATAGACAGACGTGCAAATAACCGGAACATGCCATGGGTTCATCAATTATAAGGCGAACTTCAGCTGCATGTAAACTATGATCACTGAAACCCACAAAGGTTCAACTATTTCTGTTCATGTAACTTTGATTTTCGTAGAGTGACGCTTTGGCCAAACTGAGATTGGTATAGGTCACACGTCTTGACCCCGGACAAAATTTGTCGGCCAAAGTGATGGAATTTAACCTTCTTTCTCGTAATACACGTCCTGACCCCCGAAATACCAGTGAACCTCTGGGCTACGACGTGTGATGATATTAGTTTAAAACGAAAGAATACTAAGTGATTCCATGAAAACTGTACAGTATAAATAAATACAGATCTACGAAATTAATTGTTAACTTATTCGTACCAGATGGGTCAATTTTCAATTGAACTCAATTGCATTGTCATGAAATAATAATGTCTCAACTACAACGTGCACTGTGTTCATCAGTCTATTCATTAGCTTCGCTCTGTTGAGCTGCCAAAATCATTTCAATGTACACAAGGCAAAAGCAAGGCAATTATACTGTGGTTACCTAAAAAGTACAATACACACTGGCATAAGAACAGCTTAAAATGACGTCACATTCATTAGCCAACCAGAGTAGAGAACGTTAAAAAATGTATTTTACCACACGCTTTATGGCCAATCAGCATTCCAATTTCCAGGCTCTTCCAACGCCAGCAGGGTTGTATATGTTTCTGGATTCCGACGCGATATTGGATTAGATTGACCCCACTGACCATAGCTATCTCGGTGGCCTAGTGGTATGGCATCTGCACTGATAAGCACGAGGACGTGGGTTCGAAACCCACCTGGTCCGACATGTTATTATTTTTTTTTACGGGCACTCACTGGAACTGAGTGTGCGATGCTCGTCCACGTCGGTGGGGGGAAAACCTATTTTGAATATGATCTTGATATTATCTACAATTCCTGAATTTAGAGACCTTATTTTGGTTAAAAACATTTTTTTTTTTGGAAATTTAGATTCGTTTTAAAGCTCGCAAAAATACGAGCTTTAAGCCGATAGAAATGTAATATGTGTGATAGACAGACGTGCAAATAACCGGAACATGCCATGGGTTCATCAATTATAAGGCGAACTTGAGCTGCATGTAAACTATGATCACTGAAACCCACAAAGGTTCAACTATTTCTGTTCATGTAACTTTGATTTTCGTAGAGTGACCCTTTGGCCAAACTGAGATTGGTATAGGTCACACGTCTTGACCCCGGACAAAATTTGTCGGCCAAAGTGATGGAATTTAACCTTCTTTCTCGTAATACACGTCTGACCCCCGAAATACCAGTGAACCTCTGGGCTACGACGTGTGATGATATTAGTTTAAAACGACAGAATACTAAGTTATTCCATGAAAACTGTACAGTATAAATAAATACAGATCTGCGAAATTAATTTTTAACTTATTCATACCAGATGGGTCAATTTCCAATTGAACTCAATTGCATTGTCATGAAATAATAATGTCTCACACTACAACGTGCACTGTGTTCATCAGGTTATTCATTAGCTTCGCTCTGTTGAGCTGCCAAAATCATTTCAATGTACACAAGGCAAAAGCAAGGCAATTATACTGTGGTGACCTAAAAAGTACAATACACACTGGCATAAGAACAGCTTAAAATGACGTCACATTCATTAGCCAACCAGAGTTGGGAAAGTAAAAAAATGTATTTTACCACACGCTTTATGGCCAATCAGCGTTCCAATTTCCAGGGTCTTCCAACGCCAGCAGGGTTGTATATGTTTCTGGATTCCGACGCGATATTGGATTAGATTCACCCCACTGACCATAGCTATCTCGGTGGCCTAGTGGTATGGCATCTGCACTGATAAGCACGAGGACGTGGGTTCGAAACCCACCTGGGCCGGCATGTTATTATTTTTTTTTCACGGGAATTCACTGGAACTGAGTATGCGGTGCTCGTCCACGTCGGTGGGGGGAAAACCTATTTTGAATATGATCTTGATATTATCTACAATTCCTGAATTTAGAGACCTTATTTTGGTTAAAAACATTTTTTTTTTTGGAAATTTAGATTCGTTTTAAAGCTCTCAAAAATACGAGCTTTAAGCCGATAGAAATGTAATATGTTTGATAGACAGACGTGCAAATAACCGGAACATGCCATGGGTTCATCAATTATAAGGCGAACTTCAGCTGCATGTAAACTATGATCACTGAAACCCACAAAGGTTCAACTATTTCTGTTCATGTAACTTTGATTTTCGTAGAGTGACGCTTTGGCCAAACTGAGATTGGTATAGGTCACACGTCTTGACCCCGGACAAAATTTGTCGGCCAAAGTGATGGAATTTAACCTTCTTTCTCGTAATACACGTCCTGACCCCCGAAATACCAGTGAACCTCTGGGCTACGACGTGTGATGATATTAGTTTAAAACGAAAGAATACTAAGTTATTCCATGAAAACTGTACAGTATAAATAAATACAGATCTACGAAATTAATTGTTAACTTATTCGTACCAGATGGGTCAATTTTCAATTGAACTCAATTGCATTGTCATGAAATAATAATGTCTCAACTACAACGTGCACTGTGTTCATCAGTCTATTCATTAGCTTCGCTCTGTTGAGCTGCCAAAATCATTTCAATGTACACAAGGCAAAAGCAAGGCAATTATACTGTGGTTACCTAAAAAGTACAATACACACTGGCATAAGAACAGCTTAAAATGACGTCACATTCATTAGCCAACCAGAGTAGAGAACGTTAAAAAATGTATTTTACCACACGCTTTATGGCCAATCAGCATTCCAATTTCCAGGCTCTTCCAACGCCAGCAGGGTTGTATATGTTTCTGGATTCCGACGCGATATTGGATTAGATTGACCCCACTGACCATAGCTATCTCGGTGGCCTAGTGGTATGGCATCTGCACTGATAAGCACGAGGACGTGGGTTCGAAACCCACCTGGGCCGACATGTTATTATTTTTTTTTACGGGCACTCACTGGAACTGAGTGTGCGATGCTCGTCCCCGTCGGTGGGGGGAAAACCTATTTTGAATATGATCTTGATATTATCTACAATTCCTGAATTTAGAGACCTTATTTTGGTTAAAAACATTTTTTTTTTTGGAAATTTAGATTCGTTTTAAAGCTCGCAAAAATACGAGCTTTAAGCCGATAGAAATGTAATATGTGTGATAGACAGACGTGCAAATAACCGGAACATGCCATGGGTTCATCAATTATAAGGCGAACTTGAGCTGCATGTAAACTATGATCACTGAAACCCACAAAGGTTCAACTATTTCTGTTCATGTAACTTTGATTTTCGTAGAGTGACCCTTTGGCCAAACTGAGATTGGTATAGGTCACACGTCTTGACCCCGGACAAAATTTGTCGGCCAAAGTGATGGAATTTAACCTTCTTTCTGGTAATACACTTCCTGACCCCCGAAATACCAGTGAACCTCTGGGCTACGACGTGTGATGATATTAGTTTAAAACGACAGAATACTAAGTTATTCCATGAAAACTGTACAGTATAAATAAATACAGATCTACGAAATTAATTGTTAACTTATTCGTACCAGATGGGTCAATTTCCAATTGAACTCAATTGCATTGTCATGAAATAATAATGTCTCACACTACAACGTGCACTGTGTTCATCAGTCTATTCATTAGCTTCGCTCTGTTGAGCTGCCAAAATCATTTCAATGTACACAAGGCAAAAGCAAGGCAATTATACTGTGGTGACCTAAAAAGTACAATACACACTGGCATAAGAACAGCTTAAAATGACGTCACATTCATTAGCCAACCAGAGTAGGGAAAGTAAAAAAATGTATTTTACCACACGCTTTATGGCCAATCAGCGTTCCAATTTCCAGGCTCTTCCAACGCCAGCAGGGTTGTATATGTTTCTGGATTCCGACGCGATATTGGATTAGATTCACCCCACTGACCATAGCTATCTCGGTGGCCTAGTGGTATGGCATCTGCACTGATAAGCACGAGGACGTGGGTTCGAAACCCACCTGGGCCGGCATGTTATTATTTTTTTTTCACGGGAATTCACTGGAACTGAGTATGCGGTGCTCGTCCACGTCGTTAGGGGGAAAACCTATTTTGAATATGATCTTGATATTATCTACAATTCCTGAATTTTGAGACCTTATTTGGGTTAAAAACATTTTTTTTTTTTGAAATTTAGATTCGTTTTAAAGCTCGCAAAAATACAAGCTTTAAGCCGATAGAAATGTAATATGTTTGATAGACAGACGTGCAAATAACCGGAACATGCCATGGGTTCATCAATTATAAGGCGAACTTGAGCTGCATGTAAACTATGATCACTGAAACCCACAAAGGTTCAACTATTTCTGTTCATGTAACTTTGATTTTCGTAGAGTGACGCTTTGGCCAAACTGAGATTGGTATAGGTCACACGTCTTGACCCCGGACAAAATTTGTCGGCCAAAGTGATGGAATTTAACCTTCTTTCTCGTAATACACGTCCTGACCCCCGAAATACCAGTGAACCTCTGGGCTACGACGTGTGATGATATTAGTTTAAAACGAAAGAATACTAAGTTATTCCATGAAAACTGTACAGTATAAATAAATACAGATCTGCGAAATTAATTTTTAACTTATTCATACCAGATGGGTCAATTTCCAATTGAACTCAATTGCATTGTCATGAAATAATAATGTCTCACACTACAACGTGCACTGTGTTCATCAGTCTATTCATTAGCTTCGCTCTGTTGAGCTGCCAAAATCATTTCAATGTACACAAGGCAAAAGCAAGGCAATTATACTGTGGTGACCTAAAAAGTACAATACACACTGGCATAAGAACAGCTTAAAATGACGTCACATTCATTAGCCAACCAGAGTTGGGAAAGTAAAAAAATGTATTTTACCACACGCTTTATGGCCAATCAGCGTTCCAATTTCCAGGGTCTTCCAACGCCAGCAGGGTTGTATATGTTTCTGGATTCCGACGCGATATTGGATTAGATTCACCCCACTGACCATAGCTATCTCGGTGGCCTAGTGGTATGGCATCTGCACTGATAAGCACGAGGACGTGGGTTCGAAACCCACCTGGGCCGGCATGTTATTATTTTTTTTTCACGGGAATTCACTGGAACTGAGTATGCGGTGCTCAACCACGTCGGTGGGGGGAAAACCTATTTTGAATATGATCTTGATATTATCTACAATTCCTGAATTTAGAGACCTTATTTTGGTTAAAAACATTTTTTTTTTTTGAAATTTAGATTCGTTTTAAAGCTCGCAAAAATACGAGCTTTAAGCCGATAGAAATGTAATATGTTTGATAGACAGACGTGCAAATAACCGGAACATGCCATGGGTTCATCAATTATAAGGCGAACTTGAGCTGCATGTAAACTATGATCACTGAAACCCACAAAGGTTCAACTATTTCTGTTCATGTAACTTTGATTTTCGTAGAGTGACCCTTTGGCCAAACTGAGATTGGTATAGGTCACACGTCTTGACCCCGGACAAAATTTGTCGGCCAAAGTGATAGAATTTAACCTTCTTTCTCGTAATACACGTCTGACCCCCGAAATACCAGTGAACCTCTGGGCTACGACGTGTGATGATATTAGTTTAAAACGACAGAATACTAAGTTATTCCATGAAAACTGTACAGTATAAATAAATACAGATCTGCGAAATTAATTTTTAACTTATTCATACCAGATGGGTCAATTTCCAATTGAACTCAATTGCATTGTCATGAAATAATAATGTCTCACACTACAACGTGCACTGTGTTCATCAGTCTATTCATTAGCTTCGCTCTGTTGAGCTGCCAAAATCATTTCAATGTACACAAGGCAAAAGCAAGGCAATTATACTGTGGTGACCTAAAAAGTACAATACACACTGGCATAAGAACAGCTTAAAATGACGTCACATTCATTAGCCAACCAGAGTAGGGAAAGTTAAAAAATGTATTTTACCACACGCTTTATGGCCAATCAGCGTTCCAATTTCCAGGCTCTTCCAACGCCAGCAGGGTTGTATAGGTTTCTGGATTCCGACGCGATATTGGATTAGATTGACCCCACTGACCATAGCTATCTCGGTGGCCTAGTGGTATGGCATCTGCACTGATAAGCACGAGGACGTGGGTTCGAAACCCACCTGGGCCGGCATGTTATTATTTTTTGTTCACGGGCATTCACTGGAACTGAGTTTGCGGTGCTCGTCCACGTCGGTGGGGGGAAAACCTATTTTGAATATGATCTTGATATTATCTACAATTCCTGAATTTAGAGACCTTATTTTGGTTAAAAACATTTTTTTTTTCAAATTTAGATTCGTTTTAAAGCTCGCAAAAATACGAGCTTTAAGCCGATAGAAATGTAATATGTTTGATAGACAGACGTGCAAATAACCGGTGACATGCCATGGGTTCATCAATTATAAGGCGAACTTGAGCTGCATGTAAACTATGATCACTGAAACCCACAAAGGTTCAACTATTTCTGTTCATGTAACTTTGATTTTCGTAGAGTGACGCTTTGGCCAAACTGAGATTGGTATAGGTCACACGTCTTGACCCCGGACAAAATTTGTCGGCCAAAGTGATGGAATTTAACCTTCTTTCTCGTAATACACGTCCTGACCCCCGAAATACCAGTGAACCTCTGGGCTACGACGTGGGATGATATTAGTTTAAAACGAAAGAATACTAAGTTATTCCATGAAAACTGAACAGTATAAATAAATACAGATCTACGAAATTAATTGTTAACTTATTCGTACCAGATGGGTCAATTTTCAATTGAACTCAATTGCATTGTCATGAAATAATAATGTCTCAACTACAACGTGCACTGTGTTCATCAGTCTATTTATTAGCTTCGCTCTGTTGAGCTGCCAAAATCATTTCAATGTACACAAGGCAAAAGCAAGGCAATTATACTGTGGTTACCTAAAAAGTACAATACACACTGGCATAAGAACAGCTTAAAATGACGTCACATTCATTAGCCAACCAGAGTAGAGAACGTTAAAAAATGTATTTTACCACACGCTTTATGGCCAATCAGCATTCCAATTTCCAGGCTCTTCCAACGCCAGCAGGGTTGTATATGTTTCTGGATTCCGACGCGATATTGGATTAGATTGACCCCACTGACCATAGCTATCTCGGTGGCCTAGTGGTATGGCATCTGCACTGATAAGCACGAGGACGTGGGTTCGAAACCCACCTGGGCCGACATGTTATTATTTTTTTTTTTACGGGCACTCACTGGAACTGAGTGTGCGATGCTCGTCCACGTCGGTGGGGGGAAAACCTATTTTGAATATGATCTTGATATTATCTACAATTCCTGAATTTAGAGACCTTATTTTGGTTAAAAACATTTTTTTTTTACTGAAATTTAGATTCGTTTTAAAGCTCGCAAAAATACGAGCTTTAAGCCGATAGAAATGTAATATGTTTGATAGACAGACGTGCAAATAACCGGTGACATGCCATGGGATTGGTATAGGTCACACGTCTTGACCCCGGACAAAATTTTTCGGCCAAAGTGATGGAATTTAACCTTCTTTCTCGTAATACACGTCTGACCCCCGAAATACCAGTGAACCTCTGGGCTACGACGTGTGATGATATTAGTTTAAAACGACAGAATACTAAGTTATTCCATGAAAACTGTACAGTATAAATAAATACTGATCTGCGAAATTAATTTTTAACTTATTCATACCAGATGGGTCAATTTCCAATTGAACTCAATTGCATTGTCATGAAATAATAATGTCTCACACTACAACGTGCACTGTGTTCATCAGTCTATTCATTAGCTTCGCTCTGTTGAGCTGCCAAAATCATTTCAATGTACACAAGGCAAAAGCAAGGCAATTATCCTGTGGTTACCTAAAAAGTACAATACACACTGGCATAAGAACAGCTTAAAATGACGTCACATTCATTAGCCAACCAGAGTAGAGAACGTTAAAAAAATGTATTTTACCTCACGCTTTATGGCCAATCAGCATTCCAATTTCCAGGCTCTTCCAACGCCAGCAGGGTTGTATATGTTTCTGGATTCCGACGCGATATTGGATTAGATTGACCCCACTGACCATAGCTATCTCGGTGGCCTAGTGGTATGGCATCTGCACTGATAAGCACGAGGACGTGGGTTCGAAACCCACCTGGGCCGACATGTTATTATTTTTTTTTTTACGGGCACTCACTGGAACTGAGTGTGCGATGCTCGTCCACGTCGGTGGGGGGAAAACCTATTTTGAATATGATCTTGATATTATCTACAATTCCTGAATTTAGAGACCTTATTTTGGTTAAAAACATTTTTTTTTTTGGAAATTTAGATTCGTTTTAAAGCTCGCAAAAATACGAGCTTTAAGCCGATAGAAATGTAATATGTTTGATAGACAGACGTGCAAATAACCGGTGACATGCCATGGGTTCATCAATTATAAGGCGAACTTGAGCTGCATGTAAACTATGATCACTGAAACCCACAAAGGTTCAACTATTTCTGTTCATGTAACTTTGATTTTCGTAGAGTGACCCTTTGGCCAAACTGAGATTGGTATAGGTCACACGTCTTGACCCCGGACAAAATTTGTCGGCCAAAGTGATGGAATTTAACCTTCTTTCTCGTAATACACGTCCTGACCCCCGAAATACCAGTGAACCTCTGGGCTACGACGTGTGATGATATTAGTTTAAAACGACAGAATACTTTGTTATTCCATGAAAACTGTACAGTATAAATAAATACAGATCTACGAAATTAATTGTTAACTTATTCGTACCAGATGGGTCAATTTTTAATTGAACTCAATTGCATTGTCATGAAATAATAATGTCTCATACTACAACGTGCACTGTGTTCATCAGTCTATTCATTAGCTTCGCTCTGTTGAGCTGCCAAAATCATTTCAATGTACACAAGGCAAAAGCAAGGCAATTATACTGTGGTGACCTAAAAAGTACAATACACACTGGCATAAGAACAGCTTAAAATGACGTCACATTCATTAGCCAACCAGAGTAGGGAAAGTTAAAAAAATGTATTTTACCACACGCTTTATGGCCAATCAGCGTTCCAATTTCCAGGCTCTTCCAACGCCAGCAGGGTTGTATATGTTTCTGGATTCCGACGCGATATTGGATAAGATTCACCCCACTGACCATAGCTATCTCGGTGGCCTAGTGGTATGGCATATGCACTGATAAGCACGAGGACGTGGGTTCGAAACCCACCTGGGCCGGCATGTTATTATTTTTTTTCACGGGCATTCACTGGAACTGAGTGTGCGGTGCTCGTCCACGTCGGTGGGGGGAAAACCTATTTTGAATATGATCTTGATATTATCTACAATTCCTGAATTTATAGACCTTATTTTGGTTAAAAACATTTTTTTTTTTTTGAAATTTAGATTCGTTTTAAAGCTCGCAAAAATACGAGCTTTAAGCCGATAGAAATGTAATATGTTTGATAGACAGACGTGCAAATAACCGGTGACATGCCATGGGTTCATCAATTATAAGGCGAACTTGAGCTGCATGTAAACTATGATCACTGAAACCCACAAAGGTTCAACTATTTCTGTTCATGTAACTTTGATTTTCGTAGAGTGACGCTTTGGCCAAACTGAGATTGGTATAGGTCACACGTCTTGACCCCGGACAAAATTTGTCGGCCAAAGTGATGGAATTTAACCTTCTTTCTCGTAATACACGTCCTGACCCCCGAAATACCAGTGAACCTCTGGGCTACGACGTGGGATGATATTAGTTTAAAACGAAAGAATACTAAGTTATTCCATGAAAACTGTACAGTATAAATAAATACAGATCTACGAAATTAATTGTTAACTTATTCGTACCAGATGGGTCAATTTTCAATTGAACTCAATTGCATTGTCATGAAATAATAATGTCTAAACTACAACGTGCACTGTGTTCATCAGTCTATTCATTAGCTTCGCTCTGTTGAGCTGCCAAAATCATTTCAATGTACACAAGGCAAAAGCAAGGCAATTAGGCCTATACTGTGGTTACCTAAAAAGTACAATACACACTGGCATAAGAACAGCTTAAAATGACGTCACATTCATTAGCCAACCAGAGTAGGGAACGTTAAAAAATGTATTTTACCACACGCTTTATGGCCAATCAGCGTTCCAATTTCCAGGCTCTTCCAACGCCAGCAGGGTTGTATATGTTTCTGGATTCCGACGCGATATTGGATTAGATTGACCCCACTGACCATAGCTATCTCGGTGGCCTAGTGGTATGGCATCTGCACTGATAAGCACGAGGACGTGGGTTCGAAACCCACCTGGGCCGACATGTTATTATTTTTTTTTTTTTTTACGGGCACTCACTGGAACTGAGTGTGCGATGCTCGTCCACGTCGGTGGGGGGAAAACCTATTTTGAATATGATCTTGATATTATCTACAATTCCTGAATTTAGAGACCTTATTTTGGTTAAAAACATTTTTTTTTTTTGAAATTTAGATTCGTTTTAAAGCTCGCAAAAGTACGAGCTTTAAGCCGATAGAAATGTAATTTATGTGTGATAGACAGACGTGCAAATAACCGGAACATGCCACGGGTTCATCAATTATAAGGCGAACTTGAGCTGCATGTAAACTATGATCACTGAAACCCACAAAGGATCAACTATTTCTGTTCATGTAACTTTGATTTTCGTAGAGTGACCCTTTGGCCAAACTGAGATTGGTATAGGTCACACGTCTTGACCCCGGACAAAATTTGTCGGCCAAAGTGATGGAATTTAACCTTCTTTCTCGTAATACACGTCTGACCCCCGAAATACCAGTGAACCTCTGGGCTACGACGTGTGATTATATTAGTTTAAAACGACAGAATACTAAGTTATTCCATGAAAACTGTACAGTATAAATAAATACAGATCTGCGAAATTAATTTTTAACTTATTCATACCAGATGGGTCAATTTCCAATTGAACTCAATTGCATTGTCATGAAATAATAATGTCTCACACTACAACGTGCACTGTGTTCATCAGTCTATTCATTAGCTTCGCTCTGTTGAGCTGCCAAAATCATTTCAAGTACACAAGGCAAAAGCAAGGCAATTATACTGTGGTGACCTAAAAAGTACAATACACACTGGCATAAGAACAGCTTAAAATGACGTCACATTCATTAGCCAACCAGAGTAGGGAAAGTAAAAAAATGTATTTTACCACACGCTTTATGGCCAATCAGCGTTCCAATTTCCAGGCTCTTCCAACGCCAGCAGGGTTGTATATGTTTCTGGATTCCGACGCGATATTGGATTAGATTGACCCCACTGACCATAGCTATCTCGGTGGCCTAGTGGTATGGCATCTGCACTGATAAGCACGAGGACGTGGGTTCGAAACCCACCTGGGCCGGCATGTTATTATTTTTTTTTCACGGGAATTCACTGGAACTGAGTATGCGGTGCTCAACCACGTCGGTGGGGGGAAAACCTATTTTGAATATGATCTTGATATTATCTACAATTCCTGAATTTAGAGACCTTATTTTGGTTAAAAACATTTTTTTTTTCAAATTTAGATTCGTTTTAAAGCTCGCAAAAATACGAGCTTTAAGCCGATAGAAATGTAATATGTTTGATAGACAGACGTGCAAATAACCGGTGACATGCCATGGGTTCATCAATTATAAGGCGAACTTGAGCTGCATGTAAACTATGATCACTGAAACCCACAAAGGTTCAACTATTTCTGTTCATGTAACTTTGATTTTCGTAGAGTGACGCTTTGGCCAAACTGAGATTGGTATAGGTCACACGTCTTGACCCCGGACAAAATTTGTCGGCCAAAGTGATGGAATTTAACCTTCTTTCTCGTAATACACGTCCTGACCCCCGAAATACCAGTGAACCTCTGGGCTACGACGTGTGATGATATTAGTTTAAAACGAAAGAATACTAAGTTATTCCATGAAAACTGTACAGTATAAATAAATACAGATCTACGAAATTAATTGTTAACTTATTCGTACCAGATGGGTCAATTTTCAATTGAACTCAATTGCATTGTCATGAAATAATAATGTCTCAACTACAACGTGCACTGTGTTCATCAGTCTATTCATTAGCTTCGCTCTGTTGAGCTGCCAAAATCATTTCAATGTACACAAGGCAAAAGCAAGGCAATTATACTGTGGTTACCTAAAAAGTACAATACACACTGGCATAAGAACAGCTTAAAATGACGT
Organism: Astropecten irregularis; assembly: GCA_963971285.1. Lineage (NCBI taxonomy): Eukaryota > Metazoa > Echinodermata > Asteroidea > Paxillosida > Astropectinidae > Astropecten > Astropecten irregularis. Next base: position 2,557,276 of record OZ020251.1, on the reverse strand, counting down.
CACATTCATTAGCCAACCAGAGTAGAGAACGTTAAAAAATGTATTTTACCACACGCTTTATGGCCAATCAGCATTCCAATTTCCAGGCTCTTCCAACGCCGGCAGGGTTGTATATGTTTCTGGATTCCGACGCGATATTGGATTAGATTGACCCCACTGACCATAGCTATCTCGGTGGCCTAGTGGTATGGCATCTGCACTGATAAGCACGAGGACGTGGGTTCGAAACCCACCTGGTCCGACATGTTATTATTTTTTTTTACGGGCACTCACTGGAACTGAGTGTGCGATGCTCGTCCACGTCGGTGGGGGGAAAACCTATTTTGAATATGATCTTGATATTATCTACAATTCCTGAATTTAGAGACCTTATTTTGGTTAAAAACATTTTTTTTTTTGGAAATTTAGATTCGTTTTAAAGCTCGCAAAAATACGAGCTTTAAGCCGATAGAAATGTAATATGTGTGATAGACAGACGTGCAAATAACCGGAACATGCCATGGGTTCATCAATTATAAGGCGAACTTGAGCTGCATGTAAACTATGATCACTGAAACCCACAAAGGTTCAACTATTTCTGTTCATGTAACTTTGATTTTCGTAGAGTGACCCTTTGGCCAAACTGAGATTGGTATAGGTCACACGTCTTGACCCCGGACAAAATTTGTCGGCCAAAGTGATGGAATTTAACCTTCTTTCTCGTAATACACGTCTGACCCCCGAAATACCAGTGAACCTCTGGGCTACGACGTGTGATGATATTAGTTTAAAACGACAGAATACTAAGTTATTCCATGAAAACTGTACAGTATAAATAAATACAGATCTGCGAAATTAATTTTTAACTTATTCATACCAGATGGGTCAATTTCCAATTGAACTCAATTGCATTGTCATGAAATAATAATGTCTCACACTACAACGTGCACTGTGTTCATCAGGTTATTCATTAGCTTCGCTCTGTTGAGCTGCCAAAATCATTTCAATGTACACAAGGCAAAAGCAAGGCAATTATACTGTGGTGACCTAAAAAGTACAATACACACTGGCATAAGAACAGCTTAAAATGACGTCACATTCATTAGCCAACCAGAGTTGGGAAAGTAAAAAAATGTATTTTACCACACGCTTTATGGCCAATCAGCGTTCCAATTTCCAGGGTCTTCCAACGCCAGCAGGGTTGTATATGTTTCTGGATTCCGACGCGATATTGGATTAGATTCACCCCACTGACCATAGCTATCTCGGTGGCCTAGTGGTATGGCATCTGCACTGATAAGCACGAGGACGTGGGTTCGAAACCCACCTGGGCCGGCATGTTATTATTTTTTTTTCACGGGAATTCACTGGAACTGAGTATGCGGTGCTCGTCCACGTCGGTGGGGGGAAAACCTATTTTGAATATGATCTTGATATTATCTACAATTCCTGAATTTAGAGACCTTATTTTGGTTAAAAACATTTTTTTTTTTGGAAATTTAGATTCGTTTTAAAGCTCGCAAAAATACGAGCTTTAAGCCGATAGAAATGTAATATGTGTGATAGACAGACGTGCAAATAACCGGAACATGCCATGGGTTCATCAATTATAAGGCGAACTTGAGCTGCATGTAAACTATGATCACTGAAACCCACAAAGGTTCAACTATTTCTGTTCATGTAACTTTGATTTTCGTAGAGTGACCCTTTGGCCAAACTGAGATTGGTATAGGTCACACGTCTTGACCCCGGACAAAATTTGTCGGCCAAAGTGATGGAATTTAACCTTCTTTCTCGTAATACACGTCTGACCCCCGAAATACCAGTGAACCTCTGGGCTACGACGTGTGATGATATTAGTTTAAAACGACAGAATACTAAGTTATTCCATGAAAACTGTACAGTATAAATAAATACAGATCTGCGAAATTAATTTTTAACTTATTCATACCAGATGGGTCAATTTCCAATTGAACTCAATTGCATTGTCATGAAATAATAATGTCTCACACTACAACGTGCACTGTGTTCATCAGTCTATTCATTAGCTTCGCTCTGTTGAGCTGCCAAAATCATTTCAATGTACACAAGGCAAAAGCAAGGCAATTATCCTGTGGTTACCTAAAAAGTACAATAAACACTGGCATAAGAACAGCTTAAAATGACGTCACATTCATTAGCCAACCAGAGTAGGGAACGTTAAAAAATGTATTTCACCACACGCTTTATGGCCAATCACCGTTCCAATTTCCAGGCTCTTCCAACGCCAGCAGGGTTGAAATGTTTCTGGATTCCGTCGCGATATTAGATTAGATTCAACCATATGGGGTATGGCATCTGCACTGGTAAGCACGAGGACGTGGGTTCGAAACCCACCTGGGCCGGCATGTGATTTTTTTTTTCACGTGCACTCACAAGAACTGAGTGTGCGGTGCTCGTCCACGCCGATGGGGGCAAACCTAATTTGAATATGATCTTGATATTATCTACAATTCCTGAATTTAGAGACCTTATTTTGGTTAAAACATTTTTTTTCAAATTTAGATTCGTTTTAAAGCTCGCAAAAAATACGAGCTTTAAACGTTGGCCTACACGCCGGCTTCAAACGGTCCAAAAATATTAAGAGTGCAGAGTATAACACAATATTGTTTTCTAGAACACATGAAGGTTTTCGTGAAAATAAATAAGAAATAATTATCTCGTTTAATTAGGGTTAATTAACGGAAATAAAAATAAGGTCAAAGCGTATACGAATTTCCAGCCGTAACAAGTGTTATAGGGTTGCACCCAAGTAAATAAACTCCCATAGACAACAGTGATAAATCCTCAAACTTCAAAAATCATTTAAAAATAGACAGAACTCTCACAGCTGTTCAAGTCGCACAGAAAAATGATGATGAACATGTCACCTTTCATTTTCTTTTCATTTTATGGTAGGGTGACCATTGACGTTTTGAGATATAGGCCTACTCATTCTCAGCTGAACACCCCTGAAACAAGGTATGGATCACTCCAGTCAAAGAAGCCATTTTCAAAAAACATCCCTCTGCAAAGCGGCTGAAATAATTATACCCACTTTCTCAACCAATTCTGGAAATGGATCTATCACAATGATCACCTAATCACGTGACTTCCTTTCTTTTCGTAATTATCACGTAAACGGCTAAATTGTACCGTTCCATGTGGAATGTTCTTTCCAGTCATAACAAAGGCATGTATAGTGGTGACAAAAAGCGCCCAAAATCGACCAACGAGGCCGGCGTGTAGGCCTATAATAACCGAAAGATGAACAAGGAAAAACATTTTATTCTTATTTCATGTGTGTGCTATTACATTCCCTCATGTAAAATGAATCGTGTAAAATTTGGGTGATTATAATAATATTAATTTATCCTTGAAGTTAAAGGTAGTATATCATACTTTGGTAAGAACCCAAACAGACATTTTCACAGATTTACGTATAAGGGTATGAAGATGGCGCTGTTAGAAACATAGTTTTTCCGCCTGAAATGGTGCATAGCTATCCAGAAATTAGTAAAACAACGACCGAAAATCTTTTTGATCTTTTAAAAGATCAAAAATAAAAGAGAACAGACTTAAGAAATACTGTGGCAGTTTTTCACTGTTTTCTCAAAAAGTGGGCACCGTATGGGACTTAAATTTTTACCGATGACTGTTACTGTATCTGTCTTGATATTTTTGCCAATGAATCTCTATTTCTTTGATAAAAACCAAAGTATGATATTATATACCTTTAAAGTAACTTAACATCCTCGTTACACATGTCGCGTTTTCAATATTGGCCCTTGACTAGTCTTGATTCAGAACGCCCAGACGGATATTTTCACGGTCTATCAGAGTTGAATTAAATAATCGAGAATTCGAGAGAAAATGGGGTCTTTGGGAGTAATTTGGCCTTGAACTTAGATATCAGCCCAGCAGGCCAGCAGCCTCATTGTTGACTAATGTAAAGCCTCCACTAGACATTGTACACGTAGGCCTAAGCCAAACCATTCGTAAACTTGCAACAGGCCTTTCTTTATTTTCCACTTTGATTAAACCTTAATTCTGCCCAGAAAGAAACGCTAGGTTATTTTTGAATGATAAATTGTTACCTTTGAAACTTCATAGACTCTAGTCATATAATTATAATAGTTTTATATTGAATAGATAATGAATGAACATCTAAGATTTTTGATTGTTTTTCTAATGAAGCGCCCTCTAGCAACAGGCAATTGCCAATCCATGAAATTCAAGATGGAGTCTTGCAGATGGCATCGCAGACGTGACAGGAGTTGCAGGCAAAACATGAAAACATTGGACAGGGTTTTCGTTGCTGCAGCTGTGTTTTTGCTGTGTCTGACAAGATGTGAAGCCACTACCCATTGGGTTGTCACGGAGGAGGGTCTGATAACGCAACAGGTAGGTTTTTTTTGTTATCGTAACTAGACCGGAAGTGTGATGAACGGATTTGACGCTTGATCAATGTTGAATGTGAATCAGTGAATGTTGTCAGCGCGATTTCGAGCCAACTCGTACTCGTAGTTTATAGTCGTACCTTTGCCAACCTGTACCTTCGCCAACTCGTACCTTGAGTTTAGACAACTCGTACCTTCGGAATTTATACACAAATGTGTCCATTGTTTTCTGTTGTGGGTTTAAAATATGGTTGAAATACCATTAAATGTTCGTGGTAGAGGTCAAGACATCGTTTAGTGATTAAGTAGGCCCCTACGGCTACCGTAACTTTTAACACTTTTCTGACTGTGCAACCAGCGTGCAGTGGTTGGTCAGTATGGTCAGTACTCGGGACGTTCGTGAGGCCGTGCCACCGGCGCAGCGCACACAATGAACTTCGTGTCCGATCATCCATCAGTCCATGCTTGAACGAATTTCAAGATAAAACGACACATTTGCCAAAATGCTCCTTTGAGCACGAGTTGCATTAATCATAGAGGAGTTTATTCCTCCATGCATTAATCGAAGGTACGAGTTGACTTGGTGCGGAGGTACGAGTTGACTTAACCGAAGGTACGAGTTGGTGAAGGTACGAGTTGGCATGACTTTGCCGTTGCGAAGGTACGAGTTGACCAAGGTACGAGTTGGCGAAGGTACAAGTTGACCTGTTACCGTCAGCGCAGTTTTGACGCTTACGCAAGTTTTAAACTGGGCCATGCGCAATTTTGAATTTAACATTCATTTGGGATTTTTTTTTTATTATTTAACCCCGACACGTAGCTACCTTCACTTCAGTTAGGCATAGGTTAAAAACGTTGGACACAGCCACACAGGTTTTCTTTAAAAACAAGTCACTTCGGACAAACCGTCAAACGGTTAAAGATTGTGCAGGTTGAAACAATTGAAAGATTGCGCTCAACAGCAATACATTGCCTCGCTGGTCACATTGATTGTACCAGTACCATGGTCTACTTCCACGACTGTACACACTTGTACATCACTATTGCCCTGGTATGGGTAGCAGAGCATGGGTTTTTGCCTTCCTTCTAAATTTCGCCTGATCGATAGTCAATTTGCACATATAAAGCTTTTGCTATAATGATATCTCTCCCACCTTTCCATAGCTGAACTCGTACTTCAATATGAGGGAGCCCTACAACTTCATCTCCTTCCTCAAGCAAGGCAAGCGCGGCGAGAACATGCGGGAGCTGGAGGCGGAGCTAGAACGGCAGAAGGCGGAGATTGAAGCCAACGAGGACAAAGACCTGGACCTGGAACAGAGGTTCATGAAGACAGACAGCGACTGCGTGGCTGCACATGAGCCCTTGGCTCAGCAGAACCTCTACCCCACAGTGGTCATCCCGCTCGACACTAAGAACATCAAGTAAAAGCCTGATCCATACTTCTTGCCAACTTAAAATGCGATGCAAAGTCCAGTTTTGGTGATGCAGCAATCAGTATGGGATGTTTTCTTTGTATTGCGCTGCAAGAAAATTTGCTTCGCACTGGTACCAACTGAGCTAACCAGCCCTATGTTGCCGGTGTCCCTAATGGTCAATTATCTTTGTTCGTTTGGCAGTCAGAAATTTTTGTTTATAGATAAAATGGTAAGCATTGATGAACAAATGTTAAATACTACCGTAGTTCTCAATTACTCGAAATTAACCCTGGGCAGAAACTTCACTTCTTCTCTTGTTTAAATTTTGTTTCTAGGCCGGAAAGTTATCTTGATGTTTCCTCGCCGTCAGAGCACAGCAGAAATACGCAACCCAACTGCACCGAGATATTTCCTCTATCTTTCAGCATGCACGCCTACGATCATTTACAGGTAGGAGTCCAGATCAGGGGTCGATTTCACGAAGCCCTGCGATCGATCTTAACTCGAGTTACGAAGGATAACCCATTGTAGGGGGCTTATCCCATGTAGGGCTTCAATGCATCAAAAGTCCAACGATTGATAGTAAGTTACGATGAGTTTGGTGAAATCAACCCCAGGACCTTATTTCATGGATATTGTGGCTTTTCCAAGTGACCAGGGATCCTGAAGAACCACCTCAAATACAGGATATGCTAAAAATGGGTTCCAGGGGGCAGGGGCTGATTTCACTAACGTTTGCGATCATCACTAAAGCCCAAATCCATCGCTAAACGGAAAATTGCTTCGCAAAATAGAGATGGATTTTCCATTTAGCGATTGATTTGGGCTTTAGCGATGATCGCAAACGTGAAATCGGCCCCAGATCATCAGGATCTGTGATCTCGTGCTTGTAACAAACAGGACCTAATATCTGTCATATTGTAAGCCTATTGATAATAATAATAATAATGTACAGTAGGACATGCAGCTATTATATGAATATACTCTACTGCGCATTACAACTTTATTATCATCCCTGTCATTGGGCTATAATTTACATTCCTGAAATCATCTCAACTCCATGGGGAGTAAACAGCCCCGGCTACCGTATTCAGTGCACTTTGAAAAGGAACACAGATCTTCAGCTTCAGTGTAAAACCACAACCTATACTTTCAGTAATGGATGTCATAGCCTGAGCCGAAGCCGAGGTTTTGAAAAGGGCCTTGGGTGACGAGTCCTCTTTACCTTGATGTATTTTTTTAATTCCCAGGGCATCCAGGAAAGGTACAGTCTGACAGACTTTGCAGAGGACGGTGTCAGTGACCAGTTGCAGGGAGTTGGTTTCGAGGGCCAGGTTGGCCGTCTTCTGAAAAAAGCCATGGAGCAGGTAAATCTTTAGGGGAGATTCCCAAACCATATCAACAACAGGAAGAATGTTCCTTATCTCCAATGAGTCATCATAATTTGCATATATGCAAATTTATTCATCTTTTCGGCTGTATCCTGGTATTACAGATACATTTTCCGAAAGTTACAGGAGAATTGTTTCTCATGGTTTGGAGGGCCAAATACTTTTATTAAATAGTAGGTTTTTTTGCGAATAATCCTGCTCCGATCAAATTGTGGGTACTCCTATTAACTCCATTAGAATGTTATGTTTCCCTGTCATTATTAAGTTGATGAGCAGATTGTAGCAGTTAAATGCTTGTATAGGAGAATATGTTTTAAAGGTACTATCATACTTTGGTAGCATACCGAGACAGAAATGTTCACAGATTTATTCATAACCATTAGAATATTTCTGCTTGAAATGCTATATTTATCTTTTAAAGATAAAAAATAACGGTTAAAAGATTTTGAAAATAATGTCAGCGTTTTTCACTGTTTTCTCAAAAATTGGCCACCGAATGGGACTGAAAATTTCAAAGACTACTTTCTTTCTAATATCTTTCTTGATATTTTTGCCCATGAACCTGCATTTCTTTGACAAGAACCAAAGTATGATATTACCTTTAAGTTGTTGTGGTGGAATTTTATTCACAGAATAACACGTCTTGGGAGCTGTACACCATGGCGACGTTTTACTGGCGCTCAGTGGGCAACTCCTTACAGGTGATTGAGTGTGGGAGGCGAGCCCTTCATTTCGCTCCAAGGTAAGATGCAGTGGCTTCTTGTCAACCACCGTTCAAGGATCGAAAGAATCGAAACATGAGGCCCTCCTAACTCTGACCATTTAACCTTTGAGAAAGATCCTGCTAGGATCAAAATGTCAGGCCCTCCTAACTCTGACCTTTTAGCCTTTGAGAAAGGTCCTGCTAGGATCGAAACGTCGGGCCCTTTATTAAAGCAATTTACTTTAAAGGTTTTGGTGTCATTTGTTGCCTAGGAAAGAGAAGAATGCTGCTCTCATCAACATGGCCAGCGTCTTACACCGCAGTCATCAGTCTGATTCGGCAGCGGTGTTGACTCATGCTGGGCTGGAAGCCGATCAGGAGGTTCCCAGGTTGCTTGTGCTGCTCGGCTGCATATATGCTGTAAGTCATCTTCGTTCCTTGTCCTCCTTTACCTATACAACCTGAGATCTACCCAGTCTAATCTGTGCAGTTGTGCTGTACTTATGTATTGGTTATTGTCAGGTGGTTGCTCCCCTCAGTGAGGTATGGCATTGCTACCACCTTCTACATTAATTCTGCTTGTTTGTCTGTTCTGTCAGGTGGTTGCTCACCTCAGTCAGACATGGCATTGACGCCACCTTCTACATTTGTCTGCTTGTTTGGTTCTGTCAGGTGGTTGCTCACCTCAGTGAGACATATGGCATTGCCACCACCTTCTACATTTGTCTGCTTGTTTGTCTGTTCTGTCAGGCGGTTGCTCATCTCAGTGAGACATGGCTTTGCCACCACCTTCTACATTTGTCTGCTTGTTTGTCTGTTCTGTCAGGTGGTTGCTCACCTCAGTCAGACATGGCATTGCCGCCACCTTCTACATTTGTCTGCTTGTTTGTCTGTTCTGTCAGGTGGTTGCTCACCTCAGTGAGACATATGGCATTGCCACTGCCTTCTACATTTGTCTTCTTGTTTGTCTGTTCTGTCAGGTGGTTGCTCACCTCAGTGAGACATGGCATTGCTACCACCTTCTACATTTGTCTGCTTGTTTGTCTGTTCTGTCTGGTGGTTGCTCACCTCAGTCAGACATGGCATTGCTACCACCTTCTACATTTGTCTGCTTGTTTGTCTGTTCTGTCAGGTGGTTGCTCACCTCAGTCAGACATGGCATTGCTACCACCTTCTACATTTGTCTGCTTGTTTGTCTGTTCTGTCAGGTGGTTCCTCACCTCAGTGAGACATGGCATTGCCACCACTTTCTACATTTGTCTGCTTGTTTGTCTGTTCTGTCAGGTGGTTGCTCACCTCAGTGAGATATGACATTGCCACCACCTTCTACATTTGTCTGCTTGTTTGTCTGTTCTGTCAGGTGGTTGCTCACCTCAGTCAGACATGACATTGCCACCACCTTCTACATCTATCTGCTTGTTTGTCTGTTCTGTCAGGTGGTCGCTCACCTCAGTCAGACATGGCATTGCCACCACCTTCTACATTTGTCTGCTTGTTTGTCTGTTCTGTCAGGTGGTTGCTCACCTCAGTGAGACATGGCATTGCCACCACCTTCTACATTTGTCTGCTTGTTTGTCTGTTCTGTCAGGTGGTTGCTCACCTAAACGAGACATGACATTTGCTTGTTCTTAAGAATTGAACTCTTTCTCCAAAAAATCTAAATATCAAGCTTAAGAATTAGTTGATATAGAGAAAAATTGAAAAGTTTGCGGTAGTTGATCATATAAATCAATACAAATTTGTCAATTCTGTTTTATTTTTTGTCATGCCAGACAATGGGCGAGTATGATAAATCGGTTGAGCACTTCCAGCAGGCAATTGATATGGGATTAGCCGAGACCTGCTGGCCACAGCAACGCATCCATGCTGTGCGATGTCACCAGAAGCTAGAGCAGGCCTTGGAAGCACAACACATGTGAGCATCAATATATCGATTATATCGCTATCATTGTGAAAGAGAAGCTGTTTGAAAAAAAATTGAAGATTTTGGGCCTGTTTTTTTTACGCAAAGGATCCCAGATTTAGGGATCGCAGGGTACGCTAAAATGGGATCCGAATCCGCAAAATCCGTGATCCTGTGCATTAAACAAACAGGCCCTTAAAATGTTGAAAAGAATTTGCCATTATAGTTTGTATACAATGTCCTTTGATAAGTTTACATTCAGAAAGGTTCTGAGGTAAACTGCATTTAGGATATGGTTACCCATCCCCTCCCCCCCCCCCAATGTCAATTTCAACGGAACTAAGTAAATTCATCAATTAAATTCACAAAATGCATCATTTATGTGAACTGATTGCGATACATTTCCTAGGCTAACTGAATCATGGTTTGGTCTTGCAATAGTTTTTTGTGACAAAACACATGCAGTCTGACAAGTTAGTCTTCACTGTGCAAAAGTTACGACACTTTTCCAGTGCATGCCGCGCCCACACAGTCAGTACAGTATGCGATTTACTGCATGTTATACAACTTTTTGGAACTGAATAGCACAAAACAGATTTGTTCAGTCTGAAACCGAATTTTTCAGCCTTAAACGGAATCCAAGGATTTGGGAAATGGAATTTGCACTTTTCTGTAACGGAAAATCAGTATAAAGGTTTTCCATGGCAATCTGTTTCACTCAAGGTCACTGCAGCGGACGCTGTCCGAGCTACAGGACTACAAGTCCAAACAGGACGAGTTTGAGAAGACGCAGAAGGTGATGAAGGTGGCCCAACGGCGAGCAGAGGACCAGTTTGAGTCTAATCTCAGCTACCACAGGCACCGTCTCATGAGAGGCATGGGTGAGTGTCGGCTATGACTGTGGTTATGGGCATTGCTATGTGCAACCTATACTTCATTGTATAATGTCCTGGTAAAGCCTAGCCATTAATAATATGACATTGAAACACCAAAAGAGGCTAGCCTTAGAGAAAGGTCCTGCTAGAATTGAAAAGATCCTCCTGGGATCAAACCGACAGGCCTCGTAACTCTACGCATTTTTTATATTTCAAGTCATTATTTTGGTTAATGAGCAGTTTGCAGCAGTTTTTTAATTGTATAAAAAAAATGAAATTTAAAAAAGAAATTAACAAAAAACAATTGGAAAGATTGAAGAAAAATTCATATGAAAAAATTCAGATATAACTAGAAAATGATTTCATTTCGCAAATTGATTTGTTGATTGACATATCATTGTCTTTTCTTTGACATAGTGGACAATCCTCATTGTGAGGTGACTGATATCAATGATGGGCCTCAGTTTGTGCTGTGTACTCATGGTACGGCTCCTGATCTCTCTGTATTCGGCATTCCCTTGCAGGAAGATGAGGTAAGAAATCAGATTCTGTTTCCTTTATAGGCAAAAGCAAAACATGTTCTGAAATACTATTCATCAAATAACCACAAGGGAACAAAGAAAAATTAACTGGAACGGGATTCGAACCGGCAACCTCCTGAATACCGTACAGGCGCTCTACCAACTGAGCTATCCAGCCCTACGTTGGTGGTGTCCCTTATAGTCAATGGGAGACTTTTGAGAACCGGTCTTCAAGTCAACAGCGCACGCGCACGCACAACAGCGCACGCGTAAAACAACGCGATTTCACCGATACTCGCAGCAATGCTGCAACCTGAAAATATCTGTCTTAATAAAAACAGGATTAGCAACCAAATTTCCATGTGTTGTGTATTGCGTGTGATTGTTCTTTTGCTTAGCAGCTCCGTGAAATTGGCCCCTGGGCTAATCCAGTCACAGCGTATGGTCAGTGTGCATTGGCTATGGACCACACCGTTACTACCTAATATTAACCCCTTCAGCCCGGGGATCATCCATCGCAGCCCCACGTCATGGCCTCAGAATATTCATGAATGACTTGTTATATCCATTGAAATGCATTGAATGGGGGCATTGTCTGGAACAAGATGTCCTGGGAACCTTTATTGTCCACAAAAATCCGCTCATTGTGGTACATTTCATTTGAAAAGATCTGCATTTTCAAGTTGACGGCAATCTCTGAGTTCCGAACATCTGGGCGTGAACAGATTAGAGTGCGCCTTGAATACGGTGGCTGATAATGAGGTTGGAACAAGCAGGGCTGAATATAAACCAGGGCTGAAGGGGTTAACTGGTTCAAACTCCGTCTGTTCCTTTTGCATCGAGATTTACTTCGGTTTATGAAATGTGATGGGTTTTAAAAACCTGCCAGGAACAGGTGTCCTGAACAGGTGGATGTGAACCCCTGACCTCTGGTTGGTACTACCTCAGTTTCAATGTTTTGTCTTTTTTTAGGAGATAGAGGTGATCGACACAGCAAGCATTCACAACAACTGTCTTCAACTCCCAAACGGGGTAAGTGAACCAAATGAGGTTCTCAACATTCCTCTTTTATGAAAGTTCTGGACTTCTTTCAAGTGATGTTAAACGATTTCTATGGCATATTTAAACCTGGTGTCAATTTCACCAAACTCATAATAACTTACAATCAATCGTAGGACATGTGACACTTTGCAGCCCTACGTAGAAGTTGAAGGATACAATGGGTTATTGTTTTTGTATCTTGGGTCACGATCAATCATAGGGCTTCTTAAAATCGACCCCTGGTGCATTAACCATGCTAGAGGCTTTTATCAAAATATTTGTCTGAAAATGACCAAATATCTCCCTTCAATGGCTTAAGTTTAAGACCACGTTGACTTTTGTAGAAACCTTTCACTCTTCACTCTTGCTGATTTCTTTGACAGGAGAGGAGTTGTTTCAATTTGAGCGCAGGCCTCCGCCGTACCTCCACAAACTTCTTCACTCCTAAGAATGCCCCCACGCCTCCTTGGAATAGACCAGACTGGCCCAGTGAGGAGGACTGCCAGAATATGCCCCAAGAGCCCATTGACTGGTGTAAATATGCACCAACGTACCTACCTCCAGAAAACAAGGGATTGAGGTGAGTAGATCTGTCAGGTTGCTGCATTGCTGCACGTATCGATAAAACGATCCTTGGGATAATGATAATAATAATGGACACTTATCATGCGCTGGTATCCGCCAAGCATGACGCTCATGGCGCAAATCAATTAATGGGTGCGTTCGTTTAGCTAACACGGGTCAACCCTTACTGGGAATGGTCGTGCTATACTGCACAAAACAAGCGAGAGAATGGGGACGAGGTTGACTGGTGTCGACCCAGGGGAGCTAAACGAATGCACCCATTATCCCTGGTCATTGGGCCATAATTTATATTCCTGAAACTATATCAACTCCCTGGGGAGTATACAGCCCTGGCTGCGGTATTCAGCGCACAGAGGCTAATTAAACCACAAAGCCATCTCTACCCGCGCAGGTACCCATTTACACCTGGGTGAAGATGAGCAATATGGCTGGATTCGAACCCACAATCTGTAGATTGACCACAAGACTTTGAGTTCAACACACCAGACCACTAGGCCACAGCACCCCACATATATAGCGGTATGTGCATGGTTTCATGGCGTCTGACTGCCAAACTGACTGAATTTTAAATCATTGGAAAGTGAACAAAGAAAAATTAACTGGAGCGGGATTGGAACCAGCGACCTCCAGAGTACTGTACAGGTGCTCTTACCAACTGAGCCATCCAGCTCTATATTGGTGTTGTCCCCAATATTCAATTATCTTTGTTCGTTTGACAGTAAGAAGCCATAATCTATTTAAGTTATAAACTCCAACATTTCTCTGTTTCAGGGTGAGCCACCTCGTCAACGAGAACCTCAATCTACCCAAGGATGAGGTCCATCCGTTGCCATGGTTTCCGCCTGTCTGCGTTACCGCGGAGGAGATGAAAGAGGGCAGCACAGCAATGGACTACATTGAGAGCATCACTGGACGGGCAAAATTACCACTCACAGATACCATCAAAAGTCTGAGCTCAGTAAGCATGCAATATTTGATGACTGCGTCTGCCCGGGGAGCATCCATAGCGCAGCCCCACGTCATGGCCTCAGAATATTCAGGATTGCTTTGTTATTTCCATTGAAATGCATTGAATGGGGGTACTGTCTGGAACATGAGGTTCTGGGAACCTTTATTGTCCAAACAAATCCGCTCATTGTGGTACATTCACCCCCTTGATTTGCATTTGAAAAGATCTGCATTTTCGAGTCCACTGCAATCTCTGAGTTCTGAACATCTGGGCGTGAACGGATTAGAGTGCGCCTTGAATGTGATCTTTTGTGCAGTGCTATTCAACCAATGCGTGCCTGCATTGTTTATGCCCAGCTCCCTGCACACAAAGCCGGGCCAGACGACCTCTATGTGACTGGTGGCTGATAATGAGGTCGGAACAAACAGGGCTGAAAATAAACCCAGGCTGAAGGGATTAAGTTTTTTTAATACAAAAAAGGAAATAGAATAACAATTTTAGAAAATTTCTTCTAAATTTCCATTGATAGACAGAAAACAGAGTGTTTCATTCTATCATTAGTAGTATTACCAATATCGATGCACTTCATGACATTTTTAACCTTGTACTTGGTTTCTCCTGATAACTTATGGCTTTAAAAGAAGTCATAAGTTATCAGTAGTACTAATACATGTTGAAAAATAGCAGTTTTGAAAGTATAGACGCTGTATTGACAACTGTAAGACAATTCCACAGTACAGAACTTTCCATCATAATTGGGCTCTGTATGGTCTCTTTATTCTTGTATGGATTCCAGCAACTTGTAGCACACATCGACAGTAACCAAGGCAGCGAGGAGGAATTGTCTCAAAGGATACTGACGGCGTTTGACGAACCAAAGGTATGGTGCGATCTTTGGGTCTTTGCTATACATTTATCCAAACACAAGCTTTTGAACAAAATGCAGAATAATTTGTCAAGGTTGTCTGTTCTGTGGCTTGCTTTGATTTCAACATCCATGGCAAAGTTGATCGCTTGACGATCTCTTCATAATTTTGATCCTGTTCTTGTTTTCCTAGAATGCCAAGGAGAAGTGGCTGTTGTACAACCTGGCCGGCTTCTACTGGCTCATGATCGGCAACAACTTCCACGGCGTGGAGTGCCTACGTCGAGCCCTGCACCATGCCCCTGTGGAGTATGCTGACATTCCCCTGGTCAATGCCGCCAGCGTCCTGCTGAATGCCAAGAGGGCTGGGGATGCTATACAGCTGCTCCGAATGGCTTTAGTCGTCAACAGCACAGAGGTACGTAACAGTGGTTGATTTCACAAAGCCCTGCGATCGTTTGTAATTCGAGTTACGAAGGATAACCTATCGTATCCTACGTAGGGCTGCAATGCATCACACGTCCTACGATTGATAGTACGTTACGAACAGTTTGGTGAAATTGACCCCTGATCTAACTTCTGATCTTACATCCATTCCTTCAATTAGGATGGTGTATTGATTGCCTCTACACCTATCCGACGGCATGACCATTGAGGTAGGAAACACCCGCCATTACTGCAGTGTCCCCGCCCGTATTTTGTCCGGCAACAAAAGAATTTACTTCCGCTGCATTCTATACTACAGGGTGTACAACTGTACATCCCCTAATCATGGGACATACACCCTGCAATTATAGAGAGCAGTGAAGCGTATATTCTTTTGGTGCCGGACAAAAGGCAGACGGGGACACTGCAGTAATGGCGGACGGTATATATCGTGCCGTTGGATCGGTGTATAACTTGAGATTATGATGATATTCTGATGTAATGAAATGTGCTTTTAATAAGGGTAATTTAATGATATTGTTATTTGACATCAGTTCAGGTATATCAAGTGAAAAAATGTAAAACATGTCTCCGACAATTTGACATTTTGGGCTTAAATGAATACTTCTTGCATTGCTATTGTTGTGTTGCTATTCCTTCATAACCAGGGGTCGATTTCACGAAGCCTTACGAACGATCATAACTCGAGTTACGATAACCCATCTTATCCTACGTTGGGCTGCAGTGCATCATAAGTCCTACAATTGATAGTAAGTTATGATGAGTTTGGTGAAATCGACCCCCTGGCCACATTGCAGAGTCAACTTCATCGTTATTTTGTTTTCCTGCTTCTGTTGTACAGCCGATCACTCACTTCATCTTAGCCAATGCCCTCGCAGCCAGCGGTAACCTGGAAGCAGCCGCCAACGAATTCACTGTAGCTTTGAACTTTGACCCCAAGGACGAGTATCTCACCTCCCTCAAGCATCTGGAGTGCTCCCAGAAGTGGAAGGTAATAGCACCAGACTATATATCTGTTCAGAATGATAGGGCCTTGACGAAACCTGGCTTGAGGCTAGGCTTGGTACCTATTTCGCTATCGCCGTTAGATGCCCATAAAACTAAACAAAGGGATTGGGCCACATGACGAAGCCGAAGAAAGGCTCCAGCTTCGCCATGTATCTCAAGGTATTCATTTCATTTAGGACATAAAATGGCTGTAGCATAATAAATCCCAAGCCTAGCCTCAAGCCCCATTTCGTAAAGGCCCATAGGCCTTGTCCGAAACAAGCTTCCAGTGCTACAGCTAGGTCTATTGTCTTTGTGTCTCCGCGTATTTCTAATGGAGTGAAGACCTAGACCTAGCTCTAGACAACAGATTTGGATGCAGCCATAGGCCGTGTCTGAAACAGGCTTCCAGAGCTACGACTAGGTCTGTTGTCTTGGTGTCTCCGCGTATTTCCAATGGAGCAAAGACCTAGACCTAGCTCTAGACAACAGATTTGGATGCAGCCATAGGCCGTGTGACTGAAACAGGCTTCCACAGCTACGGCTAGGTCTATTGTCTTGGTGTTTCCGCGTATTTCTAATGGAGCAAAGACCTAGACCTAGCTCTAGACAATAGAATGGGATGCGGCCATACAGGAAAGTGAAAAGGTATTCTAAAGCAGAGGTCAAAGGTCATTTGATTTCGATTTTTTTTTTTTTATTGAATTGCAGCCAAACAAAAGTGAAGAGGACAAGGCAGCAGGTCAAAGGTTAAAGCAGCGGCAGAGTCGGACGAAGTGTTCCCACGACAGTAACGGCGAGCAGCACTGCCAGACGGAGACCAGATCGAGGGAGTTTGTTCCTCGTGATCCTGAGAATAGCAACGGCAAGCCAGCCAAGAAACCTTACAAGGCGTCAGGTAGGTTTCCTATCCACTGTTTGCACAACCTGTTGGGGGCTCACTTCCACAGATGTTTTTTTTCATGGTGGTTTTCGAGTCACAGACTCATAGAAGAGAATTCTTGTATATGGTGCTACCGCAAACCTTACCTTATTTAGTACTTCCACCATGCATAGCTTCAAGTCTTATTTACAAAATTGCTAAGTGTACAAAGTATGCTAAGCTAAAGACACAAAGGGTAACCGCTATAACGAACATCATCCTTGGTTCCCCATTTTGATGTACAATGTATAGGCATGCTGAACACTGGTCACTATAACGAACGACCTCTATAGCAAACTTCTAAAACAAACTTTCTATGCATTCTGGCATGTCCGTTATAGTGGCGTTCCACTGCAGGGCTCGAAATATCCACTAGACCGTGGACCGAGTCTAGTGATTTCAGTGTTGGTCTAGTAAAGTGTGTACCGCACTGGTCGGCTGATTTTCTTTCCTTGCACAAATAAAATGGTTGATGATTTTTGACACAATATTGCA
Source organism: Astropecten irregularis (assembly GCA_963971285.1). NCBI lineage: Eukaryota > Metazoa > Echinodermata > Asteroidea > Paxillosida > Astropectinidae > Astropecten > Astropecten irregularis. Next base: position 2,539,777 of record OZ020251.1, on the reverse strand, counting down.
TAAAATTTGGGTTTTCCTATGTACTTTAATAATGTCACAGGTCTAGTGAAAAAAGTTCTGGTCTAGTAAAATGTTTCAGTTACTAGACCTGATGTCCAGTGTTTTTTTTACGAAATTCGAGCCCTGCACTGTGTACTGCTTTAAACTGGTTCTCTGCTGATTTTGAGCTTATTGAAAAAGGTTGAATCATTTTTAACTTAAGCCATATAGGATCATGGCCTGGTAATGCAAACCTGCCCACTAGATCTTCAGGATAAGGACATTTTCTCTTGATTTTTTTTTTCTGTCAGGAACTCCTCTTCAACAGTCATCGGACCCACCGGAGGAAACTGGTGGTAACCGTGACGAATACGACACGATCCCCACGGTAACGCAAGACAACAAGAAGTCAGATCCATCACGAATGATCACTCTTCACAGAAAACTACATCCAGGAGAGGCTGTGAGTATCAGGGGCGGAGCCAAAGGTTTGGCAATGTGGGAGGAGAGCAAGGGGATGTCATTCATAATAATACTATTTTTTGCAATTAAAATTGACAGGCTTAAAGGTAATATCATACTTTGGTTTTTATCAAAGAAATACAGATTCATGGGCACAAATATCAAGACAGATACAGCAACAGTCATCTGTGAAAATTTCAGTCCCATACGGTGCCCACTTATTGAGAAAACGGTGAAAAACTTTTTTATTTTTGATCAAAAAGATTTTTGGTCGTTGTTTTACTAATTTCTGGATAAATACACCATTTCAGATGGAAACATTTTAACGGTATGTCTCTACCACCACCATCTTCATACTCTGTAAGTTATACGTAAATCTGTGAACATTTCTGTTTTGGTCTCTTACCAAAGTATGATACTACCTTTAAGGCTGTGAATGGCTAATTATAGTAAATGCTGCTTTGGATAGTTTGCTGAAACCATCCCCTCATAATGCATTTAATACAAGACTGGTGCTCTCATAACAGTACAAATAAGACTTGAACATGTAAGCCCACAGCAAAGCTGCAATTAATTCCTCTACCCCTGTGGTGTGAAAAAAAACAGTGAAACAATACTGATGATCTTTCTAAGGTATAATTAGGACTGAATCTAGTTCACAGCAAGGCAGCAATTATATCTGTACGCCTTTGATGTGGAGAGACCAGTCCCTTAGTAGAAAGATGCTTCCTTGAACCTTTGTACAGTAATCCTAAGGTCTTGGTTCAATCTCTCTTTGAGTCAAGTTCTTTAGGTTCAGTTCCCTTCCGGTCCCTACCTTTCAAAAATCAAGTATCAACTGCACTTTCATTTTGGAATATGATTTTAATGTTGATAGGTTGTTTTTCTTGTCTGTAGTTACTGCTGAACATTGACAAGAACGGTGAGTTGATCAACGGAGAGATTGTCCCTCCACCTGCTTCAGGTCCTAACATTCCTGCTGTCAAATCAGCGCCACCTGTAGGTGAGTAGCAATCAATTAGAGAACTAAGATTCTGTGCTCTAGAGTCTTAAAGCTTTCTAGACTTTGAACTTTTGAACTGCGTTGTTGGAAGAGGAATTGTCTGGTGAGGTTTGCCATTGAGAAAGATCCTGCAAGGATCGAATCGTCAGGCCCTCCTAACTCTGACCATTTAGCCTTTGAGAAAGATCCTGCTAGGATCAATTCGTCAGGCCCTCCTGAGTCTTGGCCTTTGAGAAAGATCCTGCTAGGATCAAATTGTCAGGCCCTCCTAACTCTGAGACTTGGCCTTTGAGAAAGATCCTGATGACGTGAGGCCCTCCTAACTCTGACCATTGAGCCTTAAAGAAAGATCCTGCCAGGAGCGAAACATCAGGCCCTCCTAACTCTGACCATTTAAGCTTTGAGAAAGATCCTGATTTTCAGCAAATTGTTGTAATGCTGTGATGTGGTTGACCTGCAGACATTAGTAACCTGAACAACTGGACGAGGCTTCCGTGGCCCACGCTGGCAGATTGTGAACTCTACAAGAAGGTCAACCTGAACATGTTCTACACGACCTGGGTCTCGGTCATCGCTAAAGACATCAGGTGAGACATCTGGAGCAAACTTCTCAGAAACCCTTCCCTCTAGCACCAGAAAGAACGTCACAGTCAACCAGGCCTTGAATTTGGTTCTGAAAGGGGCAAGGCCACTTTTCCATTGCAAGGGGCACTTCCATTGGAAAGTCATAATGTCTATGGAAACATTTGAAGGGGGCACGAAGGCAAAGAACTCTGGCAATTAATTTCAAGGCTTGGTCAACTCCTTAAATTGAGATGAGAAGGTTTCTTAAAAGTTTGACAGTGGATCATGACCCTCCAGCAGCCGATTTCATGAAGCATTGCGTAACTTACAGCCTCAAAACCTACTTTTTTCAGCAATTTAATGATTAATAACTGTTGGTAGAGCCGGCGCCCGTACAAATGTTGCATACGTTTCGTGAAACGGCCATAACTTGTGCAACCGAGGCAGGAAAATGTTGCGTAAGTTATGCAACAAAATGTTGCGTACGCAACATTTGGAGTTTCGTGAAATCAGCTGCTGATTCCTTTGACAAGACTGAGGACATATGGGCACAGTGCCGTCTCATCAGTTGCTCAGCGGCTCTGGAATTCCCTCCCTTCTGCTCTCTGAAATATTACGGGACTTGAGAGTTTCAAATCCAGCCTCAAAACCCACTTTTTTCAGCAATTTAGTAATGAGAAGGTTGCTTAAAAATGTGACAATAGATCATGATCCTTTAGGTTACTTTGACAAGACTGAGGACATACAGGGACCGTGCCTTCTCATTAGTTGCTCAGCGGCTCTGGAATTCACTCCCTCCTGCTCTCTGAAATATTATGGGACTGGAGAGCTTCAAATCCGGCCTCAAAACCTACTTTTTTTCAGCAATTTAATGATTAATAATTGTTGGTGGAGCGGCGCCTTTGAATGTGTTCATACAGATAAATAGCGCTGTTTGAATACTGTGCATCATCATCACTCTTGACACTGCTTAGCTTTTGATAATTGGTTCCAAGATTCCTTGCTGACCAGCCGTTCTCATTTCGTTCATGTCAGGATCGAAGACCACATCGACTTCAACGCCAAGCTGCCCAGTCAACCCCTGGAGCCCGTCTGCGATGCCAGCCTGACGACCAGCATGCACACTCTGGATCATCTTGACGGCATGGCCGGCCGTGATACCCTCCAGTACACCCCCGAGCAGGGTCTGGATGAAGCCTTGGAGTTCCTCCGGTCCGAGAAGCTGCCCATGTCCATCGCAGTGGCCGGTACGCGGATTGCCCTAGCACTGAAGAAGGTGAGAGTTTTAGTCTCCGAGTTTATCCAGTCTGTTTATTTTCTTGCCTATCTGGCCCCCCTTTGTCTGACTAATCTTACCTACCCCCACTCTCCTACTACCCCCTTCCCTTTGTCCATATCCTCTCATCCATTCATGTATGATTCTTTCACTTGCATGTTCTTGTCCTTTTAGCCTTTTAGAAAGATCCTGCTAGGATCGAAACGCGTCAGGCCCTCCTAACTCCAAGCATTTGATATATTTCAGGTCATTTTGGCTGATGAGCAGTTTGCAGCAGTTTATTACTTGTATTTTCTTTAAAGAAATTAGAGACTTGAAGAGTTGGTGAAACCTAGCCAGCCTCTCCCAGCCACTCAAAATTACTCTCACATTTGACCTTATTTTCCTTTAGTTTTTCTCTTTAATCGTTGTTTGGTACCTGAACTTCCCAGTAGTGTTTGCATTTCATTTTGTCAATAATCTTGATGCAGAATTCTACGTCCTGGGTCCTGACCAATCTGGCGGCCGTGTATTGGAGGCGTGCTGGAAATGCAGGGAATGCCCTTAATTGCCTTAGAGTCGCCCTGCACTACTCGGAGCACAAAGTGAAGGTAGGTGTGACAACAGGTGGAAAATTAGGCCTACTCTGTTGATGGCCCTTGTTGCTCTAGGGCGTTAAGTTGGACTTGAACGGTGTAGGCAACTTCTTTAAATGTTCCTGGTCATTGCCTACATGTACATGTAGGTGCCAATGGTCATTGCCTTGGTGCTGCTGGTCATTGCCTTGATGCCCCTGGCCATTGCCTTGGTGCCCCTGGCCATTGCCTTGGTGCCCCTGGTCATTGCCTTGGTGCTGTTGGTCTTTGCCTTAGTGCTCCTTGTCATAGTCTTGGTGCCCCTGGTCGTTACCTTGGTGCCCCTGGTCATTGCCTTGATGTCCCTGGTCATTGCCTTGATGCCCCTGATCATTGCCTTGGTGTCCCTGGTCATTGCCTTGGTCTTCCTTGTCATAGCCTTGGTGCCTTTGGTCATTGCCTTGGTGCTCCTGGTCATTGCCTTGGTGCCCTCGGACTTTGCCTTGGTACCCCTGTTCATTGCCTTGGTGCTCCTGGTCATAGCCTTGGTGCTCCTGGTCATTGCCTTTGTGCCCCTGGTCATTGCCTTGGTGCTGTTGGTCTTTGCCTTAGTGCTCCTTGTCATAGTCTTGGTGCCCCTGGTCGTTGCCTTGGTGCCCCTGGTCATTGCCTTGATGTCCCTGGTCATTGCCTCAGTGCCCCTGGCCTTGATGCCACTGGTCACTGCCTTGATGGTTCTGGCCATTACCTCGATGCCAGTGGTCTTAGCCTTTTTTGTCCCTGGCCATTACCCTGTTGCCCCTGGTCCTTGCCTCGGTGCCCTCCCCACTGCCATCGATTGTGTCTAGAATTCAATCTTCCCCCAAGGCAGCACAGGTCAACTACCTTCTACATCCTCAGGTAGCAGAGCCAGAAAGGTATACACATTTAATACATCTTGACATTTTATCATCATAACTGAAATTTCCTCTTCGCCAGGATCTTGCCCTGATCAGCATTGCCAACATCTTCCATCGATCCGGCATGATCGATGATGGAATCACCGTCGCCCGGATGGCCTTTCAGATATCTGGAGACCTCGTCTTGTGTCACTTCACCTTGGCTAACCTCTATGCTGCCAAGGTAAGTCAAGCTTCTCATCCTCCGTACATTAGGGAGCTTTAGATTGCTATGAACATGGACCTTGTTCACATCGAACATTAAAACTATACTTCGTGTGTCCTTGACTCACTCAGACAACGTTGGTGACGACTTGACGCATAGGCAAAGACTCGAAATGACAAAATCACGTATCAGTCGACGTAGTCAACGTGAAAATCGAAAGCTCCCTAATGACAGTTTAGAGCATGCTTATTGCCATGACAGGCTCAAATTACCAAAAAAAAGTAGACTGACATACAGATTAGTTCATTGGGACCTTGAATCAATGGGACCTTCTCCATATTTGGGGGCCAAAGAACACAAGTGTACCAGTTGCAGTCCATACAATTGTAGCTCAAATGTTATCCATACAAGTTATAAACTGCTGCAAACTGCTCATCAACCAAAATAATGACCTCTATAATGACCTTTTTTAGCCTTCGATAAAGATCCTGCTTGGATCAAAACGCGTCAGGCCCTCCTAACTCCAAGCATTCGACCTCTATAATGCTTAGAGTAAGGAGTCAGGCCCTCCATCATCAAAGACTATCCCCAAGATTATCCCCTTAGTGTGAAAACTTGCTTAGCAATTATTTCAATAAATATGCAGCTTTATCCATTTGACCCTTTTGTCAATGCCATCTCCTGTGAAAACAACAACAACAAAACCAATGAGATATTTCAACTGTTTTGGTATTAAGAATAGTTACCATTATTTGATCGTCCTCTGCAGGGTCAATTTGACAAGGCCATCAAGCTGTACGAATCCATGCTGATCTTCAACACGTCCTTCACGCCGGCCGAAGAGCGGCTCAAGACCATCAAGTGCACAGTCCTGCAGATGACCAAGGGCAATCCGGCGTCCATCCTGGGCAAATAACAGGGTCAAAGGGTAAAGGTCAATCTCTAGCCAGTGACCTGGGGCCAATTTCACGGTGCTGCTAAGCACAACAATTTGCTTAGCACAAAAATGTCTTGCCCAATAAAACAAACCACAGTTTAAAATTCCATCTGATATTCATGGTCAGTCAACAACAGCCAAAGAACAATCACAAGTGGTACACAACACATGGACATTTGGTTGTTATATCTGTTTTTATTAAGACCGAAATGTCATGCTTAGCAAATTGTTGTGCTAAGCAGCGCCGTGAAATTGGCCCCTGTACATCACAGGTTATCCATTCTAAGTGCATTTACGAAACGGAGGCTCAGGCCCATGCTCCAGCTCTGGCATCCATATGCTGAAAATATTGGTTGTGGCTTTTCATTGAAGCTGAAACTCTGTTTTCCTTTTCAAAGCAGAGAATCTACTTCAGAACCGCAGCCAAAAGTCTCTATTTTGATACCAGTTATTTCAGAATAGATTCACAAAATGGAGCCTGAGTCAGAGACGGAGCCTGAGCCTCCATTTCGTAAACGCCCCAAGTTTAAGAAAGAATTCTCAGTTTTGGTGCGGAGCCATCTTTTTTGGGGGCTGTAGGACAAGGCCAGAAATCTCGCCCTCTAATTAATTATTAATTTTTAAAAATGCTATTGAGCAAAGCTGAAAAAATTCAGTACTTATTAATGAAATTCATAGGCTTGGGGGCTATTTTAAATCAGAATACTATCACTCCTTGTTTTCAATGGTTTTTAGAAATCTCTTTTATGATAAATCACCCATCATACAAAATGTGCAAAAGTGTTCAAGATACCGGTATCCTGTGAGCCTTTAGCCACTTTCTGGTGCGCTGACTTCAATGACTTGATCGTCATGTACCAAAAATAGCTGGCGCCCAATCATAATATGTCCATATTGACTGTGTAGATCATGTTGGTAACCACTTTAAATCTTTACCTCAAACGTAGCCATAGCTGGTACCCAACTAGGTGACCATTAATGACACCTGTGCACCAAGTTGGTACCCCGCAACCCTTTCACTGTATAGTTTTGTACACAGAGTATTTTTATTTTTATCCATATTTTGGTATTTAACAGATTGAAATATGATATCATGTTTCTTACTTTCTTTCGTTTCTCTGGGTTATTATCTTTACTCTCTTGTTTTGTTTTGTTTTATTTTTCTTAAGCAATGTTGCATAGAATTCTGTAGATCTGCTAAGTTGATAAGCTCTGGGGAAATAGCAGTTTTGCTGTGTAAAACTAAAATCTCTAGTCTTAAATAAGCCTTTTGCGAGTAATAGTTGAAGAATATCTGGTACACTGAATTCTTTCAGTCTAAGTAAACATCAATACCTGAATAGCGCTCCGCACTTGCGCTAAAAATAGCAGGCTAAATGCTGTGACATCACACCGAATCTCAGACAAATATTGCAGCCATGCAAACGTGTGCTTGTGTGCACGCGTGCATGCATGGCCACTACGTGTGCGAGTCAATGTTTGTCTGACATCCGGGGATTTTGTACATGCGCGCGCTGGCCAAATCACTCGTGTGACGTCATTAATATGGAGTGCTAATCTCCTACATGCGATTTGGGCAAGCTTTGCTTAGTGACATAACAGACGTCTTGCACCAATGCACTGTTCATAATGGATAAGAATGGCACAAAGGAACCAGTCCATTCCAGAGATGGGAATCGCTATACAAAAACTTGCCCAAAATCATATGCTATAGCAGCAGAGTCTTTAGTCTGGGAAATTTAAACTGGGGTGTTTATAATGCAATGAAAGAAGTCTGTGTACCAGATACTATTCAGATTGAACTTGCATAATGGCTTATTGGGTTAAGACATTCAGTTACGTGTCCAGGCCTTGACTTTCACACAAAGCTTTTTTTTTCATCATCCGTATGAAATTATTATTATTATTATTATTATTATTTATTCGACCTCAACAACAAATACAATACAGAACAAGAACAAGAACAATGATGTTGAATTATGCACAACATTTAATTTTATGTGGTCAGTTTCTTTACATGGCAAGGTATTTATGATTTATGTTGTAATCATCAATGCCAACAAATATTTTGTTAGTTTTTTTTTTATGAATAATTATGGTAATAACTCAACATTTATTGAAAAGTCACTCTTTAAAGGTAACATCATACTTTGGTTTTTGTCAAAGAAATGCAGATTCATGGGGAAAAATATCAATGAAGATACAGTAACAGTCATCTGTGGAAATTTCAGTCCCATACGGTGCCCACTTTTTGAGAAAACAGTGAAAAACGGCCACAGTATTTCTTAAATCTGTGAACATTTCTGTTTCGGTATGCTACCAAAGTATGATAGTACCTTTAAATAGCTGGGCAGGTAATTTTTGCCCCACATTTTTCCAGTCGTTGAGTCTCGATGCATTAATCATGTTTACTAAAACGAAATCCCTTTTTCAGTTTCTGAAGTTACAATCAAGTTTTTATCAAATCAAGTAAAGAAAATCAACTACAAATAATTTTCAAAAGTCTCTTTATGCACTGCAATCATTGTTAACTCAAGGGTGATTTTGATCCTCAACAGAAACATTTATTTTGTACGACTTTATAGAAAAGCATTAAAAAACTATTATATGAACTCAAACGTCTCAAGACATTGATTATTTTGTGTGGTGGAGCCAGAATGAACTTTTTTGAAATAAACAGACAACATCATTGTATAGATGTTGATCTGGGTTCGGTCATTTTGAAGTTATTTGGATGTTGAATCCTGTAATCTATTTGAGTGGCTTGGGAATTCCCCATCAATTTTGAGGTTCTTTGAAGGACCAGCAGGCTTATTAGTATTAATTTAAGGGGGGACGAAAGGTGGGCTCGGGCACCGGCTCAGGCTCAATTGCTCAGGCTCCGTTTCGGATCGTGAATCCATTCTAAAATAACAGGTATCAAAATAGAGGCTTTTGGCTGCGGTTTGGAAGTAGATTCTCTGGTTTGAAAAAGAAAACAGAGCTTCACCAATCACCTTCAATGAAAACCCACAACCTATTTTTTTTCAGCGTGTGGATGACCATGGAGGTAGAATTTGAGCCTGAACCTCCGTTTCGTGAAAACCCCAATCCAAATACCGGGTAATCGTTTATTCAGCAAAGATAACTTGTCAACACAAACACACAACCTGTGCTTTCAGAAACTTGTGAAATTCGTCGAAATCAATTATGGCATTGTTTAAACAAATATCAAAAACAATATCCATTGTAAATACCGCTGATGAAAGAAGGGTCACATTTAAGAATATTTAGTTTTGGTTATTCGTTGAGCAAAATTATAAAGGGATTAGAATTTGGCGGTAACTAATATAAACATTAAAACATGTAGGGCCTAATCTTCCCAGACCCGCACAAAGCAAACAAACAGAAACCACTGAAGCCATTAAACAAACAAACATCAACAGATATGGGGATTAACGGACCGATAAGTGTGAACACTGGTGTCGATTTCTTTTCACGATTGGGGTGATGATTGTTGATTTGTTGTCCTATGCGAGGGAGCGAAGCGACCAAGCGGGGGGAGGCTGTGGGAGGTGGGATACCCCCTCCCAAACCAGGGACTTTTGGATAAAAACAGAGTCAAAAAGTCGCATTTGAGACCATTTAAAAACGATATTTATAGAAGAATTAAACAGTATAAATTCGCTGCGAAGACTAAAAAAAAAAAAAGGATAATGTAATATTTCTATACAATAAACTTGAATGATATTCAACCTCGAAATATTGGGGGGGGGATGATAATACGTACACGCCATCCCCCCACCTCAAATATTGGGGGGATATATCCCCCCATCCCCCCGGGATCGACACCCATGAGTGTGAATAAACAATCTAAAACTTTTTTAGAAAAAGAATGATGAAAAGTGCGGGCGGGTTGTGGGGGCGGACTGTCGCCTATGCGCGCTCGGGTAACACACAAAAACAAAATGGCCAAAGTACAATATCGTCAAGTTCTAATTTTAGATTCTGCCATTCATAGAAATGGACATCCTATCTCTGCAGTGGATGATTTCTGGAAATAAAAAAGCTTTTTGTATTTCGATAACAATCTGACGGATGTAACCTTTCTTTTGTCAATGAAACTTGAAAGGGTTATCATCGAAACGGATATTTGGTATAACATTAATTGCAAAAGAGATTCAACGAAAACAATTGGCTCGAGTTCTCCAACAAAAAAAACCTATAGCTTGAAAAAGGTCAAATGCCTTTATCTATCTATAGATTTTTGTTTTCAACACAACATCTACAGACTACAGAGTGTGTTGGGGGGAAAATCTTGTTGATTTTGTTTCGCCTTTTCGGTCTATTTTCGGATGGGAGTGGGCGGGTACACGTAACGGTCAATGATTATCTTTTTTTCGATTTTAGAGCTGCCACGGGCCGCGTGGTGATTCTACTTTTTGAAAGTAGCTATAGGCTCTTAAAGTTAATAAAATTATCACACTTTGGTTTTTATCAAAGAAAAACATATTCATAGGCAAAAATACCGGATACAGTAACAGTCATCTGTGAAAATTTCAGTCCCATGGTGCCCACTTTTTGAGCCATAACAAAACAGTGAAAATTCAGCCACAGTATTTCTTAAGTCTTTTCTCTTTTATTTTTGCTTAAAGTTAGGAGGGCCTGACGCGTTTCGATCCTAACAGGATCTTTCTCTAGTTATTTTTGATCTTTCAAAAGATAAAAAAGATTTTCGGTCGTTGTTTTACTAATTCCTGGATAAATACACCATTTCAGGCGGAACAATTTTAACGGTATGTTTCCACCACCACCATCTTCAATTCTTCATACCCTGTATAAAGTTATACGTAAATCTGTGAACATTTCTGTTTTGGTTTCTTACCAAAGTATGATACTACCTTTAACTTATAATTCTCATGGAGCCAGATCCTGCCTGAATGATTTAATTTTGATGGTGCTCTGGTTTTTTCTCTGTCCCGGCCGAGTCACGATTAGGTGCCACGGGGTGGGCGTTTATTGACCAGGGGCGTACTATGTCGCCAGTCTCGTCCCCCACTCCGATGATCCCCAATAAGTGCGCCAAAGTGTCGACACTCGGCAGACATTGGCGGGATCGTTCAAGTCCCTTCCTGGGGGCCATGATACCCCACATTGTCAAGTTACTAAAGCGAAATGAGATTCGACTTACCGAAGTTAGGAAGTAACGATCCCTACTTTCTTGAAATATTTTTTTTGGAGATACGAGCTAGGCCTCATAAAACAACCATGGGCCAATTTTATAGAGATGCTTAGCACAAAAAAATGCTTAGCACAAAAATGGCTTACCCAATAAAACAAACCATCATTGAAAATTCGATTTGACATTCATGGTCAGCGAACAACAGCCAAAGAACAATTGCAAGTGATACACAACACATGGAAATTTGGTTGTTAATCCTGTTTTTACTAAGACAGAAATGTCATGCTTAGCGATTTTTTGTGCTAAGCAGCGCTGTGAAATTGGCCCCATTGGATTTGGGAACGCATACCAAAACTGTAAAAGTGACAGACACTTGTAGCGAGTCTATTTCCAAAACTTTTTTTTAGCAGCAGACGAAACTGGTTACCGGCGCTATTCCTACAACGTGAATAGACGTAATCGACAGGCGCCCTGAATCACATCTAGCGTTTTTTAAATAGGTGTGATTCGGGATGCCAGATCTTGGCTGCCGGGCACCAGTGATCTCCTATTCCCTGCCGTGTCAGCTGTCTTTAGCAAGGATCACGCCATACAGTTTACAATCGTCGCACAATAGACCCCAAAAAACAACAAATAAACCAAGGCCGATCGCTCGAGGATCACATTTATTCGTGCCAGTTCTTGTTGTTATCTATCTTCGGAAACGTGGTAATCTTGGTGGACGATTTGAAGTTTTCTTCAGGATTCTGCGTGAAGTTGGCCAAAAAGAAAACGGTGTACACGAACGTGATGATGATGTAGACCTGGCTGTGTAAAATCGTTTGCATTGGCATTGCGAAGGACTTCATAATTTTTTGGTAAATATGATCGCGAAATCATGTCTTACTAAATAATTTTATATCACTACTTGACCTAATATTGTGTGCGTTGCTTTGTTTAGATTTAGGGTCTAAGGGTTAGACATGGGAATGAATAAGAAACTGATATGGTGTTAAAATGTGTCAAAATTTATGAGGTGTGGCCTTTTTTACTTTTTAGTTTTAATCAGTGAGTCATTTATGTGAGCGTGTGCATTTTGTTTAAATGCTGGCTAAATATTAATGATGATAATAATTAATATGATATGGAAGTCATATTACCATTGATATTGAATATATGTGTAATGAATAGTGAGCCACATATGTTTTTGATTTTATGTTTCCTCTGCAATTTTCTGTTGGTGTTTTGATTCTGAAATATTCACTTCGAAGATGACAATGTGAATCAATGAATGTCATGAATCACTTGAATGATACAGACTCCAGCAAATTGGAGATTATCTGCATTCCGTGGTTTACGTAACTCTTTCCTGATAACCTACGGACATGACGGATGTCAGATTGATATAGGCCGTCCGCCTGTCTGTGGCAGAGTTGTAACCAAGTCAAATTTTCTCAAGTCAAGTCAAGTCTCGAGTCATTTTGTTCCAAGTCAATGGGAGACTTTGGAGAACCGGTCTTGAGTCAACAGCGCACGCGCAAACCATGCTTGCGCAATTGTGAGCATGCGCGCGTTGTTTTGCGCGTGCGCTGTTGACTTGAAGACCAGTTCTCCAAAGTCTCCCATTCAAATCACAAACTGTCACAAAAATTGGTGACTCAAGTCGAACTCTAGTCCAAGTCACCGATTCGAGTCAACAACTCTGGTCTGTAGCTGTATAAAGTCTCTTGACGGACCCCTCACTTTCAAACATCTTTCACTTCCTTCATCAGCATCATCATATGCCATCTTCGTATAAACCAAGGTTGGATGCTTCTAAGATTGTTTTCAATAGTTCTTTTTTGCATCTGCGTAGGATGGTGTTACACTTGAAATTGTGATGTCATTACTCCATTCTCTTCTCTCTCTCTCTTCCTTATACACCGATCCGATGGCATTATATCTGTCTGCCATTACTGCAGTGTCCCCGCCTTCCGTTTGTCCGGCAACAAACAAATTTACTCTTCGTCGCAATCTATAATTGAAGGTGCACGTCCCATGATTAGGGGATGTACACCCTGCAGTATAGAGTGCGGCAGACGTGAATTATTTTTGTGCCGGACAAAATACGGGCGGGGACACTGCAGTAATGTCTGGTGTTTTTTACCTCAATGGTCGCGCCATTGGATCGGTGTATAACCAGTATTGTGATGTATACCCAGTATGTGGTAGTGTCATCTAATGAGGTTTTGGCAGCCTGGGTTAGAGTCCAGCTCAGTCCACAAGAGAATTGGAACCTTGGTTTTTACCTAGTATAATTATAACTACAAGCCTGGAAATAAACAGATGCCACTGGAGGCCATGGCCTTCATTGCCCTGGTTCTTGGTCTTGGTTCCCCTTCAATTGTTTCCATAGACATTATGATTTTCCAATGGAAGTGCCCCTTGCAATGGAAAATTGACCTTGCCCTCACCAAACCTTATTTCCAGCCCTGTTTTACTAGATGGGGTTTTCCTTCCACGTCTATAACTGTATCTTCTTCTTGATCATCTTTGCTTTTGAGTTACATGTACAGTGCACTCTTATGGCCGCTTATGAAGAATTCTTATCAGAAATATGGAATAATAATAATGAATAATATAAAAAATATTGTGTACAATAAGAGCAGTACAAGACTTCATAATTATATCTAAATGTAATGCACTGTGGATAAAAAATACAGACATGGCCATTGTACTGCATGGTTCAATGCATGAGGGATGCTTGATTACTGTTACATGCACACAATATATAGCCTAGGCCTATATGTACCTCAATGATAAAATTGTACATGTTTATCTAGCTGAAGGTCATTGTTTAAGTAAACAATGCTGGCATTTGTCATCTACATGTTGTATGTACATGAACCTCTGCTTAGAAATACACAGGAATACTTCCTGCATATCTTTAACCTGTAAAATACACTGTGCTTTTTCTTTATTTACTGGTTAATTTTTTTTTTTTCCGGAAAATCGTTTAACGTACATTACACTTACAGGCCTCATATCGATGTCATCAATTACACTTGACCTGATGTTTTGTCTTTCTGGGTGTTTTTTTACCCTTGGACAGGAAAACAATGCCCCCATTGAGTGGCCTCTATATCCAGTACACCTGTGCATAGAGCTAACACCTGTTACTAATGTTTCAGCCAATGGGGCTGCATTGTTTTCAGTTAATTGGGTCACGCCCAATAAATAAACCATAATGGCTGCCCTTGCTGGGAGTCCAGCTGATGAAATTACAGAGGGTTGGTATTTGTGTATTCATGGACTGTTCATAGTGTACATGGCGCCTCAGTGCTATTGATATGGCACAATTACTTGAGACAAGGAACAGAGGTCTGTTGTAGTAGATCTATCAGGCATTGAATGTATTCTTATCAGTTACACTGTCATGACTGTAGTACGTGGAAGTGAACCTGGCTTCAATGTATCTTCTGTAAAGAGACCATGGGTTTTATTTTAGGTTTACTGGGTTTTACCATGGAGCTATAATGCTTGGAGTTAGGAGAGCCTGACGTTTCGATCCTAACGATCCTAGCAGGATCTTTATTGAAGGCTTGATTCGTTTTGATCCTAGCAGGATCTTTATCGTATGCTTCTGCCAAGATTGAAACGCGTCAGGTCCTCCTAATCATTTTATAAATTTCAGGTCACTATTTTGGCTGATGAGCAGTTTGCAGCAGTTTATTAATAAGTATGGGTTTTATTTTAGGTTTATTTTACACATTTTCAGTGTTTTTATCAGGGCTCAAAATATCCACTAGACCGTGGACCGAGTGGCACCTAGTGATGTCAGTGTCGGTCTAGTAAAGTGTGTACTGCACTTGTCCGGCTGTCTAGTCATTTTTTTCCTTGCACAAATGAAATAATTGATGATTTTTGACACAATATTGCATACAATTTTGGTTTTCCTACGTACATTAAAGGCATTGCATACGTTTGGTAATGACTCTGAAAATTTATGGCAATAAAAACTTAATTGGTGAGAAGTACAGCTGCTTTGGATAGTATAATGCATATTGTGAAACGTTCAATTCGAAGTACCGCGGTTATGGACAAATATGTCACTTTTTATCTCCAAAAATTATGAATCTGAGAAGCGTTATGGCCGTAACGCTTCTCAGCTATTGACTTACTGTTATCTGGCGTGAAATAACCGCTCTAGTTTGTCGCCAAAATCTCACAAACGCTACCACCTTTTGAATTGAAACTTTCACAGGTTAGTTTTATGGTATATATATACAATTATATTGGTTTGAAACAAACAATAGGCTCAAATTACCAAACGTATGCAATGCCTTTACTTTAATGTCACAGGTCTAGTGAAAAAAGTTCAGGTCTAGTAAAATGCTTCAGTTACTGGACCTGCTGTCCAGTGTTTTTTTTTACGAAATTCGAGGCCCTGTTTATGAGTCAGCAAAATCAGACAAATTGTTTTCTTTATTTTCATATACCCAGGCTACATGTTGTGCATAGTTTTCATGTACAGTACCTACATGTAGTCAGCTAGATGTGAACCCTGGAAGTGTGGCATTTTGTCCACAGAATGCAAACATCCTGTAGATAGTGATTGCAAGAGATACAGTTGTTTTACCGGTAGGCCTAGTTGCAGTTGTGTAGCAGTACCATACCTATGTGCATACTTGTTATGCACTAGGCATGGTCTGCATATTGTTATAACAATTCTGACTGATGACGGAAATTTTGTTTAAGACTTCCATTAATTAATGTGCTTGTGCTCAAATTTAACAGGTCTCATATCAATACGATAGCATGGGCGTGGCACCTATGTGTACATCACTATGCATCTATTTGTATCCGTTGGAAGAATTACATGTAGTTAAATTATAGATCTCTGTTTTAATCCTCACAAGCTAAGCCATTCCTTCCTCCATTGACTGACTACATTTCCTATCCGTTTAATCCTTTAATTGGCATTTATTATTAAAGTACTGTACACTAAAAGAATTCATACATGTACACTGCTATAGTGCTATTGACTTTAAAGGGACACCCCCAGTCTGAAGGAGCATGCTTTCATTAATGCTTGCGTGTACAGTTACACATGACATAAACTGAATGTTTACCTAGAACATTTACGAAATGGAGGCTCAGGCTCGGGCTTAGACTCCAGCACTGTCATCCATATGCTGAAAATATAGGTTGTGGTTTTTCATTGAAGCAGAAACTCTTGTTTTCCTTTTCAAACCAGAGGATCTATTTCTGAACCGCAGCCAAAAGCCTCTATTTTGGTACCTATTATTGTAGAATGGAATTATGAGATGGAGCCGGATCCTGAGCCTCCGTTTTGTAAACGCCCCTTGTTATGTTTGCTCTTGCCAAGTACACGTAATTAAGTCCCTGTATTCATAATTACTGTACGAGTACATGTACAGTATACGTACATGTACAGTACATGGATGATAATATTCACAAATCCTAATCTCTTGAGGTATTTTGGCAAGGGGCCTTCCTCAAGTCTGCCCATGGAGGAATTCCAGTGCATCATTCTGCCAAAAGTCCTACCATCATCCGAAATCCAACACTTCGTCATTCACGGTCGGCATGACCGGTATGACACATTCATTCTTTGGACCTCAGCCAAGCCGGGCCATCAAGCTCCTATCCTATTCCACCCTGGGTTTGACTAGGTCACCGTAAATCCAAGATTGAGGTGTGTACATCCGTCAGTTGCCGAGCAAAGGGTAATGTCACAGCTCACCATGATATAGTACATGTATATAATACATGTACTCATGCATGGAGGATGGAATAGATAACCTGCCGATAGTTACTATAGCAAACATGCCGATAGTTACATGTACTATATAGCAATACTTACATGTAAAACTCATTGCAAAGAATGGTAGAGGTTTTTAGCTATTGATCCCTGGTCAAGTCCCAACTGTCAAAAATTACATGTTGTAACTTGAAGAAAATAATATTTGCACAAACTCTCTCAGTACACTTAGGCCTACCTTAGGCCAGATGAACAACCTTTTTAAAAGACAAATCTTGATTTCCTTGAAAAACCCAGCATCTGATGAACCAATATTTCCCATGGTGACTGTTTGCACTGTTCACTAACTGTTGATGCCATTTTCTGTCTCAAACTCAAAACATTTTTTGAAGGCCTTGCAAATCCTGTACGCTTCCTATAAGTGGTGCAAAATGCTGAGGATATTGCTTGATTTGCAATGTACACATACAATACATGTATGCAACTTAACATTTGACATTTCATACTGGTCACAGTTCATTCTTTGCACAGTATACTGTGTAATTTTATATTTCATAACCCCATAGTGATCATGATACATGAATGTGTAGGCAGTACAGTGCATATGTAATACTGTCATTATTATGTCTAGAAACTAAAAATATGTTATTTCTCCAGGGAAGTGTGTACTGTACTCGCTACGAGTCTGTTTTTCTTGTCGTGTTCACTCGAAGGGAAACAAAATTATGAGTGACGGGAAATCAGTCTTCAAATAAGAAATATTGAAATATTGATCTTCAAATATTGAGGAGAAAACAAACTAGGTTCCGTTTTTTAGTGTACTGGGGTAAATGTCACTTTCCATTGTACAGTATATTGGCCCCTAATGTACATGTACTGTATAAGTTATTACATGTATGTGCACGACACTATGTGGTATACAATACGGTACGTACATTGACATACTCTAAGGAAGCTTTGAAATGCTGAGAAAATGTCATGAAATTTTATCCGTTGCTCATTTACAAGGATTAACCTACATGTATTGCAGATGTGTACATGTACTCGAATGGCCTATGGAACACCAGCAGTACATATGCCTGGGTATTGGACAGATTTGAGGTGATAGCGTAATCCCAACTCCCAGGGCATTTTGACTTGGAACTGTCCTCAGTCATTCAGATTCTTAACACTGAAGTACAGTATCCCAGGCCTAACTAAGTCTCCATTTTCTATTGGACTCGGGCCAAGATATGTAGGCTGGCAAGCCTTACTTGAAATTACAGTGCCTGGGCTCTACGAGATTGTGTATCTTCTGCAAATTGTACATGGCAATTCTACGGTAATGTAAGTTAGCTGTTAAGTGACTTTGACCTATTCCATGATCAATCGTTCTTGAAATAATCCAATTTAAAATTGTTTTATAATTGGAATCAGCAAGTGTATTACTTACATGTATGATTCCTAATGAAATATGCAAAAAAAAGAGACCTACAGTAACGTACATTGTACATGTACTGTACGTTTATACACAAATTTCCCCAGCTGATGAAATGCCCTGCAGTATTACATGTGGGTGAGTTTTTGCAGAGTGTAATGGTATTTTTGGTTAATGATTGTTTTGCCCGAATTAAAAGCATCGACAATGTACATATACGCCTTTATGCAAACATGCCCCTCAGAAAACACTTGATGGTTCTTTTGGCCATCAAACAAGTCACACGCACAGGACACGCATATTATATGTACAGATGTCCGTAATTATTTGAATTTCCTAGATGTGATTCCATTAAGTTGATGGTTTCTTGACTGATTAGCTAACAAGGCCAACGTAGGAATGTGTACATATTGGAAAAGATCAAATTAACGGGTCTTGTCAGATATTTAACTTAGTTGTCTGTTAAAGCTGTCGTTTGTTTTAACAATTTAAACAACAACGTTCAGTGTGATTTATTTACACAAACGTTGGGAGCCAAGGATGATGTTGTTCCACAGACACACACACAAATTCAAAATGACAGCGCCCAGGACGGCTTCAAAGCGTCTACGCACGGAGAATGCACAGCTAGCGCTCTAGTAATTTTAATATAGCTCTATGGTATAGCCAAATGTTTGGTTAAGCAGTGATCATTATATCATCATTATTATTAATTATTTATTTAGCCATAATAAAAACAGGCAATACAAAAAGAACAGTACAAAACAAAATACCCAGATTAATAATGAAGTATGCCAAGCAAACAAAGAGCGCCTGAACGGTTTTCAGGAGGTCACCGGTTCGAATCCCCCTCCAGTCTATTTTTCTTTGTTCACCTTTCAATGATAAAATAAACGTTAGCGGAAAATCCACTTTGTTTTGTTCCATTGTAAATGGACAAGTTTCAATGGACAAACAGTTCCAGAAACCTCGTATCTTTTTTGCAAACCTCTTCTTTTTAATGTGATCTTGTTTGGTTGGTGTCTCATCTTCTGCCGATGTCCTTCCGCTCCCTCGTCTCCACGGAGACACAATTTCCTCCTTCCTGAACGCTTCTAAAACTGTACCCACTCCATTGTCTTGCAGCGTCGAGTCGTACAAGGTTGTTGTGGAAGTTACGGACATGTCTAAACTTGCAAGTCACGATTTGAATAGTCATTAACAAAGTCCTTCCACTGTTTACTTTATAAAACCGGAGACTGAACTGCTTTGGGAGTTCAATACACCCCTCCTTCCCACGCACCCACCCTCCTTCCTGTTATGACCAGTTTTCTCTGGCTATAAATATCATATTCAGTAGTCACTTGGGACAAGAGGCTATTTGCCAGTTAGTGGCCAGTTTGTCCAGCCAGGGTATCATCTGTGTTCCGTGTAATTCGTGTGAAAGAAAGGCCTCCTTTATGCAGATCAGTGTTTTTTCCACTTGGATTGACAACTTTGTTATTTGCATCGTTGACAGCGCTTGTTTACCAAAGTTTCTTCTCTTTTGTGTTTGATGTTGTGATATGAAGGTAGGTTCATCCAGCATGTACAAGCTCTGAAGCTCTAATGCTACAGTGCACCTATTATAAAGTGATTGTGAAGAGTACAATGTATTGTCTGGCTCTGTAAAGCCGGCAGGATTATGACATTGCAAAATTACAGAAGAGGAATTAATAGTAAGGTCAAACTGTCTTCTGTTTGTTAATATGAGACATGCATCAGCAGGCATTTAACCATCTGGCTATGGCTTGGAAAATAAACAATTACATTGGAAGCGGCTAGAGCCCTACCATAGGCATGTGGGTAAATTCAAGCCGCAGACGTGTTTCTTGGACGTGGCTTATGATTCAGTTGGATTGTATTTTGTAATAATTTGTATTTAATAATAAGCTGCATTATATAGCGCATTCATTGTGAATCAAAGATTCCTCAATGTGCTTTACAAAAAAAAACTTGTATTTGTACAACCTTGCACAACCGACATCTATAGGCAAATGTTGAACCCCCAATTTTAAGAGGGGCACAAATATCACTTATTTCTTCATTTTTGAACAAAGGTTCAAACAAGAATTTGCCAACGTTTCGCGCTGCATCTGGTGTTATTCTTCAGCTGGCTTTTTTTTTTATTACAGAGTATACATGTACTGTACATAAGAAAAATCACTGAAACATTTCTCAGAATGAAAGACGTTTGTATTTAAAATGGTGGCATATTATTTTTGGTCAGAATTTTAAATTTTGCACTATAATTTTTGTTCCTTTCAGATTTCTGTGAGGTTGTAAAAAGTCGGTGGACGTCATCGCTCTCTATGTGTCCGCTGTTGATGGGATGATCACCACGGCTACCATGGCAGCAACCACAGCGGGGGTCCGGTTCTCACCTCACACCTACGACAAAGTCACCAAGGCCAAAGTGACGTTGGAGAACTTCTACACCAACTTGTGGTTCCAGAAAGAAGAGCGACTAAACAGGTAATTAATTATGTATACGAGTAATAAACTGCAGCAAACTTGCTCATCATCCAAAATAATGACCTGAAATGTATAAAATGTCAAGGAGTTTCATGTACATGTGAGGGAGCCTGACGTTTCGATCTTAGCAGGATTTTTCTCAAAGGCTAAACGGTCAGAGTCAGGAGGGCCTGACGTTTCGATCCTAACAGGATCTTTCTCAAAGGCTGCGTTCGAGCGAGCTACTCGTGTTAACACGAGTATACTCCTGAGCGCTCGAACGGCCGGAGTACGACACTCGGGTCAGCGAGAGTATACTCTCCATCGTTGGGGAGTATACTCCTGCACCGGAGAGTATTGCGCGCGCATCACACTCGTGTTACCGGGAGTAACCGCTCGAACGCAGCCAAAGGCTAAATGGTCAGAGTTACAAACTCTTTGTAACTTAATATCAATCGTAGGACTTTTGATGCATTGAAGCCCTACATGGGATGGGTCCCCTACGATGGGTTATCCTTCGCAACTCGAGTTCCGATCGATCGAGGGCTTCGTGAAATTGACCCCAGGATCTTTCTCAAAGGCGAAATGCTTGGAGTTACATGTAGGAGGGTCTGACGTTTCCATCCTAGCAGGATCTTTCTCAAAGGCTAAATGGTCAGAGTTAGAAGGGCCTGACGTTTCAATCCTAGCAGTTTCTTTCTCAAGGGCTAAAGGCTAGCCTTTGAGAAAGATACTACTGGCATCGGAACACCAGGCCTCGTAACTCTGAGCAGAAACGTTTAGACTTGATCGCTAGATTTGAAGCTTACGCACGATTCATTCGAGTCAGAATATTGTGTTTCAAAGTATGATAGACCACAAGTGTCAGAATGAGACCATCGTACACATGGATGTCGGTAACGTTCTGTATGTACACTACACGTATCCTTATTTAAAATTATTTTCATAGACTCTTTCGCAGATTGCCAGCAAATGGAATTTTTTGTACAAAACTGTACCACTATCTATCTCTCAATACATCCTCATACATGTAGGCTCACTTCCACCGTACACTTCCCTAAGTACATTTATTTATATAGACTGAAAATAAGTTTTAACCCTCATGAGTCACGGTCGCAAACACCTGAAGAAATTTCTGTGGTCAGTTTGTCGTCCTGTCGCCCACGGTAACAGCCATCTTAACTTGACATCTGGCCCACATGTGAAGCCTTGATTGATTTTTCAAACACAGCTGGAGACATCCGTTCAATTCCATGTACTTTTTTTTTTTCATCTCTTGGTCAGCATGAAAACTTAAAACTTACCACAGGCAGGAAGAAATCTGGCTACAATAACAACACATTTTTATTTTAATTTTCATGTATAATTAAAAAAATGTATTATTCATTTTATTATTTCCTTATGTTCAATATTGCAGCAATTGTGCACACGTGGACCAAACAGTTTCCTTTTCAGGAAATTTGAAATGCATTTATAGTAATTTGTTCTCTAGAGATTTCCAGATTAAACTGTATCAATTCAATGTTTTGGGTTTTTGGCCATGCATTTGGAACTAGACAAAAAAAAACATTAAAAAACTGGAAATAGGTTTTGTAGAATTCTACTTAAAATTTGTTCTTTTTGAGGTCATGTAGCCTGAGGAGTTTTAGGACATCTTTTAGACACCATACTTGCTGTTTTTAGGCACACTTGGTTGGATTTCTCAAAAATACTAATCTCAGCTGACTTTTCAATATCACCATGATTATTTGCATATGATGACATCACACTTTCCTTATTGATTCAGATCCTCATTGATTTTTAAAATTGACCCCTGATTCATTTCCAGGTTTTGTAAAAAGTGTTGCAACTTGAACATTTAAAAAATCAGACCCCGTTATTCCCATTTGAAGCCACTGTAAAAACCCTGTACCAAAATGCTGGCACGAAGCCTTGCTGTTCCAAATTGGCTCGCTTCCAAATTTGGATTTTGGTTGTCAATAGGTTGGTCCCGCTCCTTAACCAGCTAGGAGAACAAGAAATTCATTTTCCCTTTGGGTTTAGACCCTGCAGTCTGTCAATCAACCTTTCATACATATGGATCATGTTTTGATTAGCTTTTCATCAAGTGTATCCACACATACTGTACCTGTGTATGTTTCGCCTATAGATTCAATTCGGCATTCAGGTAGCAAACTGCTGGGCTGTCTGACCTTTGACCTTTTCCATTTGTGTTCTTTTATGGAACAGAGGAGACAGGTACCCACGATGACTGGTTTTGTTGCCCCCGTGCTCTCCAGCATCAGTCAAACTGGCTCCCTGCCAAGTACCTATCCAACAGTTGGAGAAGAAACACTATTAACTGCGTCAGATATGCTAACGGAAATTTTATTTTGTTTTAGCGGAAGTGGCTGTTTTCCATGAAAGTCTGTTATGAAATGAATTTCCGTTTTACTGCCCTTAAGAAACTACAAACCAAAATAAATAGCAGGAACTTTATCAGCTTCCTGAATGTAGGCAGATTGTGGAATGATTATGTCAGTTTGTCATGTGGCACCAGAAACTGTTGGCAAGAGCCAAGCAGATTCAGAATTGAGATGGATACTGCAAATTACACATCAACTATTGTCTTTTAGCCTTTGACAAAGATCATCAGGGCCTCCTACATGTATTTTGACCATTTAGCCTATTTATGCCTAAGCTGAGAAACACACTGCTAGGATCCAAATGCCAGGCCCTCCTAACTCTTAAGCATTTAGCCTTTGAGAAAGATCCTTCTCCGATCAAAACATCAGACCCTCATACAAGCATTTAGCCTTTGAGAAAGATCCTGCTTGGATTGAAACGCTTGGCCATCTTGACTCTGAGTAGCTAGCACTGTATAATAATACCGGCAATATGGTTTTATATGCTTAAATGACATGTTAAAAGAGAGTTCTGAAGATTTTCAGGGTTTCAAGACAATATAATTTTTTTGCCAAAGAAATTACTGGACCAACTATTATTGATTATTATTGATCAAAGCAACTCTCCTCTCATTTTTTTTTTAAAGAGTCAAAACATTTTTTTTTAAAGAGTCACAAATCCAAGGTTTGTAGGCCATCAAGAAGTATTGTTGCACAGTGCAAATGATACAAAGTTCTGTTGATTTCACTGCATTTGTTGTCCACATAAAAATGTACAATGTATCATCATACAATATGAAATGTCGAACCAGGTGATATCCAAAAAGTTCACCACACTCGAAGATGTTCCGTCTGATGCCTGGATTTTAAATTGAGAAGTGAAACATTGACCTTAAGGCTCGTTACGTTGGATCCGGTTTGCACACCGCCGGCTCCCTTGAAACAGAAAGCCGATACTGACTGGCAGAAACCGTCTGTGTGTGGGCGAGGCAAAGCGAGGCAAATGCACTGCAAACATAATACCTCTTGACCTGACGCTGAGATGTGAGGATACCTTGGTGTCATTGACTCTATATTGAACACTCGTTGGTTGGTGCTAGATGAGAAAGATGTGACCTGGCCGTAAGGAATGTGTCAGATTAGATCAACACAGATGAACACCTTCCAGGCATTTTAATATCATAGTGTGTGTTTTTCATGAATATTAGGAATTGTTTTGATGAAATCTTCTGTCCTTTATTTTACATGTATACCGAGCCCATGATAATGCACTATAATAAGTACATGTACATCACATGTACAGCCTGTACATTTATAACAATGAACATGTACATACTGTATATTTATACAAATGTATGTTACATGTACACGACATGTACATATAGGGTGGATTTTACAAAACACTCTGATTAATCTTAACTTTGAGTTGTCAATATCACCATGGTGATTTGTATTGTGACATCATACTAAAGCAAAATTATAAGTGTTTCACGAATTATAAAATTACCAGTAATCTTAGTGGTTGGTGAAATTGGCCACTGTACACATGTATGCAAACGTGCAAATTTTCATGCATATTATAATTTTGTATAGGCCTACTGTACATGTAAATGAATTTTGCAGTATGGCAAAATTATTTTGGTGCCGAGTAACTGGTTTCCAGCCCAGTCATGGGTAGTGCAGAGGCTGTGTCCATGAGCAAGACAATTGTTTCTTGTTAACGGGAATAGATGGGTAAGCAGAGATTACAGGGTTTCAACATTCAAGGAAGATAATTGGGCTCAGTGACCTGGGAAAATATGGTGACTTTAAGATTTGTTTTGCAACATACCCTTCAGTTACAAAATATTATGTAGTAACTAGGGCCTGTTTGTTTTATGAACGCGATCACTGATCCTGACTGCAAAGGCTGCTCCGAATCCCATGTTAGCGTATCCTGCTTGCGACGTAGATAAAGATCAAATATGGTGACCAAGATCCGTGTCGAAGCAAACAGGCCCCATGCAAAGAAAGTCACATTATTATATGTACAGGTATGCGTAGGATTGATTATACATGTATTAAAATAGCCTAACTGTTCCTTGTTTCTTTTTTTTTCCACCCACAGATTAAGAAAACTTGAGGAGTCAATCTCAGGGCTTTCTGAGGAAGAGGTAAATATAGCATTTTATGTGTCATTTACGAACATTTTTTTCAATTTTAATGAAAATTATAATTCAATTGAAGTAATCAATGTTATATTTTGTTTTGTTTCAATATCATTATAATGATACCTTATAATGATAATTTTACCTTAACATTTTGAAGCAACAAACATTTTTTTGCTTCAAAATAATTAGCTGTTCCGACATTTCCGATGTCGGAACAGGTTTAGTTTTCGTTCTGGTTTTTATTATTATTATACCTTCGCACTTTTTGCTTCCATAGCTTTGTGTGATAAGTTTGTTTATTCCTAATCTTTTATAATCTTTTTCTGGTAAGCTTATATGTGGTATCTTATGAAAGCTTATAAGCTGAAGTTAATCCTAAGACTGAGTTTGTTAAAAATCTTAATTAATTAGCCACGTGACAGTCATTTGAATATTTAATTAGTAAATTTTGTTCGCAGTATATCTTGAGAACGGCAAATGCTACGGACATGATTCTTTTTGCAAAAGCTTTGTTATATCATGTAGTTGTGCATGCTGTCACGAAATTTAGTGTGACGTCATCATGACGTCATCAAAAAAGCTTATTTTTGATTAGCAGTATATCTTGAGAACGGTAAGTGCTACGGTAATGATTCTGTTTGCAAAAGCTTTGTTATATCATGTAGTTGTGCATGCTTCCACAAAATTTACCATGACGTCATCATGACGTAATCAAAAATCTGATTTAAATGTTAGCAGCATATCTCAAGAACGAAAAATGCTATGGTAATGATTCTTTTCATAAAAGCTTTGCTGCATCTTGTAGTTGTGCATTGCTCCGAAAAATGAACATGATGACATCATGACGTCATCAAAAAGGCAAATTTTTTTTGTTTGCAGCATATCTCAAGAATGACAAATAGTATGGTAATGATTTTTTTTAAAAGCTTTGTTATATCATGTACATGAGTATGCTACCATAAAATAGACTGTGACGTCATCATGACGTCATCAGAGCTTATAAAGCTGATTAAATAAGTCGGAACAGCTCCGTGTTCGTCCACGAACACTTAAATGTCTAGTTACAGTTGTATTTGTAATGCCTCCTGATTATCATTTTATCTGAACCCTAACCCTCTACACATACCGCACAAGACAAAAGCTGCTTACCACACACTACCACAGTCTCCACAGGAGAAATGGATGATAAACCAAACATTATTACACAAACCACACTGTGTATTGTGGTATTCAGGAGGGTTAAGTTTAGAATTATCATTACATTAAAAAAAAAAGAAGTTGAATGAAAATAGAGATATTCTTCTCAGATTTCAATCTTAAATCACAAACTGACAAATACATGTACTGTATCTTGATCCTTCAATGCAATGAGCAGCCTCCCTCAGCCAAAACTATACGTTTATATTACATGCAGTAACAGTAAAATAGGCTACAGTAATGTGAAGCCATGACATTTGGACAATTCTTGGTAAACATGTTTTGACGACCGACTTATAAAAATCATGACCTTTAGGCTGCAATCGCACTTTGCTGATAACATACACAAAGGAATCTACGTCATGTGTTTTGGTTAAAGCCCCATTACAGAATAGCCCCTGAATGCATGTATAGGCATGAAAAGCTCAAATCTTGTATTTATTACGCTCTTGTTTATACTTTGTACTTTTGTTAATGGCATTTTGGGGCACGGTCCAAGTTTTTCCCATCTGCTTATTTTGGAGTGTTGCTTAGCAACCAATGTTGTGCTTATTGTACAACATTTTTTGTCATAATTCTGCTTTAGCAGTAATCTCTGGAAAAAGCATCGCGCTGATATTCAGCGCTTAGCCTAAAATAATTACATGTACATTCTTGTACTTAAAAATATTAACCCTAACCCAGCATCTATCACACCCGATGAGCTGCTTACCACACATTACTACAGTCTCTATTTAAAGCTTATATTTACATGTAAATGTTAATCCTAACTCTCTGCACCTACCTACTGTATCACACAACATAAGTGCTGCTTACCACACATTACCACTGCCTTTGAAGCGCAGGACTGGATCATAAACCATGTGTTACCGCAAAAAAAAAACATGCTGCAGTGTTTTGTGGTATTCATGATACTGTACTGGTCACGCTTACCACATAAAAGAACCACACTGTTGTTTATTGTGATATTGAGCTAAGGTGGGTTAGGGTTAAAGTAATGTAACAATTCACATGCATGTATGGTCACTATGATGAGTGTCCAAACAATGCCTTCAAGGTTTCTCGCAAAGTTCCTAATATTTCCTCTACCATGTCTACAGTTTCAATATGTAACATACATGTACATAGCACAAAAACTTCATCACTATCTAGCCATGCTACAACATGCATGAAAACTCACCCAACCCTTGGTTCCAGGAAGATGTAAAAAAAAATTTCGAGCCCTGGGTGCCAAAGTGTCTGTGATTGTCGCCCAATTAATTACGTCTAGTTGCAGCAGTTGCTAGATCGTGCGCATGAACAATCAAGGCCCAGGTCAAGGTTTTGATAGGAAAAGAAAACACGCACAGACACACCTGATACACGTTTGTCCGTATCTGTCGAAAATAAGCCACGCCCATCAAGAAGGAAAATAAGAGCAGAATACAGACATGATGTTCATGAAGGTTAAAGCAACATACCGTACATTTTGCTACACTAAGTATTCTTCGTATTTATAATACATACGTACGTACATACATGTACACAGTATTAGCAAGGATAGGAATACAGTGTACATGTACAGTATGTCATTCGTATTTAATTTGGCTTGGCCTGGCAAATGGAGGTCGATCCGTACTGTACACAACATATTTGTGATACACGTGTGCAATACCTGTACCAAGCCTTGAATTTAGCCGAGGCCATGACCTTCGTTGCCCTGGTTCTTGGCCTTCGTGCCCCCCTTCAAATGTTTCCATAGACATTATGATTTTCCTATGGAAGTGCCCCTTGCAATGGAAAGGATCCTTTTCAGAACCAAATTCAAGGCATGCTGTACACTGTACATACCGGTACATATTTCAGATCAAGTGATTGGATCAGCATATGATGTCCAAAAACAGCAAACAGCATGTCCAAAAATATCCCAAAATTGCTCTGGCCATTTAACATGTTAAAAACCTTTATCACACATAAAATATGTACATGTACATGTATGTGCATATGTACACATGTACAGTACATGTGTTATAAAGCCTTCGACAGTTCGATAAAGATCCTGCTAGGATGGAAACGCGTCAGGCCCTCCTAACTCCAAGCATTTTATAAAATTCAGGTCATTTTGGCTGATGAGCTGTTTGCAGCAGTTTATTACTTGTAATAATAATAATAGGTATTTTACAGCGCCTTATGCAAAACCTCAAAGCGCTTTACAACGCACATACACAAAAAACATGTAAAGTGTACATTTTGTATGCATGCATATGTACATTTTTTCCTATAACGTGAAAGTGTGCATCGTGTACATGTACAGGGCACACGATGACTACACGATGCACACTTTCACGTTATAGGCAAAAATTTACATACTGTACATGCATACAACATGTACACTTTACATGTTTATTGCTTCCTTTTCTGTGTAATCTCTTTGAATAACATACTGATAGAGCTGTATATTCAAGCAAGAATTATTTCCTCAGTAGAAGCGTGACAAAAATACTTTTTTTGTTGAAATTTGAATACTTTTTTTCTGTGACTGTGAAAATATCAGATCCTCCCAATATGATATGTTTCATGTTGTAAATTCACCTTGAAAAAATTATCTAAAAATCGTGGGTCCATGATTTAAAAAAAGAAGTTCACAACTTTTCCTCCTGAATTTAATACATAAATATGACGGCATCTCATTTATTTTTCATAACATTTATGATTCTACATGTACACATGCCAGATTTTAATGAACTGAACAGACTATTTCCATCTCTTCTCAGTAATATAATATTTATGATATTTGTATTGAACCCATAGCCTGCATAGACCAATACATGTACATCACACTTCTCAAACTGGTTCCCTCACACATCCCCTTTCTATTGTATAGGTATACTGGAGCAGGATACCAGTTGAGTTATATGTAACTTGATACAAATCACAATCAATAAAGTACAACCTTGGGGAAATGGAGCTCAAAATGTGACGTGTTTGTTCAGGTTTTTGCAGCAGAAAAATCAGTGCATACATTACATACATGTACCAGAATGCATGTATAGTGTATGTCTCGGTTTTCCATGATAAAACATTGTCATGCTTATCATGCTTATAGAGTTACAACTTACATGTAGGAGGCCTAGGTTTCGATCCTAGCAGCATCTTTCTCAAAGGCTTTTGAGAATAATCCTTCTAGGATCGAAACGTCAGGCCGTCCTAACTCCAAGCAGTTATTTTAAGTCATTATTTTTGTTGATGAAAAGGGCAGTTTATTTTTAGATACATTTTTTAGAAAAATTAGAATTATTTTTGATGCATACATGTATTTATTTGGCTTTTCATTCCTTAGATTGTCATTAGTGAATGGTGCTCTTGCACTTTACTCTAACTTGTGCAAATACACAATGTACGCTTTATTTTGTGGTATGATTATTAATGATGTAGATACTGTACCTATTATTCTTTAATTTTTGTAGTAACATTTTTTTGCCTCCGATTTATTTTGACCAGAAACGAGAGAAAAGAAGTCAGCATGCGCTCAAAGAAACAGAGTTCCTGCGGCTGAAGAGGTCGCGTCTCGGGGTCGACGACTTTGACTCTATCAAGGTCATAGGTCGTGGGGCCTTTGGCGAGGTTCGACTTGTACAAAAGAAAGACACGGGCCACATATACGCCATGAAGATACTCAGGAAAGCTGACATGCATGAAAAGGAACAGGTAAAGGACTGACACAAGTCTAAGGACAAAATACATGAGCTGTATATTATACCTATTGTGTGACCAGTGTTTATATACCATCACGTGATATATAATAGGTATTTTGTCATCTCATTTGGCACAGAGCAGCGGTGAAAATGGGCAAAGAAGAATGTGGATGTTATAATAGTCTTCTTTGCTTGTTTCTACTGCTGTTCTGCACCAAATGAGATGACAAAATACCGACTACAAGTAACGTGATGGCAGGTAAATATTGGTCGCACAACTGCTTAAAAGCTGCCAATGTTTTAAAAGTGGAAGGTTTCTTTTTAAGGAAAATGCTAATTGTTTTGTGCGGCAATTCTACAGGCAACAGTTTGAAAGTTTGGTCTACAGAAGTATTGATCGTAAATAAGCAAACTCCTTGACACTTGAGCCCCATCTTCCTTAACGGTTTCTCAGCAAAGTGGAATATATTTGTACATTGCCTGAATAAGATGCAGGGTCAACATGGTCAAGTTCACATGGTAACAGACTGACATTTTCACAACCTAGGGTCTAGGGATAAAATACTGAGCACTTTTCCATTACAACACCCATCTCGTCAGTGATGTGAACAAAAAATGAAAGGTAGTCTTTCATTAAACTAATAAATGTTTCTTTTCTCCCCTACCCTGGGGTACAGGTGGCACACGTGAGAGCAGAGAGGGACATACTGGTGGAGGCAGACAATCCCTGGGTCGTCAAGATGTACTACTCATTTCAAGATCCTCACAATCTCTACTTAATCATGGAGTTTTTACCAGGAGGTGAGCCCAGACTCTAAACCCAACCTCTTATTACAATCAAGGTGAAAACTTCTGACGTTTTTATGGACTTCGTGGATCCGTCTGACAGGTGAATTTAAATTATCTCTCTAGGTGACATGATGACGCTACTTATGAACAAGGAGACGTTGTCGGAGGAAGCAACTCAGTTCTACGTCTCAGAAACCATCCTAGCCATCCATTCCATCCACAAATTGGGCTTCATTCATCGAGACATCAAGCCCGATAACCTATTACTGGACCCAAAGGTAGGCGGGAATCCAATGTAGTGAGCTGATATGTAGATTTGCTTATGAATATTCAAAGAGGTTTGATTATCTAATCATTGTTTGTTGTGTGGTTACTGGTAGGGTCACATCAAACTGTCTGATTTTGGTCTCTGCACGGGACTGAAGAAGGCGCACAGAACAGACTTCTACCGGGACCTGTCTCGAGCTCACCCCAGGGACTTCTGTAAGTATCCCCACCCTGGCCCCCCTCCCCTTATACCTCCACCCCTTCCTGAACCAACTCTCAGCCCAGAGAACTGCCAAGCCGTAAGGCTTTGCTAAGCACAGCAACGTTTTGCTTGTCAAAACACAAGTTATCAACCATGATTCCACGTACAGAATACTTGGTGTCATCACAAATCTCTGAACTTGATAACGTATCATATATCGTCTCTTGATGATGACTTGAGCAGGCTAGTCGAAACATTGAAACCTAACCAAAAGTGCGATGAAATAAGAAGTGCTAGAGTCCGAACTAATGTTGTTTCTTCAAACCGATCCACATTGCATCTCGTATACCGGTAATTAAGAAGCCAAGTGTTTGATGGCTCATGATATTGGTTTAAAATGTAGTGATGTTTCAACTGCAAACTGCTAGCCTCAAGCTAACATTGCTACCTTTCAGCCAACATAGTAAGCCATGGAATACTTTATACCATCTTACCATTTGTCCTCGATGAACAACCTCTCTCTCATTATTATTATTTATTTCTGGTAATGACACCAAGGATTCCTCAAAAGTGCCCTAGGCATTGTAGCTCGAAAGCCTGATTGAACCTTTTATGAAAAGAAGATGAGAAGAAGATACAGTTTTAGAGGTGGGAGGAAAACCCCAGAGTAATAATCTGGGTAAAACCCACAGAATCAGGTAGGGACTGAAAACCCAATCCACTTGTGAACCGAGCTGGACTTGAACCCGGTCCACAGAGGTGAAAGGCGAGGAAAGAACCGCTACGCCAACCTGACTCTCTCCTAGTATATGATATAATTTTTTTTACAAAGCGTCTCTGTACAGCTACGCCTGCCTCCTGCAGTGTTGTAGTAGAGTGATGCCTATGAGCCACAAGATGAAGCTCGCTCCTCATTAGGACAAAATAATTCATTAGTATCTTATCTCTGAAACTCGCTGATTTCTTGCAGCAAGCATCAAGCCCATGGACTCCAAGGATTCTAAGCGGAAGATGGAGAGTTGGAAGAAAAACAGGAGAGCTCTGGTAAGCACGAAGATAAAAAAAATTTCGTACTTCATGACAATATGACTCTTTGTTCAAAACACAACAAGCCTGGGAGAATGAAAACAGGGCATCGTATGAAACCAATACAGACAGAAAACTCTGATCCTCATCTTATCAATGATGGGGTCGATTTCACGAAGCCCTTCGATCGATCGTAACTCGAGTTACGATTGATAACTCATCGTATCTTACGTTGGGCTGCAATGCATGACAAGTCCTACTATTGATAGTAAGTTACGATGAGTTTGGTGAAATCGACCCTAGGTCATGTAAAACAAGCAATACCCCATGAAAGATTGAAACAAAGCCAAATGCAAGCGCTTTGAAGAAAGGTAGAACATTTGAAGCTGGCTCGAGTGCCTTGACACATGGGGTAGTTTACAGGAAATCAGTTCCAGGCAGTTTTCTCCACTTGAGGAGAAGAAAATGTCAGTGTTCAGATACTTTTCTGGTGCTTGCTTGACAGTTTTGAAAAGTTTCTTATGCAAAAAGTGCAGTTTGTTTCTTCCAAGATGCAGTTAGAATCCCCTCGTTTTGCAAGTTTCTTATGATGGTGACTTGCTAAAGGCTTCGAGAGTTATCGTCATCAACGAACCACTTGCGTTGAATTGCTAACTGACGATTTCACTGTTTTTGTTGTCTGCATGAAATGACAGGCCTATTCCACAGTGGGCACTCCGGACTACATCGCTCCTGAGGTCTTTGTCCAGACCGGCTACACCCACGTCTGCGATTGGTGGTCGCTAGGCGTCATCATGTACGAGATGCTGATTGGCTATCCTCCGTTCTGCTCTGAGACGCCCCAGGAGACCTACCGAAAGGTCATGACCTGGAGGGACACGTTGCAGTTCCCTGAGGAGGTGCCGATATCCAACGAAGCCAGGGACATGATTCAAAGGTATCCATTACTCCTCTGTGGTAACTCTCCTCAGAGTAAGGAGGGTCTGATGCTTCGATCCTAGCAGGATCTTTCTCAAAGGCAAAATGGTCAGAGTCAGGAGGGCCTGATGTTTCGATGCTAGCAGGATCTTTCTCAAAGGCTAAACAATCATAGTTAGGAGGGCCTGACATTCCAATCCTAGCAGGATCTTTCTCAAAGGCTAAATGGTCAGAGTTAGGAGGGCCTGATGTTTCGATCCTAGCAGGATCTTTCTCAAAGGCTAAATGCTCAGAGTTTAAGGAGGGTCCAACTTTTCGATCCTAGCAGGATCTTTCTCAAAGACTATGCTCAGAGTTAGGTGGGCCTGTCATTTTGATCCTAGCAGGATCTTTCTCAAAGGCTAAATGGTCAGACTTAGGTCTGACGTTTCTATCCTAGCAGGATCTTTCTGTCATTATTGTCAGTCATTCTTACTGTCATTCTTGTTCTCTGTTCAGGTTCTGTTGCGACAGCGAGCACCGGATCGGTCGCAACGACGTGGAAGAGATCAAAGCCCACCCTTTCTTCAAGGGCGTGGACTGGGAGCACATCCGGGAACGCCCAGCCGCGATCCCCATCACCGTCAAGAGCTTTGACGATACCTCTAACTTTGACGAGTTTCCCGACATCGAACTGAAACCAAGTGAGTTTAACCAGTCGTTGTTATAATGTGACTGATCGATGTATGTCGTTGAAAAACAGGGTAGCTCCCCAAATGCCACGTGATTGTCTTGCTAAGCAAAGACCACTAATCTCAAGCTGAATTGTGACGAGTCCACATTTGACAAATTAGATGTCTTAAGAAACAAAACAGCTGTAGCTGCAGTACCGTAACCATTAATAGACCCTTCTGGCCTGTCAATCAAACTGTGCGCATTGACAAATACGGGCGACTCACAATAGTGCGCCACCATGAGTTTGCAACACGTTGGACAATCACAGTACGCAGAATTGATTTTATCGACAAACTGGGAAGATGCGCAGTTTTTTGACAAATTGGCCCATGCGTTGCAAAACTCTTGGAGGCGCACTGTTGTGAATTGCCAGTATTGGAAGACATGGAAAGCCATTCCCTCGGTCAAACTCGGTCACATACGATATACAAATCATGCGGAATTTCGAAGGCGGGGCTTGAGAGCAAAGCCGGAATGGTCCAATCAAACACGGCCTTATAATCCACTTTGATGTTTCTGACTCGCTAATACTCCTCTCAACCAATGACAACCACAGATAGGCTTTACGTTATCTCTTTAGTTTCAAGCTAATTTGCATACTGCTCTTCCAACAGTTGCCCCTCCTCCCCGGGAAGGCGAGGAGAACTACAAAGACTGGGTCTTCATCAACTACACGTTCAAAAGGTTCGAGGGACTGACCCAGAGGGGGGTCCCGCAGAGACCGCCAGCTCAGTTCATCACGCGGCAACTGGAACAAGACAAAGGGATGTAGCTCTCTCTCTCTCTCTGAAACCGTTAAGTCCAACGATTTTCGCTTTGCTTTGTCGTTTTCTTTTGTGTTTTTTAAAACTGCAGTGACTTAAGCAACGGAATAATGCAAGATTTATAGCTTTCTCATAACGTGTTTGGTTCTATGGGCAAGCACCCCTCAATTCGCGAATGGAATGACCCATGCCTTACATTATTTATTTACTTAATTGATCAGTTCACTGCCCAAAGAGGGGAAAATGTATGTAGCCTGCTTGTGTGTGCATATTAGAATTGTATAGAAAAAATAAGAAGAAATTGTACATTTTATATTAACTGTTTTGGGGAGGATTGTAAACCTGTATGGCTCATGGAGTATGGGGGCCATTTTTTGTCTTTTGTCTGGTATCTGGGGCCTTTTCCAAACCCTGGCTCAGGCTCTGGCTCCGGCTCCGGCTCTGGCTCGGGCTCTGGCTCCATTTCGTTAATCCATTCTAAAATAATGGGTATCAAAATATGGGCTTTTGCTTGCGGTTTGGAAGTGGATTCTTTGGTTTGAAAAGGAAAACATCGTTTCAGCTTCAATGAAAAACCACAACCTATATTTTCAGCACATGGATGACAGAGCCGGAGCCTGAGGTGTAACCGAGGTTTGGAAAAGGCTCCTAATGAAACTAACAACTTCACTTCTGGGTTTCCAGGGTGCTAGGTACTCTGGTTCTCCTATGTATTCCTGGTTCAGAGACTTGGGTTCCTGCCTTCTAGATGGTTAAAGTTCTAGGTTCCTGAATTCAGGTTTCTTACGGTTCCAGCGGCCGATTTCACAAAGCACTAAGATTAATCTTAAAATGTGAACCAATCTTTATTGCTAGGCAAAGTGTGATGTTGCAATACAAGTCACTATGGTGATTCTGGCTTGCAACTCATCTTAACAATAATCTTAATGCTTCGTGAAATCCTGCCTAGGTTTCCTGTGGCCGATTTCACAAAGCACTAAGATTGTGTGTGAATTCATCTTAATTGCTAAGCAGCATGATGTCACAATAAAATTCACTATGGTGATACTGAACAACTCATCTTAAGATTAATCTTAGTGCTTTGTGAAATCCAGCCCTTGCTCCAGATGCTAACAGTAGGTACCTTTGTTCTGCTTTTGATTCAAGAGTTCCAGGTTAAAGAACTCAGATTCCTACCTTCTGGATGACCAAAGATTCCTGGACTCCGGTTTCTTTAGGTTCCAAGTTCTTAGTTCCCGGGTTCCAAGGTGCTACCTTTCATGTTACAGATGTTGGAGTTCTTGGTCATACGTTCCATTGTCCTTGGTTCTCTGCTCTTGGGTTCCCGGTTCTAAGTTCTTTTGTCCAGTTATTCTAGGTCCTGCCGCTCTAGTTTCATGAGCTCGAGGTTCCGGTCTTCTGGATTCCTTGGTTCTAGGATCTTGGGTTTGAAGTCCCTGGATCGATGTCACCAAACGCATCATAACTTACTATCAATCACAGGACTTATGATGCATTGCAGCCCCATGTAGAAGTGGAAGGATACGATGGGTTTTCCTTCGTAACTCGAGTCACGATCGATTATAGGGCTTCGTGAAATCGACCCCCTGTCTCTTAGGGGCTACATACAGGGACATTGTACATTATAAAACCGTATCAGTTTCAGGATTTTAGACAAGGGTTTCAGTCAAATATTATATCTGCAGATGCGTTTTGTTTGTAGACTTATCATTTCAATGCTGCTTCCTAGTTTAATTTTGTTTTTGTCTAAAGAGGCTCAGTGTTTGCCCCTTTTTTTCCTGTTGTGTGCAATAAAAAGCTGACGTGGCCTATTATTGAGTGTATTCCCAGGCGTAGTCGGCAAAAAATTTAGAAACTTGACAGATTTCTCAGAAAAGTATTGCCTACAATGGCCTACTTTTTTTCTGTGAAACCTGTGAAAGTTTGGTAGATGGTGTTTTGTAGTCTTCATGCATCAAGCTAATACTTGTATTTTACTGTATATTCCATTTGGTCATAACCTGATGCATCTAACAAGCATACAATTATTAATCCAGAAGAACCGTTTGTTTTGTATGGGGCTTGTCGGCCATCTTTGTCGAGGTCCCCAAAATGTGCCATAAGGATACTGCAAAAAGTTGGACATTGGTGAATTTAGGACAGTTGTAAGCCGAAATGCCCAGAGTTGAGGGTAAAACATGCTAAATTATCGCTGTTAGGAGTTGGCATTTTCACACAAATTTCTTATATAACTCTTCTGGACTTCAGTCTTTTTTTTTTAGAGGAAATCCGGATATTTGTAGTTGTCGCGTCGATTACAGCAAACTCGAGAACTTTTCTTGAACTTCTTTACTTTTTTCCATTAGCTTTAAAGCTTAATATGGACATTTTTCACTTATAAGAGGAGTATTTAAACACGTTGTAACCTCTCAAAATCTCTCTAAAAATATCTTGAATATTTTTAGATTGTATTTTGTCGTTTATGTTTTCATCCTTAAGTTAGGAATGCCAAGGGTCTGCCTGTCTAAAAATAACGCCTGGTTATGAAACCAAAGAGCCCAGATGCACCTGGTTTATATTTAGAAGCTTGTTTGTTTTTCTTGGGTCCGATGACAGCATATAAAGTCAATTCCTCACAGGAAATGAGTCAGAGTACATGACCTGTGGTCGCCAGACTAAAATACTAGACTTGCTTGGGTTTTGCTGTGGCTGTGTTATTATACTACGATGCGTCATACTCACACTAGCGTATGCTCACCCATATTATACATGTGTGAAGGTCACCAATGTTTACAGTGGTGTGGTACATGTAGGTCTTTGACTTAAAGGGACAGTGAAGTAGTAAACCTTAAAAGGTGTTTGAAGTTTGAATATATGCAGTCATGGCATTCTTGTACCACCTTTAAATATTCCCCTAACCACCAGGGCAATAGCAGTCCCTAGAGTGCCTTTAGGGTCAAATATTCACACCATTACACCCTTAGCATATATTCTTTCTTTGACTACCAGGCGAGTAGTAGTCCCTGGTGCCCTCCCAGGGTGAAATATATAAAGCCGCTGCATCCTTGGCACCAGTTGCAAATATTCTTCTGACTACCAGGCCAATTGTAGTCCCTAGAGTGCCTTTAGGGTCAAATATACATGGCCATTACACCTTTGGCATTATTTCATAATATTGCCCTGACTACCAGGCCAATAGCAGTTCCTAGTGCCCTCCCAGGGTGACTACCAGGCCAATAGTAGTCCCTAGTGTGTATTTAGGGTCTAATATACATGGCCATTGCACCCTTGGCATAATTTCTTAATATTCCCCTGACTACCAGTCCAATAGTAGTCCCTAGTGCCCTTCCAGGGTGACTACCAGGGCAAAAGTAGTTCCCAGTGCCCTCCCAGGGTGACTACCAGGCCAATAGTAGTCCCTAGTGTGTCTTTAGGGTCTAATATACAAGACCATTGCACCCTTGGCATCATTTTATAATATTCCCCTGACTATCAGGCCAATAGTAGTCCCTAGTGCCCTCGAAGGGAGGGATATACTATAGTCTGTTTATCCATTTTGCCTTGGCTAGAAAACGTCTTGCTCAATAAAACAAGCACCCTTTAATGCCCTTTGGCAGATTTCCAGCCTCCCTTTATTAAAGGGCTCTACCACTAGGTCTAGAGAGTGAAGTAGCGTTATTTGATCCATACCCATGGAATAATGTTAGACATCATAGGCATCTCAGTGCTTAGAATATTGCATGCTCCAGAAAACTACAACCAATTTATTGTTGTTTTTGGCTAGAGCTATAAGAATTGATTTCTTCAAGGTGTTTTGCTTTCGTTTTGCTTTCTTTCGTTTTTTCCTTTTCGTTTCACTACCTCATCCTGTTTGTTTTTTCCCTCGCTTTGTAGTAATGCCTCTATTTCTCATCAGGATGTCTGTTGAGTTTGATCTTGATAAACTTTCTTTGAGGAGATTGGGGAAGTATTTCTAGTTTGTTGTTCTTTCGTTTCAAGTGCAGAATCTTTGTATGTGTAGGGCTTGTGAGTGTTTGCATCAGTTTGTGAATGTACATCACAATTTCTTGACGAACTGTTCGGAGAGAAAAAAAAATGATTGTAGTATGCATGTAGGCTGAGCTTGGTTTGACTATAGCCTAGTTGAGAGAGGTCGCCTGACCTCTGACCCGGGTCAGTAAAAGGCGACCTTTGACCTAGATTGGGGCGAGTCTATTCGGCTTTGACGCCTTGAAATCTTAACTACTGTATCATATAACTATTGATG
The DNA here is from genome assembly GCA_963971285.1 of Astropecten irregularis. NCBI lineage: Eukaryota > Metazoa > Echinodermata > Asteroidea > Paxillosida > Astropectinidae > Astropecten > Astropecten irregularis. The sequence goes on along the minus strand of OZ020251.1, from coordinate 2,500,774 downwards.
TAAAGGGTCTATCGTGAAATGATTCTTTTTGTGTGAGAATCTGGTTTATTTCCTTCACTTTGAAATTCTGTGTATGTTTGTTGGTGGTCTTAACTCCAGGGTTGGAATGTTGGACCACTTCAACTGATTTTGGCATTAAGATCTAAATTCATTTTTTTTGTGGGTATATATTCACAAATTTAACCAGTTAACCCATATTTTAAATGAAAGTGTAGTGTATATAGATTATAACTTTATTTTCTGCATGAAATACAATCTAGTTTTATTTTGATGAAAAGAAGAAATAAACAAATATTATTTGAGATTGAATTTTATTGTGGTTTTGAGAATGTAAAAGTAAGAATTAGGCAAACAAAATTCCTGTTCTTACCAGGAATATTGTTTTAGGGATATTTTGGTTCTCGGTGATTGCCGTCAATTTGCAAACTTGGTCAGAAACAACTAGCTAAACAATCATGTAACATATTTTGTATTTCATATTTAATAATAAAAAAATGCTAAAAATTAGCAGTTATATACAGCATTGCATCCATAGAGCTATATTAAAATTACTAGAGCGCTAGCTCTGCGTTCTCCGTGAGTAGACTTTTTGAAGCCGTCTGGGCGCAGTCATTTTGAATTTGTGTGCGTGTCTGTGGAACAAGAACACTTTGACTGGAATGCCTTTAGAAGAGTGTACTCTATATGCAACGCGCAAGTATGCGCGTACAGTACCTAGCACGTCTTTATGACGCATGCAATCATTGCGTGACTGAAGTGCAGAGCGTTTTCGCGCACGGCCCTAAATGAAACGCAAATTTACCGAGGGTGTGTCGGATTTCGGGCGCGTATTTGGCTTCGATGACGCACCCGTATAGAACACAACGCAGTATGCAAATGAACGTACAAAATTGTGGGATTTCCATAGGTTTGTGCACAAACATGGATGCGCCCAGCAGGCATCACTTTGTACACGGAGCTAGCGCTCTAGTAATTTTAATATAGCTCTATGATTGCATCCCAAACCCATAGTAGTTTTTAAAAGCAAGCAACTCAAAAAAACTTTATACACTTTAAACGTACATTACCAGATTTTCAATTTATTGCCTTTGGACGGATAGCCAGGTTTTTTCTCTCAAGTTTAAATTGCAAATGGTTTGTTTTGCTTTCAATGAAAAATATATAAGCAACTTAAAGGGATGGTACAGAACTGGTTTTTGCTACAAAACCGTTGCTGACAGTGAAAGCACTTTATTTAATCCATCATATACATGTACCTTAACTGACAAACCTGTAGAAGTTTGAGGTCAATCAGCCATCTGGGTCACGAGAAAATAGTGAAAACCCGTTTACACATTTCAACGATATTATGCGTTCATAATAAAACGCTTCAAAGCGATTTATTCCAATCGAAAAGTAGTTTCATTTATTTCTCAATGAATATGGCATTTCAGACAAAAACATTTCATGGGATATTTTCTCCTATCATCACCATTATACTGTGTAAGTTTTATGTGAATCTGTGATCTTGAAGTGTATTTTGTCTTAACAATTCTGATCTGTACCCTCCCTTTAAGGGCTTTTCACACGATGCAAAAAAAACTAGACAAGGATTCCCTGGTGAATCCTTGAGAAATTTTTCAAGTATGAGAAAAACTAAACTCGCAACCTTTAGCATCGTGTGAAAACAGAACACAGAATGGGAAAGAATGTGTATTCTGCCTCCTTATACTTAGTCATTTTGCTGTCACTGTCTTGAAGGGACAAATGTCAAAGATCACAATACCTTTTTGATTTGCCATTATAAGGGAGAGAAACTTTAATACCAGTCGGGCCCTGTCACTGAAAAACCAGGCCTGGGCTTTGATCAGGTTCTGTGACTTCTGTAATCCAACTCTGGTCATTGGCAGTATACCTTTAAAGCTAAATAATAGCCACGTATCAGACTTCATGTGGGCAGAATTTCAGTCTGGATAGGCCATCCAATGGCCTGGCTGTATTGATTTTAAGCAGCTCTGTTGTACTGAAGTTCAGGGCTGTCGTAAAGAAGATTTCATGTATGAAGGCACAGGCTTGGTCAGGATTTCCAACGGCTAGGTCAGACAGCTAGTTTATCTCCCTGAAACACTTACAATTTCTTACCTACACTGATATTGTTATCACTGATGCAAGCCTGAAAATATCTTTCTTATGGTATTCAACAAACAGAAGATGTTGTTCTCATGCTGTCTGTTGAAACATAAGAATGAGACAATTCACAAGATCGAGGAATAAGTCAATTGCCTGTTGTCTTTGAATACCTGGGAATTTTACAATAGACCAATAGCGCGATCAATGCTTACAGGTCATCACGTGACTTATAGTGGGTATTTTTGGCACAGATTAGCAGTGAAAACAAGCCGAGAAGAATGTGTACCATATACATGTAGTAGTCGTCTTTGCTGTTCTACATAAAATGAGATGACAAATACCCATTATAAGTCACTTGATGGCACAGAAACATCGGTCATGCATTCGGTCTGTTGTTATCTTTTACAATGATGATGGGTCAGCACTTAAGTCTGTAAGTCTGTAGTCTGAGCAACATTTAAGATTTTCTTACAAGATACCATCAGAAGTGTTGCAAAGTCTGCATAACCTTTGTGCACAACCAACATTGGGCCTGTTTGTTTCGGCGCCCAATCAATGATCTTGCAGATCCACGTCCCATGCAGGATACTCTAAACTGGAATCATGATCAGCAGGATCACTGATCTCATTCCTGGAACAAACAGGCCCAAAATGGAGGCAGGATCCCACATTCTCTCCAATAAAACTCTTGAAATAATGAACGAAATACTTCTGTGAGATGTACAGTGTAGGAATGTTCAATAGAGAAGCTGTTGACATGATGTTGTAATAAAGAAAGATCGAATGATTGAAAATGCTTTGAGTTCAAACATATTCATGTACATGTATAACTTCTAGATCAGGACTGTATTATTATTAAAATGAGGAGTGAGTGAAAACTCCAACATAAAATGCAAAATGTATTCTTGTGTCCTGTTCAAGATTGTTCTTCTTACTTCTCAGTTGGTGAATTTTATTTATTAACTTAATTAGAAACAATTGTGTGGCATTTCCATGAAGGCTGAATCACATGCTAGACCATGCAGAATCATTAATACCTGCTGGTACTTCATTCCCCATTTGGTGTTGTAAAATGGACATCTTTGAACAGCAGCGTTGCTAAATATAGCAAATCCTCATAATGCGCTACCGTCTGCTGAAGAACAAAATGCAACCATGCATTATGCATACTATCAACTTGAGTGCAACTGTGCATGCATGTACATGTACATGTACTCAGTTCCACTGGTACCTTGTCAAGCCTTTATAAACTTTTTGTCTTACCGGGAGTTTGTACTGTTTTCATATTTATCATCAATGTGGCACATCTAATACAAAAAGTACAGTGGAACGCTGCTATACCAAACATTTGGCTATACCAAACGTTATCCTTAGCTCCCAGCTTATGTGTACCAAGCACATTGATCGTTGTTGTTTAAATCGCTATAACAGTACATGACTTCTGTAACAGACAATATTCATGTTCGTTATGATAGCCGCTTTGCATAAGGTGACCAGACGTCCCCGATTTCCGGGGACAGTCCCCGATTTGACAGTGCCGTCCCCGATGAAAAATTGCCCCCAAAAATTATAATTGTCCTAAATAAAAAAAAAATGAACAGGTGTATGGTCACGTCACCTTATGTGCTGAAGAAGATCATCATGTCCCCGGATCATCTCAACAAAATATGGTCACCTTAGCTTTGCACTCTATCATGTTCATAATTCAATCATCAAATAACAACAAGACATCCTGAACATTGTACAGTGTTCAGATCGCCGGTTCGAATCCCGCTCCAGTCAATTTTTCTTTGTCCACTTTTCAACGTTCATAATTCATTAGTCTCAGAAGAAATATAATAACAGGCATAAACACAAGGACAAATCCAAAACAAAATAAGACATAGCAAGTTTGAAAAACAAACGTACAAAACAAAAATGACAAAATATTTCAGTTATCATTAAATACTTTATTAACGCTCTCTTTGTATCATTACATTTTCTTGCATTGCCAGTGCAGCTATGTTTACTTAACAATATTAGTGAATGTACATGTATTTATCTACTGATGATGAAACTAACAAATCCCTGAAATAGAGACGAGTCAAGCGACCAAAGATTTCAATAATACAGGTTTATAACTCAATATTATACATACTCCAAAAAGACTAAGGGAAGCCATTTTTGATTCTATATTTCGTTCTTTATTCAGAACATCTTCAGGATCTTCTTCCCTGAAGATGTTCGGAATCAAAATGGCTTCCCTTAGTCTTTTTGGAGTTTGTTTAATATTGAGTTATCTCAATATTATCAGTGGATCACCATCTGGTTACAGGTTTATAATGCTTCAGAAATAACGTGACACATTTATAATAAAAACCCTATAAAGCCATAATACTTATGTACTAAGTGACAAAATCTTCTAAATGCTTATTGTTAGAAATAATGGGGATACCACTGATGACCATCTCAAATAATAATACTTAAAGAACTGGGACAAACTGTCTTCTAGTTTGTTCCAAACTTGACGATTAATGCACAGTAAATGGTCTTAAAAACTAACAACTTGGGCAAGGCTTTGTATGCAACACTGGATAGGAGTAGTAAAGTGTAGCAACTCCATATGAAGAAGATGCTACTCTCGTGGCAAGATCGACAAGTTAAAGGCAAATATAAGCCCGAGTCGATTTCACAAAACTCACTGTAACTTAATACATGTACTATCAATATGACTTATGATGCTTTGCAGCCCTTCGTAGAATACGATGGGTTATCCTTCGTAACTCGAGTTACGATCGATCATAGGGCTTTGTGAAATCGATCACAGTTCTGTCAAGGCCCGCCTGCTTTCCACACAGCAACAATAAACCTGCAATGATATTGAGTCTATGCCATCCAAATGCAAAGCTTCTAATATCAGGGAAATATATACCGTAACAGATAGCATTGTACATGTAAATAAGCTATAATATTTCATACCATATTGAACTTGTGCAACAATCCCAAAGCTTACTGTATTCTCCTTCGACATTTTTTTATCATGCTTCAAAACAGTAACTACAATTATTTTGAAATTAAAATTTCAAAAGCTTCAGTGATAATTATGTTATTAAAATTGACTCAACTCCATGGAACAGCCTCTTTGACTAAAATCATTTACCTCTCAAAATATTAGTGATTAATATAATTTCACATCGAAAATATTTACAACAACAAAAATTCATGCTGAATTTTTTCAACATACCAGTTTTGTCTGAATTTCTAAAAATGCTGTACTTTCTCAATTACAAATTTCACTTATTTTTTTCAATTTATTTCTAAGCATAACAACTAGGTAAATAATCCATAAATTTCAGTTACAAAGAATAATTAAATGGTTGAATTAAAACCTTGTACGTACTTCAAAAATGTCCCACTAACCTTGGGAGAAGATATAATTATAATAATAACAATAAACATTAATAATTGCATTGATTTTCTCCATTTCTGCATACTAATAACCAACCTACATGTACATGTAGTGCAAAGATTACCGTAATCACATCCCGGCTCTGCCTAGGCTGTTTATGATTTTAGGCCATTGAACGCAGACAGAATTCACAGGGAAATAAACACAAGTGTGCTTTTTATACGGCTACGTCTCAACAAGATGCTTGCTTTTAAATTTGTGAACAAAAAATTAATTCAAAACTAAAACTTTTTATACGGGTTAGTCTCAACAAGATGCTTGTTTTAAATTTGTGAACAAAGAAATTAACTCAAAACTAAAATCAATTCAAGATCCGAAATCATTAATGCAAACCATTTTGGACGTGTTTTCATCAGATCGCTTATCATAAATCTGATATTTTTTTCACTCAGGGTTACCATGGTAACAAGTTGAGACATAAATTTGGTCCCACGGTGACCTCTCGAAGGTCAGACCACTCACGATACTATCAACAGCACTTCTGGAAAATAATAACAGCAAATTCAAAGCACACACTAAAAATACAAGAAACACAAATTTTTATGCCACGAATAAACATCAATTTATATACATGTTATATTTATATATATAGATATATTTATATATATAATATTTGTTAATAATTCTTAATCGCTTGCATTGTTTATGCAGATGAAAAATTAGTAGATCATTCCATTTTAGAAGGGGGTAAGATTTGTGCCAATGACACAAAGCTGATTTGCCATTCTGATATGAGAACAAAAAAGTGTTTTGTGCAATTGTAACTTAGCAGAATATAAGATAAATGGAAATGTTAATCTATTCTACAATATCTAGATGTTTAATACTTAGTAAACAAATACTGACAGATCTCGTCCCATCCTAACGGAATGAAAGATAAATACTGACATTAACAGTAACCTATCTCAGGCCAATTTCACGGCCCTGCTTAGCACAAAAATGTGCTAACCACGAAATTTCCGTCTTAACAAAAACAGGATTAACAACCAGATTTCCATGTGTTGTGTATCACTTGTGATTGTTGTTTGGCTGTTGTTTGTTGACCATGAATATCAAATGGAATTTTTAATGGTGGTTTGTTTGATTAAGATAGACATTTTTTGCTAAGCAATTTATTTGGTGCTTAACAGCTCAATGAAATTGGCACCAGGTCCAAGCTACTTTGCTTTAAACCAAAGATGACTACATTTCATAATGAACTTCAAAATTGAACCCGGCAAAATTTTAGCTGTTGTTTGAAAATATGAAAAGGTAGCTATCTCTAACTCATTTGGTATTTTGACTTTGGTTGACTTCCGAGGAACCTCAAAGGACTAGATTATTACAATCAGGGTTTAGCCCACACAGAACAAGTCAAAATCTGTCACATCTCACACAAAAAAGCAAAAAGCTACAACCAAAAACCCACATTTCTAAGTGTGACTGATGTTGCTATGTTGCCTAGGAAACCAGATAATCCTCTTTGTGGGCAAAACAGACTGAAATTGAGTATCCTCTTTGATATCAGTAATAATCAGTCACACACATTTAGTGTCTTCGTCTTGTGCGCATCTAATCAGAGGATGCCTTGATTCTCTTCCTTGTCTTGGGGGAGGTCTTGGCATCGAGGCAAGGCTTCTGGGGTTCCTCCTCGGACAGCTTCTCCAGTTCGGGAACCACGGAGAGGGCGATGCCAAGCTGGGCAGTGTAGTATGTCGTCATGATGATATGATGACCATAGGGGATGGCCACGGTGAACTTATTGATGGCCAGCACCGTGTCCGAGATGACGAACAGGAGGGCGCCAACGCAGGCGAAGGTCTTGGTCCAGGACAGCACGGAGAAGTTGATGCGAGCCAGCGCCCTCCAGAGCATGAACATGATGAGGATGCCGTAGATGATGCAAAGGTAGATCAGAGGACCCTTCAGGCCAGGATACAGGACTGTGTAGACGCAGGCAAAGATGGGGATGATGGGGAAAAGGAACCCCCACCTGTACGGCTTGCCGTGAAAAGCTACGGAGTACAGGAAGTGGGCGATGGCAAAGGACAAGAGGCCGTGAATGAAGAAGTCCTTGTTGTAGACCAGGCAGGCATCCCCCAGGCCCGAGAAGATCAACCCCGTCAGGATGCAGATAGAGTAGCGCTGCTTGCGGCTGAAGCCACTCCGGTAGAGGTAGCTGCCCACGAAGATGCAGAGGAAAATGATGGGAAGACACTTGAGGAGGATTCCCCAAGGAGAAGGGGCATTACGCTGCGGGAGCCAGTGAACTAGGTAGATCAGCGAGGAGTTGACGAAGGGCAGAAGTCGCAACCCTGTTGACTGTAACTGTGGACGAAAATAAGTCAAAGAAAGAGAATGAGATAAATGTTTAAAGCAGCCAGATCTGGATTGGGTCATTGGGGCAAGCAAAGAAAAAAAAACTGAGAGCACAGAGTCCAAAATTCAGTGTCTTCCAACCTCCATGTTTACAAAACCTCTTTGATCTTGGACCTACATGTAGGAAGCTCTTCCTCATGTTAGATACCCTCTGACCCTTCCACATAGCATGTAAGCAGAAGTAAGACTGACCAAGAATACCCTTCACCATTCTAGTACAGGAGTGCAACAATAACTACCGATACTCCAAATGAGGCCTGTCTTTCCAAACATACTAAAAATTGTCACGAGACCATCAGCTTTGTTTCAGTGGGAACTTGGGAAGGACTGGTTTCTCGACTCCAGTGGCGGAGTGATGAATTAATTGCTGCTGTGGCCTTGCTACAGATAAGGAACATGTATTGCTTCTAGTCCCGCTGATGACGGGAAGAAACCATCAATTTAATTCTCAGTAAGAGGGACTGGATTCTCCATATCATAAGAAGGGAGAAGTGCAAATCGTACTGTCCAGAGCCATCTGGTTCCTAACTTCCTTCCAGTATAAAGGAGATTGGTTTCTCTACACCATAAGGGTGGTCGCACTAATTGTCTTGCTATGGACTACATGCGTAATCTGAAGTTATCTCTAAACACCTTTCCATATGCGCGTTTTTTCATCCTCTGCGTATACATTGTGTGTGCGTCGCGTCATTATACAAAAAACAAGCAAATCTTTCCATATGTGCATGTCCGTTGGAAAGAACTGCATGCGTCTTTTTGTTTTGCGATGCAACGCACACGCAACGCAGCGGATGAAAAAACATGCATACATGTATGGAAAGGCGTCTTTACAGTCTTTTTTTTTCAGAAAGGACTCATTTCTCCACACTTTCCTGCATTTGCTTTTAACTTGAGCTGATATTTCATAATCAGTTTGTGACAATTTGCAAAGAGGATCACAAAACACCATCAAACAGAAAAATGGAAACCTGAGTAATTATAAAGAACAAAGAAATAACAGAAACTAGAATTGAGTCAGATTTCTTCTCATTACATGAACTCTTTAATAATCACCGACTTGAATCAAACAAACAACGCCCCCAAAAACAGAATGGGGAAAAGATAAATCCAGGGTTCAATGCAAGTAACAAGCACCACTTGAAAAAGGCCCTATAATCTTACATTCCTGAGTTTGCGATATGAAATCGGCAATAACAATTGATGTAAGTTAATAAATAACTTATCCATTGACAAAGTTCAGGGGTTCATGTGCCTTTATGTCTGACATTGTAAGTTAGTCGCGGCTAGGAGAAAACTCCTGGTTAAGATCATCGTTGCGATCACACACATGCGAAGTGGGTCCATGTAACTCCATACACAGCTTATTTTACAAACCAGGGCCCAATTGTACAGCCCTGCTTAGCACACAAAATTCGCTAAGCATGACACTTCTGTCTTAATAGAAACAGGATTAACAACCAAATGTCCATGTGCTGTGTACCATTTACATCACTTGTGATTGTTCTTTGGCTGTTGACTATGGAATATTTAATGGCGGTTTGTTTTATTGAACAAGACATTTTGTGCTAATCAATTTGTGTGTGCTTTTGTTAACAGTTCCATAAAATTGGCCCCAGAGCTTACCCGGTAATTGCCTCATACCATGGCTCGGCTTAATTAACCTCAAATTCTCCTTTTTAACTTCTGGTTAGCACTGATTGTCTGCTAGCCAAGCAATTGAGAAATCCTTACTACACTAACCACACACATGAACAATTGAAAATTCCTCCATACACTGCCATAGGCCTAACCCAATGAAATAAGATCTCGTAAGCACATAATTGTCTGCTTCTGTAAGCGCCAATTCTACGCAGACTGTAAGCAGATCCATGAAATTGGACTCTGCTAAGCACAGAAGGGCTGCGCTTAGCAAATACTATGCACACCATTAATGTCACTGGATTCAACATCATAGATTTTTAGTCAAGGACACACTAAACAGTTTTCTATGCCTTATGTCCCCACTGCTTAAACTGCACATAGAATGCGAGACCAGAGGTCGATTTCACTTTTAAAACTCTTCGTAACTTACTATCAATCGTAGGACTTTTGAAGCATTGAAGCCCTACGTGGGATAGGCCCCCTACGATGGGACCCATGGGTTATCCTTCGTAACTCGAGTTATGATTGATCGAAGGGCTTCGTGAAATCGACCCCAGATGACATTGATTTTGGTCATTTGATTTACCTCCTGGAGAGGTCTATTCATGTTTTGTAAGAAGCCAGTAACCATTGTTGACGAAGCCTGAAAGAAAGTACAGTACATTAACAGTTATGCATGGATGCACATCGATCGATAAAAAAAAGTAGACAACAATTCAAGCCAACACCAACCACACCTGGACGTTGTTTATCCATCGGCAATGTTATCACGCTCTCTTTCCAATATTTCTCTTGACTTTTGGATGGGAAACAATACTTGGCAGTGGTCCAACTGGGACGACTATCCTAGAAGTCAAAGCACGTAGACATTTCCACGCCGTTGAATGAGCATTCATAAATCCAGTTAACTTACAGGGAGCCCTCTAACATGTCTACAGCTGGTGCTACTTTTCAAGAAATATTCCATACCCCCAAATTATGCAACTACTTTTGAAAAAGCAAAATCAAGAATCTAATCGTCGTTGGCCTATCTCTTCTTTTTTCTCTTTAGTCTGACCGACCCTCCAATGGTAATCAGAGAATGGTGAACATTTCAAGAATATGAACCTCAAATTTGTAACAAATTCTCCACACCGTTATGTAAGAACTATCTACGCTTTTTAAAGATGAATAAGAAAAACATGTTAGAAAAATGAAAAATAAACTGGTGCATTGGCGCCTACGATCCAAGACACATATACCGTAAACCCTTGATAAACCTGATTTACTATAAAAATCTGGACATTTCAATTTGTTTGTGCAGGGCAGCATGCAAAAAACATGTAGAACAGGCAATTACAATGTACCATCCCTTACTTTGTGTTTTGATAACTTAGGTGCAAAATCTGCAACATTAATGGGGCAGTTCACATCAGGCCCACCGTAACCTGTTAGCTTTGATCGCCCCAAAATGCATCCGTCGCTATTGAATTGGTACATTTTATTTCCCCCCCCCCCACTGGAAAATCCTGGATCCGCCCCTGGCAGCGCTGATATCAGGTCAACCAACAAAAGCAAACACTGATATATATTTCACAATTTATTCCCAAATATTGGGTAATTACGGAGTAATCAAAGTACATAAATATTATGGTAGGTTGGCCTTGTGCAAACAAGGTACAGTGTACATGTAGGTCTAGGCCTAGGGTCAATTTAATATCACGGCCTGAGGGGCATTTTGAGTAGGCCTACCTCTTCTGCAATTGCTGCTTCATAGCACTGCTCGGCCAAAAGGAATGAAAAGGCACACTATCTACGTATCCATCTGCTAACTGACTTATCACTTATCAGTAGCAAATACGTCAAATAACAAAGCAAATGATAACGATGCAAATGAACAACCTAAATTTCGCAACAATATGCTTGTGAATTATTAAGCAGTTTTACAAAAATGGACCGATATCAGCATAATTCTTGTGTAAAATAAACAGTAAACGATTTTTATCAATTACGGAATTTATACCACCCAGCATTGCCCAGGGCATAAAAAATATTGTAAATTTGTAGAATTCCTAAAAAAAAAATGCTGAATGAAATTTACTCTCAATCCTTCTTAAATCCATTAGCTACATAGGATTTGGTTTCTTTTTTTACTACATCTTTGACGACAGAGACTGCAATGAGAAACTGTGACAAGTAATACGTTGTCATGGTGGAGTATTGTGCGTAGGGCAATGGAGTCAAAAACTTGTTCACGGTTAGCACGGTGTCCGACGTCAAAAACACGAAAGCTCCGAGTAAGGCACAGAGCCTAGATCTGCTGGGGTGGCGGAAATCGGTGCGCGCGACGACACGCCAAAGCATGAGGGTTATGATGACGCCGTAGAGGAAACCAAAGATAGAAAGCTTGAGGCTGACTTGCTGGTGGAAGGCGATCATCATGGGCACGTAGTACGGAAGGTAGAAGACAAAGAACCTCCAGTACATGGGGGGCTCATGGAAGGCCACGCTGTAGAAGAGATGTGCCACGGCGAAGGCAATCAATCCGTGAATGAAGTACTCCTTGTGGTAGACCAGAAAGGCATCTCCGGCTGCCGAGAAGATCAACCCAAGGAGGATACAGAGGGAATATCGAGAGCAACCAGACTGTAGGAGGCACGTTCCAACGTACACGCAGAGGAAGACGATCGGGAGGCACTTCAAGAAGACCCCCTGGAGGCTTGGCGGCGGATTCTGAGGGATCCAACAGAGGAGGAAGTAGAGGGAAAACACAACGCACGGACTGAGTAGAAGGACGGAGGATTTAGACTGCAAGGAAAGAAAATCACACACTCGGCTTAAAAAACAAATAACCAACACTCAAATTAGTTGCTACCGAATGCTACAAATCCAAATTTTCTTCAACTCTTCTGCTTTTCACATTGTTATTTTGAACCTTTCATTTTAATAAAATAGTCCAGAAAACTTGGTAAATAGTGAGAATTTAATCATTATGCAATTCCCTCAATAACTAGACTTGTTGACAATGACTAAATTGTATGGATTACTTTTATACAATTACTGCATGAACCTTATTATAATGGGAATCTTGTATTTAAAAAAGTGTACAAAAAAAGCTTCTGCCCTAGATTCTGTGATAAAAATATATTATTTGTAATGTTCTCTTGACAGATGTGACTGAATGTGATTGTGATTGCGGGCAGACCACTAGTGGGCAAAACATTTATAGTGAATGTGATCTACATAATGAATATGCGCAACCTATGAAGATCTGCTAATGGTACTAAACTACATGAAACTAAGGTGGTATGATCATGAACTACCAAAAGTGGTGGGTAGCCATGTCAGTCAGCCGTTGGTAGCCGTGTTGCATCTGATGGCGAGTAGTTGCTACAAAAGATTACTGCACATGTTTTACTCTTTTAGTGCTACTTGTATTCTTAATACCAAAATAAATACATGATAATACAAAAATAATAAATAAATAAAAGCCATGCCCCAACTAAGCAACAATTTATGAATAATATTATTTCAACTGCTTACCATGTAATGACTGTGAAGTTGACGGCTCTTGTCCATGAGTGATAGCAAAGCGATGAGGAATGGGAACGATTTGATGACAGCAGGCTTACTCAATTTGCAACATTTGCCCCAAAAATTAATTACCCGGTAGGCTAAAAACACAGAGCTTTATTCAAATAACTCAACAAATGTTTTATTCAAAAGTGAAGAACATCAATAAGTCGTGTTGCTTTATAGGAAAAATACACGATTGGTAACATACCCAAACAGAAATGTTCACAGATTCATGTAAGTACTTTCAGGATATGAAGATGGTGCTGGTAGAAACATACCGATTTAACCATTAAAATATTTCTGCCTGAAAGGGTGCATTTATCCAGAAATTAGTAAAAACACAGACCTATAACAGTTTTGATCTCAGGGTACTCAAGATCATTCTTAATGTTAAAAGAAAAATTGAGTCATGCTATTTTCTCGTGACTCAAATGTCCGATTGAGCTCAAATGTTCACAGGTGTGTTGTTTTATGTAGGGCCTACTTGTTGAATTAGACAACGTGTGAGTGCTGCTCTGTGACCTTTACATTATGGTTACCATGGCTACAGCATCAAGTCTGCAAGTAGGCCCCCTAGGGCCTAACTGGATCTCAAAAACAATTACAGTTTGTGGCGAAATTGTGCAAGTTCTGAATGCTGCAAGCTGGGGGTTACCTCATATTAGTACACTCAGGGTAGCTGGTACCCAGACCCAATAGGTGAAGAGTCGTATTTTACTATTTATTTGGGTGAGTTAGTTTTTAATACTGTAGTGTAGAAGCTGGGTACCAGCTAACCTGAGACGCTGAGTGTACTATTAATTATTATTAATCTCCAGTAAGCAGTAGGCAGTAATGCCGCAAGCTGGAACCAGCATTGAGGCCGAGTTGGCAAGGGGCCGAGTTGACCGGTATTCGTAGTCGAGTCGTACACAGTGCTCAACTTCCCTCAAGACTAGTTGCGTGTAGGCCGACACAACAACACTGCATAGGCCTACATCATGTATACGTGTACAGCATACGCCATTAGCAATATACCATACGGTACATGCACTGATTGAGTTAAATCTTTGGGTCACAGCACAACGTGAAAAGGAAAGGTGTCTTTTAAAAACAATCTGGAAAACAGCACAATACTGCTCTGATCACCAACTACAATTCACGTAATGGTCTAGAGATACTCACAATTTTTATGATGCCCATCTTGAGACGAATCTACCGGTAAAACTCGTTTAATTTGTGCGTTAAACTCGGGATAAATTTTTCGATTCCTTGGCGCTTTGTAACATGAACACATTTATAACTGCATTGAGGTACGTGCGTGCGTCATATAAGCACGTGACTTTGTTGATAAACGAAGGCCCATGTGACCTGTTTGTGACGTCATATCAAAGACTGGATTCCATTGGATACTCGGCTTATCTTATTAACATAATTATATGAGCAGTTTTACCGATGGGGGCGGTATATCACTTTAACATTGAGTAAAAGTACTAGACGTCCTATTGACTTTAGTGTAAAATACCTCAACTTCACAGTTCAAAATATCTCATCCAGAAGTCTCTCAGTGTTTGGTGCAATAATGCAAAACGTAGTTTGGACCCTCATCTACATGATTCTTTTCAATTTTTGGTTAGGTAACGGATCCGATTTTTTGCTAATTGCCCCAAGAAAAAAAAACACCCTCAAAATGTCCATTTCCCCAAACCAACTTCTTGCAGCCGGTTTTCATGAAGCAACCCTAGCCTCCATGTTCAAAACAATGTAGGCCACATTTTAAGCCAAAATATCTCAAGTCTCCACATCAGGCTGAAGCACTGAACCCCCAGGTTGTCATAACAGCCATAATTACACAATATATTAATTGCATGACCCCCAAAATTGCATATTTAAAAAACATTTGAGGGTACACAGAATAATTATGATAATCAGCTCGGCGCATTGATTTTTGAGCTATTTAGTATGGTGCACCCTTATTTAACTCTGTGATGTCTCAACTCCATGAGCCGTAAAATAAATCCGTTTAAAAATATTTTTCCTCAAAACGAGGAAGTAATGCTGATTTATTATCGGAAACGTGTTTGTCATGTTCCTTGATGTTTATCAGACCCCAGCCTCCACTCCCTCCCCACATTCATCATGCCTGTTCTTCCATACTGGCACAGGGCGACGGGGCTGGACTGCCCGCATGGCTCGGACTGCCCGTTGACGGTAAGGAGTAGCTGTCGGCCTCGATTGATACAAGTGGCATTATTAACATTATAGAAACAATGTATGTACATGTATACTTGTATAATGGCCTATTTTCTCAAAAGGACACAATTATTTTTTAAAGAAAATATGACTAGGCCTTATTCCTGTTCGGGTGAATCAAAGGGAGCATTATGATTTGCAAGGCCTCCAAAACATAATTATTGAGTTTGAGACAGAAAATGGACTCAACAGTTCGTAAACAGTGCAAACAGTCACCATGGGAAATATTGGTTCATTAGATGCTGGGTTTTTCAAGCAAATCAATATTTAGTGTCTTTTCCAAAGATCGTTCGTCTGAACGAATTTTGGAACAAACATAAAGTAAACTATTCTTCAGGTTTAATAAGAAAAATCGAGTCGGGTTTTCGCTAATTTCTCGTGACTCAAAGGTCCGATTGAGCTCAAATTTTCACAGGTTTATTATTTCATGTACATGTTTGATCAGAAAAGTGCAGTACTGTGACCATTACCAATCATGTATTGTACCTTTAAATCATTAATTATTATTCGTATATAAATTGATTTGTTCACATGGTGTTCATAATAATGTTGTATGTGCATGCACTCAATTCATCAATTTCAATGTTTTCATACAATTCTTTCATACTACCCTAACCACTCCATGGCTCTTTTGAAACTCTAGGTGGCAGCAGACCTATTCGAATTTTTATTTTTGTCCTGTTTTGGTGGGTTTTTTTCTTTCTTTTTTTTTCATTTGTCTTATACTTTTTGTCATGGAGATAACAATATCATTTTATTTCATCAATAATTGGGCTTCCAGTGACCTAAGTGTTGATGTTTTGTCGGATGAAATTTTCCATTGAGTCTTTGAAGCATCTTACAGGAATTGTAGTAGGGGAATTCTGATAGGGGCTTCTTGGTTAGCTCTCCCTGTTGCACCTTATGGATAAACGGTATCAGCGAGCAAAATAGTCCCGCGGGAAATGGTTCGCCCAATTGTTTGGGTACCTCTATGTGGCCCACGTAGCGCCACTCAAAGTATTTGACGTACAGTTTTGGATGTGCAGCTAGGTATAGCAGATATTGTGCAAGGTCTTGGGCTGTGTTGAAATCCCCAGCATAAATGAAGGAATCGGGAGGTGCTTCCTTCTCGTAGAAGTCTCTTTGGGCGCCGTAGACCACGGGCACGATCCCGTTCATGTACGCTGTTTGCCAGAGTTTTTCAGTGGCGTAGTCGTGGCATTCGGCGCTCTCAAACGCCAGGTAGAACTTGTATTGTTTTAAGATGTCCCAACATTCAGACAGGGGTTCGAAGGGGCATACCATAGGGCTATCCCCACACAATCCATATACATCAACCGTGATATGCTCTTGTAGACTCTCTACGTAGGCTGTCCTGGGCCAAAATGTACCGGCACAGTTTCGCGCCATCCATGCGACAAGCTTGCTCTTGCCGCGTAACCACTCCTCCGGGGTTTTGGTCTCAGGTGTCGCTGGTTTCCCTCGGACGAAGCTCCCGTACCTCATGAGCACCTCGGAGTCGTTATGGAAGGACCAGACTCCGTGGAGAGGAACAGACCCACAGTATGGTTTGAACAACCACCTCATGCGAATCGCTGATTCCCGCCCGTAGTACAACCACGCCTGGCGAGGATCAGACCGCATGGATACCAGCATTTCGTAGTCTCGTTTGACGGCTGGTTCATCCATGTTAAACACAACGGCATCTTGATCCACAAAGTGAGCTCTGTACTCGCCCACAGTTACCACCATTTTGACATTGTCACCACATGAGAATTCGTGCTGCCAAACTCCGTCCACCTTGCGTAAGAATTCTAGCCGCTGGGACAGATGGTCTTGCTGGCCAAATATCAAAATTCTATACGGCTTCGTTCTGGAGTTGCTATTAACTTGGACGGGGTTGAGGAACCAGCTAGGTACAAATACCATACACTGTAGCGCAATGAACACCCCGCCGATTAGCAGAACCATTTTCTGAAGAAACAAGGACCAAAAAGTGTTGAAAATCACTGTTATACAAAACTTTAGATGATGGAAATACATTCATGTCTTCAGGAGAATTTTGCTGTGCTATAAATCTTTTAAATTGATCTCGATGTACATTATGGGGATTTAAGAAACGGAGGCTGAGGTTCAGGCTCAGGCTCAGGATCTGGCTCTGGCTCGATCTCACGGTCAACCATTATGCTGAAAATATAGGTTTTGGTGTTTCATTGAAGCTGAAACTCTGTTATACTTTTTCAAATCTACTTCAGAACTGCAGCCAAAAGCCTTTATGTCGATACCCGTTATTTTAGAATGGATTCACGAAATGTAGCTAGCCTCCCTGAGCCCGAGCCTGAGCCTGAGTCGCCGTTTCGTAAACCGTGCTGTCTTTATTTGGGCGGCTGAACGCCGCTCGTTCAAGTACTGGCATAATGTTGGTTTTGATATAGCTCTTCGGTATAGTTCTTTTGGGCGCATTTTATATTCTGCAAACTTTAATCTTAAATGCTTTTGCAACTTTTCCTCGATTATTTAACACCAACGCCGAATCGGATACTCGTTGCAGGTTTAAATGAATAGCTCATGACGTCATATTACGGAGCCTTTTCATGAAATGTCTGCTGCCCCCATTGACGAAATTCAGACAGTTTCAATTTTGGGTTAGCTTGCGGGTTGAGCATGTGGAGAGAAAATTCATCAAAAAGACTCTCTTTCTGTGTTCAGTGTGAGATAATTTTTATTTTCTCATGTCAAGTAATTTAATGATTATAGTTCTAACAAATAAAGCGAGGTTTGTTGAGTGTTGAAGATCCTCTTTAATGAGTAAACCCATAAACTTCTTCAGACGACAGCCAACATTATAATGACACGCGCTAACCTCGAATGAGTTAACCCGGATTTAAAGGTCAACATCCTAGCCTACGAAGTAAGATCCTTTTCCACATTTTGCTGTTTTTGTTGTTTATCTGGGATTTCGATTATGAACTGTATAATCATGATCATACCTTTCTAGAATGTTCAAGTGGTTTGGTTGGGTTTTCTTCCGTTGTTCTAAGTGACTCGCCAACCGTTCCTGTGAAATTCGTTGGGGATCGTTCCTCCATTTTTCCAGCTTGAGATTGAATCGTGATGTGAGGTAGGCCTATCTTCCACTGTGATACAAAAACAGAAAACGAACAACTAAACTTCAAGCATGCAATACTACAACAGTTCTGGGCATGGAGATATTCCTAAGTTCTGAAACGAAGCAATACTTTAAAGGTACATGTAGTATCATTCTTTGGTAACATACCGAAACAGAAATCTTCACAGATTTACCTATAGGGTATAAAGATGGCGATGGGAGAAACATATCGTTAACATTAATTGTTCTGGTTGAAATGCTGTATTTTTCCCAGAAAAGAGTAAAACCAGTTACCAAAAACAAACAATTTTGATCTTTTAAAGATAAAAATTAAGGTGAAAAGATAACAACAAAAAAACTGTGGGCGTTTTTCACTGTTTTCTGAAAAAGTAGGTACCGTATGGGACTGAACATTTCACAGATGACTGTTACTTATTTATTTATTTCTGATATTTATCCAGGGTACTTATTCACCAAAGGGTGGTCTTCCATAAGGCCCTGACATAGCTTTAAAATAAAAACAGATTACATACAGACATTTACAAGAAAACCAATAAAAATAACAATTAAACCAATTAAAAGGGAAAATAGTAAAAGATAAAACAGTCACGTAAAAATAAAAAGTGCAGACAGGAGAAATTATAGGTAAAACACATTACGCAATCAGCACTACACAAAAATTAATAAATGTATTAAGATAATTATAAAACAGGGAAAAACTACGGTAAAAGCAAAACAGTGATATAAAGCTGCAGTACAAACATTGCATCATACAAATAAAACAACATAATAGACATTAACAAGAAAGTAATACAAATTTCAATTAAACTAATTAATTAAAAGGAGAAGTATTAAAAAACAAAACAGTCACTAAAAGTTATAACGCGCAACCAAAAGCATCTTGAAGTAACATACAATTAAACCATCATAAAAGTTAATATAAAGAAATAATTACTTACAGGGAAAAACTATGCTAAAATCAAAACATTGGTATAAGACAGCAATATTACATAAAATATTCTTTAAGAGAAAATTTGAAACTAGCTAAAGACGATTCATTTCTTAAAGACTGATCAAGACTATTCCAGACATTGATCCCAGTAATAATCGGGCTTTTTCTAAAACTTTCCGTCCTAATCTTTGGAACAGCAAGTGATTTCAAGGCATGTCTGGTATTGTAATTATGCATTTGATTAATATGTATTAAGCCATCTGAGCCATACTGAATCTTCTTTGATATTTTGCCCATGAATCTGTATTTCGTTGACAAAAACCAAAGTATAATATCACCTTTAAGTAGAACTTCGAGGAAATAACACCTTCTTTGGACGGTTCGTCTTTAAAATGTTCAATCGAATTATTTCGTGGCGCCCTTGGGAGCGTGACCCGACTGGCCCCATGTGTGCCTGAGTTACCCGATACCCAAAATCGAGAAAAACATACATCGCCATAAGTCAAAGTAAATGTGGAAGTGCTTTGTGATCTGCATTGACTCTTGGAAAACTGTGGGTCGTCTTCGCATGACATACATGGCAGACAAGCTCTGCATGGGGGGCAATGGGGATTTGGAGAAAACGGGTATCTGATGCAAAGATCATGAAAAGGGCAGTGCTGTTTGTAAGGAGTTTCTTACTCTCCCGAGGACGAAAAGAGCACACTGTTCGGAACGTCGAGATAAGGGGCCGTCCATAAAGTACGTACGCACGAAGGGGGGGGGGGGGGGAGGGGGGGTTGTTACCGATGCGTACGCCATGCGTACAGGGGGGGAGGGGGGGTTCAGGCCAATGCGTACCGTACGCAAACGAAAAATTTGCATAGTATTATCGCGCGAAAAGAGAGGTAAAAAACATGAAAAAAGCACCGTGATTGTTTTGTTTTTTCCTTTTTTTTCTTATTCAACATAATAAAAAATCTTAAAATACATCTGTAAATGTATAAAAACCTGTCAAACTTTAGTCATTCATTTCAGAATTTGAAAGTGACGTCCCAATAACGGTACCGGCCCGGATTACTGTGACACTTTAATGATGTTAAAGCAAGGGACCACGAGAAGTGAAAAACCTAATGTGGAATGCGTATGCGTACAGGGGGGGAGGGGGGGTTGTGACCACTGCGTACGCCATGCGTACAGAGGGGGAGGGGGGGGGTCAAAAAAGTCTGCATTTCGTGCGTACGTACTTTATGGACGGCCCCTAATACCACCGGTTCGTCTCAGAACCACACACTCTCACTGAAGAGATTACATGGTGTCACCGCAAACCTATACCTTCCTTTTAAGGAGTTTCTCCTTTTAGCTCGGCTCTAGTTTTTCAGTCTATAGCCAGATAAAACCCGATCCATGGCCAAACGATTTTCTCTCAAGATGATCTGAGCTTCATACTTTGGTTTTTGTCAACGAAATACAGATTCATGGACATCAAGGAAAGATACAGTACGGTAACAGTCATCTGTGAAATTTTCAAACCCATACGGTGTCCACTTTTTCAGAAAACAGTGAAAAACGCCAACGGTTTTTACAAAATCTGTTCACCATTATTTTTGATCTTTTAAAGATCAAAATAATTTTTCGTCATTTTCGTTTTTGGAAAGAATTATGTTTCTACCATCGCCATCTTTATACTCTGTAAGTTATATAGGTAAATCTGTGAAGATTTTTGTTTCGGTATTCTACCAAAGTATGATAATACCTTTAAAATTGACTGACTTCCCACGTTTATCAGCTCATTTTTGTTCCATTTTGCTGATTTAAGCAAAACCGTCTCACTTCCTGATCCCAACCACTGACAACTGTACCGGACATTGAATGAGTTCAAACGTATATAACATCCACATATTGTTGCCCATGAAAGTTGCCCATGAAACAATGGAACTTTTACGGTATTTCCTTTTTATACCATGTGATGAAAACAGCCATTATTTTTTCATAAATATAATACACTATAAGAATGCTCATGATGTTTTAAAAGCTCATAAAATTATTGGTAAGAATTCTCAGCATATTCTATCAATCGCTTATTAATTTTGAAAGAAAGGGTCTTCACCGAAGCCTCATTAATTGTTTTGTTTTTTATTATTATTAATCATCTTCTTTTCTCTAAAGGTATAATGGACTGGTATCATTTTTATTTCATTTGCATGAATTAATTGTTTTAGAGCACATTTACGTCTAAAATTAAACAGAATAAGGATTCTGTGTCCATTCTAGCTTATTTTGGAGAAAGGCTGTTGTGTATTAACGACAATAATCAGCTGATTATTGACGATTTTTAGTTGATTTCTAGAATTGTGTACCGCGGTTTACATTTTGCCGAGATGCGAGAACAACATGATTATTTTGTTCGATGATAATGAAAGAAGGTTTCACTTTGTCTTTAAACTCCCGTTTAAACATTGACGTGAATTAAATTTCATTAGTTACGAGTCTGTTACTTACCTTAATATCGTCAGATCTTTGTTGCCAGGTATTGCACCCGACTGTTTCTTCGCATCATATGCCGTCTGATTTGCTCTCATCTCCCATGGTCAAATGCTGGAGTCTCCGCTGCCGTCCACAAGTCTTATGTCAGCAAAGGTTCGAAATAAAAGTACCCGTGTGCTGCTGAAGGATCTGGCTGTTAAACAACACTCTTCGGGTAGGTTCCCAATGGAGGACAAAGGCTTAATGCAACTGAGGCTCCGTCAAATTCGTTTCCGTCCCACACAATGGAAGACAAAAATCCACTGATTTTAAATAATCGTTCATTAATTTTTATAGCTGGATACAATCAGTTCCCTGAACTAAACGTTGAAAGATGTGATATCTTGACTTCGCAGAGTTAAACAAGTTTGCTCAGTGCTGGTTGATGTGTCAGTGGTGGTGCACACGACTTACAGGATTTGACTTTTGACTTCTGGAAGGAGTTCATTGTACATTCAGCTTTTTACGGATTGTCAGAATGTCCCATAGGATAATAAATGTTATCATAACATGATGGCAATTATAGCCCAGGCATTGCGTGGAAGCAGTATTGCGTAAAGGGAACAGGCGCTGAAATTGCCGCCATTAATTCCAACTTCTGATGCCATTATGGAAAAGGAACAAAAATCAGACAATTTGAAATTTGAATCTTTCTGTGTTCGTTCATTTGATATATTACCAAAAACGTTTTGTTTGCCTTTACGTTTTTGCGCCCCCAGTAAACAGGAAGATACAGATACAGTCGTCTGTGAAAATTTCAGTCCCATACGGTGCCCACGTTTTGAGAAAACGGTGAAAAACGGTCACAGTATTTTTGAAGTCTTTTCTCTTTTATTTTTGATCTTTTAACAGATCAAAAAGATTTTCGGTCGCTGTTTTACTAATTTCTGGATAAATACACCATTTCAGGCGGAAACATTTTAACTGTATGTTTCTACCACCACCATCTTCATACCCTGTAAGTTATACGTAAATCTATGAACATTTCTGTTTTGGTTTCTTACCAAAGTATGATACTACCTTTAAAGTGTCTTCAACTATTGCTGTGCGCCGGGATGAAGTAGCCGAAATTTAATGCAATGTCACTAATCATAGAGAAAGAAACAGACGCCTTTTATTCGTTGCTTTGCCATGAGGGCGTGAATTCCCCCTCCCCACGTTCATCCCGTCTGTTCTTTGATTCCCTTTTAATTTTGCACTCTACCGTCCGCCGGTGCGATGGGGCTGAGGTTCATTGATAAAATTAAAAGAGGCCGTTAAAGTGATATACCGCCCCCATCGGTGACCATTCATCCATTCTTACTGGTAGGTGCATAGAATAGCCGTCGGGTTATTACGACTGTTATCTGTCGTCGTCACTAGTGTGGCTGTTGGAGCATGAGTCAGGGTACCACGTTCACTTTATCGCACATTTACAGTTACCTTTGGACTGGTACCCAAAGCTCAATAACACTTGAATACATGTTTTGGGTGTTCCCCATTGGCATTATAATCTGCATAATGCATACAACAAAATGACTAGTGCCAGGGCGTACAACGTACAACCTCACGACACGTTACGAAAAACATCTCAATTTTCCCTCATTTTTGAAGGACAGTACAGTAAGGTTTCACTGGCAGTAATCAGGATGTTACTCGAAGATTCTGTGACTATTTGATGGTGATGTAGTGGTGTTTTTCTACCCAAATGCTGCCGATATTTTGTAAAGTTGGTTGACTTTGTTTATTTATGATTCACTTTCTATTTCACACACACCCTGCTTAGCCATGCCACATGTTGGAATATGTTTCGGATGAGTACACGTACTTGACATGGACGCTCAGTAATCAACTGCAGTGAAGTTGAGACATGTTATTGGGTAAGTAAAGTGGGAATATGACTGAGTGCCTAGTGTCATGTTATTCAATCTCTTTAATCTTGGAATGAAAATTGAGGTAATGGTGTACAACTACAAGCAGGTCCGATACCTATAAAGGGAATAAAACTGTTTTGTCTGTCTGTTTTGAAGTTTGCAACAAACAGGTAAGAAAATTGTATTTTTACTCTGAAATGTTGCACAAAAATCTGGGGATTTAAGAACTCAGGAACATTTGCTGAAATTAAAAAATATCATCTTGGAACAGTAGAAACTATTAAGTTGTTTTTATTCCCTTTGTTTAGGTATCGGACCTGCTTGTAAACTGTTACCAAAATTGAAATGCTTGTAAAGCCTGGTAAATGCTTACAAAAAATGCTTGTAGTTGTAGGCCTAAAGTGGGTCAGGTTGGCGTAGCGGTTCTTTCCTCGCCTTTCATGTCTGCGGACCGGGTCCACGTCCGGCTCAGTCCACAAGTGGATTGGGTTTTCAGTCCCTACCTGATTCTGTGGGTTTTACCCAGAATATTACTCTGGGGTTTTCCTCCCACCTCTAAAACTGTTTTTTCTTCTCATCATCTTTCCATAAAAGGTTTCATCAGGCTTTCGAGCTACAGTGCCTAGGACGCTTTTGAGGAATCCTTGGTGTCATTACCAATACCATAAATAAATAATAATAATAATATAATAATAATAATAAAAGGCAGAAGGATATTTGGAAAGGAATGACTGACAGCTATTACGGAAAAAGGGTTATATCCTCCATGAGTTAACGTATTTGACAGTCGTTTTAGCATCCCAGAGAATTCTATAGAGTAAAGATTCTAGATTTCAGGCAAAACTGGCTGGTACTACTTGTGCCAAAAATGTCCCCATATGACCGTCAATAAAGACAGCACAGATTCAGATTGGCTTGAAAATTGCAATGTCACTTCTCAAAATGTCAAGGATGAAATGCTCGGCCTTTATTTGTACTCAAAATCATTTTGTGGGATGAAAATTGGCAGCAAAGAGTTCACGCATGGAACTTTGGAAGTTCCCCATAATGCCCTGCATATTTCACTGATTGGCATACCATGCGGAAGCTGCAGAGGTTGTAGAAAGCGCTGCAAAGATAGGAGATAATGTCTTTCCCTTCTATTTCTGAGAGGGTATGTCAATGGCAGTTTCCCTCAGTTATTTTTTACCGAGCTATGCCATAGGCTTAGGCCCTATAATGAGGAATTTTCATAAAGTTGTGAACACGTAGGCCTTACCCTTTTCTTTTGAAACAGACATCACAAAACAATACACATTATTAATACATTCAATCATGATAATTGATTTTAATGACTTTATGTATGATATATGATGTTCCACCAATTTTGGGCAAGAGGTAACACTAACAGTCAACTATGTTTAACAGGTGGCCACAATGGGTGTTTTTGGTTATATATTGATGGAATAAAGTCTTTCAAACGCAGCTGCGCGGCTGTTGTAGATTTATCCTCCCTTGTGTTGGTGTTAAAATCATTTTATTAACTGGGAGGGGGGAACGTCGCGACGTCATCTCGGGAACCCTGTAGCTGGTTCCCACGCCACTGCCGGCAATCAAAATCCCTTACTAGGGGGTGGGGGCGTGGACACAAAATGCTAATGGGGTGCGGTTTATTTCGAGAATAAACAAAACCAGATGCGAGGGAAAAGAAAAAACAAACTTAAATCAAGTTTAATAATATATTTTTAAAAAATAATTGAATTATTTTGGTGGATTTTATTAAATATCATTGCAGCCGCCCTTCAATATTGTTTCCTTTCCCCTTTTAATTAGAAATCACAACTTTTTCTTAGCTGTAAATGCTAGCCAAATTTGGACAGCTCATTTTCATGTCCCCTCCCAAGAATGTCTTCATAACTTGATTGAAGTAGGTCTATAAAATTCAAAGCATGTACTAACTACTAAACTACTAATCTTGCAGTGATAAAGTACACATGTCAGCTAATCGCTCATTCACACTCTGAGTTCACGTATTCCACGTATTGTGAAAGTCCTGACAGTTTCCAGTGTGAATTATCGGTATACATGCTAAATAAAACCCCACACAACCGCAGCAAATACTGCGGTTTATAGTATCAATGCATGCACTGAACCATCAATTATTATTACATTGTCAACATCACCTCGGATTATTACTCAGAATTATTCACTTGCACGTGACAAGTAGGCCCTATTAAATTCCATGTATCCCACACAATTTAGGAGATATCGCTACTTCTCTAATCACAGTGTGCACTCAGTAGTCAGTATTTACTGCAGTATCACGAATGACAAGAAATTGTTTTGCACGGTCGCTCTGAATGCTTTGATAAAATAACGAACCAGCCCATGTATCTCTTGGTATTCGCACTTTTGAAGGACACGTATTATAATAGACTACTGTACATGTATTTCAATGGGATAATAATGCACAATGCTGGAAGTGTGATATTTTGAAGGGCACAGGACTGTAGAGCCAAGGCACTATGACTCGGTCCTAGCTAGTCCATACATGTAGAATACATGTCGGAGAATGTCACATCGGGATACTGCGCAGTGCATGGTATTTGGAGTGACATGTCCAGGCTCTATTAACTTTTCTTCTCTTATAAAAATACTTTTGAGTATAAAACATGTTAAGTTCCGCCAACAGTTTCACAAATGGTGACTTCCTCCACTTCTGAAGGTTTCAAAGAGGAACTAATTTTTAAAGGTACAGGATTGGTCAATCCTAGGTAGATGAAAAACATGGGTATTTGTTCAGTTTTGATCAACAAGCTTTGGTATGTGGGTCTGTCCACACTAATGGGGACTTTTAGTGTTACATTTAGAGGGAACCAGGGACATAAGTTGATACATCAAGTAATTTGCCATGTTTTCTCTTTCACTACATCCCACATTCTTGTAAGAACTTGGCCAGCCAAAAAGCTTGATAAATTCCTTAGTATTGGAGATATTACAGGGGATCATCTTCAAGATATTATGTTTGTAACATGGACAGACATTTCATCATAAAGTGATGGGAATTAGTAGTGAAATGAATTAATTATCCCTAGTTTTGTTTCTACAGCAGAGCTATCCATTGAGGGATTGCCACTGGCCAATCATAGTATATAACCATTGGTATTTTTTTTAGCAACTGGAGGGTCTACACCTTCAAGATATTATGTTTGTAACATGGACAGAAATTTGTCACAAAATTTCTGTCCATGTTACAAACATTGTTTAAGACGCATCCTAATTTCTTAAATATGAAATAGGTTGCTTTAATTTTGAGTGATGACAAGTTAACATTGGACAAGTAATATATATGGAATAAGTCTGCATTAATTATAACAAGAAACATACTTATATAACACAAGAATGTCTGTCCATGTTATGATTGGTATTTTAATGAATATAAAATTAGATTTCATATTTAACACTAAACACATCCCTTTGAAAATTTGAACTGATTTCATAACAATGTAAGCATTAAAAACCTATCTAGTGGACAGTGTTAATTACAGGAATGTTCTCCGATTCCTGTCAGAAAATTGGAGCTTTTGTCGGAATGTTGGTTTTCATGGTTTTCCTTCCTCCATGGTTCATTGTTTTCCATCTTTTCTTTACAAAACAAATTACAGTTTGCAGTCATTGCATTGAAATAATATACAGGTTAGTTTTATGATGTTTCATGCATTTTGATAACTAGACTATTGCAATTGATGAATGCTGTCTACTAGGGCTGTGCATTCACGGGTAATTTTGGACCCGAGTACCCTTTGCCCAAACGGGCGGGTACCCGGGTACCCGGGTACCCGCGATATAATATAAAACATAAGAAATTAAGAACCCGGAAGTATGTTGCGTAATGGCCATTGGTGAGTACCGTATCGGGGCTCCGAGCCAGGTGTGCTTAAAAATTACCAGACCTTCCCCAAAAACACCCCGACCTTTAGCGGATTTCGGCTATTTTTAGGGGTGCCGAATTTTAGTTTACGCTATTTCTACCGACATGACAGGCCAAGCAAAAGTTAGCATGATCTTTTTTTCGACATCGAACACCGACATCAAACACGATGTATGCATTGTCAGGGTTGTAATTTCGTTGCGTGTTCCCCGTAAAATATTCTGACCACCCCGTAAATCGCATTTTTCTGATCAGCTAAATCTTACTTGAATTTCAGTCGGTAATTTTGTCCAGTTGGCCAATTAGAAGAAACACACTTTTCACGTACATGTGCTAGATCTTAAGAAATAACGTGAGAAAATTACTAGGGCGACAAACGCATTATTAAGACGTAATCACGATGCATTGTGCATGGTCAGCATGGTAATCCCGAATGTTCCATGACTGGTATCCGCCCCACACACGGCCACGCGTAATAGCCACGATGTCAAAACAACGTGCACCAGTCTCGACCACGTGTGGGCAGGAAGACTACATACTGTATACACCGTACAAACTGTGTGTGTGCACGGTGTAGGCTCGGTCGGTTCCGATGATCTGCCGTACGCGGTAGGATTTTTGGTCGGTACATGTAGGCCTACATCGCGGCCGGGGTGCGTCGCGTTGTCGGGTACCGTAGATCACGGCCGGACTGCATCTATAATTGTGGCTCGCTGCCGGCTTCGGTACAGATTTGCGGAATTAAATAATCTGCTTTTGACATTGCAAAAAACTACCAATTTTGCAGGTCAGTGATGTATTATATGAAAAAGGGCATGGTTGTTATTTTTTTACGGGTAATAGAATCGAAAAAATGGAGCCGGGTACTCGATGGTTTCGGTCGGGTTTCGAGTACCCGGGTAGAACGCACAGCCCTACTGTCTACCCTCAAAACCAGTTACATGACCAACCCTACATGGAGGTAAAAATACAATTCAACCTCCATGTACATGTACATGCTGTTAACCGTTATACATGTACAACTTGCATTGGGTCACTGCATCAGTCATGAGTTTCCCATTCAAGCAATCTTTCTATTGTGTCCATTTGCTTACACACATGTACACACAACTAATGCTATTGAGTATAAAAGGATTATGGCGAACCACAACACTCTAAACCCTAGAAGGAATGTCCTGTAGTGCAGTACAATGCAATCAGCTTGAGTGGGTACAACACCAAGTATCAACAGACCATTACTGTATACACGTACATGTACATGTAGTTTAGATCAGGAGATGACGGTTGTGAGAAGTTTATAGGTTCAGTGCATCATGGAGGAAGGAAAACATTACTCCATGGTGCACTTTCTCCCGAAGATGGCCAGAGCATACTGACCGGAACGCCGAGTCAACCAGCTCTTTTCAGAGCCACCCCACCACAAAACCCCTCACAAAAGAGTAGGGCCTACATGTACAGGCCTATATATCTCATGGTATTACTGGAACCCATTACTTTATGTACATGTACATCCGCCATGCATAACCTTAAATCTTAAGTTATGCTACATGTAGTTGCCATTCATTTACTGATGCTGATTCAAGGAAATAAGAACATCCATCTCGTTATGATGTGATTGAATTTATGGTGAAAGTCCCCAAACTTGGTCGTGGACTAAGTGGTATCACTCTGTGTAAACTGAAAATCTTTTGCAGACTTAAGATGCTTAATAAACAGAGGGACTACTGACTAGGCCATAAGGACTAATTTATACGCTGAGATGAACCTCCATTTATAGTGATATTCCATTCTCAATGTTTTATTTGCAAATTACAATATATCAACCTGTAAATTGCAGATTTGAGGGTGTCTGAAAGTTTTCCAAGGTATTCCTCTAGCCTGGCTAAAATATTGACACAAGGGACAATTGATCATATTCCTTGGTCAATCATTCTTCAAAGACTCCAATTTAAAAATGTTTTAATTGAATCAGCAAGTACACCACTTGGTTCCTTGAAATACATGCTAAAAAGAGGTAACTTACGTTACAAAAATGTCCCCAAAATGTGGAAATTCCCTAGTACAGAAATCATTCCTGTATTCATTTTCTTACTTGTGTACAGATAAGCCTGATTGCTGATTGATAACGACTTCCATCATGGCTTCCACCCTGGAGAGGAGGCGCATGCACAAAGGACTATCCCGATCCAAATGCTGTGCCCATATCTTCAACATCGTACTGCTGGTAAATTCCTTTTGTGGATAACTTATGGAATTTGCCCTTCAAAATGTCAAATGGCCATTCAATATGAAAGCTAGTGATGTATAATAGTGTGGGGGAAAACAGTCACAGTCGTTGTTGGTTCAGAAATGAATTTAATAGTTACTTTACTTGTTAATTTCATCGGTCAAAAAATACATTTACAAAGACATGCCATCTTATAAATGTACATTTGTACATTAAAATTGTCGGATGGAAAAGTAAATTGCTTAGGAGTAGAACTTGTTCATTTTTTAGAGAAATTTTTGTAATTGCTTTTAGAGAAATGTTGTAAATTTTTTGGGGGAGGATGCGAGGATGCACTTTAAATAATTTCAAATCCAGAGCAGAATTACAGTAGGATGGAAAAGATAAAGAAATAATAATTGCTTATTCACCGAGTATCTATAGTTGTGAGTGAGCACTGATTTTTTGCACAGCTCCTCTGGTTGCAAAATTCTCTGATTTTGCAAATAAAAACAGATAAAAACCTTATGAAGATCTTGCCAGTTGATAAAAAGTTGAAGATCATGCTTTTGGGCACTTCTGTGGAAATTGGGCTTGAAACTAAGTTCATTATTATTATTATGACCTGTAAATACAACTTTCAAATGGTGTGGCTTTTTTCCGACCAATCAGATTGCAGCGCTCGGTGCTGTAGGAGTCAGTGTCTGGATATTCCTCACGGTATGGATGCATCCTGCCAGAGAGGGCGCTCTTCATGTCATCGGTATCTTCTATATGGTCAGCAACATCGCACCGGCTGGTATCGGGGTCATCGTAGGCCTCGTATTTCTCATTGGAATGTGTGGGCTGTGCACGACGCACCGGTGTACACTTCTGTGGGTGAGTTAGAGTTTCCATGACCTTTGACCTGAAATATCTTGAAATGTGGATTAAATTGAAATAATTAGTGAGAAAATTGTAATCATGTTTCATGATATTTTGGTTATTGGTTAATCAATCAGTCGAACAATCATTCAATAAATTAATCAATTAATCGATCAATTAATCGACGCAAGATGAAGATTGCATTAAGTAATAATTTTTTTTTCAGAAAGTGAAACAAGAAATACATGAGGAATATAAATGGATAAATTTAAAAATGAATGTTTTATTTTATTTTATTTTGGCAGTATTTTACTTTGTTGATGGTCGCCTTCGTCCTGACGATTGGAGCATGTATTTTCAACTTCATCTTTTATTTTGAGGTGAGTATCAAGCTAGAATCGATATAGAACTTCTTCATTTTAAAGTGCAATTAATTTATTACCCTTCACCGACGTAGATAAGCATTTCACTAAATAAAATGCTTTTTGAGAGCGCATGGAAAAATCATGTGCTGGCTCAGGTGGGATTTGAACCCACAACCTCCTGCTAAGTGCAGATGCCATACCTGATTGGCTACCGAGCTAGCTGGGGTCAGCGAGGTGAATCAAATCATTTGTCTCGGCGGGCGCCCTTATTAATTCTTAATATTGTCGGCCAGTGGAAATAGGTGATAGGAATAAAAGTAAAAGACAGAAATGCTCAATGTTTGTACCTTTTCAATCTTGTTTCAGCTGAAAAGCAGTATTGACAGTAAGATTGGGAGTAGCATCAAGGATGATTATGGGCTGTACGGGTTTGAAGAGCTTACCCGGAGTGTTGACTCTATCCAGGAAGAGGTAAAGCACTATTAACCCTAACCCTCTGCACCTACCACACAATACAAGAGCTGTTTACCACACACTACTACAATATCCATAGGTGGACTTGACCCTAACCCTCTGCACCTACCACACAATGCAAGAGCTGTTCACCACACACTACTACAGTATCCATAGGTGGACTTAACCCTAACCCTCTGCACCTACCACACAATGCAAGAGCTGCTTACCATGCATTACCACAGTCTCCACAGGGGGACTGGATATTAACCCTAACCCTCTGCACCTACCACACAATACAAGAGCTGCTTACCACACATTACCACAGTCTCCACAGGGGGACTGGATATTAACCCTAACCATCTGCACCTACCACACAATACAAGAGCTGTTTACCACACACTACTACAGTATCCATAGGTGGACTTAACCCTAACCCTCTGCACCTACCACACAAGACAAGAGCTGCTTACCACACATTACCAGTCTCCACAGGGGACTGGATATTAACCCTAACCCTCTGCACCTACCACACAATACAAGAGCTGCTTACCACACATTACCACAGTCTCCACAGGGGGACTGGATCATAAACCCTAACCCTCTGCACTATCACACAATACAAGAGCTGCTTACCACACACTACCACAGTCTCCACAGGGGGACTGGATCATAAACCATGCATTACCACACAAACCTTCACTTCTGTATCTGTAATGTATAAAGTATGATTTTACCGTTCTCTTAACAGGGTTAGGAGGGCCTGACATTTCAGTCCTATTAGGATATTTCTAAAAAGCTGACATTTCGATGCGAAAAGCTTCGAGAAAGATCCTGCTAGGATTGAAACAGCAGGCCCTTCTAATTCTAACCATTTATGCTTATTTCAGGTCATTAATTTGGTTGATGACCCGTTTGCAGCAGTTAGTTACTTGCATTGAGTCCAACGACATATCTAGGGAAAACGGCGCCCGGGGCAAGTGCTAAAATTGCGCATCCAACTGATGCCAATGAAAAAAAAAATTCAGACAATTTGAAATTGGAATCCAGCTTTGTTTGTTCATTGGATTAGATTTCCAATAAATCCAACCGTTCAGCAGTACAGCCTTTGCATTTTTTGCGTCTCCTAAAAAGTGGCCCGGGGCACATGCCCCCCTTGCCCCATGCCCCCCTTGCCCCCACTAGATATGCCACTGATTGAGTCTATTCCCTTGTCTGAAATCGTAGTTTGAGTGCTGTGGCAGCAAGAGCTACGAGGAATGGAGGATGAGCGAGTGGCACAGGTACCAGCAGTTGTCCCATTTCAGTGACTCTGACGTGCCCAGGGTTCCTCAATCCTGTTGTGTGTTTGGAAGTGCCGGGAACCAGTCGCAGCCGGTGGATCTGATGAAGTGTTCTCACGTGGATTCTACCTACCCAAATGACTTCATGCACGGCACGGTAAGGGTGCACCTTTCTACTTTTTCTTCACGGGGTTCCGATGGTCATTCAAAATCCTGGAAAATAACTATGGGCGTTTACGAAACGGAGGCTCAGGCTTAGACTCCAGCTCCGTCATCCATATCCTGAAAATATAGGTTGTGGTTTTTCATTGAAGTTGGAGCTCTGTTTTCCTTTTCAAACCAAAGAATCTACTTCCGAACCGCAGCTAAAAGCCTCTATTTTGATACCCGTTATTTCAGAATGGATTCACGAAATGGAGCTGGAGCCTGAGACGGAGCCTGAGCCTCCGTTTCGTAAACGCCCTATGTCTCATTCTTGACCTTTGATTTTGACTCTTGTTTTTCTCCCGTTGAATAGAATTGCAGTGAAGCTCTGTACGAATGGCTGGCTCTGTATTCGTTGCTTCTGGCTGTAGCTTGTGCGGCACTCTTTGTAGCCGAGGTACGGAACAAATCACAGATTTTCTGTATCAAAACTGGATTCGAACCAGCGACCCCCGGTTTACCATACCAGTATTTTACCAACTGAGCTATCCAGCCCTGTGTTGGCAGTGTCCCTAACAATCAATTATCATATTTCGGGGGTCACTGGTTCAAATTCCGCTCCCTTTAATTTTTCTTTGTCCACTATTCTATGTCTTAAAATTAATTCAGTCAGTTTCCCCTTGTGGTTACATGATTATATTTAAAAGGAATTACTATACCTCATAAATATTCATGACCTATAGCTGAATCCCAATTGGTCAATTCACCATCACGCACCAGTGGATATACTTGCTGATCACCAGCGAGTAGGCCGGGAAATCTCCGAAGACCTTTTACACATGTAACATCTCACTGCGCATCCTAGGAAAAGTTTGCAGCGCGCTTGCGTGAGCCTCGACCTACATGAAGTCGATGGCGGCTCACGAACACGAACATTTTGCTGAACTTACTGATACCGATCTCAACAATTGTGAATATTTATGAGGTATAGTAAAACAAATATCACATGGTTTATTTCGGGTGGACAGTCGATTCTAGCTTCCCTCGGTGTCTAGCTTCCAACACCTCAGGAGCTAGAATCAACTGTCACCCTCAAGCCATGTGATATTTGTATACTATAGTGCAAAAAGGCTTATAGAGTGAATAAGTGAATGTAATGAATCACCAGCCTCCCTTCTGTAGTAACACAATCTCTATCTTGGACTTGGTCTTTCTCCTGACTCTAGCTGATGTCCGTGGCAGCCTGTGCCGTTGTCTTCCGCTGCCTCGGACCTGTACATTACGAGGAGAAGGTCTTGATGCATCGCATGAAGGGCGACCCCGACTGGGCAAAGAGAAAAAGAAGCCACGCTAACTCCAGAGTGTAAACAAAAGTTCCTTTGAACTGGAAGCATTGACTCATTCTGAGGATAACGTTTGAGCCTCAGGAGCAAAGTATTGACAGGTGTTCCTGCGACAGGTGTCATGATGTGTGCTGATTGAGTGGGTGGTTGGATGGCCGATTGGAGCGTTGGAACGTCGGTGCAGCTTGGAGTTTCCTGAGAGGATAGCCTTCATCAATCCTAGACTGCAATGTCGAACCTGGAAGGATATGAAGTGTCTCACATCACACTTGCTAAAAAAAAACCGTTATGAAACCATGATGATACTTCAGGACTGAACTTTCAGGAGTGAAGAAAGACAGCTTGACTAATTGGACTCAAAATGGGAGACCTCTGGAATCCTGTCAACCAGCCCATCCACCAAACCTACTGTGCCTTATGATGGGCCTCGGTGACCATCAAATTGTCTTAGCCCCAGCTTCAAAACACCCTATCAATCAAACTGTGCGCATTGACCAATTGGAGGATGCCTTTTAATCAGGTGACCAGGAAAGCCTCGGTCAAACTCGGTCACATGTGGTATGTAAAACACACACATGGGCGGGGCTTAAGAGCAAAGCCGGAACGGTCCATCCAGCAGAGATCTGGATACAGGTCGGCACATCTTTTCTTTGAGAGTCTTTTTATGTCGATGTGACGTCATTGGTAAGACAGCTGCACCGGAAAGTCAAAGGTTCTCTGTTCCAATCCTCTCCAGAAACTGTGTCAAAAGTGCAAATATTTCACAGGGTATTTTAGATTATTTATACATAAGGATGACACAGTAACCATGGTGATGCAGTAACCATGGTGACACAGTAACCATGGTGATGCCCAGTTACCATGGCAATACATAGTAACCACGGTATCATGGTAACCATTGTTAACACACTACAAGGTTTTACTGGAATCCCCCATGTTCTTGAGCTTTCACACTATCGTACTTTTTTTTTTTTTTTTTGGCAAACCTTTTAAAGTATTCTTCCATCACTGTATATTTATATAATCACGTAAAATGTGTAGAAAAAGGTTAATGTTTTTATTTTGAACTTTAGGTACATGTATTCTGTTTGTAAAAATTCTAAGAAATATACAAATGTTACTTTCAGTATGTACCTATCTATATTACCCGAAATGGCCAACAAAATACTTAAAGGTAATATCATACTTTGGTTTTTGTCAAAGAAATACAGATTCAAGGGCGAAAATATTAAGGAAGATACAGTAACAGTCATCCGTGAAAATTTCCGTCCCATACGGTGCCCGCTTTTTGAGAAAACAGTGAAAAACACCCACAGTATTTTTTAAGTCTTTTCTCTTTTATTTTTGATCTTTAAAAGATCAAAATAATTTTGGTCACTTGTTTTACTCTTTTCTGGATAAATACAGCATTTCAGGCAGAAAAATGTTAACGGTATGTTTCTACCATCACCATCTTTATACCCTGTAAGTTATAGGTATTAAAATCTGTGAAGATTTCTGTTTCGGTATGCTGCCAAAGTATGATACTACCATTAAATAAGTTATGTAAAATACATTTTTAAATATTTGAAAGGTTTATGTTTGGTATTTCAGCTGAATTTTAAATTTTACCTCTTCCATTTTTTCTGCCTCAAAGAATTAGTTGGTTGTATTAGGCCATGGAAATATGTATTCATACATTCATTGTTATGGTTACTGCCATTTGCATTTTATAGAATATACATCAATTTTCTGCACAATGCTTTTGTAAATGCATGTCACCAACTTAATCATTCTTATGTCATTCAGAATTTATTCATAGCAAAATGCTTCTTTATTTTAAAACAATAATAACTAGGAAACACTTTTCAGTTGGTTTGAACATACATATGAACAGCATTCCTTAAGATATTTCACTTTATTGTTGTCTGTACAAATTTTGGTTAAAACTTGTATATTTTTGGCAAAAGAGGTCAAAACCTACAATTTTGAATTTAACAAGAGAGTATTTTTGTACAAAATTCCAGTACTATCGAGGTTGATATATTTTCAGGGTTTTTCTACACTTTAGCTGTACTTAAAAGTATTGGTAAATTATTATGTTGTCATTTTATCATCTTTTAGATATATATTTTGTATATTGGTGGTGTCTTTCAAGGTTTTCTACTTTTCAATTTTCATCAGTATTTGTATTTTTGTATAGAATTGGATGATAAAGGGAAACGTGTCACAATATTAAGTGATCTTTGTATGGGTTGTAAATATGCATCCATTTGATATCTTATTCTGGTAATTTACCTTTACTGTGTCTTTCAATTCAATTTTAATTCTCAGAATCTTTCTTGAAGGCCTAGAAATATCCTGGGGTTTTTTTTTCTTTAAAAGCTTGATATATTTAATATGAGTAAAGAACTGCTGCAAACTTCCCATCAGCCAAAATAATTACCTGATTATAAAATGCTTAGGGCCTGACGCGTTTTGATCGTAGCGGGATCTATATTGAAGGCTTTATTCTGGTTGTCTGGCAGTTTCCATAATTTTATTTAATACTCGGCCATGTATTGTTGTATTTATACGGGAACTCACATTTGAGTGATTGAATTGGTACACAAATAATTGGCTAGATTTGTAAATAAATTATGGCACATAATAATTTAATTTTTAGCCTTTGAGAAAGATCCTGCCAAGTTTGAAATGTCAAGGCCCTCATAACTCATAACAATGTTATGTTAAATTTTGTTGGGAAGCAAAAACATAATAGAGTTATAGTATATCTTCATGCGAAGTGAACAAAAATCAGTGGAGAACCAGTTAAAAGAAATAATACACTGCATGGGATTTTGGTTGGGAACCAGTGTTTTGCAGGGAGCAGACATTGCACACACTATGCCAGATCCAGTAACTGGAATGCTAAATTACTTCACATTAACGGTTTTTAATTGACATTAATTGTCAAATTCCCAGTCCCATACAGTGCCCACTTTTTGAGAAAACATTGAAAACGCCCAAAGCATTTAAAAAAAATTCACAAGATTTTTGTATCTTCCGAAGATCAAAATTGTTTTAGTCAGTTGGTTTACTCTTTTCTGGATAAATGTAGCATTTCAGGCAGATCACATTTTAACAGTATGTCTCTACCATCACCATCTTTATACCTTATAAGTTATAGGTAAATCTGTGAAGATTTCTGTTTCGGTATGCTACCAAAGTATGATACTACCTTTAACTGTATCTAGCATGAAGTTTATCTACTACACATCATAATTTATAATCATTATCACATTATCTTCACTATTGTCTGTCTTGGTTTATTTTTTCAGGGGACTATTAGCAGTATTTGCTCTAAAGGCCATAAATGTCTGTTTTGAGATAAACATTCATTGAATAAACAATGTATACAAACAGTATCTTTTACTAAACGACTTGTGGAAATGACACATGTTTATTTTGATGTTGTGTTTGTGTTTCCGATAAAGACGCACCATAGGCCTAATTATTATTATTGTTGTTGTTCATTTGCTTCCGTAATGCATGTGTGGACAAGGTCATATTTCCTTTGTGAAATTTCTGCCCTGAAATTAAATATGAATGATCATCAATTTGAATGGCCATAATACCAAGGCCAAGAGCAGGGCAACACTATTTTCTGGATAGGTAGATTTAAAACCTTACCAAATTACTAATTTTATGAAAAAAAACCTCATTATTAAAAAGAGAACCCTAGTATAGCTTCAACTTATCCATACTCAATGAATTATACGTGTAGACAATATTAATGTTGACTTTCGCTTTTAGAATGCGTTTGCGAGTGGCAGGGAATTGAACAGCGCCCTCTCGTTTTCTTTTGAACTCCCCCCTGCTGAAATAACGTCGCCCAATTAATTATTTTCGTGTGCTGTGTGGAGTAGCCCCGCACGACTGACAGCAATTCATCAAATTTTGTCACAGATACCCATTTCCATTTTTCGGCTGGAAATTATTGAGCTGATCTGGTAAGTAGCCCTTTTATTCCATATTTCTGTGTCTGTGGGGCCGGCATTGTGGTCCGAAATTAGCGATTTTACCGACGATCGCGGCTGGAATTGAGAGGTTTCCTTGATTCTGCTCTTGGTTGTGAAAAGGAGGATGCATGCTTTGGAGTTGTTACCGTGTGCTCGCGATTTGACACGGGGGAGCGCCCGGCTCAGCGCTCGCCCCGTGCACGCTTGGTTTGTCATCCGTGCCCGGAGATAAACAAATTCTTCAGGGCCAGTTTTTGGTGAATCACTGGGGAAAATTTCTAAGCCACAGCCTTCGACTCATCCTTAGCTGTCGACATCTTTATTATCTGTGTCTTGCTCAGGATTGTTTTGTAGTCATGATTTTGACATTCCAAGACAAATTGCGTTCAGTTTGTTGTGTATTTTTTTGTCAGGAGCCGCTGAAATATTATTTAATTATAAATCATAAATTCGTGTGTTTCTTTGGTATTAATCTATTTAAACATTGGACTGCTAGAAATGTTTAATAGAAAAGAGTTTTTGCTGGGTATTGTTGCAGTGTTGAGATGCTGAATCTAAATATAAATAAATGCTGAAAATAATGAAATAAGTATGATTCAGTTTTTAGGGGTATTTTTGACTGAATGGTTTTGGCATCTTTCTAATTCCATAAAAATGTAGTATACTTTAATGTATAATTTTGTATTACATTGTTTAAATTTGTAATACAATGTATTATGTTGCTTGATACATTGTTTGTAATACAAATTTTACAATGTTGAGTTGACCATTCAGTGGTTTTTTACATTGTTAAAATATGTTCTACAATGTATTAATGTAGTTTTAATACAGTGTAATATGTTGCAACTACAATAACTACTTTGTTTGAATATGAAGGAAGGACAAGGAGCTTATCCATTTTTGAGGTGCTTGCGTTTAATCCATTTAAAGGTAATATCATACTTTGGTTTTTATCAAAGAAATATAGATTCATGGGCAAAAATATCAAGGAAGATACAGTAACAGTCATCTGTGAAAATTTCAGTCCCATACCGTGCCCACTTTTTAAGAAAACAGTGAAAAATTGCCACAGTATTTCTTATGTCTTTTCTCTTTTATTTTTGATCTTTTAAAAGATTAAAAAGATTTTGTTGAGTTGTTTTACTTATATCTGGATAAATACACCATTTCAGGCGGAAAAATGTTAACGTTATGTTTCTACCACCACCATCTTCACACCCTGTAAGTTATACGTAAATCTGTGAACATTTCTGTTTTGGTTTCTTACCAAAGTATGATACTCCCTTTAAAACAAATATTTGGCTCCAACATGTTAGAAAGAAAAACTCCCATAGGCCTAATGAAAAAGAGTGATGAATTCCCCAATGTACTAATAAGTTAAGTCTTGCACAGTATAACAAATTCAAACAACATTGCCATTAAGATATATGAATTTGGCACAAATTTCACCTATTGAAACCAGATAGCTCCAGTGCATATCAAAGCAAGATACACCCTAATCCACACCCACATGCATCCTGTTTATCCCAATTAAAGATGACGAAAAAAGATGTTTCCTAGTTTTCCTTGAATTGTAACAACTGGCCTGCTTTCCCCCCTGCCCTTCCCCTTCTTTTCCCCCCAATAAAAAACTTCTCATGCATGTGGTAATTCTTGCCAAAAGACACCTGTGCTTAACTTCTCAGAATCTTGACTCACCGAAATGTCACCATGATAGAAAAACCAGAAAGGACCAACAGCCCAGTCTACTCGCATACTTAACAGCAAAAAAGACACACCAATTCGCCAGAGGCATCCACTCTCCTCCCCCAGAAAAAAACCCCATCTGCTGTAGTGATTACCATCTTGGGGTAGGGACAGTGTAACCATTGCCCAATGGGTTGTAAGTGTACCAGTTAAGTAATTCTTACAGCCTCAGGCTTGTTGAGAGGACCCCTGCTCTGGCTTTAATAAACAGTTAGGGACGGTCTCCACCATCATGGTAGCTAGCATTGAAATGTATGGTATTTATAAGGACCACTAACTTAGGAGGAGGAGTAGGAAATTTGGGCAAGGCTGATGGCCACCCCCCCCCCCTCCCCCTTGGCACCACCTCTTTAAAAATTTCAAGTGGATAAATAAGAAATAATGACATTGTTCATCTTTAAAATGGAAACGAAACATTGTCATGGTTACAGGCTTACAACTCCTGGAATTCTCACCCTGCAAAATAGACCTCTGCATTTTGTTTTAGAATACAAACTGCTTCAGTGAAAAATCTGGTTCGGTTGCATTCCTTAAATTGCATTTTTTTCCATGACAAACTTTATTTGTAAGTTCTTTTCCTTGAAAACAAAACAAAAATCCTCTAATGTTTGAGTGGCCTGCAAGTGTCAAAAAGTTCTGATTTTAAAATAAACATTGTTGAGAATGGATGCGTTGCATTGTATCGGACCAGGAATGTGGTTTTGTAAGTTGTATTTTGTAAGAGGCACAGCCAAGGAGCACTGTAGACACTTAAAAAATCCAGACTTGGGAAACATTATTTTGAAGGGTTTTGCCAAGGCCAAGAGTGGCAAAGCCATTGACAGGCAGCACCTCCCTACACTCTATAAATCTTGATGTCCAGACCAAACACATTCAAGGTTGTTTTAACTTGAACTGTAATGTTTTCGCAGTGACCCAGTAGGGCCTAAATTATTAGCAAAAATGGTCACTGTTACATTTGTGTCAGATTTGTGGTATTTAATTGCAAGTTTTGTAAATATTGCACACACAAACATTGAAGAATTGATTGAAAATTGAAAAAATGTTTTAGCCCCTGATTTGATCAATTCAAAAGTCTCCTGAAAACTCACATATTCAGCCAGTGTTAATAATACATGTATCTTTCACATAGTCACCTTCCTTTTTTTAGTGATCAGAAAACACTTAATTATAAAGCACTTTGCAAAATAATGCTATTTTTATTTTCTTGGAGATACACTAGCTGTAGGAGTGCCTGACTCATTTTGATCCCAGCAGGATCTTTATCGGAGGCTTTATAATTATTATCAAGCTCTGCCTGATCTTATTGAACATCACAAACTAAGGCTGCAGTTTGTATCCGGTTAACCAGGTAACCGACCGTTCAAAAGGGTACCCGGGCACATTTTCCCAGTTAGGTTAATCGAAAAGTATCTTTTTAATGGCCTCTTCTTCTTGAAACATAGACACTTCTAGAGTTCACAAAGAAAAAATGTCAATGATCTTCTAAAATAGCGTTCCGCACTAATGACGTCACACCATGCATGCACGCGCACACATACCTCCACTCACCACACGTTTGCATGGCCGGTTGCAATGTTTGTCTGAGGTTCGGTGCTATTTTTAGCACAAGTGCGCAGCGCTATTGGACCAGCAGGCTTATGCAAAGCAAAGGCCAAACATTTTGCTATGTCTACCACTGTCAAATGTTGTGACAAAAGAATGTTGTCAACCAAGTTCCTAAAAGACCCAAACTTACTATTTCTTTGTTTTTCTTTGTTTTCTTTGTTATACGGGTAATCGTAACCGTAACCGAAAAACAGACGGGTAACCGGTTACAAAATTATTCGTAAACTTACAGCCCTATCACAAACATTAAGTTCTGTGCTGGGAAATTGAAGTCTGTTTTTAGGATCATGCATACACGTGTATGATGCAAAGAACATATCACTGAGAGCAAGGGCAGAATTGAGAAAGTAATTAGGAATTAGGCCTAGGCCTGCTGGCCTGAATGTGGTTTTAATAAATTTTGTTGATGTTGTTCACTGCCATTCATTATGTATACCATACTTCACTTCACAAGAATGAAAATGGTCCCTAATTTCTTTAACAGAACCGATATCCCATCACAGTGAGAAGGGAAAGAACCATGTCAAAAGCTATGTTTCTTAATACTACAGGGAGCGCGAATGTGACTGCAACACCCTTTGCACCAATCACTCACTGACCAGACTTCAAACACTGTGTCAATTTGTCAAGTCCCTCACATCACTTGAGCATAAATTCACCTTAAATTGCCTTAAACTCTGACCTTTTTTGTTGACATAAAACCTACCTTTAGTGCAAATAATCCCCCCATATTCTTTGGAAAGGATTTTTGTCTGGGAAATCTAATTCTGGTTTGTCAGGTGTCAGCTTTATGTTAGCCGTTGATATATCGGTTCGTGGGCAATTCCAGCTCTCTGGGCAAGGAACTTTGGTAGTGTGTGGCCCGTTTGTATGGGCGGCCAAAAGGGCCAAAATCAAACGAATGTTTAGAAGGACAAAAAAATCATCCAAAGATCAATTTTATTCAAACAAAGGACAAATCAACAAAAGAACAAATTCACGAGAAGACAAAATGTAAATCAAAGGACAAAACGACAAGAGGACAAATTTCCAAACAGACAAAACCAAAACCAAACAAAGGACAAAATGACAAGAGGACCGTGAATTTACAAACAGACAAAACCAAAATCAAGCAAAGGACAAAATGACAAGAGGACAAATTTACAAACAGACAAAACCAAAACCAAACAAAGGACAAAACGACAAGAGGACAAATTTACAAACAGACAAAACCAAAATCAAGCAAAGGACAAAACGACAAGAGGACAAATTTACAAACAGACAAAACCAAAACCAAACAATGGACAAAACGACAAGAGGACAAATTTACAAACAGACAAAACCAAAATCAAGCAAAGGACAAAATGACAAGAGGACAAATTTACAGACAAAACCAAAACCAAACAAAGGACAAAACGACAAGAGGACAAATTTACAAACAGACAAAACCAAAACCAAGCAAAGGACAAAATGACAAGAGGACAAATTTACAAACAGACAAAACCAAAATCAAACAAAGGACAAAATGACAAGAGGACAAATTTACAAACAGACAAAACCAAAATCAAGCAAAGGACAAAATGACAAGAGGACAAATTTACAAACAGACAAAACCAAAACCAAACAAAGGACAAAACGACAAGAGGACAAATTTACAAACAGACAAAACCAAAATCAAGCAAGGGACAAAATGACAAGAGGACAAATTCACAAAAAGACAAATCCAAAATCAAACAAAGGACAGAACGGCAAAAGGACAAATTTACAAAAAGACCAAACCAAAATCAAACGAAGAAAAAACATAACAAGAGGACCGATTTAAAGAAAGAATTAAAAAAACAAATCACGCGGCGCAAAACCACTAGAGGACGAATGCACACAATTAAGGACGAAGTGAAAATCAGACGACCGCTATTACACACACACATGTTGGGAAACTGAAAAGGTCACTCACGTACACAGGACGAACATTTTCACAAACGGACAAAGGTCGTTGCGAAGAGAACTGACCAGCACCGAACGATGGGGGCGGCCCCCATTGACTTATGGGTGCACCACACTAAATAGCTCAAAAATCAATGCGCCGAGCTGATTATCATAATGTGTGTACCCTCAAATGTTTTTTAAATATGCAATTTGGGGGGTCGTGCAATTAATATATTGTGTAGTTTTGACTGGTTATGACAACCTGGGGGTTCAGTGCTTCAGCCTGTTGTGGAGACTTGAGAAATTTTGGCTTAAAATGTGGAACTACATTGTTTTGAACGTGGTAGGTTGCTTCATGAAAACCGGCTGCAAGTTGGTTCGGGAAAATGGACATTTTGGGGGTGTTTTTTTCTTGGGGCAATTAGCAAAAAATCTGATCGGCTAACTATCAAAAAATTGAAAGGAATCGGGCAGATGAGGGTTCAAGCTTTGTTTTGAATTATTGCACCAATCACTGAGAGACTCCTGGATGGGATTTTTTGAACTGTGAAGTTGACGTATTTTACACTAAAGTCAATGGGAGTTTATTTAGTGTGGTGCACCCTTATATAATCTCTATCTCTGTCCGTCTCCATGGATCGTTTTCGAAACGAGTGGACTGGGCTTACAGGCTTCCCATTCACTCCAGTCCGAGCTTGAATATTCTGATAAATACCACAAAGCTAGGATGTGGTCTTATAATATAAGTTATAGGATGCGCAGAAGGCGCTGGTTATTTCATCAGGGTTTCCCTTTTTTCTTTATCTTTTTTTTTTTTTTGGGGGGGGGGGGCGGGGAAATTTGTGCAAATTAACCAT
The DNA here is from genome assembly GCA_963971285.1 of Astropecten irregularis. Classification (NCBI taxonomy): domain Eukaryota; kingdom Metazoa; phylum Echinodermata; class Asteroidea; order Paxillosida; family Astropectinidae; genus Astropecten; species Astropecten irregularis. The sequence goes on along the minus strand of OZ020251.1, from coordinate 2,456,366 downwards.
TTCACGAAGAAAATCTCGTTGATATATGTATTTTTTTTTGGGGGGGGGTGAGGCCTTTGATATAGTTATACCATGGAGCTATAAATAGGATAACTTCTCCATATGGAAGGACGATTTTTTTTTAAATTGGTTTAGGGCCTATACATGTTTTTGTTTTTTTCAATAATTAATTGTGTGGAGGTATACGAAAAAAAAGAAAGACTCCAAATCAAACAGTGCAATGTGTTCCAATATTTAAATCACCATGTTGTTGTATTGCTCTCGATCACAATGTACGTAGGCCTATGCGAACCCCATGAAAGGTTCTTTTCCTTCCTCCATGTTCCGTCTAACGGCTATAACGATTTTAAATTGTATGCTTGAAGTTTATGCTTGTAGGCTGTAGCTGTAATGTTGAAAATCCACAATGTTAAGCTAGCTGTCTAGCAAAATAATTTAAAATCGGCAGGGACAGCCTATTATACTACTAACAGACGTCTTTTGCTTCTCATGTGCCTTCAATCCCTTCATTAGTAGTAAAATAAGACTGTTAAAAACTTTGTTTTCAATTGCAGGGCCATGCAAAAATCAAGAGTTTACCGGATTTTTTGCAGTTGTCACAAGCCAAGAGAAAGAACCCTAAATGCGGGCATGTACTACATGTACATGTACTTAATGTACAGTAAATGCAGTAGGCCTACATAATTAATGAACACACAGTGGCTATACTCCAGTTTGTTTTAGCTAGCGTATTACGTAACAGATGTGCTACAGCAGCGAACCAGATCTATGCCCTGAGGCAAATAGTACTCCTGGGAATTCACTCCTGCAGGTTTTCCACTAAAATTGTAAAGGGACCTCCAAAAACAATTGAGACAGAGAATGGGGGCCGCCCCCATCGTTCGGTGCTGGTCAGTTCTCTTCGCAACGACCTTTGTCCGTTTGTGAAAATGTTCGTCTTGTGTGAGTGAGTGACCTTCTGAGTGTGCGGTCGTCTGATTTTCACTTCGTCCTTAATTGTGTGCATTCGTCCTCTTGAGGTTTTGCGCGTGATTTGTTTTGTTACTGTCTTTCTTAAAATCGGTCCTCTTGCCATTTTTTTCGTTGTTTGATTTTGGTTTGGTCTTTTTGTAAATTTGTCCTTTTGCCGTTCTGTCCTTTGTTTGATTTTGGATTTGTCTTTTTGTAGATTTGTCCTTTTGCCGTTTTGTTCTTTGTTTGATTTTGGATTTGTCTTTTTGTAAATTTGTCCTTTTGCCGTTTTGTTCTTTGTTTGATTTTGGATTTTGTCTTTTTTGTCAATTTGTCCTTTTGCCGTTCTGTCCTATGTTTAATTTTGGATTTGTCTTTTTGTAAATTTGTCCTCTTGTCGTTTTGTCCTTTGTTTGATTTTGGTTTTGTCTTTTTGTAAATGTTTCCTTTTGCCATTTTGTCATTTGTTCGACTTCGATTTTGTCTTCTTGTGAAGTTGTCTTCTTCTAGTTTTGTCTTTTGGTATACATTTGTTCTTTTCGTGTATTTGTTCTTTTGTTGATTTGTCCTTTCTTTGAATAAATTTGGTCTTTAGATGTTTTGTTTGTCCTTCTTAACTTTGTTTTAATTTTGGCCCTTTTGGCCGCCCATACGTTTGGCTTTGGTTTCTGCGTTTATAATGTGTCAGTGAATCCAGGATGTGATTGGTTGATTGGTTGATTGATTAAATTAGATTAGATTCGGCTGATTGATTAGCTGCACCCATTACTAGTCTCTTCAAAGTTTGTCCTCTATGGTATATTGTAAAAGGGCAAGACTTGAATTTAACGGAGACCACGGCCTTTGTGGCACTGGTTCTTGGCCTGATGCCCCTTCAAATGTTTCCATAGACATTATGATTTTCCAATGGAAGTGCCCCTTGTAATGGAAAAGTGGCCTTAACCCTTTCAGAACCAAATTCAAGGCCTGAAAGCCGGGAGGGGGCCGACTCAGCCAACTTGTAGACAGGATTTGGGACAGAATTTGAAAAAAAATAGGGCGCTCACATTTTGGTTTGTACTGAAAACAGGGATGAGATTTCTCAGATTAAAGTCTGATTTCAGACTTTTGTGTTTTGGATTTCAGATTTTTTTCCTCATAGCCTGTGTACAAAAGTATAGAGATTTTCATATTTCAGACTTTTTATGCTCCCTCTCATCTGTTTTCAGACAATTTCATCATTGGTCAATGTCATCCCTGGGAAAAACAGGTTGCTTCAATACTTAATCAAAACTGCTGATCATAGAATGGAGTGTCGAAATCTTCTTAATGGTCCAATGGGTATAAATAATTCAATGCTCATATATGAATATTAATTATCAGACGATTCGGCCACTTCAGGGGCAAAAAGTAACACTGTCCAGGAATTTGTTACAGTGGAGTTGTATTACAAATTGAAAGTGGGGATATTTTTTTTGAAGAAAATGTGTTCATTCGACAAATTTTTATTTTTAGAATGAACGCTAGGCCTACCAATAAAAGGTACATTATTTTGTACAGTCCCTATTATACCTGCACCACTTTGTCAACCAAGTTTGTTGATCATACATGTACTTTTTCCCAAAGAACAATGATTCCGTTTGTCTGTGTCAAACTTTTTTCTCAGGTAAAGTACATGGGTTTAAACTCAAGTAACCTTTAAATACATTATAGTACTCCCCAGGTACGCCTTGGTATCCAGTATAAACTTACCTGTACCACCATGAGTGAATTAGGTTTATTTGCTTAACCAGGGATGACTTGCTTCGAACTGCCAAACCACCCAGTGGGTATTTCTACGGAGCATAAGTACATTATGATTATACTTCTCCTAAACTTCCTCTGGGTTCCAAAAGTGGTAACATTTTTGGTAATTCAGAAACTTTTTTAGACATTGAACTGCCACTCAAATCTAAGCTTTTAGTGCACCTCCAACTAAACATTACCACTAGTACTTCGCCATTGATACAGTTGCACATACTGTTGTCCAAAATTTATACAGACATGAATACCGAGTTCAACCCCACAGGGTTTTCATTATAACCTTCCTTATTCCCAAAAGAGATGGTAGGGGCTAAATTTCTGTTAAAAAAATAAATCTTGGCCAGTTGCCCAAAATATTTTCCCAGACTGAAATGCTTAACCAGACCGGAAGTAAGTTAGGAACTTAGGAAGTTAACAAGACCGATTGTATCATTGTAGAAAGTAGGAAAGAATTACCACTGACCAGAAAAACAAAAGAGTGGAAATTTGAGGAATTAAGCATGGTTTACCAGATACAGAGAAAGTTGGACAGTACATTGGATAACAAATTGTTCATTGACCTGTCATTTCACACAACAGGACAAAACAAAATTTCTCTTATAATGTGGAGGAATAATTTTGTTCAGAGGTGTGTCACATGGGTGCAATCCTTAAAATTCACTGGCTTTTTCAGTGTCCACACTGAAAGATTTTATCTTGGCGTGGACCCATTCTGAAACTACATTGTAACCCTACTCAAATGGGTTTAGAGCGGTTGACTCGTGTTGTGTAAATGTTCACACATATTGAGAGTGGTAGTTTAAACATCTTGAAGCGCGTTTGTGTCGAGTATAGCATGAATAACTCGTGTTGAAATTTGGAAGATTTTACACGGGGTTGACCTGTGTAAATTTTGACACGCTTGGAGTTAGGAGGGCCTGATGGGTTTCGATTCTAGCAGGATCTTTATCGAAGGCCTTCGATAAATTTCAGGTTATTATTTTGGCCAACAAGCAGTTTGCAGCAATTTTTTACTTTTATAAAGTTTGACACGTGTAAAAGGTACCATAGTGCCTTACATGTAGTCAGTAGGCCTATGTGAAAAATTCCTCTAGTATCATTGAAAGTACCGGTAGTCTTCTTCCAGCCTGTGCCAGCATTTTGAGGAATGTAGTAGCTAGTAGCTAACATAAGCTTATCAAGTAATTCACTAGTCTATTTGCTCCTTATCTTGTAAACAGGCTCATTGCCAAAACATGACCACAAATAAAAGTATCACGTTTCTCAACTTGGTTGATACACACAAGTCCTGTGCCCATGGGAAAAAAAATATCTACTGTCTCCAAGAGACAAATATTGGCTCGGGTATCTTGTCCAAAATGAGATGGGGTGTGGTGATGACAAGAGGCGTACTCCTAGTCATCTTCTATTATTTGAAATGATATTCTTACCAATATACCATTTCCTTGATTAAAAAAAAATGATTTGGTGCATGAAAGAAATCTGAGGATAATGTTGCCTGAAGAGTCTATTTTTGGTTTTGCCTGCAAAAAATTTGACTTCTTTTCTTCATATTACATCTTGATGAGAATTAAAAGCTTTTTATGGCATGACATGTTCTCTCAACACAAAGTAGCAAGAAACTAAAAATAGGACTACATGTCGGCGCATTTGAAAAAAGATTCTTTAAAGGGAGCATATAGGATTTGCAAGGCCTCCAATTTTCAAAACAAAATGATTGAGTTTGAGACAGAAAAATGGACTTAACAGTGCAAACAGTCACCATGGGTAATCTTGGTTCATCAGATGCTGGGTTTTTCAAGCAAATCAAGATTTAGTGTCTTTTCCGAATATCGTTCGTCCGAATGATTTTTAAAACCAGTTTTTTCAGAGCCACCCCATACTCACAAAAGAGATAAACACAGGGGTCTATGTCACACGGTGTTACCGCAAAAACCTATGACGTTATGTTCTTCAACCATGCATAGCCTCAAATCTGAGTTATTCTATTCAATTAAGGATCATTAAAAAGGCAAAGCCCTTGTAATATTTTATTTTTGTATATTGAGGACAAGATTTCCTGCCCATAAAACCCATGAAGCTAAAAAATGTGGCCATGCTTAAAATTTAGCCTAGAAATGGAAGCAAACACATTTTTTTATAAAATGGCCATGGACTATATATGAAAATTATAATATCATGTCTGAAGTATGATGTGAAAAAAAAATATAAGTGTGGCACGCCAGGAAACGATCATGAATGTAATGCCATGCAGTGTTTACAGTGAGAAACGTGATTATTTTATTGAGTGGCCCTATGCATACAAATCATGTAGAATAGAGCTGATTAAATGCCATTAGGGTTTCTATATTATACAAAGCACACACTGGGTGGTATAGATCGCTGGTATGATGATGGCGAGCCCATGAAATTGAACTGTTTGGTCTCCTAGCATCAAATTTGTCCCTGACTTGGGTGCGCCTGCTGACCAGTAAAACGTTAATTGGTGTATGTCAGAATAGCAGCCATCAACTTCCATCAGAAATACTGCCATTCATTGGTTACAATTTGACAAATTGCCTTCTCTAAGTCTAAATTCTCTTCCTCGTTAATATTGATTGATTAATTAACTGCCCGATCCACTCTGTTCCGCAATTTTGAGATCATTTTAAAGAAAAATTATTTAAACATAGCTTAGGGGATAGGCCTATTTGCAGGATCAGTATTAGGGAATTTGCATAATCTGGAGTATTATGTGAAAAATGAGGATTTGTAATATGCCCGACTCCTCTAGCCAAAAGGCAGGTTTTGGCTTCAGCAAAAAAATAAATGATACCATGTCTCCGGATTTTGCTACGATTATGATTATTGTAAAAGCAATGCCACTGTAATACTTTATAATGAGAGCTTTTCCTTAAATATCATTGCTGTAGGTGATTAATTAAGTACTGATTTTCAAAATCCTGCCCCAGCTTTACCAATCCCTTACCTTTATTAACCAAGATATCAAGCTAGGCCAATGATTTTCTTGCTATTTTGGGTATTTTATGGCTTCCCTTGAGTAAGTACCTTTGTTGAAAGTGTAAAAAAAGATCCTTGACCCCTCACCTTCAGGAAAAACTAATTAGTCTTAGATGCGAATAAATCCGTAAGCTGCTAAGCACACAAAATTGCTTAGCACAAAAATGTCTTGCCTGATAAAACAAACCACCATTAAAAATTCCATTTGATATTCATGGTCAGCGAACAACAGCCAAAGAACAATTACAAGTGATATACAACACATGGAAATTTGATTGTTAATCCTGTTTTGATTAAGACAAAAATTTCATGCTTAGCAAATTTTTGTGCTGAGCAGGGCTGTGAAATTGGCCCATGTTGCTTAGTGTGATGTCACAAAACAAGTCACTATGGTGATATTAACCACTCATCTCAAGAATAATCTTATAGTATTTACTGTTTAGTGAAATCTCGTAGTCCAGCACTGGTTTCTTCTGCCATCCTAGCTACCCAGACCCACATTTATTTCTCCTTTCCATGATATCTGGCCCTGGCTCGTTGGAACCAACCTCAGTATGCAGTCCAAGTTTTTTCTGTAAGAGAGACGTGTCGTTTGCACCAACCAACCTTTTCTTGACACATTTTCGCACAGTGGATCCTCATTACTAGATCAAGTAGGCACAGTTTGGTCCTTCAACAATTTTTCCCCTCCGTCAATGCAAACAAAATCTTGTCATCTTGGTCTTTTCAAGACCGCTTTCAGACCCATTTCTCAACAAAATTTGACCGATCAAAATGAATTCTCTAAGTTTCGGCTTGATTGCTTTCAAACAGATAGTTCTTGGATTTTAGCCAACCTGTCAAGCGTCAAGATCCACCCCTCGACTCTGACACGAATAAAGTGCTAGTAACCTCTATGAGAAAGCTGTGCAAACACTGAGAAACACGCGTGGTGTTTTTTCGAACATCTAGTTTTTTTGTGTGTTTTTTTTTCGTCGCACTAATTTGTATAGCAAACAGTCGGTTGCCTGTTAATACCACTGTCAAGGGACTGCGTTTACACATACGTGTCCACTGGTGAAATTGTCGGCTTTTTCATCCTCTGGTTTTAATTTGAAGTTGGTTGGTGCCAGCTTCAGTTTGTTTTTTAGTTAAATTTTTGTCTCTATTTTAGAAGCAAATTTGTTATTTCTTGAAAAATCTACAGTGTCACAGATTGGGTCTGCCTTACGTGACGTTTTCAATTTTTGTGATGTTTACTGATTTCATTGATGCTTCAGCTTAATATTTGGAAGTGATTTTCATGATTGGTTTTGATTTGTTTAAGAATAAATATTGTGGAATGTCATTTCTTTTTACAATTTGAATTACATGTACGATGTAGATGTACATGCCTGTTTGTTTAGCCGAAAGACCTGTTTGGCTGTCTGGTTTTTTTTAAAAATGTTATTGCAATAAAAGGTTTCGTTAACTTTGTCTCAAGTACGTGAAATTCAAATTGCTACTTAGTTTAGATTGTTTTTATACAGTTTATAAAATTGATAGTGGATAAGGGCTTCTTGTCTTGGTCACTCAGTTTTCCTGTTTTTTGGTCTGGTATAGGGCATTTACAAAACAGAGGCTCAGGCTCAGGCTCTGACGCAGGCTCAGGCTCAGCCACTCAGGCTCCAGCTTCAGTCATCCATATGCTGAAAATAATTTGGTCATGGTATTTAATTGAAGCTGAAGCAGTTCCTTTTCAAACCAGAGAATCTACTTCAGAACCGCTGCCAAAAGCCTCTATACTGATACCCGTTATTTCAGAATGGATTCACAAAATGGAGCTGGAGTCGGAGCCGGAGCCTGAGCCTCCGTTTCATAAACCATTTCGTAAACGCCCATAGATAAAACACAACCCAAGTGCATGTGAGGCACTGCAATGTGTACCGGTAGTTGATGGAGCGCGGTGAAGAAATTCATTAACACAATTGATTGCACATAATGTAGGTCCATTTTAAATTTGGGGTTGATGTCGACCCCGTGGTGAATGGGAGGAATGCTAAGTGAATGGGTGAAATAGAATTTAGGATACCCGCCGGCAGAACAAGTGCATTCTTTTATGAAAAAGACAAAAAACTAGAAGGCCCTACTTTAAAATGTAATTTACAGAACGGTAAATTAAACAGGTTGTTAAGAAAAGTAGGGACCTTTTCCATCTCCTGACACCGGTTTTTAAAGGAAATATCATACTTTGATTTTTTGATAAAGAAATGCAGATTCATGGGCAAAAATAAGATACAGTACAGTAACAGTCATTTGTGAGATTTTCAGCAGTCCCATACGGTGCCCACTGTTTGAGAAAACAGTGAAAAGCGGCCACAGTATTTCTTAAATCTTTTAATCATTATTATTTTATCCTAAAAAGATCATTGGTTTTACTCTTCTTCTTTTTTTATAATTGCAGCATTTCAGGCAGAACAATTTGAACAGTATATTTCTACCATCACCGTCTTTATACCCTGTAAGTTATAGGTAAATATGTGAAGATATCTGTTTCGTTATGCTACCAAAGTACGAGGAATGCCTTTAAAGGTGAAAATAAGGTTGTCGCTTTTCCATCAAGTTTGAAAGTCAGTTTTTATGTTCAGAACATGAATATTTTCTCCACAATCATAGCCACATGCCCCCTCTAAGATACCTTTTGTTTTAAAGGTATCATCCATGATTGGTAAAGGTCACAGAACAGCACCCACACTTTGTCTGATCAAACATCCACATGAAATTTTCAAATAATAAACCTGTAAAAATTTGAGCTCAAACAGACATCTGAGTCATGAGAAAATAGCGAAAACCTGACTCAATTTTTCTTATAAAACATAAAGAATGGTTTTGATCTTACCCCGAGATCAAACTGTTTTCGGTCTTTGTCTTAATAATTTCTGGATAAATACACCATTTCAGGCGGAAATACTTTAACAGTATGTTTCTTCCAGCACCATCTTCATATCCTGAAAATTATACGTAAATCTGTACTGAACCTTTAAAATGGCCGCACCTTTGAGCAAAAAATAGAACATAGGAGCCCAAGACAATTAAACGTAAAATTGAAAAAAATTGCAGACAGCCCGAGAGGGAGACAAACAGACAGACAAACAAATAGATAGATGGAGAAAGAAAGATGCAAACAAAATTTATAGATCGCCCAGCCCTAGTAGCTCAGTCGAGAACCCCCTGACCCTTATTTTCTTCTTGTTAGTCATATTACGCATCTACATGGTAATACAGCGCACAGTCATCCCCCCCTACATGTACGTCCATGGGACCACACCACGTCTCGGCCAAAACCATTCATCCCTTCATGACATCATCTGCCGGTTGCTAGGCAACTGATCCCTCCAAAGAGAACAGCCCACCAGTTTTATCTACTGAATAGAACCAATTCCCAGGGCGTTGATTTTATTATCCATTTTTGGAATGGGATCTTATACGTTGGAAATGTTTTTCCCCCTCCTTTTTGATAATGAGGGTAGAATTTGGTGCTTTGGAAAGATAAAAACCGGTAGATAAATTATGAAATTAATTAATAAAGAAATTGTACAGCAGTACATACTTAATTAGATCAACCAATTCATGTAAAAGAAAAATAAATTGATATTTTTGTGAGTTTTTGCAGAAAACTTGTGCTCGTGATAGTAAAATTATTTATCAATAGACTGAATAGATGCCAAATTAATTTGCAGTCGTTCCTTCAAATTATATAGAATAAAACTTCTGCACAAACATAAAAAGTCTGTTTTGATAATTACCAGTAATGATAGACTGGTACATGGTGGAACCCCATATTAATGAACACACTGGGATGCACAGAAATGGTTTCATTCATTGTGGTCATTCATTAAAAGTGAACAATGTTCAGCATGCCTATACATTGTACATACTATGTACATGTACATAAAAATTGGGAGTCAAGGATGATGTTTGTTATAGCCAAATGTCCGGTAAAGTATGTTCTTTATAGCGGAGTTCCACTGTACCCAGGGGTCGATTTCACATAGCCTTACGATTGATCGTAACTCTAGTTACGAAGAATACCCATCATATCCTATATAGGGCTGCAATGCATCATAAGTCCTACGATTGATAGTAAATTACGATGAGTTTGGTGAAATCGACCCCAGCTCAAGCATATGAATACATCATGTATAGTCTTTGGCAGAATGACCGGTAGGAATAATAATATGCAGATTTTCAAGGAAACTTGGTTGCCGCATTTTGTCCGATTGGTCAGGTGTTGGTGGATGTGCAATGCACCTGCCACTTGCTCTGAGTGGTCAGAGTGTCATCTGTTCATACAGCCCTGATGCCAATGAATCATCCCATTCATTCAGTATAGGAAGGAAGTCTACCATCTTGATTTGTACAGATTCGGAAATAATTGATTTCATTTCTCATCATCGCTGAAGGTTTTTAATAAAGGCACTACATGTTTGGTCATTTTTTTAGGAGGTGAAGTTGAAGTTGACAATTTCAATAGGAATTTGATGCGTAGTTAGGCGGGAGGGCGGGATATTTCAATCCTGTAGTAGGATCTTCCTCAAGTGCTGAAATTTGAGAAAGATCCTGCTAGGATGGAAACGTCAGGCCCGCCTAACTCTGACCATTTAGCCTTTGAGAAAGATCCTGCTAGGATGGAAACATCAGGCCCGCCTAACTCTGACCATTTAGCCTTTGAGAAAGATCCTACTAGGATGGAAACATCAGGCCCTCCTAACTTTGAGCATTTAGCCTTTGAGAAACATCCTGCTAGGATGGAAACGTCAGGCCCTTTTAATTGTAAGCAATCTAAATCATTAAATGTTTTAGCAGTTTGCAGCAGCAGTTTATTATTTATTAAGAAATTTGCTGCGCTTACCGATAAATTAACCGTTAAAATTAACCATCCAATCACTCTAATACTTGTACCTCCAAGAAGCAAACACAATTCATAAATTTAATCCAAAATAAAAAATGTCATCATTTTATTTTGATAATTTATTTTTCCCAGCCGCACTGTGGATCCTAATGTTCCAGATTTATTAAAGACGAAAACGTCTATAAATTTATGTTACTGCATGCGCAAAAAAAAAAATTGCAAACTGTTCGTTTAACCCTACTGTCAGACATTCGCCTACATAAATTTTCCGAAATTAAATAACGGAAGAGAGATGGAATAAAAAAAAACTAATTTCAAGAGTCAGACCCCAATGTATATATCCCGCCACCACCACCAAGCACCAACCAAACGGGAAAGATAAGAAATTGTGCCCCGTCGTCCATCCGACTCGGAACATCTGCATTCTATAAATAGCCTGCTTCACCTCGTTACTTCCACCATTCACGTTGGCGTTCTCCTTGTCGGACCGTCGCAGAATGTCCCCGTATATACTCCTGGCAGTGTACATGGAAGAAGTAAAAAAAATAATAAAAAAAAAAAAACATTGCACGGAGATGACAGACAGTATGTAATTCTCAGGAGAGCATCACTTGGAAAAATCCATTTGCTACAGAGGTGATAATTTAATTAAATCAGACTAGGCAATCCTGAGGGATTTTTTTCTTTTTTGTATAAACATAACGGGACCCAAAAAACAAATAACAAAAAAAGGCTTGGGAAAATATATTTTTTGGAGTGTGCATGCATAGTGCTACTTATAAAAAAACAGAAAAGAAGAAGGCGAAAAAGACATACAATATTGCAGTGCGTTTAGTCTAGTGCATTCGTTGACGGAGTGAATAATTTTTTGAGAGTCTGGTTGCGATATTCTATGCCACACGAATGCGGTCGACGTATTCTCTGATTTCCTCGGTCATGTTGGCGGGTTAAACCGAATCTGTCATTACTTTTTCATAAGATTGCGGAATTTCTATATAATATACTTTGCTGAAGTGGAGACCAATTTGTTGGTTTTTATTTGCAGTTTGCGGGATATTTTTGTATATAGACATTTAGCAAATGAAGTGGATTTTTTTTTTGAACGGTGAACTTTTGTGCCGATAATGTGTTTTGTGTACGGTGCATGTTGGGTTGAGCTTAATTTTTATATTTTCATCGCTGAAAAATCAGTTTCATGTCTGGGTTGATCTGTTACATCATATTTATAGGACCAGTTTCATGGAGATAATAAGCAAATAAAATGCTTAGCATAAAGTATCTTGCTCAATAAAACAAATCAACATTAAAAATTACATTTGATATTCATGGTCAGGGAACAACAGCCAAAGAACAGTCACACGTGTGTTACACAACACATACACATGAAAATTTGGTTGTTTATTCTTTTTTTATGAATACAGAAATTTCATGGTTAGCACATTTTGGTGCTAAGCAAGGCCGTGAAATTGGCCCCTGGTCTAGTCTTGGGTTCAATATTCCAGTTAAGTAGTCTTTCTACTTCCCCCAAAAATGAAAATGTGTAAAGTATGAATTATTTAAACATTTGCTTGTTGTCTAACTAAGAAAAAGTGAATTTACCAAAGTTAAATTCTTGATTTGATGACCACATGACCGTCTGATTTGTCAGGCCGCGGCCAGACATAACTGTGTCTGTTTTAACCTGTGACCAATTACGTATGCTAGCTACTAGGACCTGTTTCAGACAATGATGTCACACCGTAGACTGAATGCAGAATGCAGATGATATGAAGAATGTTCTGTTTGCTTGTCATGACCGGAGACCCCCTGGGCTGGAAGATTCCTCCAGTCGACCACCACAAAGAATGATCTCTCGGCATGAACGAGAGAGAGGAGAGGGGTGAGGCTCGCTTCTCCTTTCTCCCTGATCTAATGGAGACTCATCCGACGCATCATGATTAGTTTTGCAGCCAGGGGCGGACCACGGTGGCCCCGGCCCCCTTATATGTTAGTTTTTAAAGCCAAGCCTGTTTGTTCCAGTTGTTTGTTCGTGAACGCTTGTAAATACACCAAAAGCGTCACGGTTCAGACGTGAACTTCCATGCACCGGAGTGGGGGCACATTTTGTTTGCAACGGGGCTTCTCGCTACATTAGTATTTCTAACCCTCAGTCATTCATCATTAAGACAATACAGTTTGTAAGGTATTTCTCCTTTTTGTTACATCGGCATATGTTACATTAGTGATCCTTAATCACAAGTGCCAATTTCCTTTGTTATTCTTATAAATATAAGAATGAAAATCTATACCTGCATCTTAAATAGGAAAATTGGAAAAGCGCTAATGTGACATAATCAAGGATAATAAAAATCAATATACACATTATCACAGATCCTGGTACCCTGCCCTTACTCGGTGCCCGAAGATTGAAGTGGCAGATGACGGTGGGTTGTGAGTCACCCCAAGATTGACAAAAACTGGTATTTTTTTTACGTTGCAGTTTTGAGACCTTAGGGGTTTGTTCCTTAAAGCTATTGTGCGCGATTGTTAAAGGTGACAGAACACCTGCAGACAAAATTTGATTTGTCATGGAATAAAAACAAACCTGTGAAATTGTCAGCTCAATTGGTCATTGGAAAGAGTAGAAAACAGCCAAAAATCATTGCAATTGTATGCGAAATTGTGAGGTAATTGTAATTGTGAGGTTTTGATCTCGGAGATCATAACTGTTTTCGGTATTTTGTTTCACTCATTTCTGGATAAATACAGCATTTCAGATAGACAAATATTAGTTGTATTTCTACCAGCAGCATCTTCATACCCTAAAAGTCATACGTAAATCTGTGAACATTACTGCTTTGGTTTGTTACCAATATAATCCTGTACTGTACCTTTAAACAAAGTAATTTCCTTTTCTTTCCCATTTGCGAACTGTAATCAGGCCATATGTGCACAATTTACATAGTGTTAGCACTCTATTTATATTCAGGGTGATATTTAAGCTTAATTCAACCAGAGTCAGCAAAATCTTCACTTGCAAAATCATGTTATCGTCGTTGAATAATTGAAGGTATTGAAATCGTCACCCGCTGCCCACGGATAACCCTTCTCTTGCACCCTAGAGATAATAATAATATTACTGTCATATTAATTGTTCCATCAAAAAAAGTGAAATATAATATTCAAGCTGAACTTATTTCTCCATGCTTTCACACAAATCTCATTGTATCTTGTTTTTATTTGAAAAAATAATTCTAAAAGAATAAGTGCACACCTTTTTTTTTTTTTTTTTTTTACAAATAAAGCTGACTTAATTGAATTGAAAGCCTCGGCAATTTCTGATAAAAACTTTTTGACACTTTGTCACATTTTGCACCTGTTCTGCCAAAAAATTCCTCGCTTAAGTTCATACATATTCATATATGTGTTGTTATATTATAAACACCTGCCTATATATATGTGGTCTATGGAAAGACGTGCATTATTTATGACCTTCTTTTCAGTCACATGAATTGTGTGAAATATAATCGAATGTTGTAGTGTCATCGAAGAATTTGTACTAATTAATTGGCAAATTTCACTGTGACAATTTTTGTGATTTTCAATCTTTTTGCCGGCGGGGTGAAATTCAAATAACAGCACAGATATATTACACCTTTAAAGGAAAATATTATTTTGTATAATTGTCGAAAGGGAAAAAATTTCATCACACAAAGAAAAATGTGTCAAGGGGAAGGTGCGATATCCTTCAGGTGTTACGATTTATTTTCTCCGTGATTAAAAAAACCCACGGCATTTGTATCATGTGTGGCGATATCACTGTAAAAGACTCCGCGTTCATTTGCGACGGTGGAAACATTCTGCAGATTGTATTCATTTCACCTATAGGCCCAGGGCTTAGAATGACATTATTATATACACAGAGTCCCAATGCTAGTGCTTGTTGTGCGTCAGTTATTTTTTTTTTGGTATTCCTCCCTTCAATTTAAGCCGATAGAAATGCATAGATGTATTATAGGGTATGCGTGCATACCATGTTATATAGCAAGCCATGGGTGATTAGCCAATTAGGAGAATGTATAGAGGTCCACTGTGTACGTCATCGCATCGGTAGTGTGGGATCATAGTCTTCACAGCCGTGCATGTATAGTTATGAGGAGTGGTAGGGAAAGGTTACCCGTTTGTCGGGAAATCTGTTATTTTCTTTGGAGAATGGAGACGTCCCGTGAGAATTGGGACATTTCGGTCGGCGAAGCGCTGATTTTTATCTCTCAGATCTATTCATGCGCTATATGTTGGACTCCGTGGATAAAATATTGAGTCTCTGGTGAAAATAGGGTTTTAAAATTTGGCTTGGACCGAGAAAACTGGTCAAACAAACGTTTCATTCCCAATAACGTTTAAGGCCTATAATTATGTATTTTGAAAATGATAAAAGGTGTCCATGCAGGAATGTGAGACTTCAGATTTTAAAATGATTTCCAATTTTGTTTGGTTTAGATTTTAGCTCAGAATTTCAGCTTTTCTGTACATTACTGCTCTGTACAATATAGTATAGGAACTTTTAAATTTCAGCTTTTTCCTTGGTGTTTTCAGATTTGTTCGGTTATTCACATTCCTGATAATGGCAATAGCATAACAAATTGTTTGGAAGATGTTCTGACAAGTGTGTGGATGAAATCCTGCTGCTTAGTGCGTAGCAACCAAACTCTCCTATCACTGAAATATTTTGTTTGTAACAAACTACCCAGTTTACCAGTGAACGATTTAATGTGGTTTGGTAGTGATAATAGCGCTCCACACTTGCGCTAAAAATACCATCGGATCTCAGGCAAACATTGCAACCATGCAAGGGTGTGTGCGTGCGCGCGTGCATACATGTACACTATGTGTGAGACAATGTTTGTCTGATATCCGGGGATTTTGTGATGTCATTAGTGCGGAGCGCTATTGTGACTGGTTCATGGCTATTTCTCATATCATTTCATATATCATATATACTTAGAGTACATGTTATATTAAATAGGAGTTGCTTCATTAACCAGATGGTGATCCACTGATAACATTCAGATAACTCAATATTATACATACTCCAAAAAGACTAAGGGAAGCCATTTTGATTCAGAACATCTTCAGGAAAGTCGAAGATCCTAAAGATGTTCTGAATAAAGAACGAAATATAGAATCAAACATGGCTTCCCTTAGTCTTTTTGGAGTATGTATAATATTGAGTTGCTTTATTAAATTATGCAAATTTTGTATGCATTATTATGCATTTTATCAAGAAGGGAACCACTATTTCAAATGTCCATGTCAAACAAATTTCACCAAGGACCGTCCAAGACATAACACAAGACATTTTAGTTGGTAACTCGGTACGTGTAGCTAAATATTAAACTGGCCCCAAGATAATTCTATATACACATGCGGTCGGGAAGAAAAAAAACCTGAGGCGGATGTTGCTCCTAGCGTCTCTCTATACCGTGTTTGTGCCTCTACGTGCAGAACAGGGAGATGAGGGATTTGAATCCGTCGGAATCCGTCGTTCGACGTTGACCTCTCCGCGAACTCACTCTCGGTCTCGGTCTCACTCACTCTCTCTTACTGCCATTTCGTTCGTAGATCAAGGCTGGAAAATGGAGGCCTAATAATCTGGCTATTTCCTGCATTGGGTGATCCAGCGGTTTGACGGGGGGGGGGGGGGGGGGGGGGGGAAGCGCGGAGGGTTCGGCAGGATGGATTGATATTAATCAAGGTTGATGAGGGCGGAGGAGGGAAACAATTGATGTCATCGTTTCAAACCGGAACAGTTCATTTATCTGTCTGGTTTCTGTAAATCATTGTAACAAATAGGTATAATTGTCATCAACTGGGCCTGGTTTTTTTGTAGTAAGCTGCCAAACAGGATGCGTTCATGCTTGGTGTGACTAAAAAAATATTTGAATTAATTTGGGGGTTTCTGATATAGACCCTGGGAAAATCCCACAAAAGTGCCATATGTGTACATCCATAAAGCGACTATGTTTCCGTTTATATTCCGGTACATGTACATGACTATATGAGCACTGTTTTCATTAGCAATCGTAATTTTGAAAACCTCAACAGTTTTTGCCCTGATTTATTAAATTATTACATCGAATATCTAATTTTGTTTAAATTTAGAAAAAAAAATTCTATCTGGAGACTGTTAAATTGAAACATCGGCCGCAACATCGCCCTTGAGTTCCCACGAATTAAACCTTATCTTTTCCTCGACCTTGGCAACAATAACAGTATAATGTCAGTATGGCACTGTACACCTGTGCTTGTTATCGAATTCCATGCGACGTCGTCCAGCCCCGCGCCGATATCCTACTCGCTAATTCGTCTCATATCATATGCGGCCAATCAGGGACGTTGTTATTGTTGAAGTCCTTGATCGATCGGCTGTTGTTGTGATTTCGTAAGGGAATGACAGAATGAATCAATGATGCCCGCTGGTAATTTTTTCTCTACTGTACATCGTCCGTCCGTGCATGCTTCTGCATGTATGAGTTGGACATGTGTACATGTAGGTATGATTGAGAAGTCCTCTCCCTCCTCCTCGCTCCGTCAAGGTTACTCAGATGACACCATTTTGTTCATCTTGTGACTTAACGATGGTGGATGGTATAAATCGGCGCTCTCATATATCATTCAAGGCGCATTATTAAAACATTCTCAGACTCATACTACACTTGGACGTAAAGAAGCTCTCCATACCATTTCAATAGAGTAATATCACACTTTGGTTTTTGTCAAAGAAATACAGATTTATTGTCAAAAATATCAAGGAAGATACAGTAACAGTCATCTGTGAAAATTTCAGTTCCATACGGTGCCCACTTTTTGAGAAAATAGTGAAAAACGGCCACAGTATTTCTTAAGTCTTTTCTCTTTTATTTTTTGATTTTTCAAAGATCAAAAATCATTTTGGTCACTGGTTTTACGCTTTTTTTGGATAAATACATCATTTCAGTTCGAAAAATGTTAACGGTATGTTTTCTACCATCACCATCTTTATACCCTGTAGGTAAATCTGTGAAGATTTCTGTTTTGGTATGCTACCAAAGTATGATACTACAGTTGTGGCAGTACCTATAAATGGGGAATTTTGATTGACAAAAGCTCAGATTTTACTAGTTTTTGTCATTCACCTAATCAAAGGATTACTTCTTTACTTGGTTCAATGGGCCTATCCAATCTGCCCTCGATCGTATGGGCAAGATAAATGCATGTATGATTGGGTGCCACCACATGTATCCAGTATCCACCGTCTGTCAACCAGGCAGTAATTTCATGGCTCTTCTTACTGCAGAATTCTGCTCTTATGCTCACCATTTTTCACTTAACACCACAATTTTATAATGGCTAGGTAAGCGTGGAACACTTACTTAGCAAAAACTGTTTGTGGTTTGTAAGATTTGTGTGCACAGTGAAAGAATAGGGAAGGAGAAAGTAAGGGACTAGTCTAAGGAGTGGTCTCATGGAATATTGAGCCTGGTATTTGTCAGAGGGTTTTGATGTCACAATTTGAATGGGAGCGTCATCAGTTTGAAGACTGTCTTAACTAATTTGGGAATCCCCCTTCTATATTATAGCACATATAGCCTTGAAGAATCATCAATGATCATGGGGTGTGTCTGTTTAAACTGACATCTCACATTGTACAGTAGTCTGTCATTACTCTTGAGACTGGGTGGGTGTGTCCCTTTAAACATCATCTTATACTTCATAGTGGACCCTTTGAGGGGATATATGGGTTCTCCTGAAGATGGTCATAGCCTGCTAGTCTCATATCTCCAAAGAGTGAAAATAAACTCTATTGGGAAATAATTCATCTCCCAATTAAAACTAGGGATGTGACATTTTAGATTGAATTAATTATAGCCATTCATGTAGATTGTATCAATTTTCACTCCAATTTCCACTGATTTAACTATTTTTAAGAGTATTTCATCCTCAGGCTAAATTCACAGTGATTTTTACTCAAAATCAGCTAGCTCTTTATAGTTTGACTACATGTATTTGGTATTTTAGAGAGTACTGGGTAGCTGGAGCATCCAGTTAGCTACTGTGGTTCTCATTGGAACCTTGTCCAATACTGGAAGTGTTTAATCACTTTGCGTTAACTCTTGTTATTTATCCTTGGAGTTAGGAGGGCCTGACGCATTTTGATCTCTATCAAATCTTTATCGAAATGTGTCAGGTCCTCCTAACTCCAAGCATTTGATAAGATTTTATAGGCCATTATTTTGGCTGATGAGCAGTTTGCAGCAGTTTATGACTTGTCTTGTAATATCCTTAGAGATGGGAGTCCAAGTCCCCTCGAGGAAAGAAGGGAGTGTCAACTTTTCATTAATTGTTCACTCACTTATAGTCACTTCCTTAGAGGATTTGTAGGATTGCCCTTAGTACATTATACATATCAACTCATTTTATAATTATTCCTTTAGGGCTTGGGTGGGGATGACCCTTTAAACCATATTTAGGCCATTCCTTTTAAAGTCACACGGGAGTGTCCCTTTAAAGGTAATATCATACTTTGGTTTTTGTCAAAGAAATACAGATTCATGGGCAAAATATCGAGGAAGATTCAGTAACAGTCATCTGTGAAAATTTCAGTCCCATATGTTGCTCACTTTTTGAGAATATAGTGAAAAACGTCCACAATATTTCTATAAAGTCTTTTCTCTATTATTTTTGATCTTTTAAAAGATCAAAAATATTTTTGGTTGTTGTTTTACTCATTTCTTGATAAATTACACCGTTTCTACCACCACCATCTTCATACCCTGTAAGTTTAGGTAAATCTGTGAACATTTCTGTTTTGGTGTCTTACCAAAGTATGATACTACCTTTAAACTTCATCCATGTCATTCATTTTGTGACCAGAGTGTCTCTTTAAACTTTATTCAAGTTATTCCTTTAAAGGTCAAATGGTTGTGCCTCTTTAAATGTTATCGTGGTCATTCCTTTTATGTTCAAAATGGGTTGCCCCTCTAATTGTCTGTCCTTTTGACTGAGGTGAGTTGAGAATTAAGCATCATTCTCATTATTGTCAAATTGGAGTGCTCCTTTAAACATCATTTAGTTCATTTCCTTTTTTGGTCAAGTCAGAGTGCCCCTTTAAACTTCATTTATATATTGTAGGTCATTTCTTTTTATGGTTAATTGGGAGTGTCCCTTTAAATGTCAATCAGGTCATTCCACTTTGTGAGTTGGGAGTGCCCCTTTAAGCATGATTCGCACTGGAGTGTCTGCTTTTCCTATACCCCAATGCCCATCCTCATGTTTTAAGTGCCCCTGCATGCCCCGCTGCCTAATTACCTGAAATTATGTCAGTTACCCGAAATATGCTAATTAACCTGACCCACGTACGCAAGAGATTATTTCCTCTTTCTTGTAGGGCGCGCTGTTCCCACAGTGGTTAAGATTTGTGGTAAGAAATGTGGCAAGAAATGTTAAATTAATAGTTTTGGGGGTTGTTATTTTATATCAGAGTAAGGAGTGTATGTGGGGCCAATTTCATAAAACTGTTAAGCACAAACATTTGCTGAGCATTACATTTCTGTCTTAATAAAAACAGGGTTAACAACCAAATTTCCACGTGTTGTGAATCACTTGTGATTGTTCTTTGGCTGTTGTTCGCTGACCATGAATATCAAATGGTATTTTCAATGGTGGTTTGTTTTATTTGGCGAGACATTTTTGTGCTAAGCAAATTTTTGTGCTTAACAGTTTTATGGAATTGGCCCCTGGTCCATGTCCTATATGGTACATTGAAGGAGGATGATGTTGAATTTTTTCAGTAAGCAAAGTCATTAGATCGGGCCCACTGCTCGGCCAGACCTGGGCCAATTTCATATAGCAAAACATTTGCTTAAGCATAAAATGTCTTCCTTGACCAAACAGGATTGCCAACCAAATTTTCATGTGATGTTCATTGCTTTTAACTTGAATTTGCCCATTGTTTGCTGAGCATAATATTCACAAGGAGTTTTGGCTGGCATACTGATTTTATTTACCAAGATTTTTGGTACTTAAGTAAATTTTGGTGCTTAAGCAGCTCTATGAAATTGGCCCAGGGCTGTACTTTGGTCCAAATAGACTCACTAGAACTGATAAAATATCCATATACATTGTACCCGTACTGAAATGAAAAATAATTTAAATATCTGACATTTAGAGAAGAGAATTCTCACAATTTCATCCATAAATGTTTGAGTGTATGCAGTTGTGCCTGGGGTACACAAATCCTCATAATTTTGCCCCATTATTTTTTCCCCCCTTTTAAGCCCTTGTCAACCCGCTCCTCCGTCCTCCCCACCCTAGAAAATTAAAATACCAATAATGCCCTGAAAAATAGACTCGCCTCAATAATTGGACTCTATGAGGCCAAGAAACACATACATAGACAGATACATGTACATCCACAGACAGTATGCCTCACGAACGAAGAAGCGATATTATTTTTTTTTTTTTAAGAGGGCACAAAAGGAGTTCGGGGGCGAAAAAATTATTGCACAATCCTCGAAGACATGACGCAAATATTAGCGCGCGAAATGCCGCGAAAAAAAAAATATATAAAGAAAGGAGAAAGACTGAGTCAGAAATGACAATTAAATAATGGACTCTTCGTCCTGATTATGACCTACGCCCGGGGGGGAGGACGGAGGAGGGGGTGGGGACAAGGGGAGGAGGGGGGGGGAGATATTTGCTTGTGACTCACACTCCAGTCATTAGATTTATCAATAGAGGAGAAAAAAAATATGCGGTTATATTCATCACCGTCTTAATACGTACGTGTTTATTATTAATACAATCTTTTTTTGAGTTTTTTTGCAGTTTGTGTATGTGCATCTCAGTGGTTTTTCCTGGAATTAAGTCTTTTTAATCTGTCTGTTTGTCGTATTCCATTGCTATACATATTTGTTTATTATCTTAGTCAACATTCATGCCATTATGGACTCATGTACAGTAGTACATATTACATTTCTTTTTGCTGCCTCATTTCGTCTTCTGTTTTCCTGATTTAAATTTGTTCTTAATTTCTTTTTAATTTCTGGTTTTTCGCTATTTCTAGAAATTACACTACAAATTGCTCCATATTGCTTGACAGATAGCAGCAATATGTTTTGTTTACATTACTACAAAAATATTGCAAAATATTTTCTTTGAGAAAAAAATTATTGTTATTATATAAATTTTTTTACATGCATCGCTAGGAAATAAATGTAATTGAATTGAATACTTTGAATTGAACGTCGAGATCATTATTCTCAGCGGTTCTTTTCAGAACCACACATTCATAAAAGAGATTGTACATGGTGTCTCCGCAAGCTTACTTTATTTGAATATTTTGGTTTATTATACATGTAGCTTTGATCAGTATCTTTCATTTTTAAAAGAAATTAACATGTTTTGTGTTTTTTACATACATGCACCTTTATGAAAAGAATAATTTCTACAATATGCAGAAAGAATTAGCATAAATTAGAATTCATACTGTTTTTATGAGAATGAAAAACATCTGTCAGCGACGGTGCTCAGCCATTGTAGAAAAAAGGATTTTGACAATGCAAAAAAAATTTCAAAGAATATATATGTAAAATCCAGTAAATGTACCGTCAAAAAAAGACCTGCATTTTTAAATGTGACTAATTTCCAAAAAAATAATATTGATTTGACCGTTTTTCTTTCCTTAGGAGTTAGCCGTAGACAAGCGAAAGGGTATAATCAGGGTGGACTAAGGGAGCTGCCATTATTGCCTCTCAACCGACGATATCTCATGTGAAATTAGCAGCACGTTTCCGTGGAAATTGACTGGGTGAGTAGAGTGCATCATACCCTAAGTACGACCGTCAATAATTCACACTGCTTGTGTTATAAGAGTTGATCGCATTGGTGAAGTGATAGGGTTTGTGCACGCATTTTATAGATCTGTGTCTTTTACTGGTGTAATTCGAACCCTGAACCTTTGGGCGGATTTACTGAGAATCCTTGAATCTGTCTTTGTTGAATGCCCTAAGCTTGGAGCATTGACCCTATTGGGGCATCAAGCCCCCTTATTATGGGTGCATTCGTTTAGCTAACACGGTCAGCCCTTACTGGGAATGGTCATGCTATACTGCACAAGACAAGCAAGAGAATTGGGACGAGGTTGACTGGTGTCGACCCGGGGGAGCTTAACGAATGCACCCATTACTACAGAGATGAGATTTCTCTGATTTTATCTGATTTCAGACATTTTTGTTCTGGATTTCAGAATTCGTTTTCCTCATAGGCTGTGTACAAATGTATAGGAGATTTTCAGAGTTCGGATTTTTTTTATGCCCCCTGTCAGTTGTTTTCAGATATTTTTATAATTGGTCAATCTTATCCCTGCTTATAAGAGTGCTTGGGTGGGCTTTATTTTACAATCATTCTCTTTGACAGAATGCGTGACTTGAAGCCCTTGTGGGCTCGCATGGAGGGGCGTGAATTTCTATTGTTATGGGGTGCCAGGCTGCACTTTAGTTCAGAGTAATTTTGTGAGATTGCAGGTGCAAAGGAAAATTGAGTTCTGTTACCTCATGAAATTATTATAATCAGGTTTTGTGGTGAACTTCAAATTTTTTTGTTGGATAGTTTGCCAGAATGGGGCAAGATTACTTCTCGATCTCCTTCCCCAAGTAATAATCCATAATAATATTCTATGATCAGTTACCGTGGCAACTGATGAGAATAGGAGTAACTTCGATTAGAATGTAAAAATTGATTTTATTTGATATAAGAAGAAAAAATTGTGAAAGTTTACTTGAAAATGCAGTGGAACTCCACTATAAGGAACACCATACCAAACATTTGTCTATACCGAACGTCATCCTTATATTGAATATGGTTCTTTAAAGGTAGTATCATACTTTGGTAAGAGACCCAAACAGAAATGTTCACAGATTTACCTATAACTTTCAAGATATGAAGATGGTGGTGGTAGAAACATACTGTTAAAATGTTTCCGCCGGAAATGGTGAATTTATCCAGAAATTAGTAAAACAACGACCGAATATCTTTTTGATCTTTTAAAAGATCAAAAATAAATGAGAAAAGGCTAAAGAAATACTGTGCCCGTTTTTCACTGTTTTCTCAAAAAGTGGGCACCGTATGGGACTGAAATTTTCACAGATGACTATTACTGTATCGTCTTTGATATTGTTGCCCATGAATCTGTATTTCTTTGACAAAAACCAAAGTATGATACTACCTTTAAATCACTATAACGCAGGTCCAACGAACGGACAATATCTGTGCAGCGTTCCACTGTAATAAGCATAATATATCTCTACCCAATTATGTAGGAACTCGTGTAACATATCTTTCACCGACCTTGGGAAGTGACCCGGATACATATGACTTTGACAGTCGATAAATTTTATATGCCTATTAGATCAGCCATGTTTGTACATGGAGGATTTGGCACTGGCTTCGCCGACCGCGGTAAAACGTAAAAAAATAATATACTGCAGATGATGATGGTGAGACAGGAGTGACCGACTGACCACGGTTTGGCCTTAGACTCGGTCCAGTGCGCATATGGCAATTAGCGGTTTACATGGTCAACACCCCCCCCCCCCCCCTCTCTCTCTCCATCTTGCTCCGCCCCCATCCCACGCAACCATGATTTTGAAACTGGCTGGATTGGCCTGGCGTAATTGACCGAGCCCGTTGAACCGGGCCGAGGCCAGGCGAATCAAGAGAAGCGGGTGAGGGGATGACAACCGAGGAGGAAAGATGGCCGGACCGTCGGTAGGTTGCGGCAGAACAGTGTTGGGAGGGATGTTGTCAGTCACAGCTTAGGCTCATCATTCGAGAAGGTTTGGGGTCAAAGAAGGTCTATCGCTCGTTGGTCCATTGTGTACACTGTGCGTTCAAATCTACATCTCATCTTTTTTTTGTTGACACCGACATGGTTGTACAATCATTTGTGATAAATTCAGAACATTGGTCAAAATATGTAATGTTCAACATTTTGGCATTTGTGCCAAAATATACATTTTTATAAATTCATGTGTGGATCGATTCTGTCGGTAATACATATCTAGGTTTTCCTTAGATTTCCTTCCAAAAGAAGATTCCTGACCCAAGACTAAACAAAATTTTCCTTGAGTCCCTCTTAAGAATTCAAACTTGAAGCTGCTTAGGACAGGCAAAATATTCAGATAACATTGTGTACAGTACTACAGTAATAGTGCTACATGTAAGCGTTAGGACTCTAGGATGACCTGATATTTTGATCCTAGCAGGATCTTTCTCAAAGGCTAAATGGTCAGAGTTAGGATGACCTGATGTTTGGATCCTAGCATGATCTTTCTCAAAGGCTAAATGGTCAGAGTTAGGATGACCTGATGTTTGGATCCTAGCATGATCTTTCTCAAAGGCTGAATGGTCAGAGTTAGGAGGGCCTGATGTTTGGATCCGAGCAGAATCTTTCTCAAAGGCTAAATGCTCAGAGTTAGGAGGGCCTGATGTTTGGATCCGAGCAGAATCTTTCTCAAAGGCTAAATGACAAGAGGACAAGAACATGCAAGTTATGATACACATAAATGGAGAGGTTCAGGACAAAAGGGGGACAGGGTGATCAGGGAAACAGGCAACTTGTACAGATTTTTGTTTTTGCAAAGACATGTTGGGTAGCCTCATAAGTTATTCAAAGGTGCAGACAAAAACTGGAATAATGTTCTCCCAGCATCTCAGTCATGACAATTTTTTCCGGTGCGACCAGCAAGTGCCGTGCAAACTTTCTGTTTTGGATGCCTCGAGGATGTTTGGAGTTGGGACAGTTTTTCCCGCTCGGTGCATCCCTGCTTCCACCATTCAACAAGAACCTCCTTCTCGGACCAATCGTCACAGTCTCCGAGCGCACGCACGAAGGAAACAGGGGGGGTCGGGGAGGAGTACCTGCCCCCAAGCTTGACGCTCTAAAGAGATAATCCGAGCAAAAGGTTAGAACAGCAGGGGGCTAAATGGTAGAATGGCCGCAAGACTGCCAGCAATGCAGACAGGAATTTCATTCGGTATCCATGGCGGCCACTGTTGCCGAGGACAACCTGCTTCCCAGTTGGACAGATTGGGATGATGACAAGGATGCTGCACAGCCGGCAATTTATAAAAACGTGTTTCTGGGATATGATTTGAACTCATTTACTTAAAAAAAATTTTAATTTTTATTTTCATTGGTATCGCGTCAAAGTGCAGTCCCAATCTCATGATTCCCAGCAACAGAATGTCTGTCAGTCTCTGTATTACCCCGGAAAGCCTGCCCTCTGGTGGTTCGGTGGGTTTATCCGCGGCAGTCGCTGTGGTCGCGTGGTCTCATTAACCCATTTCTCTCGGCGTCGTCTTTCAGGGGGAAAAAAAGAAGAAGAAAATTGTATTCATTGGAAATTTTGTCGGAACTAGTGCTCTCAGTTTATGCTGGACGCATTCATGCCTAACCGATGTATGGTTGTCTGCACTAATTACATGTACATGTAGGAGTGTACGTACTTCGTTGTATGTGCTAGGATGGGTTACACAGATGAATTAGTGTCATGCAGAGTCTGGGGGCCTTTCTCATAGCTCGGCTCGGGCTCCGGCTCCGGCTCGGGCTCCGGCTCCGGCTCCGTCTCTGTTTTCATACGCTGAAAATATAGGTTGTGGTTTGCCATTGAAGCTGAAGCTCTGTTCTCCTTTTTAAACCAAAGAATCTACTTCCTAATTGCAGCCAAAAGCTTCTATTTTGATACCTGTCATTTTGAAATGGATTCATGAAATGGAGGTTGGCCGGAGCCTGAGCCGAGCTTTGAGAAAGGCTCTCGACTGGATTGCATCCCAGCGCCCTAATTTCTGTCTCGATCTGCATCAGAAATTTCACCAGGAGCATATTTCACAGATTAGCAAGGATTTGGGGGTTGTACACAAACTTCCTCCGCCCTAGATATTAAAGGTACTTAACTCACAGGATTAGCTGAGAAATGTCTCCCTGCTTCTTAAACCCAGATTACTGTAGTTACAGGGAAATTTCTTGGTTTAATAATAGCAAACAAGTTGAGTCATGAATTTAAACATGGATCTATTTTTAATAAGGCCATTTGCGAGTTAAAAATCTGAATAGTAGGCCTATCTGGTACACAGACTTCTTCCACTGCAATTTTGCATATTTCATTTCATTTCATTTTTATTTCATTTCATTTATTCATCATGATGACATGAAAATTGTCTATAATGCCCCAGTTTGAATTTCCCAGACAAAAGACTCTGTTGCTATATCACATGATTCGGGGCAAGCTTTTGCATAGCAATACCCAACTCTGAAATGGACTGGTTCCTGTGTGCCATTCTTATCCTTTATGAACAGTGCATTGGTGCAAGACGTAAAGCAAAAGCTTGCCCCGAATCATGTAATAAGCAACGGTGTCTTTTAGTCTGGAGAATTCAGGTTTGGATGTTTACGTACAGTGAAAGAATTCAGCGTACCAGATACTGTTCAATTTTAACTCCTTATAGATGCAGTTTTGTGAGTTTTACTGAGAGTTTTGTTAAAAATATCACCAAAAACAAAATAAGTTAAATATCTCTGATTGGATAAGAATGAACTTGGTGTTATGTACGTCAAGAGAAACAACAGGTTTTTTTCTTGACTTGGCCCAATTTATTACTGAGAGTGTAAATCTCGGGTGGTTAGTTGACCTAGAGAGAATGTCAGTAGCTGGAACAAATGGATGATGTTACATATTTCCCATCAGGTGGGATTGGGGACTACAAGCTCTGATGATTAAAGCAGCTACTCTGTGGGTCATATCACACACTTGAGGCATGTTTTTACTGGCAACTTTGGAGGCAACCAACTGCCCTGCATGCAAAAGGAAAATATTTTGGTTGCACACAATTCCTTTTTTTTTGGCAGATCATCTCTAGCTCGTTGAGAAAGTTATTTTAGAAAATAAACATGGCTGCTATTTCTTTTTGGAGACTGCCTGGAAACTGGAAACGATATGGGCATCCCGCCCAGGCAAATGACCAGGGGCACCAATGCAATGACCAGGGGCACCAAGGCAATTGACCAGTATGGGCAACAACGCAATGACCAGGGGCACCAAGGCAATGACCAGTATGGGCAACAACGCAATGACCAGGGGCACCAAGGCAATGACCAGTATGGGCACCAACGCAAAGACCAGGGGCACCAAGATAATGACCAGGGACACCAAGGCAATGACCAGGGGCACCAAGGAAATGACTATGGGCACCAAGGCAATGACCAGTGGCACCAATGCAATGACCAGGGGCACCAAGGCAATGACCAGGGACACCAAGGCAATTGACCAGTATGGGCAACAACGCAATGACCAGGGGCACCAAGGCAATGACCAGTATAGGCACCAACGCAAAGACCAGGGGCACCAAGATAATGGCCAGGGACACCAAGGCAATGACCAGGGGCACCAAGGCCATGACCAGGGGCACCAAGGCAATGACCAGGGCACCAAGGGCGGCAGGGACACCAAGGCAATGACCAGGGGCACCAAGGCAATGACCAGGGGCACCAAGGAAATGACTATGGGCACCAAGGCAATGACCAGGGGCACCAAGGCAATGACCAGGGGCACCAAGGCAATGATCAGGGGCATCAAGGCAATGACCAGAGGCAACAAGGTAATGACCATGGGGCACCAAGGCAATGACCAGGGGCACCAAGGCAATGACCAGGGCACTAAGGCAATGACCAGGGCACTAAGGCAATGACCAGGGGCACCAAGGCAATGACCAGGGGCATCAAGGCAATGACCAGAGGCAACAAGGTAATGACCATGGGGCACCAAGGCAATGACCAGGGCCACCAAAGCAGGACCCATAATTATTTTTCCGTGAAGTTCCATAATTGTCTGCATGTTAATGAGTGAAAGTGTGGTATGGTTGAACTCAAAACATAAACCAAACTGATTTTTGCAGGAAAGTTGGCAATTTTATAGATCTGCATTTCCCACGAGACCTTGTCTCTGATTGTTTCCTTCCGCCTGAAATCTCAACCCATATGCCGGTCCATTTCTTGTCTGTTACTCCTGCGCCTGTATCTGTGCATGTTTGCGTGCACGTACGCAGTGTTTCACTTTCACAGTGTTGTCACCTTATAGTTAATTCTACAAATTGTATCTCTCGCGAGTTGTACGCCTGCAGAGCAACCTGGGGGGTAATGCAGACACGCATGTCTGGTCGGGCGTTAACAATTGAAGTTTAATTCAACATTGGGAGCGCTCGGCAAATTTTATACGAGGTAGACTCCTCCATTGATGATGGATCGCGGCTAGCAGACACAATGTAGCACGGCGTAACTGTGACAAAAAAAAACTGGAACCGTTATAATTTCTTGGATGGCTAATTGTAACCGGGATGTTCACAGTATCGGCTACATGTCGTAAATTGCACCCTCCCTCCCCTATCTCCACCTTGTTGCCCCGCCCACCCAATTACTCACTGTCAGTGTCACCTATTCCACAGTCTGCATACATATTGCAAAATCCCAATTACGTACAGTATCATGATTCTATACTGCATATTTAGCATTGACACCATATGTTATATGCATACATAATCATCAAACCCATTCTAAAAATAGGTAAAAATGCCCTCACATTTTGAATAAGAAAGGAAAGACGGAGATCAAAATAGATTGTTGGATAATATAAAAAGAAAAAATATCATTCAGATGAAAATATTTTTATATTCAAATTAATTTTATCCGAGATTAATAAATAAATAAACCAAATTATATAATTAGCCTGGTAAGAACAAATTGAATATGATAAATCATTGAAACAAATTATAGTGCATAATAAATTAGTCAAATTAAGAAAATTCGTGAAAATATCACAAATTAATATTATAATCGAAAGAAGTAAAAATTCTGTAAAAAAAAAACACATTACAACAATTAAATGTATACAATATATTGACAAGAAATCAACATCACAAATGTCTAAAATTCTATAAAAAAAATAAAATTAAAAATTTATGCCAGGCAAAATTAAGATCTTTTTAATTATTAATAGCCTAATTATTTTGGAGTTTGTAGTCCCATATCGGTTAAGAGTAGAGACTGCAGATTTCTCCCAATGTAGAATCCTGCGTGATTTCAAACCGTATTGCTTAGGTTATGCGGACATATCTCCGGAGAGAATACACGTATGGCTAAATATAATTTCGTGTAAATTATGCATGCCCGTGTTATTGACTTGATGGCATAGGTTGGGTCGGTGGAGATGGGGGGGGAGGAGAGATAAACCCATCATCCCTGGTTAGTCACGGTTCAGTGATTTCCCTGGCTTTCTCACACTGAGCCATCCCCTCATTAGTGCAAGTGATATATGTCGAGCTAATTCACCGTCTGTGGAATAGTGTTTAGTTTGTTCTACTCCAATAATTTTCTTGTGTGATTCACGTCCGATTATTAAACTTAGCCTTTGAAAGTTGCATCAGGCCTGTGTGCAATTTAAAATTTTGTAATTCAGTCTGTCATATTGGTTTGCATTTGTACAACAAATAATTTCAGGTCACTGGTTCTACAAATGCATGAGTTGACATTCTTAAAATCCATATTTCATTCATCAATTTGACAAGTTGACAGTTGTTGCCTCTAGCTGACAAATTGTCAATTTTCAGCTTTTTTGTGGCAATTCTGGTTTGATTTTATACATCTATGTGCTTTGAGTTGGTTTTATTTTTGACCCAAGTTTCATAAAGCTGCTGAGCTAGAAACATTATTTTGCTTAGAGAGCTGAGAGCCAATTACACTAATTACATTACATTTTGGTTGGTAACTTGTATTTTTTCCTAAGCAAAACTTTTATTTGCTTAGTGAATTTGTGGGCTGAGTAGTTCTTTGAAAGTTTGTGTAGATCCTCAGATCTGTAGTGGCAATAGAGGTAATGGTCTTGGTGTGCTCCTGCCCCCTAGTCATCGCCTTGCTGTCTGTGGTCATTGCCTTGTTGCCCCAGCAGCCATTGCCTTGTTGCCCCAGCAACCATTGCCTTGTTGCCCCAGCAGCCATTGCCTTGTTGCCCCAGCAGCCATTGCCTTGCTGTCCCTGGTCATTGCCTTGTTGCCCCAGCAGCCATTGCCTTGCTGTCCCTGGTCATTGCCTTGTTGCCCCAGCAGCCATTGCCTTGCTGTCCCTGGTCATTGCCTTATTGCCCCAGCAGCCATTGCCTTGCTGTCCCTGGTCATTGCCTTGTTGACCCAGCAGCCATTGCCTTGCTGTCCCTGGTCATTGCCTTGTTGCCCCAGCAGCCATTGCCTTGCTGTCCCTGGTCATTGACCCAGCAGCCATTGAATCGCTGTCCCTGGTCATTGCCTTGTTGCCCCAGCAGCCATTGCCTTGCTGTCCCTGGTCATTGCCTTGTTGCCCCAGCAGCCATTGCCTTGCTGTCCCTGGTCATTGCCTTATTGCCCCAGCAGCCATTGCCTTGCTGTCCCTGGTCATTGCCTTGTTGCCCCAGCAGCCATTGCCTTGCTGTCCCTGGTCATTGCCTTGTTGCCCCAGCAGCCATTGCCTTGCTGTCCCTGGTCATTGCCTTGTTGCCCCAGCAGCCATTGCCTTGCTGTCCCTGGTCATTGCCTTGTTGCCCCAGCAGCCATTGCCTTGCTGTCCCTGGTCATTGCCCTACTTCCCTTGGTCATTGCCTTGGTGCCCTCCTGGTTATTGCCTTGTATCTCCGGTCGTTGTCATAGTGCCCATGTCTGGAACTATGCAGAGGCAAAAGTGGCAATTGTCTTGATATCCCTGCATTCATTGTCTCGCATGTTTCCCCTGGTCGTTGCCACGGTACCCCCTGGTTGTTGCCATGGTGCCCATGGCGCTAACCTCACAGAGACAATAGGGACGATAATCTCACTTCCCCTGGAGTTATTGCCATGGTTTTTCCTTTGTAACACCGAAGCAGACGTTTAATTTTCTCCCGTGAAAATGGCCATTTACCGGAGGATAATTGCCTTGTCCCTTCCAGATTGAAGTTGAAATCTTTTGAGGATTCTTTGAGTAATAGCGTAAATGTAGAGACATAATGTATAGTAAATAGAATCCATTATTAAGAATAAAAGAATGTAGTTAGAATTATGAGCATGAAGATGTTGAACATAGGGTTGTACGTGTGCCTTACATGTATATAGCCTTCAGGAACTTTGGGGCTTGATGGCCCAACTTTGTCCAAGCCCAAAGAATGTGATAGGGATAGTGACAGTATTTTGAAGGATGCACCCTGGACTGTAGAGCCCAGGCACTGTAACTTATATGAGGCTTGTTGTCCCAACTTGGTCCAAGTCCAAAGAATTTGTTTATAATTATAGGAGTATTGCACTCACTTGAGAAAGTGAAGGCCTGTTAGACCATTGGTGGAAATTATGTATTAAAGTAAGGTGACCATATTTTGTTGAGATGATCCGGGGACAGTGCAGATCCGTTTTCTGGGGGAGGGGTATAATTTTGAAAAATGTTCAATCCAGATGGTGCCTACATGCAAAATGGTGGCATCTATGGACATCTTGTCCAGTTGACATGAGTAGGTTACATACTTACATGTCTTAGGCGGTTGTCTTCGCATACTTCTGTGAAGAATGGATCCTCTTCAGCACAGCATTTGTGTTCAGTTGTTTTTTTTAGGACAATTAGAATTTTCGGGGGCATTTTGTCGAATCAGGGACATTTTCGGGGACTTTTTTTTCATTGGGGACGCCACTGTCAAATCGGGGACTGTCCCCGGAAATCGGGGACATCTGGTTACCTTATATTAAAGAGAGTGTATACAATTATACATACATGTACAGTAGCCAAATTATCAGGGATACAGTACATCGGTACTGTATCTATACTCCTTTAAATACATCCTGGTTAGGGTGGATTCATTGTTAGCATCATGCTCCGTAAAGTGGTCGTAGGTCAACACATGGATAAACTTGGGAGAGCTGACCGGTATTTCCCCCTGAATGCTACGAGCAGGCAGTGACATTTCATCTGATTGTACAATGCCTGCCGAGCAAAGGTCCGCAAATAGACGAACATGCTGGGATCTTTCCTGGAGGTTTACGGGAGGCAGGAAAAAGATTCTCAGATTTGTCATAATTGAATTTTCTGTAATTTTATAATTTTTGAGGGGCAAGTGTTTTGTGAAATAATCTGTGGGCAGTCAGGGCTAGAAATATCCACTAGACCTTGGACCGAGTCTAGTGATTTCAGTGGCGGTTCAGTAAAATGTGTACCGCACTAGTCCGGGTGTCTAGTGATTTTGTTTTCCTTGCACAAAGAAAATGGTTCCTAGTATTAAATTGGTGATTTTGACACAATATTGCATACAATGATACAATTATGGTTTTCCTATATACACGAATGCCACAGGTCTTGTGAAAAAAGTTTAGGTCTAGTGAAATACTTCAGTAAAGACCTGCTGTCAAGTGCTTTGTTTCCCAAAATTCGAGCGTGGCGGTTATCTTCTGTACGTTCTGCGGTCTTTGAATTTTAAGAAATTTAGTGGGCTGTGGGCAAAAGAGGTTGTTGGAGCTACTTGCCTTGGTGCCCTTGGCAGGCTGGGCTTGAATTTATGACGATAAAAGGAGCGGTTTTCTTGGTGCCATTTACCCAGTTCATACTTAAACTTGAATAATAGGCCTAATATTGCAGGAAGATATTGCTGTGTTACTTCTTAAATTTTATATAAGCCATTGTCTTGTTTTTGAAATTTCTAATAAATGCTGTACCTACATAATGTAGGTGTTCACTTGCATAAATGAAAATTCATTCACTTTAGGCCTATTCATCCATGGATACTAGTAGTAGTACTATTTTATTGGGTGCTGTTGCGGTATATAAGAGTCTATAAAGCTTACTGGCTTTTCTTGTTTAAGTTTCACATAATATTATTGTAATCATCAAATACGGCTTCTGACTACCAAACAAACAAAGGTAATGACTATTGGGGTCATCACCAACATAGAGCTGGATGGCTCAGTTGGTAGAGCGCCTGTCAGTTTTCAGGTGGTCGCCAATTTTTCTTTGTTCACTTTTCAATAATATTATTGTATCGAAGGTTATAAGAACAAGAGTTTTTCGGCCCAATTTTGGGTCCAAGTCCAAATTAAGAGTAAAGACCGAACAATGTTGGAGACCTGAGCTGCAGATTCAGTTTCATTTCCTTGAAAACAAAAATGCCATAAGGATCACGTTATGCTGTAGGCCCTAATGATTAATGAAACTTTCTCCTAAAACAATTACCCTGGGACTTAGGGTTAGATTTGTCTTGCCCCATTCCTTACTCCTTCATGGTCTTCCGCAGTCTTCGATTACGGACTTGACATATCTGTAAGAAGGTTACACTGTCAAAAAATGTCTTCGCTAAACAATATTTGGCAATGATGCACATGTATCCACCTTCTGTCAGTTTTAAAAAAAAACTGGACTTGTAAGAAGCTTATGAGAATTCACTTGACCTCTGTTGACCTAGCCTCAACTTTAATGGATTTCGTTGAAAACAAACTGCTGGAATAATGACTTCACCTTCCTGTCTTATGGGATTAGATGGAAAGAAAGGTTAAAAGACATGTTTCCTGTCATGATTTCTATTTTCTAGATATGTCTAACCAGGCCTTGCGCTAACTTTTCTTTATGGCTAGCATGCCTGGCCAGCTTTTACTGCAGATTTTAATAGCACGTTGAGATTTTTACTAGCCTGTACGTATGTTCATCCACACATTTACAGGTAGGTTCTTGGTTTTTGTTTAGCTACATGTAGCCCAGAGCAGTTTTTGCTAGACATAGTATGGCATGTATGATGGGCTAGTACGATTTCGGGCCTTTTGCTAACTAATATTGATTTGTGGAAGAATGGAGGAAGGAATAGAAGGAGTTTCAACAAACCAGAGATCAAACGACCTCCTCGTCAAAGCATTGTCTTTTCAATTCTTCCTCCACGTTCCAAGTGTCTTTGTGCATATTATAGCACCTCGCCGCTCTGCGGTTGCACTTGAGCAAGGAATTGTTTTATGATGTATGGCACCTCAGTCTCCAACGTACTACATGTATTTGTTTAGAAAAAGATCTCAGATTAACCTGTTTTTTTTTGCAAGAATCGGAGACACCCGCAAATGAATTTGAGTTGTTTTGGCTTGCCAATAGGTTTCTTTGTTCTTTCGTATGTATTGTTCTGGTCCGAACTGGTCAATTTTTTTGATTCGCCAAATAAAAAATGGATGTTTTGTACATTGTAAAACATATCTGCAAATTCGTTCTCGTATGCTACTGTATGGACAGTATCAAATCTGGGTCCCTGCATTCCGGTGGTTGATTTGGCCCAATTTGAAGGATTAAGGTAATGCTTCGTAGAGGGGGCCTGATGGTTTGATCTCTGGTTCGTTCAAACTCCTTCTATTCCTTCCTCCATGGTGGAAGTAAAGGTACGGTACATTGGTAACATACCCAAACAGAAATGTTGAATGGATTGGATGCCACCACCCCCCCCCCCCCCCCCCCCCAGGCCCCCCTTCAAACTCCAGCCCAAGTTTCTCTGAGCAGTTCACTTTTCCAGGAGAAAACTCCCTTGCCTTTCCAAATAGTGAAAACATGAAGCGCTTGCGCCATCACTTTATCTGGCCTTCGTATTGGGCAGAGTAAACTGTATTTTATATCACAGTGGCCGTTAGTGCTTGAAGCAAAACCACGATCCCTAATGGTAACACTAACAACTTATCCTGGGTGTGTAGTGACAGTTTGTCATTAGGGGAGCTGATAGACCTTGATAGGGTGACCTTCTGCTCCTGTTTATAGAGGTACTGGGTGTGATACCAATTGGTACCAGACTAAACTGTAATGAGGTGGTCATTCTGTGAAATGAGAGTCACCTGTCCTATTATTGTTTAGACATGGAGGTAGAAATCTGTAGATCCAAACTTTTCAATAGTAGTTAAGGAGCATAGACCATGAAAGAAATTGACTTCTGAACTCCGACCACATCAATGGGTACGTTCAGACAGCCTTCTATTTAAAACCGATTGAGTTAAACCGCGGGTGGTAAGTCATAAGTTAAAATTTGGTTGCGTCCATACAGCGTTTTACTGTTTGCAGTTAAAACAGATCGGTTTTATTTTGGTTTTAAGAGGTCATACACTGCGCCTTGACCCCGTACGGGCTTCCTGTTATAAAATAAAGCGCGCGGATTTATCTGTGTGCTGAATATAAACAATCACGCCACAACAGGTGTTACGTAACCAGCTGCCAGGCTTCTCTGCACTGAAACAGGATGTCGGAAAGATATTCTGTCCCAACAGCGTTTTAGCAGTAAACTCGATCGGTTTTAAGCGCTAAACCCTCCTCCTGAGCAGTTTTAACTTTGGTGTTTTAGCGGCGGATAAAACCGATCGGTTTTAGATTTAAAACAGTTTTAGAGGGTCCAGACACATATTGCTAAAACCGATCGGGTTAAAACAGTTGTTTTAGCGAATTTAACACGCTGTCTGAACGTACCCTAAGGTCTGACTTTAGAAATGGATGGAACAGACCTCAGGGAACATTCCTACATGTAGGTACTATGTGACCTCGAATTGTGGTAACACTTTTGTGTAATATCCCAACAATTATTATAATATTTCCTCCAGAAAATTAAGAAAAACAAAAGAAAATTCAACAAATGGGGTTAAGCTCTTACTTCTGAGTTATGTTTTTTAATGTTATTTCTCTGTGAATGGATTATGAATGATATAATCACGTAATCATTCACCAAAATACATATCAAGGACTTGGGGGGGGGGAGAGAAAATACGACCACGCCCCTTTTTCAGTTGCGCTGTGGGAAAGTTATTCTTGTTTTCTGTTGCTCCTCAAATGATACCACATTTTCTCGAATGTGATACCACAATTTGAAGCTACCTAGCAAAGCTGTTAATGGTATAAACTTCCATTTTATGAAGTCAGACCATAGATGTAGTGGGTGTTGAGCTAACACATGAATAAGAGGGTTTTCAGAACTTTGCTCCTTGACTATAGGAACAGTAAACTAGATTTATCTTGGTACATGTATGCATGTTTTGGAGTTCTGTTGCCTGGGGCCAATTTAATAATAGAGCTGCATTGCTTGTAATGGTACATTTCAAGCTTTGCCCTATTGTAAAAGATCCTCATAATGTGAGACATTTCATGTTGTGTCAGACATGAAACCAGATGTACTATAAATCCTGAGCTGAGGTTATAATATAAACAAAGATCTACTTCCTTACAGCATTTCCTCATGGTAATGTAAATCAAACCTTGCATAGGTGTAGTTTGACAGAATTTATTATCAATAGATGAATTTTTGTTGTTGGTGTACAATTTTTTTCTCACACAACTTGTCTTCTATCAAGTCTGAGTATCATATACATTTGTCAATGGTGTGTGGCTTAGATTTGATGTTGTATCATGCCACGCCCATTAGTTGATATTTATATGAACATAACAGTGGAACGTGACTAAAAAGTCATATCCATGCTTATTCATAAGTCAGCAAACATCTATCCAATCAGCTGCAACCACAATGTATTTTATGAAATTGTAGCTGGTAACATAGCCTGGCAAATTAATATAAGTGCTTGTATCACTGCAGCCCTATGGAGATAACTGTAGTCCTGGGGTCATTTCTAAAAAGGCTCAGGCTCTGGCTCTGGCTCTGGCTCTGGCTTCACCTCTGTCATCCACGAATATGCTGATTTTTCATCGAAGCTGAAGCTCTGTTTCCTTTTCAAACTGGTCAGAGAATTTACTTCCAAACTGCAGCCAAAAGCCTCCATTTTGAAACTCATTATTTTAAAATGGATTCACGAAATGGAGCCTGAGCCGGAGCCAAGGTTTGAGAAAGGCCCCTGGAACAGGAGACCTGGTTCAGGATCACTGATTTCAAACTATTTTTGCAGAAGAAAAAAAATCATCTCATTTGTGCTAGCTCAAATTACCCTTGGGGGTAGGGGAGCTTTAATGATGCATTGATGGAAAAACACATCGCATCTCCGAGATAGAGCTGGACTCCATTTATGTTTCAATAATGTATTTATAATGGGAGCCAGCTGCCTATCGGTCTCTAGTCATTACTTCTTGAATGATTCTCGAATCACAGTTCCTTGAATCTCAAGGGGCGTACCTGGCTTTTAAAGGCAGCATATAGGATTTTCAAGGTCTCACAAAAAATGTATTGAGTTTGAGACAGAAAATGGACTCAACAGTTCGTAAACAGTGCAAACAGTCACCATGGGAAATCTTGGTTCATCAGATGCTGTTTTTTTTTAAGGAAATCAAGATTTAGTGTCTTTTCCAAAGAAAATAAAGGACACCCTCACTTGAGTTGTTTTAGTTATCCCTTGTCACTCAAGGTATGAAAATGGTGCTGGTATAGAAACATACCGTTCAAATATTTTCACCTGAAATGCTATATTTACATGTATCCAGAAATTAGTTAAACAGTTTTGATTTCGGGGTATAAGATCAAAACCATTTTTCATGTTTTAAAAGAAAAATTGAGTCGGGTTTTCGCTAATTTCCCGTGACTCAGGTGTCCGATTGAGCTCAAATTTTCACAGGTTTATGATTTCATGTACATGTTTGATCAGGCAAAGTGTGAGTGCTGTCCTATGACCTTTACCAATCATGTATTAATTATACCTTTAAAGGCCCTAGACATGTTAAATTGGTAGAGCAGTTAAAAAGAAATATAATTTTATAAGGCTAGTGGATTTGGAGATTACTTTTGCTGAACTGCTCTCATTTTCATGAGTCAAATAACTTGGAAATGCAAATGCAAATTATTAAAAATTGACGCTGAAATTTGATAAAATCTTGCGTGATCTAATGCAAATAGCGCTCCGCAGCCTCCGCACCCTCTGCACTTGCGCTAAAAATAGCACCGGATCTCAGACAAACATTGCAACCATGCAAACGTGTGTGCGTGATGTACACTATGTGTGTGAGTCAATGTTTGTCTGACATCCAGGGATTTTGTGACGTCATTAGTGCGGAGCGCTGTTGCGATCTTCCTTTTCAACACTGTCATCTGTCAACAGGATTGAGAAAGATTTTTTTGTTAATGAGGATTTTCCCAATCATTTTCATTTTCTGTTGCAGTTTTGACGTGGCAAAGTGCAGCACCATCCAAAGCCCTTTGGGGGAACCTTTGAGATTCCCCACCCCCATCCCTTAGCAACAGTTTCCGTAGCAACTGGAGGCGGGGTCAAACTAGCTCACCATGGCGACCACACCATGCGGGACATGTTCCAAGATAGTACTTTTCATTGTCAACTTTTTCTTTTGGGTGAGTATTATGCGGGGGGAAAACTCCTCTTTTCCATTTTTTTTTCAAACATCACTTTTTTCTGAAGATGGAGGCAGGATTTAGTTAAGTCAACACACCCGGATGGCTCGATACAAAATTTTTTTTTAACACTTTTAGTCGATCATATCTTGACTGAAAAGAATCGTGTGATATGAATACAACTTTATATTCTAGTGTTTGTTTGACGAAAGAGCGAAAAGGTGTCTGTTCCTTTATGCCGTGGTGGGAGGTTATTCGTGATTTATCATGGATTTTGTTTTGATAGTCTCTCATTGTTTTTCTTTCTCCGAAGTTGAGCGGCATCGCAGTACTCGGATTCGGAATCTGGGTCAGCATCGATCGCAACACCATGGATTTCCTGAAAATCTTTGACTACCCAATCTTTCGTAATTTGGGCTTTGCGATGATCGCGGTGGGAGGCCTCGTGACGATACTAGGATTCATTGGCTGCTTTGGGGCTTGCCATGAATCAAAGTGTCTACTGTGGACGGTGAGGATTTTACGACTCATGGGGCCTTACCCAAACCTTGGCTCTGGCTTCGGCTTAGGCTTAGGCTTTAGCTCAAGCTCAGGCTCATATCAGGCGGCAGGCTCAGGCTCAGGCTCAGGCGCAGGCTCAGGCTCCATTTCATACTTAGTGACAGCAGCTATCAAAACAGAGGCTTTTGGCTGTGGCTTAGAAGTAGATACTCTGTTAAGAACAAGAAAAAACAGAGCTTTAGCTTCAATGGAACACCACAACCTGTATTTCCAGCATTTTGATGACAGAGACGAAGCCATAGCCGGAGTCTGAGCCGAAGCCCAAGCCGAGATTTGGAAAAGGCACATGAACTACATGTACATTGTGTTTTTCATTGGTCCCCTGCCTATTTATTGCGTATTCACGCCCCACAGAGGGTTTTTTTTCAGAGCAGCTTGGATGTTTACCTTGGGCACTTTCCATCGTTTTAGCCTCAAGGGTTTGACTTGAAGATGCAAAGATTCAATTGAACTTGCAAATATTTGTTTGATTTTCAAAGATTTTTATCCCCCTTCCCTCCTGAGTTCCTCAAATTTAGAGGAATTTTATGAAAACTTGGCATGAAAAAAAAAAAAAAATTAAAGAAATAATCTACACTGAAAATTTTATTTCTTGAATATTTTGCAAAATTTATATTTTTTCTGAGCTTTCCACAGTTTTTGTTGTAGAGGTTTTAAATAAGAAACTTAAAAATGGTTTTGAGTTGACTTTTCCCTCTTCAGGAATTCAACTTTTCCTCGAATCTGCTGATTTCCACTTTTTTTGCACAATCTCATGCCCAAGTCTTGGAATTTCCTCGTTTTTTGTTAAACGTAGTATCAGACTTTGGCAAGAAACCTAAACAGAAATGTTCACAGATTTACGTATAACTTACACAGAGTATGAAGATGTTGATGGTAGAAACATGCTGTTAACAAAAACTGTTAGTAAAACAACAACCGAAAATCTTTTTGATCTTTTAAAAGATAAAAAATAAAAGAGAAAAGACTTAAGAAATACTGTGGCTGTTTTTCACTGTTTTCTCAAGAAGTGGGAACCGTATGGGACTGAAATTTTTACAGATTACTGTTACTGTATCTGTCTTGATATTTTTGCCCATGAATCTGCATTTCTTTGACAAAAACCAAAGTATGATATTATCTTTAAGTCTGCCTTTTGCGAGCAAAATTTTTCAAAAATTTGAAAGAAAAAAAACGAAGTATGGTTTTACTGCTTTTCTGTGCAGTTGCTAAGATACATTTCCACCCGAAACCGCAAACCTGTGACCCCCATAGGTTTGCAGTGACCCACAACCCTATCTGGAAGAAGTTTGGAAGTGAACTGTGCAATTTGCGGCTTGTCCCAATTCATAAATCACCTGTAAACCACCTTGAACATGTTACACAGAATCGTAAAAACAAGATGGGGGAAAAAAGTTTGGCTTACCCCAAATTTGTTGTTTGATCTTTTTGTGTGTGTACTGTATGTGTGTTTTGTGGTCTTTATTGCATTTTGTGGATATGGGACTTTATTGCTTTTGGGGATTGGACAAGAATCCTTTACGATGCAAAGGTATTTTAACTTCAATGTAATTGGATATTTTAGAGGCGATTTAAAAGGTTTTGAGAGGGTGGAAG
Organism: Astropecten irregularis; assembly: GCA_963971285.1. Classification (NCBI taxonomy): domain Eukaryota; kingdom Metazoa; phylum Echinodermata; class Asteroidea; order Paxillosida; family Astropectinidae; genus Astropecten; species Astropecten irregularis. Next base: position 2,415,275 of record OZ020251.1, on the reverse strand, counting down.
TCTTAATATTTGCATCCAAGGATCAGATAGTCGCAGTCGAGGGTGAATTTTATGATTCTTGGAAAAAGTGTCCATTTAATAAATGGCCCTTTTCCATTCCTTGGCTCAGGCTCCAGCTCCAGCTCCAGCTCAAGCTCCATTTCGTGAATCCATTCTAAAATGGAGTATCAAAACAGAGACTTTTAGCCTCGGTTAGGAAGTAGATTCTCTGGTTTGAAAAGCAAAACAGGGCTTCAGCTTCAATGAAAAATCACAACCTATATTTTCAGCATATGGATGACAGAGACGAAGCCGAAGCCGAAGCCTGAGCCAGAGCCGAGGTCTGATTGAACTGTCGTAATAGGCAGTGAAGCCCTTTTAGAGACCAGTTTTCTTTGAGCACACAGTGATATGCACAGTTGCTTAGTTGCCGTACAGGGTTACCAACCAAAATTCCATGTTTTAGATGTATTTAACAATTATAACTGCAGGTACCCTGCTTAATTTATTTACAGCTAAGCAATAGTTCCGTCTTAGCTGCGATTTACGGTATTGAATAATTGTAGTTTGGTAAATGTTCAAGCAAGTCATGTTGGGATGGGGAGGGGGAAGGGATTCGACCGTCATCTTACCCTCTTGATAGAATAGCCCCAGGTTCTTCATCTTCATAGATCTCACAGATAAACACATCATGAAATTCCTCTGCACGTACCGGTCATTTCTCCAACTCATTTTTATTTTTTTTGTGGTTAAATGGACGTTTTTAATTGTATTGACCTTCCCTGACCCAAGAGAGCTTGTCATGATTATTGGCTTACTGGATTGGGTAGCGTAACGTCGGTTTATAAAGCTTCCGTCTGGATTTGGTTCGTCAGTCCAGGGAATTAAAGACTCGTATTGATCGTACACAGCAATTTGGGAGTCTGAAATATTACTCTACATTATGATAATGGTGGATAATAGATACATGTACTTCTAAAGAGAGTGTTATGTCTTTCGACGCTCATGACACGTATTAATATTTTCGCTGGTCATCGGAATACATTTACTTTTGAAACAATCTCAACTCCCTATAGGGAGTACACTAGACTGGCTACTGTAAAGCGCACACAGGTTTATCAAGCACAAAGCCATCTCTACCCTCACAGGTACCCATTTACTCATTTAGCAATATGTGGCAAAGTGTCTTGCCCAAGGACTCAAGCACCACTAGTCAATGGCTGGACTCGAACCCACAATCTGTAGATTTACTACAAGATGATTAAGACACACCAAACCATTAGGCCATGGCACCCCATATATGATTGTACATTTTGCTACAGCAGTTTTTATGTAAGTATGTTCCCACAATGAGATTACATTGAATCTGTGGATGAAAGAGATCTGCAACCTTTTAGCTGATTTGGCCAATTTTCCAATTTTGTAGTTCTCGTTTTATTTCTCGAAAAAATCATGAAGCACTGCAAAATATTGATACCAAAACAAAAATAACAGCCCTGTTTTTGTTAAATAACCCAAGCATGTCTGACTATGATTCATGCTTCATATTTTAATCCCACGCTTTACAGATTACCAGGCGAGGAAATGTCTTGAGGTCTATAGCTCTAGTTTTTTCCCGCATTTTTTGTTTCTGAAGTTCCTCATCTTCCAATTTTTAGTTTTCAGCGGTCTCAGTTTGTGCCATGCAGACACTTGTTATTGTACAATGTACGCCCACTGACCCTTGTCCCGTTTACTCCCTTGAATGTTGCCAACACATGTTTTCCCTGGAGAAGGATGCAATATTGTTCAGATTCATCGGAATAGAAAATAGTTTCAAGACCAACATACTTGAGGTATCACAGACACTTTTCAAGGAACTAGTTCTATCGGGGTTTACTTGATATGAAATACTTATAATGGGTGCATTCGTTTAGCTCCCCCGGGTCGACACCAGTCAACCTCGTCCCCATTCTCTCGCTTGTTTTGTGCAGTAAAACACGACCATTCCCAGTAAGGGCTGACCCGGGGGAGCTAAACGAATGCACCCAGTGTTAGGGCCTGACGCGTTTCGATTCTAGCAGGATCCTTCTCAAAGGACGCATTTTGATCCTAACAGGATCTTTCTCAAAGCCTTTGAGAAAGATCCTGCTAGGATCAAAACATGTCAGGCCCTTCCGCATTAGATAAGGTCATTTTGGCTGATGAGCAGTTTGCAATTGCAGAAGTTTTACCGGTACTTGTATTGATATAAAATAATTATGCTTGTGGAACCTGTTTGCCAACTAGAACGAGGTGGAATACATGAATTTAAAAGGAAAGACACATGTTTTGGTGTTATTCTGGAGGTTTTTGAGAAAAGTTTCCTATGGGGACAAACCCCCTTTATTTTTTGGAAGTGTTTTTTAACTAACTTGTGTCGTCATCTTTTACCTTGAAGCTAGGGAACTTACCGAAGCCCTCAAAATCAAAATAGAATTGTGGGTTGCCATGATGTGTTCTTTCTTTAGAATTGGACCAGGTTGGGTCATCAAGCCCCATGAAGTGTGGTACTTACTTTAGTACTTGTGTCCTTCCCAATGCCACACTGTGAAGTATCCCTATGGCACATTCTTTGGACTTGGACCAAGTTGGGCCATCAAGCCCCATGTAAAGTTACAGTGCCTGGGCTCTACAGTCCTGTGTCCTTCAAAATACCACACTGTGCAGTATCCCTATGGCACATTCTTAGGACTTGGACCAAGTTTGGCCATCAAGCCCCATATAAAGTTACAGTGCCTGGGCTCTACAGTCCTGTGTCCTTCAAAATACCACACTGTGCAGTATCCCTATGGCACATTCTATGGACTTGGACCAAGTTGGGCCATCAAGCCCCATGTAAAGTTACAGTGCCTGGGCTCTACAGTCATGTGTCCTTCAAAATACCGCACTGTGCAGTATCCCTATGGCATATTCTTAGGACTTGGACCAAGTTGGGCCATCAAGCCCCATATAAAGTTACAGTGCCTGGGCTCTACAGTCCTGTGTCCTTCTCAATCCCACACTGTGCAGTATTGATACTGCACAGTGTATCCCTATGGCACTTTCTTTGGACTTGGACTTTATTACAGTTGGGCCATTAAACCCCATACATGTATAAAGTTACAGTGCCAGGGCTCTGCAACCTTTTGTCCTTCAAACTACCAGACTGTATACCTTGCAGCATGTTGTATGTCTAGTTTTAGCCACCCTGGTAAAATGAGCATGCCTCAGTGCTACTGACCTACTTGTAAGGCCATCAAAATCCTGCAATAGAAATATGTACTTTGGGCGTATTCCGGGACAGTTATGGTTAAATCGTTATCCTAATTGAATACAAATGTATATCTCCTTAAGATTGTTTACATGTGTACACATGTTTACACGTACCACCGCCGCCATTGCAACATATGACTGTATGAGTCAGTCGATGAAGTCTGTTTTCTCCATTGAGAAATGAATCATTCCTCGTGTTAGGAAGAAAGATTTGTGGAAAGGGTTTTAATCCAGCACACGCAAATTCTATAAAAGGAAACCTAAAGATGCAGGCATGCAACTTTTCCTCGGATCAGCTGATTTCCTCTTCTTTTTTTTTCATTCATTGAAAAGTGAAAAAAACACTGTACAAAGTATGGTTCAAGATTGGAATTTCCTAATTTTTTTTAAGACCAAGTTGCATGCCTAAAGATGGTTACTGGAAATTTTTTTTAAATCTTGGATGTTTTTTTTTTTTTTGTTTTTTTTTGGGGGGGGGGGTTGTTTATTTGTTTTGTTTGTTTGTTTGTTCTTTATTATTATGCTGTTGCTAAGTGAATAAAGAAAAAGTTACTGTAGTGCGGTTCAAACCAGCGACCTCCGGAATACCATACCGAATTACCGATACGGTATTTCAGAGGCCACTAGTATTTTGGTTGATGACCGGGCAGTTCACAGCAGTTTATTACTTTTAAAATTTGTTTGCCGATTAAATTTATCATCTTGTTTCTTCTTTTTGTCATTTTCTCCTTGTTTCACTGCAGTATTTTATCTGCATTCTTTTCCTGTTGCTGGCGGAGATAGTTTGCATGGCTCTAGCATTCGCCTACACTGAAGAGGTAAATTAAGTCACTTGGGAGAAAATGCCGCGGCATTCCATTCACGGTTTCATTCAATTTTCCCATGATGGAAGACTTGGGGCCTTTCTCAAAGCTCGGCTCCGGCTCCCGCTCTGGCTCCGGCTCCGGCTCCGGCTCCGGCTCCGGCTCCGGCTCAGGCTCAGGCTCAGGCTCAGGCTCAGGCTCAGGCTCAGGCTCAGGCTCAGGCTCAGGCTCAGGCTCAGGCTCCAACTCCTGACTCTGGCTCTGGCTCCGTCTCCATTTCCTGAAACCATTTTAAAATTACGGGTATCAAATTATAAACTTTTGGCATGCAGTTGGGAAGTAGATTCTCTGGTTTGAAAGGGAAAACAGAGCTTCAGCTTCATTGAAAAGGCCAGAATCTGTTTTTTCAGCATATGGATGTCAGAGACGAAGCCGAAGCCTGAGCCTGGGCCCAGCTTTTGGAAAGGCCCTTGATCTCACTGATTGTAGCATTGCAGTGTTCATAAGCCTGTCGCAGTCAGCTCCATGGAGCTGAATTGGGCAACAGTCTGTGTATTTGTACATGTTCTATTCACTTGTTCTCAACTACATGATGGAAATATCCACCTCCAGTGAACCAGTTATTTACTAGTGGGTTGCTGGGACGATAAGAACGATCACTATTCAGTACTTGAGTAATTGGGTGTGTTAAAAACAAAACAGTGATTGGCATAACTCACTTTTTTATCCTGTTTTAAATAAGAATGAAATTAGTTGTCAATTTTTCATGTCATTGATGGGGGCCCAGGGGTCGATTTCACGAAACCCTATGATCGATCGTAACTTCTGTTACGAAGGATAACCCATCATATCCTACGTAGAGCTGCAATGCACCATACGTCCTATGATTGATAGTAAGTTACCATGAGTATGGTAAAATTGACCCATTATAAATTAACTTTGGGAGGAGACCTTTGTAATGGAAAGGACATTCTTCACTTTGTAAATTTAATGGGATGGGCTCATTTGAAATACATTCATCAACAGACCACCCATAGGGTCATTATAGATCGCCCCTTTTTATTACTGTGGTTCTCATTTCTGACCGACCCTTATTTTGGGCTCCGACCGAAGAACAACAAAAACAATTTTTTAGCCGCCGACCCTGTCCAGAATGACATAGTAAAAATTCAAGAAATGTTTTTTTTTCCAGAATTTCTGCAGACAAAGTTTGCCAATAGGCCTACATTTTTATACTTTCTATCACCAAAAATAATTAAAAAAATATTCAAACGAGATTACAGAGAATACAATGAACATTTCTCATCATTTTCTTTGGGTTTTTGTGTATTCATTCAGATTTTTTTTTTCCACCAAACGTTTTTTTTTTCGACTGACCGACCTTCCCTCAAGGTGAAAAAGAAATGAGAACCACAGTAATAAAAAGGGGCACCCCTACGGAAAATTCTAAGAAATGTTCTTTTTTTTAGAATGGTAGTATTCAAGGAAATATGGGTGTATACTCGTGGGATGGTGAATTTTTGCTCTACACACCAATCAGTCATTAAAATTCAGTTTTCTGTGATTTTTATGTTTCCTTGTGATTTTCCGTCTTTTTTTTTTGTAGGTCAAAACGTTTGTCAAATCGAGGTTGGATGATCCAGTCTTGAATCATTATTCCTTGGATAAAACGGGAATCGTTAAGGCTGTGGATAGTTTGCAGTCTCAGGTAAAGTGGAATAAGATTGTCTCGCGTGTTTTATAGTAATAATAGCAATGAACAAATACTTGCATAGCGCTACATCTAGTTACAAACTATCTAAAGCGTTTATTATTATTATCCCTGGTCATCAGGCTCCATTTACATTCCTGAAACCATTTCAACTCCCTGGGGAGTTGTATATCCCCCCACCCCTGGCCTGCAAAGCGCACAGGGGCTAATTTTCAAACCTCAAAGCCATCTCTACCCTCACAGGTACCCATTCACACCTGGGTGAAGAGGAGCAATATGTGACAAAGCATCTTGCCCAAGGATGCAAGCACCACTAGCCCATGGCTTGACTCAAACCCACAATCTGTAGATTGACCATAAGACCTTGAGTGCGACACTAGGCCACGGTACCTTACGGTATCTCTTTTTGTACGCAAGGGGCCATGGCTTGTACCAGAATCTTCTGCGCTTCATATTGTTCGCATGTTTCAGAGTTTAAGCAATGGATTTCTGCTTGTAAGCCTCTGCCGTGCTTAGGTTTCTTTGCTTACAGCATCAGCGCATCAGTATATTGGTCTCCTTTTTTCTTTTTCTTCTACAAATATTGCCCAACACAAGGCCCAAGAGGGCCACTCAAAGGTGAGGGCTAAAGGAAAGGAGAGAGAAAAACAGAGCAATTAGGAAGATCTGTTTGCAAGAAAATTATGTTTGAATTGAGAGAGATTGTATCCTGTAGGAAAACAGGATGAGGGTAGGGAATTCCAGAGTGAGGCAGTGCGTGGGAAGAAACTTGAAGAATATCTTGACGTATTTGATTTGGGGACAGTAACCGAGAAAGGGTGGGAACTGCAAGACAAGCGAGTTGTGCAACCAAATGACCGGTTAGGTGGTGCAACCATTGATAGACCATTGGAGCATACTATAAAACTAGTGATGTATTTTGATATAATTTATAATTTGTGCTAAGCTGAGTCAGGGTTTTGTGTCAAATTAGAGCAGTGTGCCATTTCTCAGTAGAGTTCATCTTCCATTCAGGCGTCTTGTGGTTCGAATCCCTCTTGAAAATTCCAACCCTTCTGTGATAAAACTATACAGTGTTCAGGAGGTCGCGGGTTCGAATCCCGCTCCAGTCAATCTTTCTTCGTTCACTTTTCAATGACTTGAAATTCAGTCTGTTTCCCTTGTGGTTATTTGATGATTGTGATTAAAAAAAAAGTAACATTTCTGTGCTAATCAATCCGGTCTGGTTCCTGCCTCTGTAGTTCCAGTGCTGTGGCAGCAGCAATCACACAGATTGGCGAAAGAGCCAGTGGTACAAGGCAGCCGTGGCCAAGCACACCTCCGTGGGCAACATCTCGGTACCAGACTCCTGTTGTGCCGACGTGGAAGTCTACCAAAAGTACCAGATTTGCCAGAACAATGAGGTCAACCCCAACAACCACAGGTATACGGAGGTAAGATGATCACATGGTATATATCTGTCATCCTAGGGCCTGTTTGTTTATGACGAATCCTGCGGATCCGGATCCCATTTTAGCGTACCCTGCATACGAGGTGAATCCCAAAATATCGGATCCTGTGCGTTAAACAAACAGGCCCCTAAGCTTGAGTTTTCTAATCTGGACTGAAGTAACCCCATAGAGCTATATTAAAATTACTAGAGCGCTAGCTCCGTGTAGAAAGTGATGCCTGCTGGGCGCATCCATGTTTGTGCACAAACCTATGGAAAACACAAAATGTTGTACGTTTTTTGTACGTTCATTTGCATATCTGCGTTGTGTTCTATACAGGTGCATTATCGAAGCCAAATACGCCCGAAATCCGACGCACCTTTGGTAAATGCGTGTTTCATAATAGCGTCGTGCGGACACACACTCTGCACTTCAGTCACGCAATGATTGCAAGCGTCATCAAGACGCGCTACCAGAACCGTTCGAACATACTTGCGCGTTGCATATAGAGTACACTCTGCGAAAGGCATTCCAGTCAAAGTGTTCTTGTTCCACAGACACGCACACAAATTCAAAATGACTGCGCCCAGAACGGCTTCAAAATGTCTTCGCGTGGAGAACGCGGAGCTAGCGCTCTAGTAATTTTAATATATCTCTATGAGTAACCCCCACTCAGAGACAAATTTCTTAGAGCTGCTAATTAACCCCCTCATGCCCATGGTTATTTTCACCGGTCAGGGGCCGATTTCACTAACGCTTTGCGATCATCGCTAAAGCCCAAATCCATCGCTAAATGAACAATTGCTAAGCAAAGTACGGATCAATTTTCCGTTTTGCTAAGCATAACATTCACAAAGAGTTTGGGTAGGCATAGGCTTACTTATTTTATTTACAAAGGTTTTTGGTGTTTAAGCAAATTTTGGTACATAAGCAGCTTTATGAAATTAGCCCCAGATTCTTGTATTGCTAACTCTTGAGGCTGACCCCTCAAACGAGGGTACGTCAGTTTGATTGTGAATTGTCTTCTTTGGGAGAGGAATTCATCGATTGTTGAATTTTTTTGTTCTGCTTTTGTTCACAGGGATGTTTTTATGTGCTGTACAACAAACTTCTTCAGTATATATGGTTCATTGGAGGAGTGGGCATTGGCATAGCTGTCATACAGGTAATGTCTCAACTGATGAAACAATCCTTGAAAAAGTGGAAACAGTGGAGCACTGCTATCAGGGCGCCCCTTTTTAATTCTGCGGTTCTCATTTCCGACCGTCCCATATTTTGTGCTCCGATTTGTTTTTTGCCGCCGACCCTGTCAGAATGGCATAATATAAAATAATATGAAAAAAAAAAGAATTCCCAGAATTTCTGGAGATAAAACCTTCTCCAAAAAATCTGGGAATTTTTTTTTTTTTTTTGCCAAAAGACCTCCAATTTTTATACTTTTTATCACTGAAATAATACAAAAATATTCAAACGCGATTACAGTGAATACAATTAACATCATTTTATTTAGGTTTTTGTGTATTCAGCAAGGTTTTTTTTTCCACCAAACTTTTCTTTTTTTTCGACCGACCGACCCTCCCTCAAGGTGAACAAGAAATGAGAACCAAAGTTATAAAAAGGGGCGCCCTAACGAACATGATGGGATCCACAGAAATTGTCCGTTTTAGCGGCTATTCCTTATAGGGCTGCAGTTTGTAACCGGTTACCCGGTTAACCGACCGTTCAAAGTGTTACCCGGTTACATTTTCCAGTTTCAGTTAACCGCAATGGGTTCTTTTAACGCCTTTTCTTTTTCAAACATCCATTATTGATGTAGGACTGACCTTTTTTGTTTTTGTATACCATCTAAATTCACATTGTGTCAATGTTTTCTTTGTTATACGGGTAACCGTAACCGTATATTACTGACGGGTAACCGGTTACAAAATTATTTGTAAACCTACAGCCCTAATTCGTTATAACTGAGACAAGGGATTTGATTCATCCCGCTGACCCTAGCTAGCTTGATGGCCTAGCGGTATGGCATCTGTACTAGTAAGCAGGAGGTCGTGGGTTCAAATCCAACCCGAGCCAGCACATGATTTCTTCATGTGCACTAAAAAAAAGCACGCAGTGAAGTGCTCATCTACGTCAGTGAAGATTATTTGCATAATTAAACTACAATGTTCACTATGTTTTGTATACAAAAATTGGGACCAAGGATGATGTTCAGTATTAATTCCAGCTGATTCCAGCTTTTTTGATTCCAGGTTTTACTCTGAATTTCAGCTTTTTGGTACGCCTGCTGTGTACAAATGCACGGCAACTGATAAAATATCAGCTTTTTGCAAGCGCTTTTCACTTTTTGTTGGATGTGGCCACTCACACCGCTGAGTATAGCTGAATGTTCGTTAAAGCGGTGTTCCACTGGTATTCGCAAGTTTGTGATCTTTTGTGAGAAGATACTCCGCACAAGGCATCAAATGTTGATTACATGATGTGATTTGCAAAAGCAATTATGGTAATGGTTTGACTTGAAGGTTGGTTTCAAACATTGGATTAGATAAGTCTATGAACCATAATAATAGTCTATAGTATAAACGTGTTCGAGTTTGGCAACAAAGTTGAAAGTTCAAGGCTTGGGATTATGGAAGCCCAAGACCCTTCGGCAAAGCCCAGGCCTGACCAGGCTTTTCAACTGTGATCCAGGACACAACAGGGGCTTGAAGTTGATAGTTCAAGGCTTGGGATTATGGAAACCCAAGACCCTGAGCTAAGCTCAGACCTGACCTTGCTTTTCAACTATGATCCAAGACACAACAGGGGCTTGGAGATGGAAGTTCAAAGCTTGGGATTATTGAAGCCCAAGACCCTAGGCAAAGCCCGGGCCTGGCCTGGCTTTTCAACTGTGATCCAGGACACAGCAGGGGCTTGAAGTTGAAAGTTCAAGGCTTGGGATTATAGACGCCCAAGACCCAGGGAAAATGCCCAGGCCTTGTCTGGCTTTGCAACTATGATCAAGGACACAGCAGGGGCTTGACGTTGAAAGTTCAAGGCTTGGGATTATGGAAGCCCAAGACCCTGGGCTAAGGCCTGGCCTGGCTTTTCAATGGCTGCACCCAATAAGTATTAAAAGTTTCTCTCTCTAAAATGCTGTTTTTACGTTTTTACTTTGTTGTGTTTACATCTGCAGATCTTATTAATGGTGATCACTGTTTTCTTGCTACGAAACCTGACCGAAGACTACGATTGATGGTGACTTCAGTTATGCACAGGCTGAAATAAACAGGTAGGTCACAATGGACACTGACCATCCAATATCCATCCAAATCCCACATTTACCATAGGATTTTGATGGACATAGTATGCATTATAACTATATATGCGGGCTTGATGGCCCAACTTGGTCCAAGTCCAAAGAATGTGCCATAGGGATACTGCACAGTGTGGTATTTTGAAGGACACAGGACTGTAGAGCCCAGGCACTGTAACTTTGTATGGGGGCTTGATGGCCCAACTTGGTCCAAGTCCAAAGAATGTGCCATAGGGATACTGCACAGTGTGGTATTTTGAAGGACACAGGACTGTAGAGCCCAGGCACTGTAAACTTTATATGGGGCTTGATGGTCCAACTTGGTTCAAGCCCAAAGAATGTGCCATAGGGATACTGCACAGTGTGGTAATGATTTTGAAGGATACAGGACTGTAGAGCCCAGGCACTGTAACTTTATATGGGGCTTGATGGTCCAACTTGGTCCAAGTCCAAAGAATGTGCCATAGGGATACTGCACAGTGTGGTATTTTGAAGGACACAGGACTGTAGAGCCCAGGCACTGTAACTTTATATGGGGCTTGATGGCCCAACTTGGTCCAAGTCCAAAGAATGTACCATAGGGATACTGCACAGTGTGGTATTTTGAAGGACACAGAACTGTAGAGCCCAGACACTGTAACTTTATATGGGGCTTATGCTCAACTTCTTGTAAATAATGTGTTTATTTCCTTCAGTAATTTCATGATAATTTTTTTTTAAATTTGTTTCCAAATTTTGATTTCAGATAAAACCTTGAACCGAGTGCTCGAGTGCATAAAATGGATGGTGCATTGTGGGTAATCTGCTGCAATAAAGTTTTGGGTATATTGTTCTCGGACGAGCATAAAAAACAAAGACAAAAAAAATTGATAAAAATGGTGGTGCCACACGCGTCCAGTAGTGCAAAAAAAACAACGAAATCTAAATATTGTTATTGTAGTCGTAGTGAAAGTACTTTTGTCATCCGAATTTTAAATTGAAAACATGGAGCTCAGTATTGAAGATATATGCATGAGTATGTAAAGTTTTTGTTCTTTTTGTTGTCTCATATTTCCGTGGCAACTTGGGCCTTTCTGACTAAAATGCAATTGTTTGTGTCAGTGAAAAGCATCCGTGTGGGTGGAAAATTTGCTTGGTATTTTTGTCGATTTTTTTTTTCTTTTAGGGAAAATTAATTATGTGGAAGTGCAAAAAAATAGGCATAGATAAGGAGATAGACGTAGAATCACGTTCATGGCATTTTAGATCAGAGTTAATGATCTTGTAGATGTGTTTAATACCGAGCTCTCATAACCCCCGACCCTTGACCTTTGACCTCAACTTCCACTGTACAGAAAAACAATTCTTGATGCCATGTGGACGTATCATTGACACAAAAGTTCAAAATTTGCACATTCCCTAATGTATTACGTCTGATTCGTGTACAATAGAAAAACAAATTAAGCCAGCATGCAGTTAGGGGGGGGGGGGTCCGTAGCCATTTGAAACTGTGAATACTAAGGGTGTTTACAAAATGGCAGCTCAGGCTCCAGCTCTGACATCCATCTGAAAGTATAGGTTATGGTTTTCCACTGAAGCTGAAGCTATGTTTTCCTTTTCAAACAAGAGAATCCACTTCCGAACTGCCGCCAAAAGCCTCTATTTCGATACCCGTTATTTCAGAGTTGATTCACGAAATGGAGCCTGAGTCAGAGCCTGAGCCTCCATTTCATAAACGCCCTAAGGTTAACTTGTTTAATAAGACAGGGGTAAAAAACGTGTAAGATTGTACATCTTTTATTAAAAGCTTTGTGTTGTATGTAAGTACGGAAAATTTTTATGAGTAGATATTAGTCGAAAAAACAAAAACAAAAAACAATTTGTACAGATGTTTCGATCATTATTAAATATTTGTTGTTAGCCAGAGCTCAGTTTTTCATCATGTTCAACCAAAAACAAAATTGACAACAAAAAAAATTAAAATAATTTTTATCATGTTTTTGTTTTCTTGGTTCGGAAAACAGTGTATAAATTATGACGTCATTTATAATGTATTTACAGATATGAAGTATAATTATAGTAGAAACAATAGGGCTCCGCCCTCGTGACGTCACATTCAGAAGTTCCGACAAATAAGTCACATATTGCCCAATTAACTTACACATAAACATTGTGTAATTTGTCCAAACATCGGGTTAACTGTAGCTAGCTGTCAATATAAAGGGCGTATTCTATAAATAGCTCAAGCGCGGAGCCCTATTCTGCCCCATGAGCTGACTCCAGAGGGCGCTATAACATCAAGCCCAGTGTTATTATTTTTAACACTGATTAATTGGCTGATTAATTGGCTGGATTTGTTTTGCTTGGATTTTTTTTAATCATAAACTAATCGGAGACGTTGCAAAGATTGGTGAAACATTTCAATTAAGGTTTTACAAAATTACGGCAAAAGTATTAATTAGCACTTAGAAATAATTCATAGCAGAGTGTTTGTGGCTTAATAGTGAAGTTAATTTTGCAAACTTTTGGTCACTTTCATGAAATATTCTTAACTTTCTACAAAGAACTCTATTTTATACAGTACAAATAGGACTGGAAGGGTACCTAGTCCACAGCAAGGCAGCAATGAATGCCTCCACCCCTATGGTGTGGAGAAACCAGTCCCTCGCACTGAAACAAAGACTAATGGTCTCTTCACAGTATAAATAGGACTGGAAGGGGTACCTAGTCCACAGCAAGGCAGCAATGAATGCCTTCACCCCTATGGTGTGGAGAAACCAGTCCCTTACACTGAAACAAGACTGATGGTTTATTCACAGTATAAATAGGACTGGAAGGGGTACCTAGTCCACAGCAAGGCAGCAATGAATGCCTTCACCCCTATGGTGTGGAGAAACCAGTCCCTTACACTGAAACAAGACTGATGGTTTATTCACAGTATAAATAGGACTGGAAGGGGTACCTAGTCCACAGCAAGGCAGCAATGAATGCCTCCACCCCTATGGTGTGGAGAAACCAGTCCCTCACACTGAAACAAGACTGATGGTTTATTCACAGTGTAAATAGGACTGGAAGGGGTACCTAGTCCACAGCAAGTCAGCAATGAATGCCTTCACCCCACATGGTGTGGAGAAACCAGTCCCTTACACTGAAACAAGACTGATGGTCTCTTCACAGTATAAATAGGACTGGAAGGGGTACCTAGTCCACAGCAAGGCAGCAATGAATGCCTCCACCTCTATGGTGTGGAGAAACCAGTCCCTCGCACTGAAACAAGACTGATGGTCTCTTCACAGTATAAATAGGACTGGAAGGGGTACCTAGTCCACAGCAAGGCAGCAATGAATGCCTCCACCCCTATGGTGTGGAGAAACCAGTCCCTTACACTGAAACAAGACTGATGGTTTATTCACAGTATAAATAGGACTGGAAGGGGTACCTAGTCCACAGCAAGGCAGCAATGAATGCCTCCACCCCTATGGTGTGGAGAAACCAGTCCCTCACACTGAAACAAGACTGATGGTTTATTCACAGTATAAATGAACATTTCTGTACCGATACCATTTTTTAAAAAACATTTGCCATATTCATTATACCTGTTTTGTTGCCCTTCCAATAATTTAAAATTCCATATGCGACTTTTTAACGATCAAACTACCAATACCTCAAATACACAAATAGATCTGTAATATTTATTCCATCTTGCCAGTTTGTAAAATCCACCGCCAAATTCTCTTCCGACATTTTAGCTTTAGGTGTAATTTTTTAAGAACGCTTGCCATAGTATCTCTTTGCTTATCATCTTGCCGACCAGCACTTGTGTTTCTGTAACTCAAATATTACAAAGGTAATAATTGCATTGTTGCTGAACTTTGGAAATTATAAAATAAGGAATTACAGTAGCCACTCGGAGAGGAACTTTGGAGATTTGCAGAAATATCCATTAAAGGCAGCGTACAGGATTTGCAAGGCCTCCAAAACAAATTATTGAGTTTAAGACTCAACAGTTCGTAAACAGTGCAAACAGTCACCATGGGAAATCTTGGTTCATCAGATGCTGGGTTTTTCAAGGAAATTAAGATTTAGTGTCCTTTAGAAAGATCTTTCGTCCAAACGATTTAGTAGCATTTCGAAAGCGTGGTGTAACCGTGAAGGATTCGGAGGGGGCAAAATTATTTCGGCTGTATTTCAGCTATCCAGATGAACAAAGCGTAAATGTGTACATGAAACAACGTCTGTAAGGAAGTTTAAGACCTTCACTTCTGTTTAAGTACCAAATTCAGCCATAAACGCACATCTTTGCAAACCTATATGCTCCCTTTAACAGCATGTGATTGACCTTTGCAGTATTAAGAAATCTCAAAACGGTTTATTTGGCTTGATTACATGGTTGTCGGAAGGTTACCAAACGAAGCTATTTATTTTAGAACCAGTTATTTATTCTGAGTTTCCAGTGGAACTGTTTTATACTTGTAAACTAAGATTTTTAGGATTCCGTTTGTAGGAGTTTTGATCATTGATATCTCATAGTCCAAATAATATGAAAATGGCCACAATATCAAAATATTAAACAAGTGTAATATAATTTTTTAACGCTTCCTTTTTTTCTTGTATTAAAAATAATATCATTCAGACATCTTAAATCATAATTCAAAAGTCTTTTTGTAATGTATTTCGACTCTTTTTTTCATGCACATCGAGTATTGTTAATTATTCATCAAGATTCATAACGAATAATGTACTTTTTAATGGAAATTAACCACTTTGAGTATAGATTTCTTATTCTTTTTTTACATGGGCCTTTTAACTTGCCATTCTCCAATCTCACTTTTTACCAATTGAACTTGAAACTGAAAAACTCTTATAAATTTTGCTTATTATTGCAAATAAGCTTACTATGTTGTATTGAAAACATACGTATCTGATTATGCAAACTTCAACATGATTTAGTGTTTGACAACACAAAATTGGTAAGCATTGCAAAAAAAAAATCATAAATTGAGATGTTTGTACCCTCAAAATGAGCTGGGGTAAATTTCATAGAGCTGCCTAGCAAAAAAATTGCTTAGCACAAGAATAGCTTGCTCAATTAAACAAACCTTCATTGAAAATTCCATTTGATATTCATTGTCAGCGAACAACAGCCAAAGAATAATCACAAGTGATACACAGCACATGGAAATGTTGATGTTAATCCTGTTTTTACTAAGACAGAAATGTCATGCTTAGCGAATTTTTGTGCTAAGCAGCTCTATGAAATTGGCCCTGGAAAAGAGTTCTTTGATGGTAGAGAACTTAGTTACAGTCTTCCTCTGTCAGAAACCTGAGATAATTCTGGAGGTTTTTGTGACAAAATGTGCTCTGAGTAGCTGCATGGACAGGCTTGCAATAGTTCTTAACTTTCCACTCATTCAGTATTCAGTAAAGACGAAGACACAAATATCAGTGTCAAGCTTTTCCCACCTTTCAGACTGAAGTTTTGAAGTCAACCTTTGACCTGAAACATTCTCAAAATGTTCAGGCTTTTTTTTTTCTTAAGGCCAAAACTGTGTCATCAAAATTGTCATAAATATTCATTATTTGTTCTCCAACTTGCCAAAATTTGTACCATTTTGTAAATTTTATGCAATCGAATCCTATAGTTTAGGCCTATACACTAATCACTCAGAAGTATATCATGGATATTTTTGGGGTGACAGGCAAAAATGTTTGAATAGTAATTTTAATCCAACCAACTTATACTCCATTTTTCTGCCATTCTTGTCCTGAAAATATTACATACGGTGCGAGAGAGCATTTAATTTGAACAATATCTTGAATATTATTTTTGTGTCGACTGTTGCACTCCTTGACAAAGAGGCTGTGCAAAATATTTCATGTAATATTGTATAGAATACTATTAGATATTCCTAGATATAGCCTAACATGTAATATAGATTATGTATGAATACAAGTGACGTTAATAGCATTTGTATATTGTATTATGCCGGTTTTAAAGAAAAGTTTTTAAAAATGATAATTTATATAAAATCCTGAATAGTATTAAATCAAATGGCTTTTTTGTCCAGAAATATTATAGAAATCAGTATTTAGTCTGTGAAATAAATTCCAAAAACTCCTGTAACTTGTTTTTAAAAAAAATATGAAACCACTATCTAAAGTATTAGGATAAATTTAAAATAACAATAAATGAAAGTTATGCATGCTGTCATACTTTAAGCACATATTGCTGCTTAAATATATAACTAGGTGGATAAATAAATCATTTGTTACTATGTTGACTAGTTGCTTGTATATTACAATGCATCTTTTACTTCCATAAACTCGGTGTCAGAAATTACTTTTACCAATTAACTTGTAGTTTACTCATTTTACCCCAAATAATTGATTTTTGGATATTTTCAAATTTCTGAATACTGGCATGTTGTTCATTTGTTGCACTTCTGTACTTTCAGAGCAAAAAGTTCATTTGTGCTGAAATAATTGTGTCTGTTTTAGATCATGGTTTTAAACATTTTTGTGTGTGTGAGAATTATTTCATTATGTTTTTCACCGTTTCTGTAATTTTGAGATTTTAAGATTTTGACTAAAAAAGGACTGGACAAAAACAATAGAATTCACACAGCTTGTAATTTTTTATAAGCTGAACGTGATAAAGTGTAAAACTTTTGGAAAACAAAATTACTAGACATGCAAATACTTGTACAGAATGTTCTTAGTAGAAATGCAAAAAAAAGAAGTCTTTTTGAGGTAGTTTCAATTCTAAACATTATTCTATGATGTGGTTTCAATAGTAAACAAAAGAAATGTGAAAACAATAGGCTATTGTTATCAGAGATTCATTGTTGTGTAGATAGCTTGTGTAATTTGTGTATTGTACTTAAAACAGTGGACAATTCTTCGCAGACATTGACACTTCTTATAAAAAAAAAAATAATAATTTGATTTCAACTTCAACCAACCCTTGTGGAGATTCCTCAATTTTATTTCAATGATCCCTGTGATGTAGTGGTCTGTGTGTGGTTTCATGACTTCTGACTGATAAATACAGCATTTCA
The DNA here is from genome assembly GCA_963971285.1 of Astropecten irregularis. Taxonomy (NCBI): domain Eukaryota; kingdom Metazoa; phylum Echinodermata; class Asteroidea; order Paxillosida; family Astropectinidae; genus Astropecten; species Astropecten irregularis. The sequence continues at coordinate 2,397,750 of OZ020251.1, read as the reverse complement.
GGCAGCCACACAATGTTAACGGTATGTTTCTACCATCACCATCTTCATACCCTGTAAGTTATAGGTCGATCTGTGAAGATTTCTGTTTCGGTATGCTACCAAAGTATGATACTACCTGTAAACCTGACGGCAATTATTTTGTTCCAATACCCTCAGCATGCTGATCTGCAGAGGCATGTAGGTTAGACACAGTCCTTAAAGGTAGTATCATACTTTGGTATTAAGAAACCAAAACAGAAATGTTCACAGATTTACATATAATTATACAGGGTATGAAGATGGTGGTGGTAGAAACATACCGTTAAAATGTTTCTGCCTGAAATGGTGTATTTATCCAGAAATTAGTAAAACGATGACCGGAAATCTTTTTGATCTTTTAAAAGATCAAAAATAAAAGAGAAAAGACTTCAGAAATATTGTGGCTGTTTTTCACTGTTTTCTCAAAAAGTGGGCACCGTATGGGACTGACATTTTCACAGATGACTGTAACTGTATCCTTGATATTTTTGCCCATGAATCTGTATGTCTCTGATAAAAACCAAAGTATGATACTACCTTTAATATTATATCCACGATGAACATAAAACCAATACATGTACATGTACTCAACCAATCAATTTAAAAGTAGGCCTGTATGAAACGTTCTTTTATTAATATTCAAGTTATCTGTGAGATTAGCAAATGCATACAATTCGAAAGCTTGAGTTCCATTCAAATTGTCCAAATTCTCCTTTATTTGTAATTATTCTGCTTCTGGTCCCACAATGTTACATGCATACCCAATTCTTATCAACAAATTACGACATAGCAAGAAAACCATTATTTTGCGGTATAAAACTCCATGTTGGCCTATAGATATGTGTGGTTCAGAAAAGAAGCGAGGTTTAAATGTACAGGATTGGTAACATAACCAAACAGAAATGTTCACAGATTTACGTACATGTATAACTTTCAGGGTATGAAGATAGTGCTGGTAAAAATAATACCGTTAAAGGTACAGTACAGGATTGTAACATACCCAAACAGAAATGTTCACAGATTTACGTACGTGTATAACTTTCAGGGTATGAAGATAGTGCTGGTAGAAACATACCGTTAACATATTTCTGCCTGAAATGCTATATTTATCCAGAAAAAGAGTAAAACCAGTGACCAAAATTATTTATCTTTTAAAGATCAAACAGGCCCAAAGTTAAACCGTACCACCTCTGTGCTTTACCCAGTCTATGTAAATGGCCCCTCAATTTGACATAAGAAGACGCAATGGTCAAAACACAGTACAAACATCATTACACATCTTTCTGAAAGACAAAAATACTAAACGTAGATTTTTTAATAATACATGCAATCCATTTTTAGCTGATTTTAATGAAACAAAACAATAATTAGGAAGATAGAATTTAAGCTTTTGTTGTAGATTAGTAGAACGCACAATGGAAACTGGTTCATTTAGAGTATAGAGGGTGTCCCAGAAAAAACGCAACACTGTGTCGGGACCCATTATGATGCAATTAGACTGTTTATCACTTCAAGATTCAGATATGTGATACAGCCATGTCTTGGCTATTATTATTTTATGTAAAATTTAAGCTTATTAGGGCTGAAATTGGCAAAAATATGACCAATTGAAAGAATACTCCTTAAAAACAAATTTGCAAGGATAACACGCATAGTGGTCAATATACACATAATGTGTATGCAAGAAAGATGAAAATCGGGTTTTGAGGTTGGGTAATTCAGTCTTAGTTTTTTCAATCAACGTTATTCCGATTTTACTTAAATTCTACATGGTGATAGGCAAGACATAGCTTTATTACATATCTGAATCTTGAAGTGATCAACAGTTTAATTTTAATCAAATAGTTCTCAACACAAGTGTATACTTGGCTTCTAGCATCACTGTTGCTTTGATCAAGGATTGAGAACAATTAATCAATAATCCCAATTGATTAATCAATAAAAAATGATCACTTATACTTTTCATCATTAAACCATGATGTCAATTCAAGTTACTGCCAGAGAAACAACAAATTAATAACAATAATTTTAGGTTCCTCTGTATAAATATATAGAACTTCTAATTCTTAGGACTTAAATCTGTTGATAATATGGGACACTGATTATTATTAAGTCTGATACACGGATATTGTTTCACATCAAAAAATAGAATATGTTAATGAGTACGTTACATATACTACGTGATATCTTAAACAGTACTCTGGAAAAATACTCTTAATAGCTAACACACGAATAGTACTTATTCTACAGATCTCTAGTAAAATACATTAAAATACATGTACACATACAATTTACAAGAAAAGGTGTGATGATATCAATGACATTTTAAAAATGAAGGGAAATACTCGTGAACTATTTCTTGAGTATTATTTTTGGTGTCTTTTATGGTAGTGTTTATAAATAGGATTTTACAGGTGGATTTTTGGATTGAAGATGTTTTGTCTGCGCGGTGCCTATTTATATGCTGGTCTCGCCTGCCCAGGAAACTCTCACTGTGGAACTAGGCTTATTGAGTTATGGTCTTTCAAAGATGAAGTCCACAGCAAGGCGGCAATGAATGCCTTTGCCCCTATGGTGTGGAGAATCCATTCCCTCACAATGAAACAAGACTGATGGTTTTTTCACAGTATAAATAGGACTGGAAGGGGTACCTAGTCCACAGCAAGGCAGCAATGAATGACTCCACCCCTATGGTATGGAGAAACCAGTCCCTCACACTGAAACAAGACTGATGGTCTCTTCACAGTATAAATAGGACTGGAAGGGATACCTAGTCCACAGCAATAAATGCCCCCACATGCCAACGATAAAGGACACCAACTGCCAAAAACCAGGCTTCAAGTTCTGAAAATCCTGTCAAACATGACCCCCCCCCCCCCCCATTTTGAAAACGAGTTAAAACATACAGTCAATTGATGAAAAAGTAGCATATTTAACAATCTATTTACAAGACTCAAAAGTCTGAATAAAAATCCACGTTCTTGAATTTGCTTCAACGATAATAATTGTGAAAAACATTAGTACAAGGTACAGAAACAATTAATTCTAATCATTGAGCTGAAGAACATTGTTTAGTTTTGCATTCTGACTCACATAGAAAATCAAGAGATAACATTTCATTTTAAACATTTTCTTAATTGTTTTCAAAAATTTCCCCCTTCATATTTCCTCACGAAGGTACAAAGAATCTTTCAGAAATTTACCCATAAAGTAATTTTCTTAATCAAGACTGGACATGTGTAGATGTCACGATATCACAACTTTTAAGAATTATTCAAACTTTTTGGATGAGACACATAGTTCAAGGTTACTGTTAGCAAAGTCACCAAATGAATTTGAAGAATATTTATTGTAATATACACCTAAAGTACAAAAATAAACTTCGGGCAAGTTTGGTTTTTCGGAGGGGCTTTCTAAAAGGCCCTAGAGCATTTCTGTGGCTTTGTTTTTGCTCGGTTCCCGCTAAAGCGCCGTTGTCAATTTCAGAAATTTGACATTTTTACGATCAAAGGTTTAAAATATCACATTGCTAACTCAGCAGGAACACTGTGTGCATTGGAAGTAGCACTTATCAATCACGTTTAATAAGTTAGTGAAAGTTTCCGGTCAAATTCGGATTAAATTCAGTTTACAACAATTTTTCTGGTCTTTTTTTTAATGTACAAAAGGTATTATTATCTCTAAGACATTCGATGTTATTATCTTTACTTGACTTTTTAATCCGCAATTTTTTTCCAAATTGTAAAAAATTAATTTGGTTATTATTCTATTCATATTCAGGGGAAAGGGTGTCGTGAAAATAAACTAGGAAGTCTGATTTTAGTACTTTTTAGTACTAAATTTTAAAATGGTTTGATAAAAAAAGAACTTCTTTACTGTGTGAAGAATCTGCTTCCCTCTGGTGTGGTAATGGCACTGTAGCTCTCCCCCTCTGGCAAGGGAACTGCAGATGGATGGTGTGTGCCTTAGATGGGATATGATTTCTCTCTGTCTGCCATTCTGATTGCACAGCAGAGACACAGTGAGAACAGCATGCCAAGAAGCTGCAAGGAAACAATGAGTGTTCTATTAGTACAAAGCAACCCTCTGGATATTCAACAGCATACACAAGAACTTTGTGTCAGTGTGTCGTCTACCCACTGGTATAAGAATGGCAAAATGCTACATGATGCAGGGATGAGATTGACCAATGATAAAAATGTCTGAAAACAGCTGACAGGGAGCATTATATTATAGTCTGAAATCTGAAAATCTCCTATACTTTTGTACACAACCTGTGAAGAAAAAAATCTGAAATCCATAACAAAAAAAAATCTGAAATCCATAACAAAAAAAATCTGAAATCAGATTTTAATCTGATAAATCTTATCCTTGATGATGGCATATCCAAACTCTTGATAACAATATGAATTCAAATGTTGACAATAATTTTCAATCATATATGGTGAACAAAAAAATTTCCACAAAAAACAATGCGCAAAATTTGAAAGTGAATCTCTTTTCATGTTTACAGTAGCGCTCTGCACTAATGACGTCACAAAATCCCCAGATGTCAGACAAACATTGTCTCATGCATGTAGTGTACATGCACGCGCACACACGTTTGCATTGTTGCAATGTTTGTCTGAGATGGGGTGCTATTTTTAGCATAAGTGCGGCGCTATTCTCTTAAATAGTTTCAAGACATAATATGTAGCTTGTGTTTGACTTTATTTACCTGTACAGCACCGATTCCGATGGCAAGTCCTGCTACTAGAACGGCGTTGTCTTCTAACATGTCAAACAGAGCAGTGGCGCAACCCTACAAAACAGCAGGGTAGAGATTGATCAATGATAGGCTGCATCCAAAATTCCAAGCTGTTGTCCAGAGCTAGGTCTAGGTCTTCGCTCCATTAAAAATATGTGGAGACTAGAGACACCAAGACATATTTTCAATACATCCTGAACAATCCTGAAAAAGTCTCCTATACTTTTATACACAGCCTAAAACAACATTCAAATCCAAAACGAAAAATATTGAAATGGGAAAAATTCTGAGAAATCTCATCCCTGGAAACACTACATCCAGTCAAAGAATCTTGTAATAAAAGTAAATGCAGAAGTATTGAGTTTTGTTTATAGCAACAACAATTTGACAAACCATAAGAGAGCACTTGACCAGAAAGCGTAATAAGCCTTTTGCGAGTTAAAATTGAATAATATCTGGTACACTGAATTCTTTCACTGTACATAAACATCAAAACCCGAATTCTCCAGACTAAAGACACTGTTGCTATATCACATGATTTGGGGCAAGCTTTTGCTTGGTTACATAACAGACGTCTTGCACCAATGCACTGTTCATAATGGATAAGAATTTGCACAAAGGAACCAGTCTTTTCCAGAGATGGGTATCGCTATGCAAAAGCTTGCCCCGATTCATGTGATATAGCAACAGAGTCTTTAGTCTGGGAAATTCAAACTGAGGTGTTTATATGCAATGAAAGAAGCCTTTTACCAGTTAATATTCACACTTAACGCACAAATGGCACTGATCCGGCAATTTGGCAAAAGGTGAATCTGGAACCACCAATAGGGGGATCTAGTGAAGACAGGGTTTCTGCCATCAATCTGGAGAGACAATGAGCTTACTTGTGAGTAGATGGAATCAGATGGTAGCAACCCGCAGCCTTTACTCTGCTCCTTGCAGCAAGAATCAGGAATTCTTCCCTCCCAGTCCATTGGGCCCTTGGCTCCACAGCACTGGAGCTGTATCAACAACAAACAGACAAACAAACAAATGAATCTTTATGGTTCAATCGTCAATTCAAAACGTCATTTGTATTGAAATAAAATCATCTTTGAGCATTTGAGCACAGGGGTATATCCACTTTTTATCCAGGATCATTTTCCTAAAGGGTGGTGGGGGGTTGTGGAAATAAAATGAACCAATAGCGATGGGACAATCAAAGCTAGCAGGTTAAAGCGTGAACTGCGCAATTAATTTTGTTTCCCCCGTCTTTTTTCTTCTCTCTTTGAGTCTTTCTCCCTCCCTGGATCTGTCACTGAATTGATCAAGTCTGTTGACCAGTAGTCTATCCTGATTATCTTACACAAGTACTCCAATGTGTGAAAAGATTCATTTATGCACCAAAAGTCTCTCAAGAATTGAAAAAAAGTGTGATAAAGGTGAGAAACATAGACACTGCTCAGGCCTGGCTGTTGGAAAGCCTGACCAGGCCCAGACCTTCCGGCCTGAAATCTTAGGCTGGACCAGGGCTGGATTTCACAAAACACCAAGATCAATCTGAAGAAGAATTCTCAATACAATGTATCACCATAGTGATTTCAATTGTGACATCACACTTTGCTTTATTCAACCAAATCACATTACAGATCAGCCTCAGGGTTTCATGAAATTGGCCCCGGGGCTCAAAATCCTTCAATATACCAGGACATATTTGGGATGTTCGTGAATAACTGAATGATGCTACAGCTGAAACCATATCTATACCTTTTGCTGCATATCATCAACAGCCGATGTGATGACCGTGTCATCCCCGGAGTAAGCCTCTGTCATGGTGCTCAGCATACCTGCAGAACAAACAAACAAACAATTATCAATAAACAAACAAGCAAACATCAAACAACAAACAAACATCAACAGAGATCAATACAAGAATTAATAGACTGCTGCAAATTGCTTTTCAACCAAAATATTGACCAGAAATATGCTTGGAGTTAGGAGGGCCTAACGTCAGATCCTAGCCTTTGAAAAAGATCCTGCTAGGATCGAAACATCAGGCCCTCCGAACCCCAAGCATCTACAGAGAAAGGAGGAATGTGCGGAAGAGCTTAATTGGCTATAAAGTTGTCATCGACAGAAAGATCAGTGGAGTATGCAGAGCAGCTGGGCCAAGTGGTCTGGCGTGGTAAATTTTTTCTTCGGTAGATTCCACAGGTTGTATGGCTGGGTTCGAATCCAGCCACAGGATCATGCTTGTGTCCATAAGCATGATACTTTGTTTCAAACAACCCAAGAGTAATTGAACACCTGTTGGTTGTTGTGTTTCAATCAACCCACTTGGGCTTAACAGCAGAATCAGGAATTGAATACTTCCACAGGGAGCTGAGATGATTGAAGGAATATTTCAAGGGCCTTTGTTGCCTTTGAATAGCTGGACAGACTAGTTAAACCTTTGTGGTGTTAGCTTGTGTGTTCCTGTCTCAACCGTGGAAGTGCAACCCCAGCCCCCCAGGGCCTCAGATCGAACAAGTACCTTTCTCGACAATCGTCTTCAGCTGATCTCTGTTGAGGTAACTCCAGATGCCGCCACCCACCTCAGCCACACAGATCAGCAGCAAGAATGTGAAGAACTGCAACGAAAAAGCGGGTTAAGATTGTCATGAGAACATGATGATGAATGGCAAGACAATTCAGCCTAATCCTTGACCCAAACTGCCTCCAACTTCCCCCACAAAATCTTTCTCTTAGACCCTTCAAGTTCCCCTATTGTACATTCTTTGAAATTGGAGTCTTGGACCAACTATCAAGCTCACTAAAATGTTAAAGTTCCTGGACCCTACAGTCATGTGTGCTTCATACACAAACACAATATCCATATGGCACATTCTTTGGACTTGGACCAAGTTGGGCCATCAAGCCCAATATGAAGTTCCAGTGCCTGGGCTCTACAGTCCTGTGTCTTTAAATTCATGTGGCAGGGACATAGAACTTGGGCAGATTTTGGGGACAGGAAACCTAGAGGTTACCTTAACCTACTCTTCTGACTTTGCTCAGATTGGACCATCAAGACCCATATGAACCTAGAACATCTGACCTTTGCAGTCCTGGGGCCGATTTCATAAAACTTACGACGCATCGCAGAGTTAAGACGCATCCTTTCTCTATGGACTCACCGCATAGATGCGACGCGTCGCAAATCGAGTTGCGACGCGTCGCAGAGCTTTATGAAATCGGCCCCAGGTCTTTCAAAGGTCCAGGAATACTTGAAAGTTGAAACCTTCCTCAAAGCTGGGCTCCAGCTCCCGCACCATTTTATTAATTACGGGTATCAAAATAGAGGCTTTTGGCTGCACTTTGGAAGTAGATTCTCTCGTTTGAAAGAGGTAACAGAGCTTCAGCTTCAATGAAAAACCACAACCTGTTATTTTCACCATATGTATGACAGAAGCCTGAGCCTGAGCCTGAGAAAGACCCTAGAAATGGATGGAGGCATAAGTAGAGACTAATCTAGAGGGCGCCCTACTGTGTCCCCATGGTGATGATGATGATGCACTTACCATGCCAAGGAGGACAGTGTTCTCCATGCAGGCCCCGCAGCATCCGAGGAATCCCACCAGCATCATGAGTCCTCCAATGCCGATGATGACGTAGACGGCGATGTAGTACTCTTGGAGGTCCCCTGATGCTGTGGCATACTGCTGGATGTTGGGCTCAAAACACAGCCATAGTCCGACTCCAAGGAGGGCACAGCCACAGAGCTACAGCAATCAAAAAGTAAAAACAACAAAATTGAGCATGAATTGTAAATCTTCAAGGGTCAACAGTCTAGTTCTTGATTAGGCTGTTGGTTGTTGGCTCGGTGTCCTTGGCCATTGCCTTAATTGCTTCCTTGGTAACCCACCACCTTCCCTTCCATCACTAGCTAACTTGACGTATTCTGGATTCTTGCCACTGGTCCCCTATATCATTGCGGCCCCTGGTCATTGCCTTGGTAAGTTGGTGCCCATGGCCATTGCCCTGGTGCCCCTGGTCATTGCCTTGCCCCCGGTCACTGCCTTGGTGCCCCTGGTCATTGCCTTGGTGTCCCTGGTCATTGCCTTGCTGCCCCTGGTCATTGCCTTGGAGCCCCTGGTCATTGCCTTGCTGCCCCTGGTCATTGCCTTGCTGCCCCTGGTCATTGCCTCGGTGCCCAGGTCATTGCCTTCCTGTCCTTAGTCATTGCTTTTTCAAAATTATCAAGTTTTAAAATGAACATGCTGGTGCTTTCACCAAAGACATTGACTGCGTATCTCCTTCAATAAATCTTCCAACATCCCCATATCAATCCAAATAATGTACATTACACTGTGAAAGAGACTATGATTGAACGAAGGGACCGGGTTCTTTGTCCAGCTGCCAGGATTCATATATGAGTCATGCATCATCACTGTCTTAAATCACTCTGCTACATTATCTGTAGAGTGCTTGTTGTAAGTGCTTGTTGTCCTGTTTCAATGAGATGAAGCAGTTTATTGTACCTCAACCATGTTCTACAGGGTGAGTCAAAAAGAACTTGACCGGGATTGGTCATGCTTCTCAGAAGAAACAAATGACACTCAAAAGCTCAGAAAAACATACATTTAACAAGCATTCTCTCCTGCTTATTAGAAAAAAAGAATGAAATAAATTGATCATTCCTAAGAGAGGACTTATGTCTATTTTAATGAAGGTACTCATTTTGCAAGCTGTCCATGGAATACTTCACAAAACCAATGTAAAGTACGCATTTTAGCTGTGTGCATAGCTAAAAAGAATCTTTAATATCCTTTCATATGTTTAGATTCAGTCAAGCATTAACATTCTATGGACAGCTTGTAAAATGAGTACATGTACCTTTATTCAAATAGACATAACTCCTCTTAAGAATGATCAATTTTTTTCATTCTTCTTTTCTATAAAAAGCAGGAGAGAATACTTGTTAAATATATGCTTTATTGAACTTTTAAGTGTGTGTCATTTGTTTTGAAAAGCATCACCAATTCCAGTCAAGTTCTTTTGGACTCACCCAGTAGGCCTATATCTTCTAAAAAACTATCCACCATATTTCCACTGATCCTAGAACAGTCTGTCAGAAGTTCACTCTGGGAAAACTGACCTGAATGAGCCTCATAATTCTCTCATTCTTGTTCAACTTTGACCCTGATAACAAGCTACAGCTGTTTTCTTCTCTTCTTTTTTTTCTGGGTGATATTTGAAATAAGTTGATTAGTTCTGTGACTGTGGACATAGGATGTGTAGTCAGGTAAGGCGAACGCACACACATATGCAACTGTCATCAATTTTTCTGAGCCACAAGTTTTGGGTATCACATAATTTTAGGGCTATTTTTGAAGGACAACTTGGGGAAGGTTAAGCACTTTCATTTTGGAAATGGAAAGGGGGAAGAGGTTCAGACTAGAGAGGGAGGGGTTTGAACTGTGGAGTGGAGGGGACTTTGGTGAGTGGAAGGGTAGGGGATGGATGAATTGTATTCATGAAGATCAAAAGTTGTTGATCAGTATTCAGTAACTTGCAGAATATTTTGCACTGTGCTGTTCCACCAAGAATTTGTGTGTTTTTCTCTTTCAGTTTTTCTGTCTCCAAACCAAAAACAACAGCCTATATGCTATCATGTGACCAGATGTTGGGCTTTACCAAGTCACGTTTTCCCGAGTCGCACGTTCGCACTGGATTAATCCAGCCGGTAAAAGTAACCACTGGACTTGATTAAAGTAACTGAGAGGAAAGTTTTCTGGTCGTTCGGACTGGACTTAAAATGGGTAAAGTAACCATTGTCTCTGTGAGTTTTACCAAAAAAGAGTCCTGTCCTAACGGGGCTTATGTTTCGATAAGGTTGTGCCAGGCAGGCCACAAAGGGGAGGGGGGTCTTCTAGCCCCTACCCTAGCAGTAGCAAGAGGCTGCCCTCTCCCATCAACAAAAACTAAAACTACTTATGTACAAGTGTCAGTGTTGTGCCCCTTCCTTTGGTACTGTGCCCCCTTCCCAACAGGCAACACACCCACATGCCCAAAACTGGCTTCTTTACTGCCATTAACCACAGTTTGAAGTTGATCAGTGATATTGGTTGGTAAGCAGCTTGCAGAGGTTAATTGTTTGTCCTCCAAATATTACTAGAGATATCTGACAGCAACTTCCCCTTTGCTTGGCAGGCTGAGCCAGCCTGAAAATAGAAGACAAACAGGCATCATCGCAGCCAACAGGTTCACAACAAGTTCATGTCTTCATCAAGCACACACCCACCCAGGCTAGGCTCTGAATGTTCTCAGGCTGGAGACGAGAGGAGAATTAACTTGTCATCACCGAGCAAGAGGCAGTCTGAAGTTTAACTGCCAGTGATGCCGATTTTTCCTGGTTTTTATAAGATGATCCCTGATGAGGCTCCTAAGTCAGCCAATGGAATGGGCCCAATCTGGGCATCCAACGACCCTGAATGACCCTGGCTAGCTGGTATAACACTGATGATGCTGGAGGGACAACTAGACTCGCACAAGTCCCCCTATTAAAATGACCCCCTAAATTATTCATCAGATGGAGAATAGACTTGTTCAAGTCCACCAGTGAAATCAGTACCATCGCATGGACATTGTAAATCACATCACTCTTCAGGACTTGAAGGTATCCTTCTATCAAGATGATGAATGGATCTGTGCAGGGTCTGCTAGTGAACTGTGAAATTAAAACATAGCTAAACTAAGTGCCATACCTCCGAGAGCAACTAGACTTGTCCAAGTCCCCTAGTGAAACTGGTACCATGACTACCGTCCCATATGGAAACTTGCAGATGACCAAAGCGAAACAAATATCAACTCACGAACATCTAAGCACGCCCATTGATTCGCTGTATGTAATCTTGATTCCCAAAGTTCAACTAGACTTGTACATGTCTGCTGATTAATGATATATGAAATAATGTAAGGGTCTGGTCCCACTGTGGTCCCACTCTCAGCACCAGATGGCACTTGTCAGTCATGATAAGACATTCAAACATCAGGCAGCCACACCAGTCTAATCTTGTCATCGATCATCACTGACAAGCACCTCCCCAAGTGCCACATAAACAGACCAAGACACCAAATTTGGAATTCTTTCAAATCATAACATAATATTTAACAAATCTACAGGCTGGTTTATACGCTTAGGTCATGCTTAGGTAAAACATGGAGGTAGAAATGTGGGAATTATTGGCTACCAGCTTTTGGTGGATGTATCTTGGCTTCCATCTTGTACCACAGATAAAATATAACAGACCACAGAATTTCTAGTTCTATCATGGAGGAATAAGAACTCCTTCATGGTTCTACTCTTCCTAACATGTGGTTCTATGAACAGACACACTGCAAATGCAATGCAGACTTGGTAACTATAAACTGAAAAAAATTCCCAGCTGGCCCTGTAGCCCTAGGCAGCAATAATGCACAGCAAAACTTGCTGAGGATGAATTGGCATTAGAGTTGTGGCTATTTGATGCTAATGGTTTTGGTATGTGCAAGACCACACAATGTGTGGATGGGGTATACCATGCAATGGTTTATATATTGTACCATGGGCTATAGCATGCAAAATTACTATACAATGGCTATACCAATGAAATGGCAATGATACTACTTACTATTAAAACATGTATGCTAGGGCTTCGTGATATAGCTCTATGGTGATATCTATAAGCAATAATATGGATCTCCATAGATGTCCATAGCTATACCATGGATTTCCATAGCTATACCATAGATGTCCATAGCTGAACCATAGATCTCCATAGCTATACCACAGTGCTCCATAGCTACAACAGTTTACCACAGAGTGCCACAATAGCTAATTAGTATTGCACATGAAATTGAACTAATTAGTATAAGGATGTCCATATTTAAGAAAAAGTGATCAAAGGTGACCAAAACTGATGATCAAGGATATTCACGGTATAACTGCTATACCAATTTACCATGGAGTAGGCTTAAATGCACATCCTTGGAAATAAATTAATACTAGGCCTTGGGCCTATATGGTTCCCTATCTTCATAGCAACAATGCTTAATGGTTGTGGTGGCACATCCAAGGGCTAAACACACTCATAATTCTACAGATAACTCGGGACTGTCCGTTCAACAGCATCACAAACAAAGCAATTACAAACCAAAACTGCAAGACTCAAATCAATAGGAAATGTTGCAATGCCATGCCCACTTCCGCTTCGTCCAAATCCAAACCTGGTTTAGCAATGTGCCAACCTTTCACAACCATAAAAATAAATCCTTGTAGGCCTACACTGTATTTTCATCATATCCTGTTTGCATAGTGCACATAGTTCAACACTTTGACCAGAACTGGCATTGAACTATTGTAATTGTTTTAATCTCTTCACATTTTTGTAAACAGGACTGGGACCAATTTCATAGAGCTGCTTAGCACAAAAAATTGCTTAGCACAAAAATGGCTTGCCCAATAAAACAAACCACAATTGAAAATTCGATTTGATATTCATGGTCAGCGAACAACAGCCAAAGAACAATTGCAAAAGATAAACAACACATGGACATTTGGTTATTAATCCTGTTTTTATTGAGACAGAAATGTCATGCTTAGCGGATTTTTGGGCTTAGCAGCTCTATGAAATTGGCCCCAGGTCAAAGGCTAAGTTGATCAAAACTAACCAGAGGGACAATTCCAGGGTCATATTTGGATTTTGGGCTGGTTTGACATTTCCCATGGGCATGGCAAAATTAAGTTCTCATTATTGATCCAGAAATTCCAGACTACAGTATGTGTAGGCCCTAGTATGTATTAAATGTCCTATCATTTGGGTCATGTGCTGTGTGATCCAGGAAATGGTTTACATAAATGTGTATTGGCATACATGTAGGCCTACATTACTTATTGTATTGGCGTGGGCACAGGGCCATTTGTGAAATGTGAACTTGTGTGTCTCCACACTCCACAGCGAAGTCTGACAGTCCCAGGCCCATTGCAACAATTCGTTTCGGGTTTCACTTTCATTCCTAAGTACTCCAACTCCAAGCCTCCAACATGGTACTAACTTCCTCCTTAATGTTAATACATGTTCAACTTCAGTTCAAGATTGCAAGTGGCTTCACCTTAAAGACCTAGGCCTATATAGCCACTTGACCCTACACAAATAATTGCCACAATATGCATAATGCATATAGGGCTAAATGGCAATTATTTTGATTGTGGTAAACACTAACACACATTTTCAAATTAATAAACACTACTTAAAAATTACTGACAGATCTACTTCTCTACTACTCTCCTTTAAGTATTTAACTTCTCAATACAAGTAATAAACTGCTGCAAACTGCTCATCAACCAAAATAATGACCTGACATTTATAAAATGCTTAGAGTTGGGAGGGCCTGAAACACTAGTGAAAGCTGCATCAGTGTTGCCAGGTTGCAAAAATCAGGGGGCCAATTTCATACTTCATACAGCTGCTTAAGCACCAAAATTTGCTTGGTATAATTCAAATCAGTATGCCAGCCCAAACTTCTTGTGAATGTTATGAAATATGAATGCTCAGCAAACATTGTTCGAATAGGCCTACAACAAGTCAAAAGTAGTCAAAATCACATGAACATTTCGTTGGTATTAAATTTTATTCATTATGTTTGATCAAGGAAAACTTTTTTTTGCTCAAGCAAATTTCTGTGCTTAAGCAGCTCTAATCCTCTATAAAATTGACCCCTGCTTACAAGTGTGAACCATACACAGGCATTTAGTGACCTAATGTTGGACCCAGACAGATACATGTATTATCACATTGAATCTGACTTACAAGGCTAGATAAATATCCCTAGTGGGTTCACTGGCTTGATAAAAAATCATTTCCTCGCTCTCTGTGATAAGAGGCCTACATCACATAAAACAATCCAGACTCCAGCCTAGGAATGATTTATGATGCACAGACCTCGTCATGAATGATACAGAAGGTTATAAAGTCATTCTCTGTGGGTGAGGTAAATTTGAGTTTTGCTGGCAAATAAAAACATTTCTGAGTAGGGTCCACTAAATCTTATAAAATGCAGAATTAGGACTTGTTACATAGAAGGAAGTCAACATAGACAAAAGTTAAGACTGGACTAGCAGCCGTTAAAGAGGTCCTAAACATTAAACCAGAGGTCTCGGGTTCAACTCCAAGTTAATTAATATCTATTGTGAATGAAAGCCTGAAAAACAGTTTTAATAAAACTGGAGGAATTGGACTGAATAATACATCAAAGCTTCTCATGGAAAGGTGAACAAAGAAAAATTGACTGGAGCCGGATTCGAACCAGCGACCTCCTGAATACCGTACAGGTGCTCTACCAACTAAGCCATCCAGCCTTACGTGTCCCCAATAGTCAATTATCTTTGTTTGTTTGGCAGTCAGAAGCCATGAAACCATGCACATACTGCTCATCCCAAGAAAACAATGGATACATTGACAGATTGTTTACAATGTGTTTCAGCAAGTACTACAGCACCTAGGCTATGACCTTTGACTTCTCAATTATTGCTGCAATCTTTCTTCTGGGAAAATCCGAGGGTGATTTTTTGCATGTCATTAAATAAAGAAATTCAAAAAGCTTATGTGCATAGTAGGCCTGTAGGTACCGTACTAAAACAGAAACTGAAAATAAAATTGGCTCTTTTGAAACTGTTTGCCAACTCCTTTTCCGGGATATTAAACAAACTGCAGTATTGCCAAGGGAGTTCCCATTTTCTTGCAACATACACAATAAAAAGGGCATTAGGGCAATAAACAATTCTTGGCAGAAGTAGCTAAGTCCATAGTCTGCAGTCAACATGATGGCAATAAAAATATGATTGCAGACCATGTCTGACTATGATAAATGTTTGATGGTGCTCTGGTTTTGACATTGGTACCTCAATAACCTTCCCTGCGTCCCAAATGACATTTAGATTTGTAATGGCAGTGCCCCCTGCAAAGGAACTTATGGCCTTTTCAGGAACCAAAAGCCCAGGTCTGTGTTAGGAACTTTCATCTTCTGTCCCTTTTTACAGTACTTTCCCTGGCTTTCAATGTGATAAATATGCAGTAAATGTGTAATTTCTGCAAAGCCTTATCTAATTCTAATCATCAAATACAAACCACAAGGGAAACTGACTGGATTCATTTTAAGTCATTGAAAAATTGAACCAAGAAAAATTCACTGGTGGGGGGTTGCTGGTTCGAATCCCAGTCAATTCTTCCTTGTTTATTTTTCAATGACAATTTCTATGCATAAGGATTGTCTACTTACATCGATCAAGTGGACATTTAAAACCAAATTAATGTCATTGGAAGATGTGGTGTAAAGTCTATTCAATTTCTTTTATCAATACTGCTATTATGTAGATGATGGTAGATGTAGGCCCTATGTAATTTCTCAAAAGGTTCAATATTTGCTGCATGACCAGGAACATAATTATATCCCTTTGACATCATCGGACAAAAACCAGAATGAGGTATGCAACTTTGCATGTGGCAGAGATAAGATAACAAGGAAATGAGAGGAAATGTGCATAACCACAACACATATTCATAACCGGACAACGCAAAGGTGTTAGTTTGGAAACTACGTACATGTAAAAGGGCCCACAAGACAACAGTAGAGCAATGGTGTGTGTACTCACAATGCTGATTCAGAGATAAGAATTGAAACAATGCAGAACATCTTAAAAGGACAACAGGATCGCAACTTCAACTTTTCTGGTCTAAAATTAATGGATTTATATCAAAAATTGCAAAATTTTGATCAAAGGTGAAAAAATACTGAAAAACTCAAATAGATGTTTTTCAAAGGTTTTATGAAAAAATTATGATCTAGTCAGTGGAGAATACTAACTATGCATAATACACAATCCAATGCTAAAATTAAAACTTTTTTTTTTTTCAATTTTCAAACTGGTCATGTTTGCAATGTGAAATTCTCTACGACCAACCATTTTTATAGTTTTGTATACCACTAAGTAAATAGGCCTTTCAAAAGAACAATCATAACATTTTAACAGTTTTGGGAAATTACAAGACAGCCCCACCCATCTAGGGTGCCAGTCAACTCGGTCCGTAACCAACTCGGTCCGAGTCAACTCGGTCCGTGACCAACTCGGTCTGAGACCAACTCGGTCCGAAGCCAACTCGGTCCGTGACCAAATCGGTCCGTGGCCAACTCGGTCCGAGGCCAACTCGGTCCATGACCAACTCGGTCCGTGACCAACTCGGTCCGTGACCAACTCGGTCCCTATGGGAAAACGTACACAAACAAGAATCCATGCAGTTTGCAGCATGCAGCAGTGTACAACATGTAGGCTACTTGCATTAATGTTTTTTAATGTCATCATAACATAATATGTTTGCTTGTGGCTGAAACCGTGAAGAAATAAATTATGTTGATACCATAATTATTAGATAAAATGGCACAATACAATTTTTATTAAAATATTAATTAAATTATACACGAAGTCAAATGCCTTATGAAAACGTGCTTTTTATGTTTAAAATTAATAAATCAATTAATGAATAATAATGATGATTGTTTTGTGTTTTTGTTTTTGAGCTTTGTTTTAATTAATCTGTGTATAAACATATAACATAATTTAATATAATATTTATAATTGGCAGGTGTTTTAAAGGCACGTCTTTTGAAGACAGGTTTTTTTTTTTTTTTTTTTTTTTTTTTTTTTTACTTTTTGTCATGTCAGGCCCATGGACCAATGTATTTTTCATTCTTTTAATGTTATTAAGATAATAAATGAATAAATAAATAAATAGACCTAAATAAATAGTTAAATTCACGCAATTTGCGAGACTACGTACTCGTTTTGCTGCAACAAAATTACCAGACGTTTTTGCGTGCATTTTCCCATAGGGACCGAGTTGGTCACGGACCGAGTTGGTCACGGACCGAGTTGGTCACGGACCGAGTTGGCCTCGGACCGAGTTGGTTACGGACCGAGTTGGGCATGGACCGAGTTAGTTACGGACCGAGTTGGTCACGGACCGAGTTGACTCGGACCGAGTTGGTTACGGACCGAGTTGACCTGAAACCCCCATCTAAATTTATGTTACCCATCTACATCACACTAACCTGCTAATGTTCCATAAAAAACAACAAGATAGGACAGAAAGTATTAAAAGTAAGCAATGATAAAATGTAAGTGCAGTGGCCAGGCTAGGCAAGCCAAGTTATATAAACATCTGCCGCACTAAACTATTCGGAAAATGTGTAAACATTCTGCAAGATTATAGTACGGTAGCCGATAAACATGGAGGTATGAAGAACCCAAGAAGTTCGTGAGCTCTCAGCAACAAGTGTCCCTCCACAGGCGAACAAGACCAAAAGTTTCTGAACTTACCCAGAACAAAAAGTTGAATGCAAACATCAGGTATTTGATGCAGGCCACACACCCCGACACAGCCATGATTTCTACCGTCTTTTTCGCTTCACAAGTTGAACTATGGTTAAAAACACTGTACAGAATCCTTTACTTTCACGTCTGGCAACAAGATCGACTTCCCCAGAAAATGTGTGCCAAGATTATAATTGCACCTGATTGTAGTTTATAGACAATGCGAGTTTATCACTTGTAGCCCAATTTAACGCCCAAAGGCCAAAGTTGGGCGTGATAAAACAACAGCCACATAAACAGTAGACCAACTTGTTGGGCTACAAAGGCGCACTGGTATACCGATAAACCAAACACCCCTCATCAATCTACAGGATGTGGACGTCAAGGATGTTTAGGGACCGCCTACGAATCGGTTTAGGTTCAAGCTACAACCACAATATTACGGAACAAACAACCAACAAAAACCACTACAGGAAAATCCCAATGTCTATTTATAACAATCTACTTCAGTGTTGCTTTATAATGATGAGCCAAAAAATACGGAACCGACAGTATGTATTTACTAAAGTCTTTCTTCGTCCAAAAGCCTAAAGGTGATTGCATTTTCCACGCCGGACGTCATTTGAAGCCGGCCTAATGAACAAAATTTGTCAACAAAATTTATGTGATTGGCATGCACACTTTGTAATCTGTATTTATTGTATTGTCCTTTAACTTTTATAAATGTGTTTGTCGAAAGGCGTTACTGTAATACTTACTTGAAAAAACATTTAGGCTTTCCTAACGCATAGGCTTCGTTTTCCTAACTGATTTTCCATAAATCAATGATATATTTTTTTGGTTTTATCTTCTTCTTGTTTGACCGGACCAGAAACGAAAGTTTCAAAATGTTAAAAAAGCTTTTGCAGACAAGAAGATGATGTAACAAAAACAAATCAAACATATTGAAACAGATCATTTAACGAACAACCAACCTAGACTTGGCGAAGTAGCCTTAACAAAATTAATTATAGGGTGAGAAGTGAGCACTGTAAGTTAAATCCAACTTGGAGCGTTTCTAAATCCAACTTGGAGCCAACTTCAAGTTATTATTTTTAAACAAAAGACAAACTCAATTTTGTTTTTGCTGAACTTTTACGTTTCCCGCCAAATGGAAAGGCGCATGCCTAACTGGCGCAAAACCATCGACAGAGGGCGTTATCTGAGCCTCCGGCACGATTCAGAACTGGCTTGAATATGCATGATGCACAATGCGATGTACGAATAAATTTGATTTTTCCTGCCAACGATTTTGAAGCTGAAATAAATAATTATGGTTGGGCTTTATAAGTGTGGAAAACCACAACAGAAATATTTTTCTTACGGATCGACAACATGTTTGTCCACTTCTTCACGTATTTTCCGTCGACAATTTCCAAATAAAACGGCAACAAGAAATGTTCCATGCCTTTCTTTCATCTGTGAGTTTATATAAGAATACCGTTATCCATTTATATATTAAAACTCGAGGACTTTGGGCAAGTTTATGTTTTGAGGGCAAGTTGTTGACCAACTGTGCAATGGTGAACTTTATCCCGTTAAATCTTTCACCACGAACAGCCGCCATTGGACTATAAGCCAGCTTGGCTAAGCGCCCACAAGATTTCCTGAGAAAATACTGGTTACCAGCCAAGATGAATGTGATGTGTAAATCGTGTCAGTGACTCTGACTGGTACTCAGTTGATGTTTTTTCCTCAACGTAATTTGTAGGGCAATAACCACTATGGGAAACGTGCAATGGGATATTATTACTTTTCAGTCTGCAAAGAAATACAGCTGTTCAGTAGTTCAGTAGTTCGAGTGTGCTTGTAGTTTTACCAATGCCAATTCTATAAGTATTTCACACGGATGTACTTCAGAGGTTTCCCGTTTCTATGCAAATTAGGACATTAATATTCATGATCAAAAAAATTGTGACGTCACCAATAATACCAACTGAAGGTAAAGAACAATTTTAAAGAGCAGTTTGAGTTATGCTTTTCTGGTAGACCTATTTCATTTGTACTGAATACGTTCCTTACAGTTGGTAGAGCACTTATTGAGCAAAGCGTAGCTCAAGAAATCTTGTTTGCGAAATCAAATATTGAATTTCCATCTTCTTTTTCAATGCGAGTTAGTTTTTCTTAAAATATCATGCACGAAATAGCCTATACCCTACTACTTCAACAAAACACATATGACCTCATATTGGACGGAATGACACCACAATTTAGGCTGCCATTCGTTCAGTGATGTTGTCATCTTATCATCAAGAAATTACTAAATTGAGAAAAAACACCACAGAGTCACTTTAAGCATCGATCTTTTGCGGCATGAATCATTTCGGCAGCCATGGACGTGACGTCACAGTCGAGGGTAAGCTGTTTTCCTTCATCGTGCCTTGTTTATAATTATGTTGTCCAGCACGATCGCGATTTTAATGAAGAGTCCTTCGAGCAGTAAAACAACAAAACAACACCGACTCATTATTCTGTGGAAACTGGTACAAAATCATAAACTGCTGCAAACCAATTATCGAGTAGAATTGACGAAACTGGCGTCTCATTTCTCAATTTTCTTCTCCGAAGTTTAATTAGACGCGAAACAATGCATGCGTCACCGTGAAATAATGAAATTATCGTCGTCAGTATGGCGACACGCCACGGCGCATGCGCAGGGCTGGCTGATGATTCAGCCAATCAGAGTAATTAACTGAGGGAGAAGGGGGAGGGGCAATTTCTGCAATTGACTATTAATTGTCATTCGAAATTGTATCTTGAACTTTCCATTTCAAGGACGTCTACATTTTATGCCACTTAAAGCTTTCCTGAGCAATATGGTTAATGGTGCACAGAGTAAATTTCTGTTTTTGGAAATGAAGGCTTTTGAATAAATATGGAGGAATGTGTATGTAGTTCTCCATGGAATAAAATTCCCCCAGCCCTGTAAGAACATTGTTTATTCCCCTAAGGCAAAAGCTAATCCCAAAAGAATTATTCATGTTGCAAGCAAGCCACTCACCTCCCAGGAAACAAAAGCAATGCATGTCTTGAGCAGTAAACAAACGAATCAATAGACCTATAACAAACAGCCGACCAAAAGTAAGAAATAAACAACCTTATAAAGACTTGTAAACACACAGAAAACAACAACAATCAACCATGGAATGTTACCTAAACCAGCGATACAAAACACACCCAACTCGACCATACAACCTTGGAGGTATGTTTTATAGCTCCATGAGGCACAAGACTGATATCTGGATCAACCTTCAATGAACGACTCATCCACCAAGCATTTCACCAACCGACTCATCAACCAACTCACAAACCAACCGACTTATCAACCAACTCATCAGCGAACCGACTTATCAACCAACAGACTCAACCAACCAAATCATCAACCAACAGACTCATCAACCAACCATATCGGCTAACCAACCAACCATCAAGTAACTCACCAGGCAACCAACTCATTCACTAACCGACTCATCAACCAAACATTTTTATTTATTAAGATATGTGTACCATCTTTGGATTGGATGAGCAGGCTTTCGAGTCACAGTGTCTTCACTTTTGCTCATCCTGGCCGTCCTAAGTTTGGCTTTTCTCTTCTTATGTGCATTTGTTCTTCCCAATCCCATCACCCACTCCACCCTCCCCAAACCCACTCCACCCCACCCCAACCCACTCCACCCCTCCCCAACCCACTCCTCCCCAACCCACTCAACCCCACCCCAACCCACTCAACCCCACCCCAACCCACTCCACCCCTCCCTATCCCACTCCACCCCACTCCATCCATCCCCTACTCTCTCCACCCCTCCCCACCCCCCCCTTTTTGACACCCCTTGCTTTTTGTTATTGCTTATTGTTATTGCCCTTTTAGTTATCTGTGATTGTACATTTTTTTGTCTCTTGTTCTCTTGAATTTGGCCGAATAAATAATAATAATAATAATAATAACAACTCATCAACCAACCATCAACCAACTCACCAACCAATCTACTCATCAACCAATCGACTCAACAACCAACTATCAACCAACTCACCAACCAACTATCAACCAACTCACCAACCAACAGACTCACCAACCAATCGACTCACACCAACCAACTATCAACCAACTCACCAACCAACCGACTCACCAACCAACTATCAATCAACTCACCAACCAATCGACTCACCAACCAACTATCAATCAACTCACCAACCAATCGACTCACCAACCAACTATCAACCAACTCACCAACCAACCGACTCACCAACCAAATATCAACCAACTCACGGTTCTCACCAACCAATCGACTCACACCAACCAACTATCAACCAACTCACCAACCAACCGAATCACCAACAAACTATCAACCAACTCACGGTTCTCACCAACCAATCGACTCACACCAACCAACTATCAACCAACTCACCAACCAACCGACTCACCAACAAACTATCAACCAACTCACGGTTCTCACCAACCAATCGACTCACACCAACCAACTATCAACCAACTCACCAACAAACTATCAACCAACTCACGGTTCTCACCAACCAATCGACTCACCAACCAATCAACTCACCAACCAATCGACTCACCAACCAACTATCAACTATCTCACCAACCAATCGACTCACCAAGCAACAGACTAACCAACCAATCAACTCACCAACCAACCATCTCACCAACCAACCGACTCACCAACCAACAGACCCACCAACCAACCAACCAACTGACTCACCGAACAACCCTGCCGGCCTGCAGGCTGACAAACCCATACCAATAAATCACACACAGACCATCCGACATCAATTCCAAAGATGCATAACTAATCCCAGTCATGGAGTGCCTCTAATCACAAAAATTTTCATTATAATAAAGTGCTCTTCCCATGACAAGAGCCCGTGCACAATGTGTATAGCTAACGGCGCATTTTTCCAATATGAGATGATTCCACGGGCACGAGATAAAAAATTCACCGTGTCTTTAAATGGATAAACGCCGGCGCTTCTGGCAAAATTACCCACGACCAACGAGGGCCGAACCGGTAGATGCACATGTTTATGACATTCGTCCTTGAAATTGAATGGCTGGCCCTTGCGTTTTATCTAATTATATTCCTCGGCCACCGAGTATAGAAAACATGTACAGTGACACAAGGATAATCCCATAGGAATATAAAACCCGAAGGGCACTTAGAAAAATTACATTTGATGCTTCTTTAGTTGTACATTTTCGTCTTAAATCAGCCGTTCATGCCTGATGGTAAAAGCCGCAGCACATGATGAGGTGACTACGGGGTCGCTGTAATGATAAAAACTACGACGGAAGACCATATTGGTACCACAAACAGTTCTCCGTCTTGAGAAATGAGATCGAAGTCGTTCGCAAAAAGAAGCTTCCCTTTGCAATTTAAAACAAAAGAGCCTTCGACAAAGATCATGCTAGGATCCTGAACGCGTCAGGCCCTCCCAACTCCAAGTATTAATTTCAGGTCATTATGTTGGCTTATGAGCAGTTTGCAGCAGTTCATTACTTGGATTAAAACAACAGATGTTAAAGTCAAAATGGCGCTGGAACTTAAAGGGGTGCTCATACCAACAACCTGATTTTATATCAGCCCATACCATATGGCCAAAGGTTCACACAAACACAACTCGCAAGTCGCAACAGCACTGGACTGCTCCTTTAAGTCTCAAATCAAGCCCAACCTCAAGCCTCCAGGCAACTTCTGACCAGAACTAGACGACAACGCCGCACTAATGACTGATAACACACGCTCCGTCCTCCCAACTCCACTATAAAAAATGCATTAACACCATCCCAAGTACGCAAAGTACAAGCGGCCTCCGATTCTAACAGGACAATATCCCAATTTGGTGTCAGAAGGGCGATGAAGTCAGAGTCCAATTTCAGCTCAAGTGATGTGGGGATTTTAATAATGATCCACCTTTATACTTTCCCCTCTCTCTATCTGGTCTTGAATCCCCAGTGGTACATACATGTACATGGAATGGTCGTAGTCTGTATGAATAAATGAATGGGTTGGATCGTTGAATCATAGAGTTCTTTCTATCTCAGTGGTTGAATCATCTTCAGTGCGCCCCTAGCCCTGCGCCCCTGCAGATGTCAATTCTCTTTTTCAATCTCATAAACAAGGGTGGAAGGGAGTCACTTTCATTTTATAGCTGTGTGTTCAGTCGTCTCTGTTATTTTCATTAATGTATTGTGATTGTGAACAATGACTCATCTGCTAAATGGCCAGCTTTTATTAGCCATAAGACTTGGAGCCAGCCAACCCATCGACCAGCCAGCCAACTTCCACCAACCAGCCAGCCATCAGCCAACCAGCCATCCAACTAGCCACCAGCCAGCCAATCAACTAGCCAACCGACCGACCAGCCAGCCAACCGACCAACCAGCCAGCCACCAGCCTGCCAGGCAATCAACTAGCCAATCGACCGACCAGGCAGCCACAAGCCAACCAGCCATCAGTCAACCAACCATCCAACAAGCCACAAGCCAGCCTCCCAGCCAACCAACTAGCCAACCGACCGACCAGCCAGCAAGCCACAAGCCAACCAGCCAGTCAACCAGCCGGTCACCAGCCAAAGTGCCAGCAAACCAGCCAACTAACAAACCAGTCAGGTGGAAACAGGCAACCAGCAACCAGCCAACCTGCCAGCCACCAACTAACCAGCCAACCAGCCAGCCAAGACACCAACCAACCAAACAAGTGTGAAGCCATCCAGCCAGCATGAGACAAAACCAAACCAACTAAAACAACAAACAAAATACAAATCCACGATATAACTGCAAAGAACAAACATAGCAAAAAGACAAAATGCACCACTTCAATAATTCACATCCCATCTTACAACAGAATTACATTTCGCACTCAAATACACCTCCATAATTCAACACGATTATAAACCAATACAAAAACATTGTGTCCGGACGACCAAAATGATATGTCAACGTATTGGATTCATAGCAATATAGGAAATGAATTATTCACGATTCACTTCTGACTGCAATCCATAAAGATGGCAGGTAATATTTGACATCGTGGCTGGTAAGAAATGCGATCATTTTGATACACGGTCCATGGTTTACGCCATGTCACGGACCCTCAATTCTGTTTTTATTCAAGGTATCATGATTTCGCTACCCTGGGAAAAATTGACAGAGTGACAGAGCCTTCCAAGCAAAAATATTAACGGAGACAATAATATTCTTTATGCTTTCACTTTTGGAAAATAATATTGAACTAGACATTGTGGTTGTGGGAACAACCACTAGGTGTTCGGGGTCTCATTTTGTAGTTGTACTGGAACTGTTATGAGAATGTCTGTTGGAACATATGTGTGGCATTATGAAATACACTTAAACTGTGTGACTGAGCAAATACTGATCATGCTGAGTGTAGTGTATTCGTATTATATGTACACTGACTGATAGCGTATAGAAAATGGTGTCACCTTTAAATAATGTAAAATTGCCCGGACGATAACTTCCGGTTAGTTAATCACAAACAACTGAAACTTTGCAAAAATCATTCAATGCATAGGATGTTAACAATTTGCAACTTTCACTGATGTACGTCATGTACTTAACGAGTAAACAGTATTTGAATAATGACATCATTTTCCCTTTAAAAACGCATAACTTCCGGTTGAATAACGTCACTGATTTTAAACTTTGCAAACATGTCAAGGTGCACTAGTGCTTTACACTCACCAAATTTGGCGGAAATCCGTTGTTTACTTTCGGATTACGTAATCACTGTATATCTTTAAGCAACCGTAGAGGGCGCTATACAGCCCGTATGACGTCATTGTTGATATTTTCTGAAAGCCCAAGACCTACTCTATCTTTTAGCCCTCTCGGTTTTTTGTGCCCAAATCCTTCCGTTTTCGAGTTATTTTGAGTCAAACTTCAACTTCCGGTATCACCGGAAGTGAAGGTCGTTTGTACACAACACTGCATACATTGATTGTTGAGATTCATGTGGTGAGTAACATATGTCAATATCAAAATCGTAGGTCATGTGGTTCTGAAGTTATAAAGCACCAAAGTTTTTCCTAAAAACGCGCGTAATTTGATACCCAATGACGTCATCATGACGTCAATCTTCTAGGCACAACTTGGCATCACTACCGAAGTTCCCACCAAGTTTCAGGTCAATATCTTGTACCTGTCACCAAGAAGTCCTGCTGACAAGTTTGAGCGGAAGGAGAAAAAGAAAAAACTAGACATTGTGGTTGTGGGAACAACCACTAGGTGTTCGGGGTCTCATTTCGTACTGGAACTATTATGAGAATGTTTGATGGAACGCATGACTTTGTATGGCATACTGAAATACACTTAAACTGTGTGACTGAGCAAATACTGATCATGCTGATTGCACAGTGTATTCGTACATGTACACTGACTGATAGCGTATAGAAAATCGTGTCACCTTTAAACAATGTCAAATTGCCCGGGCGATAACTTCCGTTTAGTTCATCACAAACAACTGAAATCATCGAATGCGTACGATGTAAACAATTTGCAATTTACAATGATGTACGTCATGTAATTACCAAATAAACAGTATTTGAATACATGTAATTACATCATGTTTCCTTTAAAAACGCATAACTTCCGGTAGGATGACGTCACAGATTTCAAACTTCACACATATGTCAAGGTGCATTAGTGCTTCACACTCACTAAATTTGGCGGAAATCCATTGTTTACTTTTGGATTACGTAATCACTGTAAATCTTTAATCCACCGTAGAGGGCGATATACAGCCCGCATGACATCATCATATATATTTTCTGAAAGCTTAAGACCTACTCTATCTTTTACCCCGCGGGGTTTTATGTGCCCAAATCCTTCCGTTTTCGAGTTTTTTTGAGTCAAACTTCAACTTCCGGTAACACCGGAAGTGAAGGTCATTTGTACACAACACTAAATATGTTAATTGTTGAGATTTACGTGTTGAGTAACATATGTCAATATCAATATCATAGGTCATGTGGTTCTCAAGTTACAGAGCACGGAAGTTTTTCCTAAAAACGCGCGTAATTTGATACCCGATGACGTCATCATGACGTCAATCTTCTAGGCCCAACTTGGCATCACTACCTAAGTTCCCACCAAGTTTCAAGTCAATATCTTGTAACCTTCATCAAGAAGTCCTGCTGACAAGTTTGGGAAGAAGGAAAATAACAAAAAAAACTAGACATTGTGGTTGTGGGAACAACCACTAGGTGTTCGGGGTCTCATTTCGTTCTGGAACTGTTATGAGAATGTCTGTTGGAACGCATGTGTGGCATATTGAAATACACTTAAACTGTGTGACGGAGCAAATGATCATGCTGAGTGCAGTGTATTCGTATTATGTACACTGACTGATAGCGTATAGAAAATGGCGTCACCTTTAAATAATGTAAAATTGCCCGGACGATAACTTCCGGTTAGTTCATCACAAACAACTGAAGATTTGCAAAAATCATCGTATGCGTACGATGTAAACAATTTGCAATTTGCACTGATGTACGTCATGTAATTACCGAATTAACAGCATTTGAATAATTACATCACGTTTCCTTTAAAGACACATAACTTCTGGTTGAATGACGTCACAGATTTTAAACTTCACACACATGTCAAGGTGCATTAGTGCTTAACACTCACCAAATTTGGCAGAAATCCGTTGTTTACTTTTGGATTACGTAATCACTGTAAATCTTTAATCCACCGTAGAGGGCGCTATACAGCGTGTATGACGTCATCGTTTATATTTTCTGAAAGCCCAAGACCTACTCTATCTTTTACCCAGAGAGGTTTTATGTGCCCAAATCCTTCCGTTTTCGAGTTATTTTGAGTCAAACTTCAACTTCCGGTAACACCGGAAGTGAAGGTCATTTGTACACAACACTAAATATGTTAATTGTTGAGATTCACGTGTTGAGTAACATATGTCAATATCAAAATCGTAGGTCATGTGGTTCTAAAGTTATAAAGCACCAAAGTTTTTCCTAAAAACGCTTGTAATTTGATACCCGATGACGTCATCATGACGTCAATCTTCTAAATACAACTTGACATCATGACCGAAGTTCCCACCAAGTTTCATGTCGATATCTTGTAACTGTCATATAGAAGTCCTGCTGACAAGTTTGGGAAGAAGAAAAATAAAACTAGACATTGTGGTTGTGGGAACAACCACTAGGTGTTCGGGGTCTCATTTCGTACTGGAACTGTTAAGAGAATGTTTGATGGAACGCGTGTATGCTTAAATATTGAAATACACTTAAACTGTGTGACTGAGCAAATACTGATCATGCTGATTGCACAGTGTATTCGTACATGTACACTGACTGATAGCGTATAGAAAATGGTGTCACCTTTAAATAATGTAAAATTGCCCGGACGATAACTTCCGTTTAGTTAATCACAAACAACTGAAAATTTGCAGAAATCATCGAATGCGTACAATGTAAACAATTTGCAATTTGCACTGATGTACGTCATGTAATTACTGAATTATTTGAATAATTACATAATGTTTCCTTTAAAAACGCATAACTTCCGGTTGAATGACGTCACAGATTTCAAACTTCACACATATGTCAAGGTGCAATAGTGCTTTAAACTCACCAAATTTGGCGGAAATCCGTTGTTTACTTTTGGATTACGTAATCGATGTATATCTTTAATCCACCGTAGAGGGCGCTATACAGCCCGTATGACGTCATCGTTTATATTTTCTGTAAGCCTGAGACCTATTCTATCTTTTTGCCAAGCAATTGTATGTGCCCAAAACCTTTCCGATTTTGAGTTATTTTGAGTCAAAGTTCAACTTCCGGTAACACCGGAAGTGAAGGTCATTTGTACACAATATTGAATATATTAATTGTTTAGATTCATGAGGTGAGTAACATATGTCAATATCAAAATCATAGGTCATGTGGTTCTCAAGTTATAGAGCACCAAAGTTTTTCCTAAAAACGTGTGTAATTTGATACCCGATGACGTCATCATGACGTCAATCTTCTAAATACAACTTGGGATCATGACCGAAGTTCCCACCAAGTTTCAAGTCAATATCTTGTAACTGTGACATAGAAGTCCTGCTGACAAGTTTGGGTGGAAGGAGAAAAAAAAAAAAAAAAACTAGACATTGTGGTTGTGGGAACAACCACTAGGTGTTCGGGGTCTGATTTCGTAGTTGAACTGTTATGTGAACATGTTGGAACGTATGTGATCAATTAATGGCATATTGAAATACATATACTGCGTGACTGAACAAAAATTAATACTGATCATGCTGATTGCTGTATTCGTACACTGACTGATACAGTATAGAAATGGCGTCACCTTTAAATATACATAACATTGGCTGGACAATAACTTCCGGTCAGTTAATCACAACTAGGGGAACATATACAGAAGTCATTGAATGCATACGATGTATAGATTTTACAATTTTCACCGATGTACGTCATGTAATTAATGAGTAAACAGTATTTGAATAATTACATATTTTCCCCTTTAAATGAGCATAACTTCCGGTTGAATGACGTCACAGATTTGAAACTTCTCAAACATGTCAAGGTGCAATAGAGCTCCACACTTACTAAATTTGGCGGAAATTCATTGTTCAATTTCGGATTACGTAATCACTGTATATCTTTAATCAACCGTAGAGGGCGCTATATAGCCCGTATGACGTCATGGTTTATGTTTTCTGAAAGCCCAAGTCCTTCTCTATCTTTTACCCATTGAGGTTTTTTGTGCCCAAATCCTTCCGTTTTCGAGTTATTTTGAGTCAAACTTCAACTTCCGGTAACACCGGAAGTGGAGGTCATTTGTACACAACACTGAATATATTAATTGTTAAGATTTACGTGTTGAGTAACATATGTCAATATCAAAATCGTACGTCATTTGGTTCTGACGTTATGGAGCACCAAAGTTTTTCCTAAAAACGCGTGTAATTTGATACCCGATGACGTCATCATGACGTCAATCTTCTAAATACAACTTGGCATCATGTCCGAAGTTCCCACCAAGTTTCAAGTCAATATCTTGTAACCGTCATATAGAAGTCCTGCTGACAAGTTTGGGAAGAAAAAAAATGGAAAAAAAAACAAAAAACTAGACATTGTGGTTGTGGGAACAACCACTAGGTGTTCGGGGGGTTATTTCGTAGTGGAACTGTTATGTGAACATGTTGGAAGTGATCAATCGTCCCTCAGTTAATGGCATATCGAAATACATGTACACTTAAACTGCGTGACTGAACAAATACTGATCATTCTGATTGCTGTATTCGTACACTGACTGCTAGAGTATAGAAAATTGCGTCACCTTTAAATATACATAACATTGGCTGGACAATAACTTCCGGTCAGTTCATCACAGCTAACTGAACATTTATAAAAGTCATTGAATGCATACGATGTAAATATTTTGCCATTTTCACTGATGTACGTCATGTACTTAAAGAGTAAACAGTATTTGAATTATTACATCATTTTCCCTTTAAAAACGCATCACTTCCGGTTGAATGACGTCACTGATTTCAAACTTCGCAAACCTGTCAAGGTGCATTAGTGCTTCACACTCACCAAATTTGGCGGAAATCCGTTGTTTACTTTTGGATTACGTAATCACTGTATATCTTTAATCCACCGTAGAGGGCGCTATACAGCGTGTATGACGTCATCGTTTATATTTTCTGAAAGCCCAAGACCTACTCTATCTTTTACCCAGAGAGGTTTTATGTGCCCAAATCCTTCCGTTTTCGAGTTATTTTGAGTCAAACATCAACTTCCGGTAACACCGGAAGTGAAGGTCATTTGTACACAAAACTAAATATGTTAATTGTTGAGATTCACGTGTTGAGTAACATATGTCAATATCAAAATCGTAGGTCATGTGGTTCTAAAGTTATAAAGCACCAAAGTTTTTCCTAAAAACGCTTGTAATTTGATACCCGATGACGTCATCATGACGTCAATCTTCTAAATACAACTTGACATCACTACCCAAGTTCCCACCAAGTTTCAGGTCAATATCTTGTACCTGTCACCAAGAAGTCCTGCTGACAAGTTTGAGCGGAAGAAGAAAAAGAAAAAAAAAAAAAAAAAAAAAAAAAACTCGAACAATAACAATAGGTGTTCGGCTTGAACCCGAACACCTAAAAAAGAAAAAAAACTAGACATTGTGGTTGTGGGAACAACCACTAGGTGTTCGGGGTCTCATTTCGTACTGGAACTGTTAAGAGAATGTTTGATGGAACGCGTGTATGGCATAATTATTGAAAAACACTTTAACTGTGTTACTGAGCAGGTACTGATCATGCTGATTGCACAGTGTATTCGTACATGTACACTGACTGATAGCGTATAGAAAATGGTGTCACCTTTAAATAATGTTAAACTGCCCGGACAATAACTTCCGTTTAGTTAATCACAAACAACTGAAAATTTGCAGAAATCATCAAATGCGTACAATGTAAACAATTTGCAATTTGCACTGATGTACGTCATGTTATTACTGAATAAACAGTATTTGAATAATTACATCATGTTTCCTTTAAAAACTCATAACTTCCGGTTGAATGATGTCACAGATTTCAAACTTCACACTTTTTTTTAAGTGCAATAGTGCTTCGAACTTACCAAATTTGGCGGAAATCCGTGGTTTACTTTTGGATTACGTAATCACTGTATATCTTTAATCCACCGTAGAGGGCGCTAAACAGCCCGTATGACGTCATCGTTTATATCTTCTGAAAGCCTAAGACCTACTCTATCTTTTTGCCAAACAATTGTATGTGCTCAAAACCTTTCCAATTTTGAGTTATTTTGAGTCAAAGTTCAACTTCCGGTAACACCGGAAGTGAAGGTCATTTTTACACAACATTGAATATATTAATTGTTCAGATTCATGTGGTAAGTAACATATGTCAGTATCAAAATCGTAGGTCATGTGGTTCTCAAGTTATAAAGCACCAAAGTTTTTCCTAAAAACGCGTGTAATTTGATACCCGATGACGTCATCATGACGTCAATCTTCTAAATACAACTTGACATCATGTCCAAAGTTCCCACTAAGTTTCAACTCAATATCTTGTACCTGTCATCAAGAAGTCCTGCTGACAAGTTTGGGTGGAAGGAGAAAAAAAAAAAAAAAAAAAAAAAAAACTCGAACAATAACAATAGGTGTTCGGCTTGAACCCGAACACCTAAAAACTCGAACAATAACAATAGGTGTTCGGCTTGAACCCGAACACCTAAAAAACTAGACATTGTGGTTGTGGGAACAACCACTAGGTGTTCGGGGTCTCATTTCGTACTGGAACTGTTATGAGAATGTTTGATGGAACGCATGTATGGCATAATTATTGAAATACACTTAAACTGTGTTGCACAGTGTATTCGTACATGTACACTAACTGATAGCATAGCGTATAGAAAATGGTGTCACCTTTAAATAATGTAAAACTGCCCGGACGATAACTTCCGGTTAGTTCATCACAAACAACTGAAAATGTGCAAAAATTATTGTATGCGTACGATGTAAACAATTTGCAATTTGCACTGATGTACGTCATGTAATTACCGAATAAACAGTATTTGAATAATTGCATCATGTTTCCTTTAAAAACGCATAACTTCTGGTTGAATGACGTCACAGATTTCAAACTTCACACATATGTCAAGGTGCATTAGTGCTTTACACTAACCAAATTTGGCGGAAATCCGTTGTTTACTTTTGGATTACGTAATCACTGTATATCTTTAATCCACCGTAGAGGGCGCTATACAGCGAGTATGACGTCATGGTTTATATTTTCTGAAAGCCCAAGACCTACTCTATCTTTTACCCAGAGGGGTTTTATGTGCTCAAATCCTTCCGTTTTCGAGTTATTTTGAGTCAAACTTCAACTTCCGGTAACACCGGAAGCGAAGGTCATTTGTACACAACACTAAATTTATTAATTGTTGAGATTCACGTGTTTAGTAACATATGTCAATATCAAAATCGTAGGTCATTTGGTTCTCAAGTTATAAAGCACCAAAGTTTTTCCTAAAAACGCGTGTAATTTGATACCCGATGACGTCATCATGACGTCATTCTTCTAAACACAACTTGGTATCACTACCAAAGTTCCCACCAAGTTTCAAGTAAATATCTTGTAACTGTCATATAGAAGTCCTGCTGACAAGTTTGGGAAGAAAAAAATGGAAAAAAAAAAGATTTCGAACAATAACAATAGGTGTTCGGCTTGAACCCGAACACCTAAAAAAACTAGACATTGTGGTTGTGGGAACAACCACTAGGTGTTCGGGGTCTCATTTCGTACTGGAACTGTTGTTATGAGAATGTTTGATGGAACGCATGTATGGCATATTGAAATACACTTAAATTGTGTGACTGAGCAAATACTGATCATGCTGATTGCACAGTGTATTCGTACAAGTACACTGACTGATAGCGTATAGAAAATCGTGTCACCTTTAAAAAATGTAAAATTGTCAGGGCGATAACTTCCGTTTAGTTAATCACAAACAACTGAAAATTTGCAGAAATTATCGAATGCGTACGATGTAAACAATTTGCAATTTGCACCGATGTACGTCATGTAGTTACCGAATAAACAGTATTTGAATAATTACATCATGTTTCCTTTAAAAATGCATAACTTCCGGTTGAATGACGTCACAGATTTCAAACTTCACACGTATGTCAAGGTGCATCAATGCTTCACACTCACTAAATTTGGCGAAAATCCGTTGTTTACTTTTGGATTACGTAATTACTGTATATCTTTAATCCACCGTAGAGGGCGCTATACAGCCCCTATGACGTCATCGTTTATATTTTCTGAAAGCCTAAGACCTACTCTATCTTTTTGCAAAGCAATTGTATGTGCCCAAAACCTTTCCGATTTTGAGTTATTTTGAGTCAAAGTTCAACCTCCGGTAACACCGGAAGTGAAGGTCATTTGTACACAACATTGAATATATTAATTGTTAAGATTCATGTGGTGAGTAACATTTGTCAATCTAAAAATCATAGGTCATGTGGTTCTCAAGTTATAAAGCACCAAAGTTTTTCCTAAAAACGCGTGTAATTTGATACCCGATGACGTCATCATGACGACAATCTTCTAAATACAACTTGGCATCATGACCAAAGTTCCCACCAAGTTTCATGTCAATATCTTGTACCTGTGACCAAGAAGTCCTGCTGACAAGTTTGGGGAAAGAAAAATAAAAAGTAACTAGACATTGTGGTTGTGGGAACAACCACTAGGTGTTCGGGGTCTCATTTCGTACTGGAACTGTTGTTATGAGAATGTTTGATGGAACGCATGTATGGCATATTGAAATACACTTAAATTGTGTGACTGAGCAAATACTGATCATGCTGATTGCACAGTGTATTCGTACAAGTACACTGACTGATAGCGTATAGAAAATCGTGTCACCTTTAAAAAATGTAAAATTGTCAGGGCGATAACTTCCGTTTAGTTAATCACAAACAACTGAAAATTTGCAGAAATTATCGAATGCGTACGATGTAAACAATTTGCAATTTGCACCGATGTACGTCATGTAGTTACCGAATAAACAGTATTTGAATAATAACATCATGTTTCCTTTAAAAATGCATAACTTCCGGTTGAATGACGTCACAGATTTCAAACTTCACACGTATGTCGAAGTGCATCAATGCTTCACACTCACCAAATTTGGCGGAAATCCGTTGTTTACTTTTGGATTACGTAATCACTGTATATCTTTAATCCACCATAGAGGGCGCTATACAGCCCGTATGACGTCATCGTTTATATTTTCTGAAAGCTTAAGACCTACTCTATCTTTTACCCCGCGAGGTTTTATGTGCCCAAATCCTTCCGTTTTCGAGTTATTTTGAGTCAAACGTCAACTTCCGGTAACACCGGAAGTGAAGGTCATTTGTACACAACATTGAATATATTAATTGTTGAGATTCATGTGGTGAGTAACATTTGTCAATATCAAAATCGTAGGTCATTTGGTTCTCAAGTTATAAAGCACCAAAGTTTTTCCTAAAAACGCGTGTAATTTGATACCCGATGACGTCATCATGACGTCAATCTTCTAAATACAACTTGGGATCATGACCGAAGTTCCCACCAAGTTACAAGTCAATATCTTGTAACTGTGATATAGAAGTCCTGCTGACAAGTTTGAGCGGAAGGAGAAAAAAAAAAAAAAAAAAAAAAACTCGAACAATTACAATAGGTGTTCGGCTTGAACCCGAACACCTAACTAGACATTGTGGTTGTGGGAACAACCACTAGGTGTTCGGGGTCTTATTTCGTAGTGGAACTGTTATGTGAACATATTGGAACGTATTTTGATCAATCGTCCCTGATGTAATGGCATATCGAAATACATGTACACTTAAACTGCGTGACTGAACAAAAATACTGATCATACTGATTGCTGTATTCGTTCACTGACTGATAGAGTATAGAAAATGGTGTCACCTTTAAATATACAAAACATTGGCTGGACAATAACTTCCGGTCAGTTCATCACAGCTAACTGAACATTTACAGAAGTCATTGAATGCATACGATGTATATATTTTACAATTTTCACCGATGTACGTCATGTAATTACTGAGTAAACAGTATTTGAATAATTACATAATTTTCCCTTTAAATGAGCATAACTTCCGGTTGAATGACGTCACAGATTTGCAACTTCACAAACATGTCAAGATGCAATAGAGCTTCACACATACCAAATTTGGTGGGAATTCATTGTTCACTTTTGGATTACGTAATCACTGTATATCTTTAATCAACCGTAGAGGGCGGTATATAGCCCGTATGACGTCATCGTTTATGTTTTCTGAAAGCCCAAGACCTTTTCTATCGTTGACCCATTGAGGTTTTTTGTGCCCAAATCCTTCCGTTTTCGAGTTATTTTGAGTCAAACTTCAACTTCCGGTAACACCGGAAGTGGAGGTCATTTGTACACAGCACTGAATATGTTAATTGTTGACATTCACTCGTTGAGTAACATATGTCAATATCAAAATCATAGGTCATGTGGTTCTCAAGTTATAAAGCACCAAAGTTTTTCCTAAAAACGCGTGTAATTTGATACCCGATGACGTCATCATGACGTCAATCTTCTAAATACAACTTGGCATCATGACCGAAGTTCCCACTTAGTTTCAAGTCAATATCTTGTAACTGTCATATAGAAGTCCTGCTGACAAGTTTGGGAAGAAGACAAATAAAAAAATTAAACTAGACATTGTGGTTGTGGGAACAACCACTAGGTGTTCGGTGTCTCATTTTGTACTGGAACTGTTATGAGAATGTTTAATGGAACGCATGTATGGCATATTGAAATACAATTTAACTGTATGACTGAGCAAATACTGATCATGCTGATTGCACAGTGTATTCGTACATGTACACTGACTGATAGCGTATAGAAAATCGTGTCACCTTTAAAAAATGTAAAATTGTCCGGGCGATAACTTCCGTTTAGTTAATCACAAACAACTGAAAATTTGCAGAAATCATCGAATGCGTACGATGTAAACAATTTGCAATTTGCACTGATGTACGTCATGTAGTTACCGAATAAAGAGTATTTGAATAATTACATCATGTTTCCTTTAAAAACGCATAACTTCCGGTTGAATGACGTCACAGATGTCAAACTTCACACATATGTTGAGGTGCATCAATGCTTCACACTCACCAAATTTGGCGGATATCCGTTGTTTACTTTTGGATTACGTAATCACTGTATATCTTTAATCCACCATAGAGGGCGCTATACAGCCCGTATGACGTCATCGTTTATATTTTCTGAAAGCTTAAGACCTACTCTATCTTTTACCCCGCGAGGTTTTATGTGCCCAAATCCTTCCGTTTTCGAGTTATTTTGAGTCAAACGTCAACTTCCGGTAACACCGGAAGTGGAGGTCATTTGTACACAACATTGAATATATTAATTGTTGAGATTCATGTGGTGAGTAACATATGTCAATATCAAAATCGTAGGTCATGTGGTTCTCAAGTTATAAAGCACCAAAGTTTTTCATAAAAACGCGCGTAATTTGATACCTGATGACGTCATCATGACGTCAATCTTCTAGCCACAACTTGGCATCACTACCGAAGTTCCCACCAAGTTTCAGGTCAATATCTTGTACCTGTCACCAAGAAGTCCTGCTGACAAGTTTGAGCGGAAGGAGAAAAAAAAAAAAAAAAAAAAAAACTCGAACAATAACAATAGGTGTTCGGCTTGAACCCGAACACCTAAAAAACTCTAACAATAACAATAGGTGTTCGGCTTGAACCCGAACACCTAAAAAAAAAAACTAGACATTGTGGTTGTGGGAACAACCACTAGGTGTTCGGGGTCACATTTCGTACTGGAACTGTTAAGAGAATGTTTGATGTAACGCGTGTATGGCATAATTATTGAAATACACTTAAGTTGACTGTGTGACTGAGCAAGTACTGATCATGCTGATTGCACAGTGTATTCGCACATGTACACTGACTGATAGCGTATAGGAAATCGTGTCACCTTTAAATAATGTAAAATTGCCCGAACGATAACTTCCGTTTAGTTAATCACAAACAACTGACAATACACGCATTTCATGCGGAAATATTTTAATGGTATGTTTCTCTTCATACCCTGAAAGTTATACGTATATCTGTGAACATTTCTGTATGGGTATGTTACCAATCCTGTATTGTACCTTTAATACCAAATGCGTGTCATCATTGAAATAAAATGTTTTATTCTAGAATAAGGCGACAGTATTTGACCCCTGAAAAGCGTACTCCACAGTAGGGCGACAGTTGGGTTTCAAAGTGCTGAAAGTAGGCTATTTTTCATACTCGTTGCCTGAACGATTTGTATACGAAGTTCGATTCAGACAAGCAAATACTAAGAGGGTTTATTTTAGTGCACGAGTCCATGGAACTGTCGCACTTTAATTATAAAACGTGACATGTGAGAAATCTGTCCACAAACTAATAAGGCCTATGTGTTCAAAAGTTCACGTTAGCTAGCTTGGAAATTTGTGCGTGGAAAATGGTTAATATTAGCAACACAATATAAATCCCTGTGTATGTGGCACAGCACCTCAAGCGAATTTTAGTTTTAGTGTATTACGATCGTATTCACTTATATTCATACACGCTGACTGAATGTACAGCACTATGACACGGTGAAGTACACGGCATTGAGGAAAGAATAATGGCCACTGGTTAACAATAGCAAGCCGGTCCAGAATTACACTTTACTGTTATCAAAACTCCACTAACTGTTTGTTTGATATCTGTTTTGATGTCAGCAAGGTAAGGGCTTGGAAAGTTGGCAGGGTTGTGAGTTTTTAGGCACATAATGAGTGAATTTGCAGAAATCATCGAATGCGTACAATTTTAACAATTTGCAATTTGCACTGATGTACGTCATGTAATTACTGAATAAACAGTATTTGAATAATTACATAATATTTCCTTTAAAAACGCATAACTTCCGGTTGAATGAAGTCACAGATTTCAAACTTCACACATATGTCAAGGTGCGATAGTGCTTCAAACTCACTAAATTTGGCGGGAATACGTTGTTTACTTTTGGATTACGTAATCACTGTATATCTTTAATCCACCGTAGAGGGCGCTATACAGCCCGTATGACGTCATCGTTTATATTTTCTGAAAGCCTAAGACCTATTCTATCTTTTTGCCAAGCAATTGTATGTGCCCAAAACCTTTCTGATTTTGAGTTATTTTGAGTCAAACTTCAACTTCCGGTAACACCGGAAGTGAAGGTCATTTGTACACAACATTGAATATATTAATTGTTCAGATTCATAAGGTGAGTAACATATGTCAATATCAAAATCATAGGTCATGTGGTTCTCAAGTTATAAAGCACCAAAGTTTTTCCTAAAAACGTGTGTAATTTGATACCCGATGACGTCATCATGACGTCAATCTTCTAAATACAACTTGGGATCATGACCGAAGTTCCCACCAAGTTTCAAGTCAATATCTTGTAACTGTGATATAGAAGTCCTGCTGACAAGTTTGGGTGGAAGGAGAAAAAAAAAAAAAAAAAAAAAAAAAACTCGAACAATAACAATAGGTGTTCGGCTTGAACCCGAACACCTAAAAAAAAAAAAAAAAAAAAAAACTCGAACAATAACAATAGGTGTTCGGCTTGAACCCGAACACCTAAAAAAAAAAAAAAACTCGAACAATAACAATAGGTGTTCGGCTTGAACCCGAACACCTAAATATGCAAACAGCCGATCTGCTCACCAGTATAGCCTACCATGCCAGACTATAACATTATAATACTACAACGGGAGATGCACACACTGTGTTTATTGCTAAGCTTTCGAGTTCTTTAATGTTTAATGTATCATTCAATCAATGGAAATGTTCCTGCTTTCTTCCACGTGCTGTCAAATTAATCTAAATTGCATACATTATTATATGGAGACACTTAAGCGTCTAAAAGTGAACATTTGGGAGACATTTGCAAATATAGGGAGACTTTTTGGTGTCTCCCTATTATACCAGCTACCTTTTATTTTGAAGACATATTTTTATTGTCCATATTTTAATAGAAGACAGAGAATGCTCTCAATATGAATATACATGTATGTCAATTTCAAGTTCATTGGTTTGGGGGCTGTTTAGAAATAGGTAAGTAAAGTTTGTGCACGACCCGATGAGAAAGTCTCCCTAATGACCCATTCCCATTAATTTAGTAATTACGTTTAATAATGAAACTGACCTATGGGAAATTCACGCAATACTGCTTTAGAGTTTCAACACGCATGGCTTGAACGTACAGTGTAAGATTGTTAGGCCACCGTGTTAAGGAATTTAAACCTTTTTTGGGGCCGGATGGAGACATTGGTCTACCGTACATTCTACTGTCAGGTTGATTTGGGGAGCGCCACCAAGCGTCAGGAAAAGAATAAGAATAGGGGCGGGTCGTGTTTGAACAATTCTTGAATCCAAGGCCTTTGCAAAATGAGGCTTGAGGCCAGGCTTGGGATTTATTTTGCTCTGCCATTTTGTGTCCTAAATGAAATGAAGGGCTTGAGATACATGGCGAATCTGGAGTCTTTCTTCGGCTTCGTCATGTGGCCTAAACCCATCGTTTCGTTTTGTGGGCTTCAAATGGCGGTAGCGAAATAAGTCCCAAGCCTATAGTCTCAAGCCTATAGTCTCAAGCCTATAGTCCCAAGCCTATAGTCCCAAGCCTATAATCCCAAGCCTATAGTCTCAAGCCTATAGTCTCAAGCCTATAGTCTCAAGCATAGTCTCAAGCCAATAGTCTCAAGCCTATAGTCTCAAGCCTGTAGTCTCAAGCCTATAGTCTCAAGCCTATAGTCTCAAGCCTATAGTCTCAAGCATAGTCTCAAGCCTATAGTCTCAAGCATAGTCTCAAGCCTATAGTCTCAAGCCTAAAGTCTCAAGCCTATAGTCTCAAGACTATAGTCTCAAGCCTATAGTCTCAAGCCTATAGTCCCAAGCCTATAGTCTCAAGCCTATAGTCTCAAGCCTTTAATCTCGTAAAGGTGGCTTTAATTCGTGAGTTCACATTGGCGTTGCCTGTCCTGTTTGGTATACCTATCAGGTATAGTCCCTGCATTATCTGTATACGTATTCTGATGGCGTACATGTACGTACTGGATCACCACGCGTGCATGCAATGAATCTCCAATTTGGAGATGATTCACAGAAAGGTCAATATGTAATGCAACACCGTTTTAATATACATAGCAGTATCGAGTTTCTTCCAAATACGCCATGTGACAACCTTAGGCCAGCCCCGGTGTCATTAGGAAAAATGACCGTATGGTTCAGAGCTTTGTAATCGGGGGATTTGATAGAAGGATCAGGCATGTGCATTGACTCCGACTGATATTCATTAGGTCGTCATGGCTTTGGCAGTCGTTAAAAATGACGAAAATTCTTCATAAACTGTACTATTTTGTGCAATCTTGGAATACAATTTATGTCTTGTCTTTGAGGATGAAGTATGGCAAATGTTGGTCTTTGGAATTTTTTGGGAACATTTTCGAACACAAACGACCATATGAAACTGAGCATGCGTTAAAACTGTTTGAATACGAGTGGCAAATGTTCCAAAATTTAAGCGGGTGAAACGTTCATAAAGACGACCATCTCACATACATTGCCACAATGGGCGCGGTTTTAACTGAGAGGGAGGACGCAGTCACGTGTCCTCCCTGCATGGGTGAAACATCTGGAAAAGTTAGAAGGAGAACTCGTGTCTTTAAATGGTCATACGTTTGGCTGTGCATCTCGAGAAGGACTGAAAGAGCATACATCATCCATGCATCCCGATCCTGCACGTACATGTTCATCCCGTATTACAAGTATCATTTATCATGTGAACTGTAATGATACGGTCGTACTGCGCCCTGAGGGTCGGACACCTGACAATGTGGTACCCTGCTCGCTGACACCAGCCAATTAATGACGTACTGGTTGACGGGGAACCAGTTGAGACTGGTTCCTGACATTCCTCCTCTCATCGGCAAATATTAATTGCAGTTAAAGTCCCCAAACCTAAACAACATAATATATATAATACAGTAACAAATCCTCCATAATTATATCGGATGACAGGATACACAAAGTAACTCCAAGGCACATGCTCGATCGAATGCATGCTTCAATCAAAACGAAATTATTGGTGCTGCTTTACTTTTACTTTCAGAACACATAGAAACATCAGTTTTAAGATACGTATTTTCACAAGAATTCACATTCAATTGGGGAAAAAATGACAATGGATGTTAACAAATGAATCTAAAAATCATTCCACAATCTTAAATCTTAAAGTTAGACTACCGAATCAATAAAGGTATTGGGATATCTACTTGAAGATGTAAGCAAGGAGCAGTTTAAAACCAATACAACGTCATTCCGAAGCAGGTTATTACGCCTCGACTGATACCACCCTGCCCTTTTTGTCGCCATACCAACAGCCACGCCCATCGATCTAATAAATGATGTGTTTGACTTCTGACATTCAGACAAAACGAGAGGACGACCTCCGAGGCTAAGATATATCCAACATTACGCAAAGATATTAGGCCCGTAGCTTCTGCAGCACCCAAGCGCAACGAGCCAATTTAATGGCCGCCAAATTATCTCACTGCACGCTCGACTGTTTTTAAAGGTACAGTACAGGATTGGTAACATACACAAACAGAAATGTTCACAGATTTACGTATAACTTACAGCATGTGAAGATGGTAGAAACATACTGTTAAAATATGTCCGCCTGAAATAGTGTATTTATCCAGAAATTAGTAAAACAAAGGCCGAAAACAGTTTTGATCTCGGGGTAAGATCAAAATAATTCAATGTTTTGTAAGAAACATTGAGTCGGGTTTTCGCTATTTTCTCGTGACAAAGATGTCCGATTGAGCTCAAATTTTCACTGGGTTTTTTTTTCATGCAGGCCTACATGCTGGATCAGCCTAACTGTGAGTGCTGTTCTGGGACCTTTACCAATCATGTATTATACCTTTAAAGCAACTGAACCATCGAGGAAGGACAGCCTCCATAACTGGACATCAAACGGCAAGGGTTTGTTTAACATTTTCAGTGATTTTTTTCACCTGAATATTAAACTGCGGCATCAGTACCACTGTCATGCAGGTATGTATATTTTCTTGGGTATTTTTTCTCTCTATGTAAACACTGCGATTGTTCAGCTAATTAATTGGCCTGACCAACAAAACCATTAATGACAGTATTGATTTACAACGATCATGAAAGTGCATTCCTTTAAAAACAAAAACAGTTCCATTTTATTAACTCAAAGCGCCAACAGAGCACACAGGGTCGTTAGCATAGCAGACCGCAATCTATCAAATAAGATATCAACGTGCATCAATCTTGAACTGCATGCACTATACTGCATTGGTATCTGTATACATGTATCTGTAGTGGCTTATAGGTCGCATACCAAGCATACTACACTCCTTGGGACGCTAATGTACTTCACACAGAGAGCCACTAATCGCCATTGCCTGACTGTTAAAGGCCAATTGAATTGAATATCACATTGGAAACGTATACGCTTCGTGTACGTCTATCAATGTCTCTTTAGTATTAAAAGCATGTTGAGGTTCCTTGTAGCATGGACGCTGAAGCTATCTCATTTGATAATATTTACACCTTTTTCTTATATTGATGTAAAGGCACGAGAGGGCGCTATTTATGTGACGTCACACAATGAATTCCCATACTGCATACGTATTTTCAAAATTAAAGACACAATCACGTGGCTATGTGAAATACGTTTTGAAATTAAATTTTAAATGCCAAATTGTGTGGGGCGGCTATCATATAATAATTTACCACGTACGAATGTGTTTGCTGATACCAGAAAGAGTTACCAAGCAAAATCTCACGAAACAAACGATGCTTGCAACTGGTACTCTGCTAATATTTACCTTGCATGAACAGATGCCATTAAGACAACATAATTTACTATGTCTAACAGCTCCACGAATTTGGGTCTGATAAAAATAATAATGTGTACATTGCCATACTGTAGGTCTAAATATAACACACTGCTATACGCCTACTCCCAGTAAAATTGGAAATAACAAAATTATGGAAAAGTCTACTCTTCACCAGAAAGGTTATGTGGTTTGGTTTGTCACCAGGCAAAGCCTCAAATCTTTCAAGAAAGGTTATGTTTACTGGTCTCAGGCACAACCTTTGTATGACCAATGCAGACGTGATTCAGACATGTGCACCTGCTTTGACAACCGCTGGGTTCGCCAATTTGGAATTCGCTAATTTGCAAAGACGGACCTCGCCATCGGTATGGTGATAAGAGAAATGTCACTCACAACACCATACGCAGGCCCTTTTCCTATATAGACTGCCAGTGGGATAGTGAAATATGTCCAAGTTTATTTATGGTGTAGAGTCATGGCATTATGTATGCGTAGGGAGGACCATAAATAATAATGTAACTCGATAGGGTGTATGCTAATTTTAAAGCAATGATCTGCAAGTTAGGGTATGACTTGTGACAGTGTGCCAGGTTATATCAGTAAATGGACGCAATGCACTCGCAGATTATTCATAAGAATACAATCAGATAGAATCCACGTTGGACCAAATCT
The DNA here is from genome assembly GCA_963971285.1 of Astropecten irregularis. NCBI lineage: Eukaryota > Metazoa > Echinodermata > Asteroidea > Paxillosida > Astropectinidae > Astropecten > Astropecten irregularis. The sequence goes on along the minus strand of OZ020251.1, from coordinate 2,353,359 downwards.
TATCTCCAAAGATGGCGACAAAGTCAACAGACCTCAACAACATTAATGACATCACTGGCGTAGGGCGCCCTCGCTCGGCCACTGAGATCAATAAAAGAAAGCTCACAGAATTAACATGGTACCTCTTTGAAACCTTGGAGGTATGAAACGAAGATTGAGGCTAGGCTTGGGATTTATTTTGCTACCTCCATTTTGTGTCCTAAATGAAATTAAGGGTTTGAGATACATGGTGAAACCGGAGCCTTTCTCCAGGTTCGTCATGTGGCCTAATCCATTCATTTCGTTTTGTGGGCCTAAAATGGAGGTAGAGTAATAAGTCCCAAGCCTAGCCTCAAGCATGGCTTCGAAGAGGCAAGTAGTGTTCCGTCATTCTAGCCTCTAAGATGGCAGCCTGTTGACGTGAATGCTTGAATATTCCGAGCATTATATACTAGTGGCTTAGTGCACAAAAGTCAGGACTTGGAAGCCTAACTTTGATTTATCATTCAGTTGGGTTCATTGTATACAACACAGAATTAATTTTAATTCCCGAGGCTAAGTGTTCTTGACATTCAATCATAAACACTTCACCTTGTGATGATAATAAGTGGGGCAGGTGTATTTCTACCTGTAGCTGAGGATTGTATGTACCACAGCCTCCAGCCCTCCACCTCATAAAAAATGATCCCACACGCAGCTCTGCGAGTACCACGGCGGGTATTTACTTACAGGCTCACCAGGGAACCAAATTACCTGGCGGTTTGGGGTTACTGTTGCAAGCTTGGCAGCAATTCCCACCTTCCCAGTACACCGGTCTCATATCTGAAACGAACGTCTTCCCACGTCTCCGGAATAGTGTGTGAAATCGACCGAATTGTCTTTCTTTTATGATTCGAAACTGACGAAAACATAATTTTTTTTCAATTTTTGGAAGCTGGCTTCTCAGACGGTCCCGGAAGGTAGGATGGCTGGAGGCATTGGTCTTATTTTTGGGAAGGTTTGGTGATTAGATGAACATCCTGTGAGAGCTTCAATCCACCCCAGATCCTGAGCAGCTGAGGCTACAAAATGCTGGCTCCAAATCCATCCTCCTTCATGTTGCTTCTTGAGATAAATGGTTGAATGTAATACTGAAACGCAGGTGCACATCGAGAGGGACTACATGTAGGTCTACTGCTTGCCTGGAAGAACAAACCATAAAATCAATGCGCTATTTCGATTCCATATACTTGACAGTTTATCTCGATATGCGATATACGTTAGCCAACATGGATGTTGATTTTGAACAGAGGCTCCGTATTCCACAGACCTGGTTACCAGGCAATCTTCCATTTAATGTATATTGCTTTTGACTGGTACTCGGGTGAGATTGCGCCTCTTGCACTTGAGGTAATATCACGACAGCACATCCTATGAAATTTGGCTCTGCGGGAGTGACATGATACACGTATTTGGTACAGTCAAGGCGTAATTTCATCAAGTTTAGTTTCAGTTTCCATCGCCTAGATTTCAGGACTGTCAAGTAGTCGATCCCCAACAATTTTCCCGCGAATAAAAACACCCCGAGTGCGTGAATATATTATGAGTTGGAGGGGCCAGACTGCCGATTAATATACAGAGACTCTATAGTCAATTATCTCTGCCTCAGGGTACCAGACTTCAGATGCCACGACCCTTCAATTGGCGTATGCTTACTCCCATCAAGAACACAAACATAAGTATGGAAACTCAAGGGACCTGGGGTCAAATTCACTAAACTCATCGTAACTTACTATCAATCGTAGGACGTAAGATGCATTGCAGCCTTACGTATAATACGATGGGTTATCCTTCGTAACTCGTGAGTTACGATCGATCGCAGGGCTTCGTGATGAAATCGACCACTCCAGTCCTAAAGGATGCGGCCTTTAACTTGGAAAAACAGCATCGCGCAATATGAATAATGCGACTGCATATTGTTGGGTATACCCATGATGTACCACTGTGTGCGAAACGACATCGTGAACATGAGTCTGCATGGTAATTGGAGGGATGCAGGATTTCCATCAAGCAAATTCTTCCTCCCTTAAGACCACAATGAGGCTTATTTGTTTGCCTCAACTTGAGGCAAAAAAATAATTCTCCCAAGTACATGATGTACTTGGGAGAATTGTTGTCACGGCAACGACTACCCACAAAGGAATCCGTCTGTCGTGGATCCGCTGAACATTTTCTTTCCATTTGCAAAATTTGGGACAAATTTAGTTTGCCTGGAACTGTGTCGAGCTGAACTAAATGAGCATTTAATGCAAATGTTTAGAATTCGTTAAGTGTTAATTGAGCAACAGAATAGGACGACTATAATAAATTGTTTTCAATGGAATGCAGACATTTTATCTTCACCTTTAAAGGTAGTATCCTACTTTGGTATCATACCGAAACAGAAATCTCCACATATTTACCTATAACTTACAGGATATGAAGATGATGATGGTGCAGAAACATACCGTTAAAATGTTTCTGTCTGCAATGCTGCATAAATCCAAAAAAGAGTCAAACCAATTTATCCAACACAATTTTGATCTTCGAAAGACGCAAAATCCCTTGAAAATATTTAAAAATACCGTGAGCATTTTCACTGTTTTCTCAAAACGTGGACACCGTATGGGGCTGGAAATTTCACAGATGACTGTTACTGTGTCTTTCTTAATATTTTTGCCCATGAATCTGAATTCCTTTGACAAAAACCAAAGTATGATTATTTCCTTTAAATACAAGAGATGTTGAAGGGATTCAAGGGAAAGTAGGGGATATTAAAGTAAAACTCTTCCAGATTAAATTACATGCTTCAAAACAGTTGTTTTCCCTACAGATGTTCCATTAAGAAACAACTTTACATGGTCACTCAACTACAAACTTAAACATGTTACCCTTTGGCGTTTCTGCTGAAGACAGTTTTCTATAATTGAATCTTGCTGATTTTCCCTTCTCTCTTTCGTTACAGGCGACATTTTATTATAGATGGTTGCACATTGCACTGTGTTATGCGATTAAGCGCTGTGGAGTCTAACTCTAATGCCAAGTCGAGCGACTCGATAGGGTCATTAGAAGATTCAAGATGCTAACTTCAAGCCATGGGCGTCAGGGCGAGGCGATGTGCGACGCCAAGCTTCTATGCTTACGGTGATCAAGAACTTGATCATGGGCGATGATTTAATGTCATTAGCGTTACTGATGGTTGTAAATTAATATGAAACCTATTAGGCGAATGCAATAGGTAGGCCAATGGCACGGCAAATCTGATAATTTGTGAAGAGGTTGCTTCGTGCGTGTTTGATATTTACATAATTAGAAGCAGCCGAGTTTTATGTTTCACTTTATATACTCATGCATGCTTTGGAGTTATAGGAGGGCCTGACGTTTCGATCCTGGCAGGATCTTAATCAAAGGCTAAATGGTCAGAGTTAGGAGAGCCTGGCGTTTGGATCCTAGCAGTATCTTTCTCAAAGGCTTGATGGTTATAGATTTAGGAGGGCCTGACGTTATGATCCTAGCAGGATCTTTCTCAAAGGCTAAATGGTCAGGTTAGGAGGGCCTGACGTTTCGAGCCTAGCAGGATCTTCTCAAAACATTTTTTGTATTATTTCATGTCAATATTTTGGTTGATGAGCAGCTTTCAGCAGTTTATACTTGCATTTTATAATAATACTCAAGGGGGACCTACGACAAATATTTTTCGATTGTTATCAATGAGATTTTGACAACATTTGAGGCCTTATACTAAATATACAAATTCTACAGCTAACGTCACTTTAGATGGTATTTCTTCCCAAAACATACATGTACATTTTAATATTTCACTGGTGCGCTGCAACGAGGGTGAGCCAGCTGATCTTTCGATCATATAGAAACCTATATCTTTCTCAAAGGTTAAATGAAAAGCCACTTCATGGGACAAGTTCCGAATCAATGCTTCAGTCCCTCCGTGCATAAAATATACATTTCAGGTCACTCCTCCCTTTCGGTTCGAGACTCAGAAAAGCATTTTTCTCATCTCAGATTGATCGCATCTTAGATCAGCTGACATATTGAATGACTCGAGCCCACCGTGGCTTAATTTTTAACTGCAACTTGTGAATATTTATGAGGTAACTGACAACCTCGCTCCCGCAGTTGTCGCCTCTGGATGTAATTCATCAAATACATGTATATCCCGCGGCATCAACTTGACTATATACAACCTCAATCCCACGCAGTACGATCTCAGCTAATAAAGAATAATTTATCGGTTCCCATTTATGAGAATTATTCACAGTATTTGTAAATAGGCCCTGTATATAGCCTAATATATCCATACAACGAACAATTTCAGAAAGAACCCACAAATACATTTTCCTCACGACATTATTATGTCGAAGTATCTCTGATTTAAGCCAAATAAATAAATACATTTCCTATACTTGCATTGTTGACATTTCAACGATTGTTGACCTTTTGTCAGTATACATGCATATCACAAATGTAAATACTATTCATATCAATGAAAGATAAAGATTTTGAAGAGTATCAGCTATTTGAAGACTTCAGATCGTGGTAAATTGTCTGCAATCTAGTGTTATTAGGTCCAATGGCCTGGAATAGTTAAGCATTATTAATATGCCACTCAAATCTTGTCATCTTCAATTGTGATACTGCACACTTTCTCCATAGAGTGCCTTTAATGCCTTGATTCCTTTAGAGCATTTTGATACCGAACCAATTAATACCTCACAGATTGTAGCATCATGCCACAAAATCCCTTATAAAACATGTTTGTACTGATCACTAATTTGGGCTATTGGAAAAGCGAATAATGGTTATGATATCGAATCTGCATATTGTGGATGGTGATTTGGCGAGATACATTCTTCATTGGTAGCAATTTATAAAGTGAATTGCAGTTTTAGTATACATGATCGAGACTTTTAATACTTGGAATATTTTTTCAGGAATCCTGTTTGTGTTTCAAATTACGTTTTCTGTCAACATGCCTGAAGGCTTAATACCTCACAAGCTTCTTAATTCATCCTCATTTTATGCATCTGTGTCAATTTTCTGGGGTGCGAAGTTGCGAGCTCGGGTGAGCCGGCCGCGCGGGAACGGAATACAAGATGTCACATAAAAAGGTCAGCCGACTCATCGCGTTCTGTGTAATTATAAACTGAGGTTCTCCGCGGCATAAATTGTGACATTTGGCGTTCTATAGCAACATGGAGGACTCGGAGTCAGGTATGGTGAGTCCATAGAGGAAGGAAACAGACGTAAGCCTACATGTATAGAAGTACGTGGTGTGGGTGATGCATTAAGTCGGCCGTGGCTTCACCGCCATGGGAAGATCAAGATGCTGAAATTGGAATGCGTGATCAACGATTTCCCAGATGCTCTAGCCTCCGACGCAGCAAAAAACAGGCAATGGGAACGGCCATGCATGGAACATGTCATTCCATAAATGGAAAGGACTGAGACGAACTGGAGGTATATAAATATTTCTACCTCCAAGGACGATCAGAGTTCTGTCATATCGCTTCTGTGATCATGGATGAAGAGTCCTGAGATTACCAATGTAGACGAGATCGCATTACATACAAGGAGTGGACGCAATTATTGTGATTAACAACTGATTAAACATAAAGTTCAAGATAGTGCAAATTTGGACACGAAACAGGAATGAATGTTTGCTTAAGCCACGAAATAACGATCCAGCTATATAGCTTCCCTCATCATGGACTGGAAATCATGTTTGATGCGGGCAAGGCCAATCATAATGTCTATAGATGGAAACATTTGAAGGGGCACCAAGGCCAAGAACCAGGGCAAAGAAGGCCATTAATGGCCTCCGTTTATTCCCAGGCTTGCCTCATGCACGCACGATTAATAATTCAAAGGCTCACAACATCCAAACGCTCGTGCATCCATAATGCTGTCCTACTTTGAAAAAAACATATTCGATGCGGGAACGAACATTAAATTTTGATGCAAGTTTCTGAAGTTGTCGTTACATAAGTTGGACCTATACTATTATAGGCCTACGCATCCATTTGCGGTTGGAACACGGAAAAAAGGGACAACGATTATCTACCATACAAAGCCCCGTCGTTATAATAATAACGAATCTCGGCCATATGTTATTATATCCGCTCTGATCTTATAGCCTAATAATTTGGAAGGTATTTCCCCCTACTTAATAAAACAAGGAAACACTGAGTATTAAAATATCTCGTGGCATGTGCATTTTCACCAAACGTTTGACAGATCCGGAGTCAAAATGTCTTATATTATGCTCATCATTTACAGGCATATCGCGACATCAAAGCGGCTCTACAAACTGGGTTCGATTTCACGAAGCCCTACGATCGATCGTAACTCGAGATCGTAACCCATCGTATCCTACTTAAGGCTGCAATGCATCACAAGTCCTACGCTTATTAATAGTAAGTTACGATGAGTTTGGTGAAATCGTATTCGTAATCCATGAATCCAGCGAGCGAGTGACCTCTTTTAAATACTACTAGCTGAACCACAGATGTAGGAAGGTTTGAACCATAACACTATGGTTGAACAATGAAGCTGGCTAGGAGCCTGAGGTTGAACGTATGGCTGGCAGACCATACCAATGAACACCGCACAGCAGTGAATTAACCCCAGCAGGCAACCGTATGCCACGGGTCACAAACCCACAACTGCCCGCCGGCTATACTCCCAAGAAGCCGGCCAAACCTCGGACGTGCACGGCCAGCGCGTCAACACGGCATGCTAATTTGAAAATTAGCCAACATAAATAAACCTGGCCAGACGGTAGAATTTTTGGAACATTGTACAATTACAAAGCTTTATGAATCAGGGGGAAACGGGGCTTTGTTGTGGTCCACGGCGTTGATGTTAATAGAATTATGAGTCATCATGCATTTGAATGAGGTTGTTACCTTAAATAATTTCTGTTGCAATATTAATTTGCAGTCATTTTTATTAGAGGCAGATATAATAAGCTATAAAAAGTGCAATGGCGGGTTGCATTGATGCATATTGACACATCAATCATACAACCAATCAATTGAATAATGTAACCAATTGGACCGATAGATCAATAGATTGATGTATCGATTATCATTGATCACTGAACAATAGACAGGGATGAGATTGACCAATGATAAAAATGTCTGAAAACAGCTGACAGGGAGCATAAAAAGTCTGAAATTTAGAATCTCCAATACTTTTGTACACAGCCTGTGAGGAAAAAGTCTGAAATCCAAAACATAAAAGTCTGAAATCAGACTTTAATCTGAGAAATCTCATCCCTGAATAGATCAATTGAACAATTGACAAAAGTCAATGGATTCGATGGATCGAACGGACCAATGCCTGGATCGATGGATCGATTGAAAATTTATCAATCAGACGATCAATTCACCTATCCCACAATCCCTCAAAAGATCATTGGATTGTTACGTCAATAAGACAATACATGAAATGAATCGATAAATCAATGGATCAATTTGCAATTGATCACTAGTTCAATCAATACATCGACAATCAATCGAACAATATATCAATAAATCAATTGATCAATCAACAAATCGATCAATCAATCAGTCGATCAATCAACTAATCAATTGATCAATCAACTAATAAATACATTGATCAATCAACAAATAAATCGATCAATCAACTCATTAATTGATCAATCAACTCATCAATCGATCGAACAATCTATCAATAAATAAATTGATCATCAACTTATCACTCAATATATCAATCGATCAATCAATTTACTGATCACTCAACTAATCAATCAATTTATCATTTCTATCAGGTATCAAACATCAACCATACAATCAATATCAACCAACTACCTAATCAATACACAATCAATCATTCAAAACTACTACACACCAAAGAAAAGACGAAAATTTTATGAACTTCTACCATAAAGATCAATCATATCAAAGGTTACATGGTGGGCTAGGCCCGCATGAATTTTATTGCACACGTACGTATGCATGTACAGTACGTGTATAAATATTTACTCTGGCCTTTAAAATGCATGACACCTTAGATTAATGTGTGATGGTAGCGAAGTTTACACAGAGGGGGCTCAACTTTATGCAGTGTTATTTTTGTTTAGATTACGGTATTGCCAGGTATGTACTATGTTGCGTAAGGCACATCGATAGAATTTACAGGCAAGACGAAATAGCATTCATCTTAAGATATTTGTATAATTTTATTGGGTCAAGAAACTGCCAGCAAAATGACTTTTGTGTTATCAAAACTTCCCTTTTGCATGTGGTGTAGTTGGTTGCCTCCAAGTTACCTTTAAAGATTATTGGCTCGTGTGACATGGCCCTCATTATTGCGTTTCAGAGAAGTTTTTGTTTTTAATTAGGCATCACGAGCCTTTAGTAATACAGCCTTGTAGTTACGTGTGTACCAATAGTTTAGGTGTGCCCTCAGCCCGGGGGCTACGGCTTACGAACTTTTTGTTTGCCCACATTCAGGTATACTGATTACGATCGAAGCTAGACAAAGCTCTGGTATGCCATGGTCCTTAGGGAACCGAACCAGCCTACAGAACGCTGGTTTGATCTTAAAAAATGTTTTGGTGAAATGAACAGGATTGGAATGGGGTTGGAAAGCATGCATTTTTATCAGTGAAGTGGGTACTTGCAAATATTTACACAGTGTCTTTTTATCCCATAGTTCAACGTAGGTCACTTTCAACAGTGATGAACCTGTAATGATGTATGGCATGTTACCACTGAGTAAAACCCTAAATGTTACTCTGTTCTTATTTTTGTCACTTGTTTCAAACGTCAGCATAAAACCAGAACAAAAACAGGGCAATCATTAGACACTTGATTCTTTGAGACAAAAGTAGGGTCTAGCACAAATCCCTTAAACTTGTTAGATATCTGACAATTGTGCTGCTATTAATAGTAACACCTAGGATAAAATCATTTGCACCATCAAAGTCTGGTGTCCAAAGACCACGAATGTAACAATATGTGGAAATCAGAACGGGTAACCAGACCAAAATATTGACGCACACGAAATAGCGAAATAGTATTGGAAGACGTCTGGATTAAAAATGATGGTAATTCACCAAATGGATTAATACGGATAGATTATTGTGGAAGTGAAATGCAGACACTGCGACTAGTGGGTGAATAATAAGGATGCAAAAGCATAATATGAATAGGTAGACAGAACGTAATTGTCAGTGCTAAATTGGGGCTAAATCTGTCAAAAGAAGTTGAAAGGATTTGTGATCCCAGTTCTGCGTGATTCAAAGTTAAGCCGGAAGTAACACATGTTTTGTACACAAGACGGTTTTTAGTCATAAGCTATGGGCCTGTACTGTACACTGTAGGTGTAGGGGTAAGCCTATGTGCTGGGCATGGCAGGCCATAACAGCAAAATAGCATCAAGGTTATTAGTGTATAATATTTACCCATACACCTTTGATATTTGCACTCAATAGCACAGTGACAACGTGTACAGTACATTATTCCTGCATCTACGATCAATACAATGTACATGTAGGGCAAACAGTACAAGGGTACACGGAAAATACACAACATCCTCTGCACTAGCAAAAATTATCATCCTTCACTTCAAGATGCATGCATGATCAAAATGAACATCACTCAAAAATCAGTGCATGGTTATTTCCCTGTTTTTCCCCCAGCATAGAAATCGGACGATCATACTCACCAGATTGGTAATACACGTTGTCACGATGAGGATATATTTACAGCAGAATACCGCCGTGCCAGCATCGCACGAGCAACACATCTTGTGACAGCCACACGGAGCAAGAGGTGTCTACCGGGACAAGTTGCAATATTCCCCGGCGGATGTACGGCGACCGTCACGCTGCTGGATGACCCGCTCCTCGTAGTTACCACACAAAAAAAACAGCAGCCTCCCAAAAAATTATAAAATTCCACGCACCAGGAGTTCTCGTGTGTTGGGTTCCGAGGTTGATGTAGCGTGAAAAATATCACACAGAGAAATCACCGCACCTTACGATGTAGACAATGGGCCATGGGAAAAATAGACTAGCTACAGAATTGAATGGCAACAGGAATAACTGTTTGTGTACCGTCCGTACAGTTCAGTGTGTAGTGTGTTCAGAGTCGTACCATACACGTACTTCCCACAAAGGCTCGCGATCGTATGCGTGGCCTTTTAAAAAACATAATACGCTACGTGTAAAACCACGCTGTCACTGCGAGTGTGGTCTAGTCACTGTGAACGGTACTGTAGCAGACAGCCCGACTATCACCAGACAGTGCGATTGTATACTACATACAGTAGTGTTCTATTCTAGTACTAGTAGTCGATGTATGAATTATTAAGCATTATCTCGTGAATAATTAAACTGCTGCGATGATGTGTTTTGTGGGTGATTCACTTGGCATGTATTGCTCTTCTGTGAGTAAGATTTTATACAATTTTCGCAGGGGGGTATATTTTATTAATTATTACCTGCACAAAATAATAGATTCAACTTTTTTCAGAACGGGGGGCGGGACTTAAGGGTAATTTGATCAGATGATTACATAATTATAATGATTTCAATGATTTTATTGTCTTTGTTCTGTGATGCACAGACAAAAGTACACAAAAGTGGCAAAAATAGGTTATTTCATACATAAATTTATAAAGTTTTCCTGTGCCCCCAAAAGGTGATCATACATGTACTTCGGAAACAGGGCATGTACATAACAGGGTTTTACATTATGTTGATACATTTTTGCCGAATTCCGTTTTGATGTCCTGAAGTTGGACTTGCACAAACAATTAAACTAATTAAATTGGAATTATATCATGCTTGGAGTTAGGAGGGCCTGACGCGTTACCTAGAGTGACCATTGGGATCCTTCGATAAAGGTCCTCCTAATAAACTCTATAAATTATTATAGAGCTGATGACCAGTTTGCAGCAGTAATATTACAATTATAAATACATATAATTAAAATTAAATCTTGCATACTGATGACAGAGAAATTATACGAAATAATGTAAATGCTTAAAAGACTCGGCAGGGTATTGTGGGCCGCCAAGTTTTTAAACTTAAATATTATTTCAAATTATTTAAATATATGTCATTGAAAAGTGAACAAAGAAAAATTGACTGGAGCGGGATTCGAACCGGCGACCTCCTGAATACCGTACAGGCGCTCTACCAACTGAGCCATCCAGCCCTATGTTGGTGGTGACCCCAATAGTCAACTATCCTTGTTCGTTTGGCAGTCAGAAGCCATGAAACCACGCACACACCGCCACACCCCAGGGATCGTTTCAATGATACACGCAACAATGCTGCAACCTGGGAACGGTACATGGGGGATCCTCTTTGAGTGAGCGCCTGTACGGTATTCAGGAGGTCGCCGGTTCGAATCCCGCTCCAGTCAATTTTTCTTTGTTCACTTTTCAATGACTTAAAATAATTCAGTCAGTTTCCCTTGTGGTTATTTCACGAATATTTAAATATATCATAGAATTGTTTTAATGTAAGGCGTCAAAACTGTGAATTCTAGAAGTGCACTCTTTGTTTCAAATTCAACAAAACTTACTTAACGATCCTTGTAAACTATAACTATAAATTCCCTTTTTATTGAGGACATTGAGTTTCCTTTGCGGACGAGAATCACATTACTATGGGCATAAAGGAGAGTTTGACCGGTTAAAGGTATTGTCATACTCTGGTAGGAAACCAAAACAGAAATGTTGGATAATATTTACGTATAACTTACAGATCATAAAGATGGACCTCATGGTACAAACATATACCGTTCATATTTTTAGCCTGGAATGCTGTATTAATCCAGAAATGACAAAAACAAAAGACCGAAAACAGTTTTGATCTCCGGGTAAGATAAAAACCTCCCAATTGCAATCATGATACTTCACAATTAATTCGCGTAATGGTTTTTCGCTATTTTCTACTGTTTCCAATGATCAATTGAGCTGAAGATTTGTTTTTATTTCATGGCAAATCAAATTATGAACAGACGGCAGCTGTTTATCAGCTTAACCAAAGTATAACAGTACCTTTAGGCCCTAATAAGATCATAAACGCATTTTCTGCATTTTTCACTTTAATTATAACAAACGTATTCTTCAACACTTTGATTTCCGTTTTCGGTGTTTTCTTCTTTTTCTTTTTAACTGTGAAATGATTAAAAGAAATACCTAAAACCGTTTTTCGCCGGAATATTAATTTTTACGATATGCATGTACAAAAATCGTAAATTACAGGTTTTTCAATACCAGCCTTTAAAAAAAATAAAATTAATGATTGGCATAAATGTTTCTGAGGATATTTTGCAAATTTCCCGATTCAGTAGCGCAGAAAAAGAAGAAGAAAGTGTTGATATCCTACTAAACAACAGACCCGTCGAAATTAACATTATTAAATTTTTATATTATTTCACAGACGCACTGAAATACAAACCTCGGTTTGGGCCAGTGAAAAATGAAAGAAAGGTCAAGTTAGTTAATAAATGTATTGGTCAACTGCTGACTGTTCAAAGATCAAAACCTCTGGGGCCAATTTCGTGGAGCTGTTAAGCACAAAAAAAATGCTTAGCACAAAATGTCTTGCTCAATAAAACAAATTTACCACCATTAAACATTCCATTTGAAATTCATGGTAAGCGAACTACACCCAAAGAACAATCAGAAGTGATACACAAAACATGGAAATTTGGTTGTTAATTCTGCTTTTATTAAGATAGAAATTTCATGGTTAGCACAATTTTTGTGCTAAGCAGGGCCGTGAAATTGGCCCCTGGTATCATCGTGTCAGCATCGTGAACAATAAAGGCTGGATCGGTTTAGAAAAAAAATGGATAATTAATATGATTGAGGGCGCCCTTTTCTTTTTGACGCATTATCACTTTTCATTTCTGGAAGTTCACCTCTGCATAAAGAAGTTACTAGTATAATCTCTGAAGTGTTGAATCAACATAAAGAGTATATCATTGTTATTTCAACAATGAAGCAAAATTTGAACAATGAAGAATTAAGATGAACCAATAATTATGTGGTAATTGTTTTTGAATATTTAGTATTATCTGGCGTTTTTTATCAAGTCTTCGCAGCAGGTGACCGTGCTGGGCCAAGTTGTCATCTCGGCGATTTCTGACTCAAATAACCACATGGGAAACTGACTGGATTGATTTCATTCAAGTCATTGAAAGGTGAACAAAAAAAAGTTGTATGACAAGAGCGGGATCTGAACTATTTTCAACTCGTTTTTTAAAGAAATGTCTTACTGATCTTCATTTCTCTGCCTTTCCAGTAAGTAACACCCCTTGGAATATTGATGTACCCCTGCCCCCCCCCCCCAGTAATTTGACCCCTGTTACGCTACTGACACTGGGTTAGAAAGAGCAAAGTGAAACTGTTTTCTAAAGAACACCAAGCCCACCTCGTGGCAGGGTGTGAACCCACGACCAATGAAACTTCGACCACAACATCTTAAAGTTCGCCGATGCATCCAGATTACCTTGCCACGTTGCACCACACAAGAAAAGCATTTCTAACAAAAACGTGGATTTAATAAAAAGGAAACTACCACAATATCGTTTAGAATTATTATAATCACACATTTTATTTTAATTCAGTTAACTGGTCTCGAATCAAAGCCTAAAAAATGAAATTACAGAATTTTCCCCATAAAAAAATCACCAATAAATGTATAACTTATCGCATTCCTTCCACGTCAGCAAGATACACAAATGTTTGACAGAAACATCATAACCCAAGCTGTTTCCATACCTTCTACTTTGAGAAAAACATATCACAGTGTTGCTCAGCACAGTAATAACAACGATGACCATAATAATAATTAATTACAATAATTATTATAAGAGTAATCATTTTCTGCTGAATAACACAATGAATACGGCCCTGGTACTGTTTTCACGACATTGTAAAAATTGCTAATAAGCGTTTTTTCCGAAACTTTTAAGTTTAATTTAATTCTGGACATTTTTTCATTTGCATTTGGCGCTTTAAAGGTAGTATCATATTTTGGTAAGAGACCAAAACAGAAATGTTCACAGATTTAGGTATAACTTTCAGGGTATTAAGATGATGCTAGTAGAAACCTTTTTTTATCCAGAAAATAGTAAAACAACGACCGAAAATCTTTTTGATCTTTTAAAAGATCAAAAATAAAAGAGGATACGGCTTTTTAATTAATATATTCGTGAAATAACCACAAGGGAAACTGACTGAGTGTTTTTAAATCATTGAAAAGTGAACAAAGAAAAATTGACTGGAGCGGGATTCGAACCGGCGACCTCCTGAATACCGTACAGGCGCTCTACCAACTGAGCCATCCAGCCCTATGTTGGTGGTGACCCCAATAGTCAACTATCTTTGTTCGTTTGGCAGACAGAAGCCATGAAAGCACACACTTATTTTAAAAACAAGCAGAAACAATGCAATAGAAATTTGGACCACGTTAATATAAATCGCATTTTCTTGCACTTCGACTCCAAATCTATCTGAAATCAAGTTCTGTTCGAATATTTCTAACACTAAAATCGAAATAACAATGATACAGTTAGAGTCAAAGTTTATCCAGTGTATGGCCATTGCCATGGTAATTCCTTGGCAACAACAAATAGTAAGGAACCATTCTGAAACGAAATGTTGGAGTAACTGTCCTGAGTAACATGGAAAGATAATTTAGGCGTTGATCATGTTGTCTGTTCCAGTTCCTAATGAATATTATGTCTCGGTCTCATTTCAGATCATTCTCACTAATTAGATTCCGTTAAATCTGTTCCCTTCTTAAGAAAACAAACAAAAAATCTATAAAAAAAAAGAGCAAGAAAGTGAGAAGCTCTTAAACAAGATTTAAAGATGCGTCTTGAGAAGCTATACAAGAACCGGTAACTGATTGGAAGAAAAAGAAAAAAAACTAGAAAAGTATTTTCCAAACAATGTATAAATAACATAAATTGTATCTTTGGACACTTAAAAAACCAACAACCGCTCCACCCACATTTGGCAAATTATTTTTTATAAGCTAGTAATTAAATGCAAAGAAACAAAAATCAACAGAGCATTATTTACATTATTTGCTGTCTATTTTCAAATAAAAAGAATATAATCATTTCTAAGAAATTGCAGCAGTAACAGGAACATTGCGTTCTTCTCTCTGCTAATTGAGACACAGGAGCAGGGAAAAGTCTAGCCTTTCGTCAAGGCCTTCGTGGCTATGTACAAAATGTAACCACAGAGCGGCTGGAAGGGAGACTAGCCGAGTGGCACTGCTCGTGCATGTGGTCTCCCGTCCAGTCACTCTGGGGTTACATTCTCCTGCCTAGCTGCGGTTACATTTTGTACACAGCCACGAAGGCCTTGATGAAAGGCTAGGGAAAGTCTAGGGTGGGGCAATAAGCCATTTGCGAGTTAAATTTGAATAGTATCTGGTACGCAGACTTCTTTCATTGCAAAGACACACCCCAGTTTGAATTTCCCAGACTAAAGACTCTGTTGCTATATCACATGATTCAGGGAAAGCTTTTGCATAGTGATACCCATCTCTGGAATGGACTGGTTCCTTTGTGCCATTCTTATCCATTATGAACAGCGCATTGGTGCAAGACGTCTGTTATGTAACTAAGTAAAGGCTTGCCCCGAATCATGTGATATAGCAACAGAGTCTTTAGTCTGGGAAATTCAAACTGGGGTGTTTCTATGCAATGAAAGAAGCCTGTGTACCAGTTATTATTCAGATTTATCTCGCAAATACACGGGTTTACACCATGGCGGCCATCTAAGATTTTGATCGCAACTTCAAAACGAGGCAGTTCCACGCATGCGCACTTTTCAAAGTGTAAGCCCGTCCATTGTCGAAGACAATACACGGGTTTACACTTCGGCGGTTTTGATCGCGACTTCAAAAAGAGGCACTATCACGCATGCGCTTTTTTCGAAGTGTAAACCCGTGTATGGCTTATTTAGGAAAGGGGGTTGGCCCAAAATAGGAGGGGGAGGGGAGGGGTTATAAGGCGTGTCCATCCAGTATCTACAAGCACAAACCAAGCTTACACTGCTCACTTCCCATATACCGTAATGATCCAGAACTTAATCCAACCACCACCATTACTATCCATGCCACCATTATTGTATTATATACACACATACAACACATGTCACCTAGGGCTAATGGGAGACGTTGGTGAACCGGTCTTCAAATCAACAGCGCACACGTACGCAATTGTGAGCATGCGCGCGTTGTTTTGCATGAAGACCGGTTCTCCAAAGTCTCCCATTTCATAGAGCTGCTTAAGCACCAAAATTTGATTAAGCACTGAAAACTTTGGCAAATAAAATCAGTATGCCAGCCAAAACTCCTTGTGAATGTTGTATGCTCAGTAAACAATGGCTGAATACAAGTCAAAAGCAGAAAACATCACATGAAAATTTGGTTGGCAATCAAGTTTGATAAGGAAGACTTTTCATGCTTAAGCAAATTTTGTGCTTAAGCAGGTCTATGAAATTGACCACTGGACATGTATTAAGTTTTGTTCTACAATCTAAAGACTCCTGAGAACAAAATCCATAATCAAATATTGCATTGTACCAGTGAATACTGAGCTCTTTACAAGGAGAAAACTCTCAGAGACATCAATGAACTCATTCAGGATCTTTGTCATGAGTTTGGATGGAATTAATTTTGCTTTGGGTTGAAATGTAACATTATTGTAAAAGTCATTGAAAAGTGAACAAAGAAAAATTGACTGGAGCAGGATTTGAACCGGTGGCCTGAAAACCGTACAGGTGCTCTACCAACTGAGCCATCCAGCCCTGTGTTGGTGGTGACCCCAGTAGTCAATTATCTTTGTTCGTTTGGCAGTAAGAAGCCATGAAACCACGCACACACCGCCATACCCCAAGGATCATTTCACCGATAAGCGCAGCAATGCTGCAACCTAGTAACGGTACGTGGGGGATCACTCAAAGAGGATACGGCTTATTTGATGTTACTGTTATATACATGTATTAAGCAACAACCTAAGATGATGACTTAGAACATTTTGAAAGAAGAGTTTTGCATTTATAACATTTTGCAAATATCATGCAGGTAAAAGTACACAATATTGTTAACAGATCTAGAAAGTTAACTGAGTTGACGAGGGATAACAAAACATTCATACAATATTTCATATTTTCTAGAAATTACGTTTGATTCATGAAAATGATCACCAGATTCTGTGTATTTAGTTGCTGTAATGGTAATGTTATAGAGGAACTATAAAAATATGATTTTTGGAGAAATTCAACTATGCCTTTCTGACGCTTTATTCTTGCAAGCCGTTTTATCAATCTTAGCACCTCCACTGTGATTCCAAATCTGAAATATAAGTACGGCTCTGTCCAAATTATTTGGCTACGGCTTGAAATTATGCATGACTCTATGGTAACAGATGTAGCCGCTTCCCATAGTAAGGGTCCCAATGTGACCTCATTGGATAAATACTGCCCCCATGTGTCAGAAAACTGACATGGGAACAACCACCACATTGCGTATTGTATGTTCTATAAAACAAGCATACAATCACAAATGTTGATTTAACTGATGCAAAATGTAATGATTCTGATTTGATTTGATTTGATTTGATTAGACTTGGAAGAAAAGGAAATGTGAATATTGATCAAAATCAATCAAAATCTGACTGCCATAAATACAAAAAAGAAGAAGTTAAAACCATTAAATGGTTCAGCTTTAGAATGACTACCTACGTATAGTACATAGTATAAAATAAGTTTGTTTTTCTTACAAATTGTCACATGTACATTGTACCTTGGTCTTTACCACTATCAGTGCTTACACCAAAAGTTTGGACTTTCTACAAAGCTAAGGTATGGCTAAATCTCACGAGAAAGGATTTGAAAGGCCAGTTTGCAAGCTGGGCTTAAGTCCAGCAATACAAATGCTGGTTGAGTAATTTCTATGGCAACCAAAAGCTCTGATTTTCTTGTTTATTCCTTAGTAAGTACTAAATCTCATTGACTACTGTATCAAGACTATTTGGAAGGACCCATATGTAAAAATATAGGACATTATTGGTCATGCTATTTTGTCCGACAAAAATATTCATTCCATTCATCTAGTTTTATCATCTCATTTTTATCATCCAAAAAACTATACTTTGGACATTTCATTAAAATTAGTGTTTCAAAAAAACAAAAACGGAGGTTTGCGTTTTGAGCAAGTTCTTGTCCCCGTACCTGTTTGCTACAATTGAAATCAGCTTTTCTGATTTTTAGATTTGGAAATGTAGGAGGTGGTGGATTCGAATCCCGCCTGAGCCAGCACATTAATTTGTTTATGTGCACTCAACAAGCACTGAGTATGTAGAGCTCATCTACATCGGTGAGGGCAAGCCTAATTTTTCTTAGGAATGACAGCATTTCCGATGGGTATAATGTAGTGAAATATTGGCCTCGCTTGGAACTTCATAAATAGTGAGCTTTCAGAACAAAACAATGTTTCACATAGTTTTGCACAACTCCTATACATTACCTATAAACCTATTTTTCCCAAAGTGCTCATAAAAGCTGACAGATCTTGAAATCTGTCGTCTGAATATTTTGGTAAAAATCATGATAATAAAAACTGATCACAGAGTACATGAACAAGAAGAGTTTTAATCTGAGTAGAATGAGTTCAGGTACGTCAATGTAAATAAAAAGCAACGCAAAACAAGATGGAGTACAGTTATACAACAGTATAAAAATAGTCTCCCAAGACAATGTATCTCAGAAAGAAGCCTTGAGTCAAGCCTAGTCAATGGGGGTGGAACCTGCGGGGAGGGGCTACAGCACCTCATTATTTTGACTTGGGGCGTGTCCCCCTAACTGCAACAAGCAGTTTTAGTCTGAATAACTACTCAACTATCAACAGCCACCCCTAGTTTTGAGAAAAATTGTCCCACAATGTAGGCAACGACCTCAGCTCTCCAAAGTCTGGCTTCGATTGCTACAGGTTTCACAAGGCTCTCTAATTTTTGAGCGGGTCAAAATTGATTGTCCCTGTACAAAGAGCACTGGGATCGATCGATCGTAACTTGAGTTACGAAGGATAACCCATCGTATCCTACGTAGGGCTACAATGCATCATATTAGTCCTACGATTGATAGTAATTTACGATGAGTTTGGTGAAATTGACCCCTTGTGATACTATACCGATGTGAAGGTTTCTGGGACTTGGATCATCGGGCTTAGGAAGAGTTGTTGGGAGCGATTGCTGGTTTGTCCACCGGTTTGTCCACCGGTTTGTCGTCCATTAAGGATTTCAGTTGTTGCCTTGCACACTCTAGGAAGAGATCTAAGCTGGCCATGGAGCGATGACGTACTACAGAATCCAGCTACATAAGATAGACAACAATCAAGTACTGGTTTACCATTACAACTGTTTTTTACAAGAACTCAATAATGACAGATACTATGATGTTGTGCAGTGTACTTTGACCCCAGCTTTTGAAGCTGCATTGATGTAGACTTAAATCTGCCGATTCTGTAAAAGTATATGAAATCTGCATTAATTTATATAAATTGACATACAATTATTCGGAAATCTACATAAATCTACATATTTCTACATAAATCTGCATAGCTCTGAATAGAATTACATGGATTGATTCTTATTATATTTGAAGGTCCTTACCCTCTTCTGTTCAGCTGTGTATTCTTCCATTCCTTCTCTGGCTTTGAAGATGGCCTGTTGAGTTGCCTCTTGTTGGTGCACTCTCTCCTCCTCTAATGCAGCCTTAATGGCTTCCTACCACATAAACAAAAACATAAGAAAATTAGTCAATGGCTATGGCTTGCATCAAAACACGTGTCTATGGTATTGGCTATGGCTATTCTCCATAGACTCAGATTTTACATAAGCAATTTGGACATAGCCTTATCTCTTCCTTGAACAGGTGTACAATGAAACAGGTGTACAATGAAACAGGTGTACAATGAAACAGGTGTACAATTAAACAGGTGTATTAGCAAAACTAGAAATCAGACTCACTTTACTCCTTTGTCGTTCTTCCTCCAGTTCCTTCTGGAACAGCTCTCGGTGATTTTTTCGGTCTTCTTCTAACAGCCTTGATGACTCTGACCTTTGTGCCTCCAGCATCTCCTTGCCCTTTGACCTTTCCTCTTCTAGTGCCCTCTGTAAAACGTCTTGGTTTTTTGTGTGTTCATCCTGTTTGGGGAAACAAATCATTAATATTTTTTGGGGGGTACCACAGTCAGACAAACTAAACCAGAACCAGACCAGAACCACAACCATAACCTGAATTAGAATCAAAATCAGAATCAGAATCAGAACCAGAATCAGAATCAGAATCAGAACCATAACTAGAATCAGAATCAGAATCAGAGTTAGAACTAGATCCAGAATCAGAACCAGAACAGGAACCAGAATCAGAATTAGAATCAGAATCAAAACCAGAATCACAATCAGAATCAAAACCAGAATCACAATCAGAATCAAAACCACAATCAGAATCAAAATCAAAATCAAAATCAGAATCAGAACCAGAATCAGAACCAGACATAGAATCAGAGTCAGAACCAGAATCAGAACCAGACCTAGAATCAGAATCAAAACCAGAACCAGAATCAGAATCAGAACCAGAATCAGAACCAGACCTAGAATCAGAATCAAAACCAGAACCCGAATCAGAATCAGAACCAGAATCAGAATCAGAATCAGAATCAGAACCAGACCTAGAATAAGAACCAGGCCTAGAACCAGTAACTCCAAACCGTCATCTCCATACCACTCCACTCACCTCAATTGCTTTTTGTAACTCTAGTTTGCTCTTCTCTCTTTCTTCTCGTAGACACGTCTCCAGCATGGCCTTCTGTGAGTCTAACTGTTGCTGCAATGATTCCTTGACTTTCTCTTCGTTTTGTTTCCTCTCATCATCCAGGACACCTTCTAGCCTGTCGTGCTGTATCAAGAAAAACATACTTTCACAATCTAAGAGCTCAGTTACAAAAGTTTTTAGCCGGAATTTGGAAATGGGTGCCAAATTCAGTTTGTGATCCAAAAACAGGGAGTCACGGAGCCTTTCTCAAAGCTCGGTCCCAGGTCAGACTCTGGCTTCGTCTCTGTTATCAATATGCTATAAATATAGGTTGTGGTTTTTCATTGAAGCTGAAGCTCTGCTTTCTTTTTCAAACCTGGGAATCTACTTCCGAACTGCAGCCAAAAGTGTCTATTTTGATAGCCGTATTTTTATAATGGATTCACGAAATGGAGACGGAGCTGGAGCCGGAGCTGGAGCCGGAGCTGGAGCCGGAGCTGGAGCCGGAGCTGGAGCCGGAGCTGAGCTTTGAGAAAGGCCCCAGAGCAACAATCTGGGCATCTAAAACCTTGATTACCTGCCTCAATAAAAAAATCAACCACATAGAAAGCAACATACCTGGCTTTGGAGGATATCTTTACACCTCTCAGTCTCCTTTGTGATAGCTACTTGCAGTTGCTTTTCACTAGCTTCTTGCTGCTGGAGGACTGCACATTTACATAATTCCTGCATAAATTAGAATACATTTGCATAATTACATAAGAACATCAATTTTGATTCTACATGGGATTTGTGCAATGGAAATCCTTCCATAAAGCAGTGCTTTGTCTGAAACTGTTTTTCACTCCATTCAGTTTTGGTTTTTGGGGAAGGAATTAGGTCGTAGAATTTGTCACCTTGTATTCTTCGACGATGATGGCTAGGGCGTCGTGCCCTGCTTTGCGGATCTCCTGCATCTCGGAGGCATGCCTTGTCTGCACTTGCTCATACAGTTGCCGCTGCTCGCTGGCTTCTTGCTGGTGACCTTTGACCTCTTGGTCCAAGGCTTCTAGCTTTTGCGTCAGTTCTTCTCTGACCTAAGGGAGGCAAAAAGAGCAGTTTATGGCAAGGTTATCTTCTCTTCGGTGGTATGTCCTGCCGCGGCCTGCGTGTGATGTGAAGGAATCTCCTGAGATGTCTTAGGTTGTAACAGCACAGAGGAAGATAGCATCCCAAGTGTTGCATGTCCCGTTGCAAGGTTGTTTTCAAGCTCACTTCCGTGGTGATAATAACATCTTTGAATACATCTCTCTCCTTAAATCTTTGAGAAAGATCCTGCTAGGATCGAAACACGTCAGGCCCTCCTAACTCTGACCATTTAGCCTTCGATAAAGATCCTGTTAGGATCGAAATGAGTCAGGCCATCCTAACTCTGACCATTTAGCCTTCGATAAAGATCCTGTTAGGATCGAAACGAGTCAGGCCATCCTAACTCCAAGCATCTCTTAAATACAAATTGCAGTGGTTTTTGAATTCTTGCTGTAATGGAGCTTAGACCGCTTACAGCCACCAACCTTTTGTAGTCGGATTTTTTCTCTTTCTGCTGCCGACAGCCTCTCCTCAAGCCTGGCCACTTTCCCCGTCAACTCGGCAGCGAAGACCTCTGTCGTTGATGACGAGCGCTTCACTAGACGCTGGTTGGCAGGGAACTCATCTGGTTCCATCCGAAGCATGTCTACTTCCTCGAGATGATCGGCGTCGGCCGACGGAGCGTTGTGATTCTCTACAGGGAGGGCTCCTCCAACAGCCCCCTATGGGAAGAAACACAGGTGTAATAACTCACTTGTCTAGCAACAGTTTCACAGACCTGGAGCTAATTTCAACGACCTGGGGCCAATTTCATAGAGCTGCTTTAAATCACAAAATATCCTTAAGCATGAAAAGTCTTCTTTGACCAAACATGATTAGGAACCAAATGTTCACATGATGTCTACTGCTTTTGACTTGTATTCCGCCTTTGTTACCGAGCATAACATTCACAAGGAGATTTGGCAGGCATACTGATATTATATATCAAGGTTTTTGGTGGATAAGCAAATTTTAGGCTTAAGCAGCTCTATGAAATTGGCCCCAGGTCGTTGATAAGCAATGTTTCTCATATAATAGAACCAGAAAAAGAACAGATGAATTAAAAGACATCCGAGAAGGAGGTTATTCTGTGATACAGAGTTTAAGTCACAGAATTTCTGGATATTACAACCTTGTACCAAGGTGAATGAGCCTACCTCAGCTCCGTACAAGTCCTCGTCGAGCCCAACATCGATGTCCTCCAGGTTGTTATTGGCCGGCTGGTTCTGCCGGGAGGCTTCTGCCTGCGACGTGAGCTCAGGGGCAGCCGCAACGGCCATCTGGGGCACCGGGTCGGCAAAAGGGGGGTCCATCTGTGGTTTGACGGGAGGCTGGGTCTGGGCTTGTGCCATTAGGAGGTCCGGTTGCCCAGCTGATGGATTCTGAACGGAAGCTGCAGAAAAATTGTTACAAATGTGTACGGTAACCAATTAGATTTACTAGTTAATTACAAGTAATTAACTGACTACAAACTGCTCATCGACCAAAATAATGACCTGAAATAATCCTTGGAGTAAGGAGGGCCTGACGCCTTCTGATCCTAGCAGGATTTTTATAGAAGGCTAAATGACAAATGGCCATTTGAAGTGGATAAAGTAGCTTTTGTTTTGTTCCATTTTACTGCTGTTTTGGTTTGGTTTGCTTCATTTTATTTTCTTTTGTTACTAGAGCTTCATTTTGTTTTTGGTTATAAATGATAAAATTTGAAATTTGAAATTGATAAAGTCTTTCATCTCATCTCATCATGTCTTTGTTTCTGCTCTGTCGTGTCTGTTTTGCTTTGCGTTATTTGGCTTTGGCTTTGGTTTTGTTTTTTAATCAAAGGAGGCCTAGTTTGGAGGCATTTAATACCGATAGCAAATGATGCCCATGGAGAGGGTCTAGCCTCGACCCCAGAAGGGGGCACCTGGTGGCCCAGCTCTGGCGGTGGAGGGGTGGCTTCCTCAAATCCCCCAAAATCACCCCAGTCATCATCCATTCCACCTGCTGCACCCTGAAGACAAGAAAATGGCAACGAACAAAGAGACGTCAGTTCCTTGAAAATCTGTTCTCATCATAAAAAAAAAAACAGACAGAAAATTTGCACGTGGACTCCAGTTTTTTTTACATATCATGTGTTTGGTTATTACAATAAATGATGACTTCATGTTGTAAAAACCATGGATTTTGGGAATGAGTCTCACAGAAGATAGCCACTTTTTATAAGAAATTAATTCAGTTAATGGCCAATTTCTGGCGATTTGGGACCTTCCAATGTTTTATCACATGCCAGAACGAATGAGTGTGCACAGCGAAAAATTCCCCATATGCACTGTAACACGGATGGAAACAGTGCCGTGTGTAAAAAGCGCCGCGCTGATTGGTCAAAGCGCGAGGCCGTGCTTGTGACGTCACAGGAAACCATGTGCTGGCCCAACTCGTTACGCACGCACGCAGGGCCGTTGCAGACACGTACGGGGCACGCATTACGCGATGTGCCTATTCAAACACACGCGGTGTACGACTACGCAACGATCAACAGTCGGCCGTACGACATCTCCGGATGACCATGCAATTCTATGCATATTCATGTGGCGCTCTCAGCATACACAACCAATAGACCCAACACACGTTATATGAATATTCAACGACCCAACAATCACACTCAGACGGTGGCGCGGTTTCGCGGTAAAATGACAACAAAAATACAGCTCACCAAAGTTCAAATACGATCGCGGTGTCCGTCAGTTCTCGAACGTCGGGTGACACCACCAAAAATGGTCAAAAGGTCGAAGAAATGTACAAATTTGTATGTTTTTGGTACCATTCGAAAGATCGTGGCGAGGTCTGTCGAAGTAACTATGGTTAGAGTGGGCATCGCTGAGTATGTGCCCATGCGCGTCAGTTTCATTCATGAAAACTTCCATTTTTGGTCAGTGCGATGACGTCACATAATGAGATGATCGTGACGCCCTCTTGCGACCGTTTCGTGCCAATTCGTGTAAGGGATTTTTCGCTGTGGTGTGAATACATTCCAATGCAAAAACACAGGAGGGTCCCAAACTGTACAATCGCCCAATTCCTACAGTTAGGCATACTTTAAATTTTGTTATGTTTTAAAACAAACCACAACAAGGATAACATGAATCTGCAAAGTGGAAGTGTATGGGACTTAAATTATCAAAATATTCCGATTTTTTAAAATAAAATATTTCAAACAAATGCACACGAACAAAACTAGACTCTGTGCACGATCAGCAAAGCGACGGTCTTCTACGAAACTCTTTCAGAATGAATGAAATGAGCAGCGTACCTGGGCTTGCGGCTGGCCCTGCTGGGCCTGAGGAGCACCCGGTAGTCCGGCCGGTGGCTGGGCCGCACCTCCACCATGTCCACCGCCCCCGACGGGAAAATTCGCCCAGTTGTCCGCCATCTCTACCGAGTTTTCAGCCCAGTTTTCAAGCTCTAAATAGCTCCCCCAACAGATCGGTTAATGTACTTCACGTTCCTTCTAGCTAGGAAGTAGTCAGGCGTGCTGAGGTACCGGTGAAAAAATAATCAGGAAAGTGCAGGTTCAGCCACATTTAATTAACACTTCTCTGTAAGCGGCCATCTTGAATTTGTGTAGAGGGCGTGTGTGTGTACGTGTTTTATGACTCCAATGAGTAACCACAAAAATGCATAAAATTAATTTTCCTAAAAATGAAAACAAGAAACAGCTATTGAAACTTTTTGGTTTGGAATGCGCTGCCAAAATTGTACTTAGGCATAAGCCCTGAAAAATAGTTACCAAGTAATAAACCAATTTACTGATAAATTCATGAACATTAATTTTATTCCATCATTTTTTTTCCTTCCACCATGCTAGGACATGGAGGAAGGAAATACAAATAGAGTACTTGTAACATTTTTTCAAATGTTTTCATTTAATTGTTATCAATATGTATTTCCCCTTTTTATGAAACATACATTTTGCTCTACAATAAGGAAATAACTAAGGACGTTATGAATATCGTTTGTAGTTTTTACAAAAGAAAAGTCACTTTTGGCTTTCCATAAAATGTGTGCAAGCGCCACCTGCCTTTTGAAATAAACTTGTGCTAGTCCTCTTTACAGATGGTCATTATTTCAACATTTTAATGTGAGACCAAATGAAAAAAAAAAACTTTCATAAAAAATACAAATGTTAACAAAAGAGTTTCATAACTTTTGTGATGATTTTTGATTATCTATTTCAATTATTGTTGCCTATAGTAAAATCCATTTAATTTATAGCACAATATGACGTAGAACAAGTTTATTTTGCTATATTGCATAGTCTGGTACCGAATATCGTTTGTAGCCATGTGGAAATAAACCAATATCTCTATCGCAGTGTTGCTCACTTGGGTACGGGGTACCCGATCAACGCCTGATGTATTAAAATTGCATTTGTTATTAAAAGCCATGACCCCTTGTAGCTAAGGTCACTCACTATTCCAGGTACAGCGCTCGTGTCCCATGCGAACGGAAATTTTACAAACTCAAGGCCAGGCAACGACGCCCAAAAGATTGATTCTGAAGCTACAAGTGACTGTTTCCAGGTATTTGAGGGGTTTTTGCACGAGGAAATGGTAAGCATGAAGCACTTAAATTGTTCAAATTAGGCCTCTGATAACCTTGTGTGATCGAGAATGAGACGAGTGACAATGGCATGCCGGATGATCAAGCGCATGAATGATGATGAGGCGATATGACGTGATTACGATCTTCTTCATTAATTAACACGCGTTTACAACGTGTTACAACGACCCTATAGAATCTACTCTGGTTATTACGATCTTGGTCCGTCGTAAATATCAGATTGCAAACAAATATTGATCATAATTATTGCAAAATGTACTCATTATCTGTGTGGTGAAGTCTCGAATTCGAAGTTGTTTTATAATTTTTCTTGTTTGGCCTAAATGCTTAAATTAAATTAAACTAGGCCTAGGCTAATTTAGTAATTGCTTGATCATGTTCATAAGTTAAGTGAATTGTAATTTAGTTGCAAAGTTGTTCTACACAATAGTAAAGTAGTAATATAGTGCGTACACTTCTTCTCAGAAATTGCGTGTGTATTAATTATTCAATAAATGAATACAGTTATTAAATTAACTTAATTGGAAGAGTCCTGCCTTACTTTTTTAGCTTGGAGACGTTGAACATCTCCCAAGGCCAAGCTAAGCAGATAGTTTTAACTTGATTAGATTTGACTTGACCTAGGGCCTACTAGTGTTAAAGGTAATATCATACTTTGGTTTTTGTCAAAGAAATACAAATTCGTGGGCAAAAATATCAAGGAAGATACAGTCACAGTCATCTGTGAAAATTTGAGTCCCATACGGTGCCCACTTTTTGAGGAAATCGTGAAAAACGGCCACAGTAATTCTTAAGTCTTTTCTCTTTTATTTTTGATCTTTTAAAAGATCAAAAAGATTTTCGGTCGTTGTTTTACTAATTTCTGGATAAATACACCATTTCAGGCTGAAACATTTTAACGGTAGGTTTCTACCAGCACCATCTTCAATTCTTCATACCCTGAAAATTATTCGTAAATTTGTGAATATTTCTGTTTTGGTTTCGTACCAAAGTATGATACTACCTTTAACAGGATGAGTTTAAATAATATTAAATCAGGCATAGTAATGATAATATTACATCACATTTTGGGGCTATGTTCTTGTCAGCCTTTTAGTTTTACTAGGCAAAATTGCCACAATCCTGGTACATTGTAAGCCCGCCCATTTAGGCATTGACGACATGCAGTGTTGCTTTGTAATGCACTGGCATTTGCTATGGGTTTTAGTTTACTACGGCCTTTTTCAAAACCAATTCTGAGTGTTTTTCTGATTGAAATCTGCTTAGCAAGGTCAGATGATGATCACAAAATCTACATCATTGCCATCGGGAGGAAATTTGAGGAAGTAGTATCATAGGTTTATTCCGATACTGATTTTCTCACAAAATCATATAAGCCTGTACGTCTATCACACAAGAGCTGCTTACTATAGTCTCCACAGGGGGGAATGGATCATAAACCATGCATTATTACCACAGAAACCACACTATTATTATTATTATTTATTTATTTCTGGTAATGACACCAAGGATTCCTCAAAAGTGCCCTAGGCACTGCAGCTCGCAAGCCTGAAGAAACCTGTCATGGAAAGATGATGAGAAGAAGATCTATACAGTTTTAGAGGTGGGAGGAAAACCCCAGAATTATATTCTGAGTAAAACCCATGGAATCAGGCAGGGACTGAAAACCCAATCCACTTGTGAACCGAGCCGGACTTGAACCCGGTCCACAGAGGTGAACATGGTGAAAGGCGAGGAAAGAACCGCTACGCCAACTTGACTCCCCTAAACCCTGACTCTGACTCCACTGCACTATTCAGGATACCACGCTTTAATTAATGCCCAGCTACCACTTGTGGGCAAAAACTGTGGCATGCATGTGGGTTGGGATATACCATGCCTTGCCCTTATTAATTTAATCGCATTATTATCTTATCATCCTATCAGACTGCTTGCCACTATCGGCCTTAATCCAACTTCTAAATAAAAGCTGTTTGAATTACATTATCTGCCTAATTCTTGATTAAATCATTGCGAGTTTTTTTTTTCAATTTGTGGATTAGTGCTTAAAAAAGAAAATGTTTAAGGCTAATTTTAGTGTGAATGTTGTCTTTACAAGATAAAGGAGATATAGGCCTAATAATACAAGGCTATATTTGTGTATTTCCTTTCATGTTCTTAGACTTTTAAGGTTTGGACTTAAGCCAGTTTTATTAATAGAATTCAGTAATTTTAACTAAACATATGTAGACAACCAGTTTATCAACAAGTTTATTAGAAGTACTGAGTGCACACTACCCAGTTACATGTATTTACACTGTGTAACATACAGTACTGCATAGTGTGTTATTTTGAAGGACACGTGACTGTAGAGCCCATGATGTATGTAAACTTCATACTGTATGTTGCTTGATGGCACATGTTGCTCCAAATAGGCCCTACATGTACATGTACATGTACATTCTGAGTGTACATAAAAATTATGCCAAAAGGAAACTGCACAGTGTGGGATTATACAGGACACATAACTGGAAAATACTGTATTTGTAGAGCTCAGACACTGTACACGCTTTCAAAATTCAATGGCTTGATGCCTCAATATTCCCAACAATGCACGATTGATACTAGGGATACTAGTGCATCTGGCATTTTGGAATTTGGAGGACACCTCAATGTAGGCATATTGAGCAGAGCCTCAGGCACTGTGACAGTTTTAGTTTTAATTAAAGTTGAAACTTAATGGGGCTTGAAGGCTCAATTTGGTCCAAGCATAATATAATAATGCAATTTGCCATAGGATATTGCACATTGGTATTATATTATGAAGGTCACACTGTAAAACCCAAGACCTACAAAATTATATTTAAAGGCCCTTTGACCCAACCTGGTTTTGAAATCTTAACAATGTGAAATATTGACTGATTCAAGATCCACTCAGAAACATGAAGCAGTTCGGGTGCACTATAGGTCTATGTACACATATCAGCAGAAGAAATAATCCCCACAGTGTCTGTTACTCATTAATCATATTCATATTTGCATAATGCGTGTTGCGTAACGATCACAATGGACCAGACTCACACCGGTGACCAAGGCCGCCCTTGCAGACCTGTACATATAAAACCAATTTCCAAAGTCCAGTATACGGTCTGTTCATTAGGAGTGTTCTGTCACACATGTTCTCTTTCATGCTTAACCGGGCCTGCTCTCGGCACGTAGATGTACAGTGTCTAGACGCATTGTTCTTTTTCTCGTACGATCTGTCTACTTAGTCCCTGAACTTGTACAAAGTATAATTCAACGTGGAGCCACTTCTACATGTATGTGCTTGAATCGTACAAGAAGTGTGTGTTTTAATCGTCACTTTGTCGTTCTGGAGCTTGAGGAAAAAGGCCTGTTAAAAAACACCTGCCGTACAAGTGTACAATTTTTGTTACTCGTCTGGTAGAGACTAAAACACTTTGGGTCTTTTTCCTGGATCGGACTATAATGTGCAATGCTTATTGAGGAAACTAATTCAGTAGATAGGAAGGAAAAGCCGCAGTCTGCTGAAATGCAGGCCAAAACAGATTTGGAGTCCTGGGCATTGGTAAGTTCACCATCTTGAAGCTACATGTAGACTATGAACCTTCCTGATTCTGCAAGAGTCCATCGTTGGGTGGTATTTCTATGGCATGGGATATAATAGGGCGTACATAGGAAATTTCTGCAAACAAGTACTGTTTCCTGGAGCCTTTTAGAAACTTTGGCTTAGGCTATGGCTTTCTCTTTGGCTTTATCACTCAGAAGCTTTAAAGACAGGTTGTGGTTGAGCCACAACCATGGCCGAAGCTGAAGTTCTTGTGAGCAGCCTCATCAGTCATCAAACTGGTTAAATCGTATTTTACATGTACAATTGTACATGTAGGCCTATGCATTATACATGTAGGCCTAGATGCATTATACACATGTAGAATACGTCATGTACATACTTCATTTGTCTGACCTTTTTACCTTGCAACCAGCTTATAGTCTTGTTTCAGGCCTGAGTTCTTAACATTGCCTCTGTCATTCATTTCCAGGCCTCCAACAACAATCCCATTCCCTCCATATCGGAGTACTTCGCGGGAAAATGCATTTTTATAACCGGGGCGACGGGCTTCATCGGGAAAGTCCTGGTGGAGAAATTGCTGCGATCGTGTCCCATGCTGAAGATGATATACCTCCTCGTCAGGCCGAAGGCCGGTCATACGTCTGCTGATAGACTCCAGAATATCACCAAGTCAATGGTATGTTAGTGTGTTTAGCTGGGTTTACGTTAAACTGTGTGACAGGGAAAATCCCTGATGGTGGTGGGGTGGTTCCTGTCCTTTACCTTCCCCACTGGAACCGGGGACCAAATTCATAGAGCTGCTTGCACAAACATTTCCTTGATCAAAGTCATCAAACAGGATTACAGACCAGATTTTCATGTGATGTTTACTGCTTTTGAATTGTATTCGGCTGAGCATAACATTCACAAGGAGTTTTGGCTGGTATAAGGATTTTATTTACCAAGGTTTTGGGTGCTTAAGCAGCTCTATGAAATTGGCCCCTGGGTTTGAGTCCCACCACAGGCCAAGCTTCCATGTAGGTTAATAATATTGATTTCAGTCTTGGCAGATTCTGTGGCACTACCCCACAGAGCCTTGGAACATTTTATCCATGGTTCCTCTCCCACCTTTTTATAAGCTGAACATGTCTTCCATACATCATGTTTCACAGTTTCTTTTATATCTTTAAAACTATATGGCC
This sequence comes from Astropecten irregularis, assembly GCA_963971285.1. NCBI lineage: Eukaryota > Metazoa > Echinodermata > Asteroidea > Paxillosida > Astropectinidae > Astropecten > Astropecten irregularis. The sequence continues at coordinate 2,322,057 of OZ020251.1, read as the reverse complement.
TGCTTTTAGGGAATCACATATTTTTATACCTGAAAACAATTCCACATTTCCATAGGAACAGTTTATTTCAACATCAAGAAGTCGCATGGTGTATTAGAATAAAACCTATACGTGAAATAAGCACAAGGGAAACTGACTGAGTTTTAAGTCATTGAAAAGTGAACAAAGAAAAATTGACTGGAGTGGGATTCGAACCGGCGACCTCCTGAATACCGTACAGGCGCTCTACCAACTGAGCCATCCAGCCCTACGTTGGTGGTGACCCCAATAGTCAACTATCTTTGTTCGTTTGGCAGTCAGTGGTTATTTCACGTATGTATTGATTAAAAAGCCGTATCCTCTTTGAGTGATCCCCCATGTACCGTTCCCAGGTTGCAGCATTGTTGCGTGTATCATTGAAACGATCCCTGGGGTGTGGCGGTGTGTGCGTGGTTTCATGGCTTCTTTTTAGCAGCAAGGTGATGGTTTGACTTGTTGTCCTGTTGGGAATTTGTCGTTGAGGAATGTTCTGTGTGTTTTGCCTCATAGCTGTTTGACAGAATCAGGGAAGATGACGCTAGCCTCTTGGACAAGTTGGTAGCAGTAGGGGGCGACCTTCAGGAACCCAACCTGGGCCTGTCCGAGGAGAACGTGAACAGGCTCCAGGAGGAGGTACAGATTCTCATTCACAGCGCTGCCACCGTCCGCTTCGATGAAAAACTCAGGTCAGTTCAAGGATCACTGCAAAATAGCTGAATCGTAACTGGGCCTAATGTCATGGTTCTGAATTCTACAATTGTGATCCTCATTCTACGCTTACAAGCTCGGAACCAAATTTCTACACTTACCAAGTGAGCGAGAAAGCTTTCTGCAAACTAGGCACATTTACAACATGAACATCCCTGCTTAATCCATCAGGATTTCATAAGCACGGAAATCTTGTCTTTTTACGTAAGTGCCGATTTTACGCAAATTGAGCCTGCTTTAGTTACAACCACTGGCCTACTACACAGATTGGATTCTCAAGCATGTACTATACACACAGTCAGAGTTGCTTGACTGTGATTAAATTACCCGGGCCCAATTTCATGGAATCCGTTCCAGCCTATTTTTGTGCTTACGGGCACTGCTACGCATGAAATCTATTTCATGGAATTAGTAAGCAAGACTATGGGTTAGCAAAGAATTTCTAGACTTACCGTGATGTGATTATTTTCTGCTAACGCTGTCATTATGCAGTTCTTGCTTAGCCTAGCAAGAAAGAAAACTCTCCCATGAAATATGCTAAACCATTAGCAAAAAAGTCTGCTATCGTAAGCGGAAATGATAACAGATTCCTTAAATTTAAGCCCTGTTGTCCATCTTCCATAGAGCTACTGTTTTGACACATTTCAGTGTCAAACTTATTGACATTATTTTGCTTACAAAACATTCCTCCGAGTCATAAACCATTATTTAGTAGCATTGGAAATTTACTACCTAGGCCCTATAGCTATTAAATACCTTACCGCTCATCACATACACACGTTGTATAACATGCTCTTTGCGTGTTAAGCCCCACATGCAGTATGTTTGTTTAAACCAACACAAAAAGATAACTCGAACAATTTTTTATTTTTAGAAATCGGTAACGAGATTAAGCTCTGCTTATCTCGGTTCTCAGTTTTAATCCCGTGATAATCCTTGTCAGAAGAAAGAGATATCAGCGGAAGATGATATTTTTGGAAGGTCCCGTTTCTATTTTTACTCCGTTTTATCTGTTTCTTTTAAGCGGATTATTTGATTTGGGAAGTAGAGTTTAAATCTTGTCCGAGGATTAAATTGTGGTTTTTGATTCCCAGAACTTTTTTCTCTTTAAAGGTAGTATCATACTTTGATACTGAAGCATACTGAGCATACTGAAACAGAAATCTTCACAGATTTATACCTATAACTTACAGGGTATAAAGATGGTGATGGTAGAAACATACCTTAACATTTTTCTGCCTAAAATGCTGGATTTATTCAGAAAAGAGTAGAACCAATGTTCAAAAACAATTTTGATCTTTTAAAGATAAAAAAATAACGGTGAAAAGACTTAAGAAATACTGTGGGCGTTTTTCACTGTTTCTTCAAAAAGTGGGCACCGTATGGGACTGAAAAAACTTGCCCATGAATATGCATTTCGTTGACAAAAACCAAAGTACCTTTAGTAGAGGTTTGTGTGCCAGTAAGTTCTTTATCACAAGACAACTTTTGCCATGTTACTCTGGCAAGGTCGAATCACGTGCTTATCGCTATCGCATATCATAGATTAGCAACACGTTTGGGCCGCGTACTTCCTGTATTGCTTGCTTACAGTCCTTTGTCTAATCTTGTACAATTTGTATACTATAGCTGTTAGTTAAGATGGGTGATTGTAAGCTGGGAATTTCTTGGGTCCAGCTTACTGTTGCAGATTGCTGGAGATTTGGAGGTTATTTAAGAGTTTCGTTTGTTGATCCCTACCACTTCCCAGGGCCTCCCCCCAGGTCCCTCCCACATAAGAAGACTCCCGTCGACTTTTTGATAAAATACTTTTGCCAGCACCCCCATAAACGTAAACTTCTCTTACAAGAACATTTGTCTCTATTACCATAGTAATGGTGTTTTGTGTTGTCTTTTTCCTTTGTAGTCTTTCATTACAACTCAACGTGCTCGGAGTACAAAAAATGATTCATCTAGCTCAAGGAATGACGAAGCTTGAGGTATGGCCATGACAAAAGCAGGTTATGTTTCATGGGCCTGAACGAACTTATTTAAAAACAAATTATTTTATGTTGTTTCAAAGATTGATAATTGGTTGGTAAAAAGTTTTGTAATTGGAATATTATTCAAGATTCTAAAATATGTTGATGTAACCTCTAACATTACAATGAAAGCTATAAAGATAATATTAAAATGATTTAAGAAATCATATTTTTCTTTCTTTTTTTGCGAAGGTTTTCTTGCATGTGTCAACGGCGTACGCCAACTGTGACAGATCACAGATTGAGGAGATTGTATACCCTCCACCGATGGACCCTTACAAGCTCATGAATGCCACTGAGTAAGTCAAAATTTGACGTTTCAAATGATGGGAGGTTCACAACTAAGCCGGTTAACATGATTATATATACATATATTATAAAAAAAGAAAACAAAAACACAAATCAAATTTTAAAACCTTCGCGTTCGTCATTCTGTCAGGAAGTTTTGGGCCAGAGATTTGACTGTGGTCAAAGTGTTGTTATGTGGCACATGGTTACCTTCTAACAAACCGTGGAGGAAGATTGTCAAAGAATGACTCCGAATGTGTGCAGTACTAAGATGTTATGCAAACTTTTCAAACATGAACCTTTATTACACCGAGATAACTGAGTTTTGTCCTCATTATGGATGCCATGTGCAAAGTTCCAAGCAATTTTTTTTTTATTGAAAGGTTGATACAGAAGAGTGACTGGAGTGGAATTTGAACCCGTGACCTCCCAAATACTGTGTCTGGGCTCTATAACCTGAGCTATTCCAGACCCATGTTGACCATGTCCCTAATTGTCTTTGTTCATTTGGCAGTCAAAAGCCATGAAACAACTCACATACTGCTGTATCCCAGCATCATTGACTGGAGTGGAATTTGAACTTGCGACCCCCGGAATACTGTACCATGGCCCTTTTCCAAACCTCGGCTCCGGCTCAGGCTCCGGCTTCGGCTCCACTTCTTGAATCCATTTTTAAATAGCAAGTATCAAAATAGAAGCTTTTGGCTACAATTTGGAAGTAGATACACTATTTTGAACATGAAAACAGAGCTTCAGCTTCAATGAAAAGCCACAACCTACATTTTCAGCATATGGATGACAGCGCTGGAGCCGAAGCCTGAGCTGGAGCCGAGGTTTGGAAAAGGGCCCAGCGCTCTGCCAACTGAGCTATCCAGCCTTACGTTGGCAGTGTCCCAGATTGTTATCTTTCTTTGTTAACCTGTTTGAATGTTGTATCTTGATTTTATCTTAAAGGTGGATGAGTGAGGACATGATAGAATCCATCACGCCCAAACTCCTCGGCAAACGACCAAACACCTACACATTCACCAAGGCCTTAGCGGAATATGTCTTATTGCAGGAAGGAGGCGGGTTACCACTCTGCATAGTCAGACCTTCAATCGTTGGTGCAGCATGGAAAGAACCTTACCCGGTAAAGACCAGGGGCCAATTTCATAGAGCTGCTTAGCACAAAAAAATGCTTAGCACAAAAATGGCTAGCCCAATAAAACAAACCACGGCATTGCAAATTCCATTTGATATTAATGGTCAGCCAACAACAACCAAAGAACAATTGCAAGTGATACACAACACACGGAAATGTGGTTGTTAATCTTGTTTTTTCTTAGACAGAAATTTCATGCTTAGCAAATTTTTGTGCTAAGCAGCACTATGAAATTGGCCCCTGTCTGTCTTGATTTGTGTCTCTCATTTTTAGGGCAATCTGGGTCTTATTTGGTTTTGATGTTAACGCAGCTGCACAATTTGTAGTGTCACAATTTTCAAACTTCAGTACCGGAGTAGTCTACCCTAGTAAGTTCTGAGCTGAAGAAATTTTTCAGGTCATTATTTCAGTCCTCATATCCCATCTATCTTAGGGGATTTATCTTGAGTGGAATGATAAACAATTTTAGTGGAGCCTATCATGAAACTTAACGGCGGAATGCAAATGGAATGTTTATTTTTTCTTCAAGATTGCAATTTTCAGGACATGCGCATTTCATAATAGCACTGAAACTGAAAATAGAACATTATCTTAAAATTTCATTTTATTATTTTTTTTTTTTAATTTTTGTTTATTGGATTTTTTTTTGCTTCTGCAGGGATGGATAGACAACTTCAATGGACCAAGTGGACTCTTCATCGCGGTGAGTATCTGACAAATTTGAATTGTGTACCCACAATGCAATAGGTATTATTATTGCCCTGCAACAGGGCGAATCATGTCCAAGCAGTATAGAATTTTGTTTTTCTTAAAGGTACTTGCCAGTAACAGGAATTAATTGCTTTAAAACCATGTCAGGGGCCAATTTCATGAAACAGTAAGATTAATCTTAACTTTGAGTTGTCAATAAATTACCATAGGGATTTTGTATTGTGACATCATACTTTGCTTAGCAATTGAGATTGAGTCATGATTTAATATCAATCTCAGTGCTTTGTGAAGTCCACTACTGGAGTGGATAGGTAAAAATTGCTTTCTCCATTTAGTGATTGGTATATTGGTTGTTAAATCATCTTCCTTATCTCATTCTTTGTACATTTTAGACCGGTATGGGCTTGCTGCGATCCATGCTTGCAAACTCAGAAGCCATAGCCGATATCTCACCTGTGGATTACGTCTGCAATACGCTGATAGCGGCTGCCTGGCATACAGGAGTTCACAGGTAGGTCCTTGTAATTGAAACATCAGCTATGGCTGCGGCTAATGCTGCATTTCATACATCCATTTTAACTGGTGCTAAAATTGAGGCTTTTGGCTATGGCTTGGAAGTAGATGCTCTGTTTTGAGTAGAGAAAGATACTTTAGTCCTGTTGGAAACATCTCCTATGGCTGCGACTTCAGCTCCAATCCATACATCCATCTCAGAGTAACGGGTATTGGGATAGCGGCTTTTGACTACTGTTTGCATATAGATACTCTGCGTTGAAACAAAGAACATAGCCTTAGCCTCAATACCAAAAAAGCAGCTTATTGTTAAGTATTTGAACGAAACCGAAGCCAAAGTCTGAGTGGCTTTTCTTGTTTTTTGTCGTTTTAGACCAGTGACACCACCCATCTACAACTGTGTTACAAGTTCAACTAACCCCGCAAAATGGAACGCCATAGGTAAGGACAATGAATGAAAATGAGAATGGAAAGATGAGAAAATAGTTAAGGAAACGATTAACTACCGGCAAAGTCGGCCCAAAAAGCTTCAGTAAATATGAATAAAATGTTCACCATATTGAACAGCAAAGAAGGGAAAACAGCACCAGCATATGACTGCTGCAAGATTGTTGACTTAGAGCATTAGCAACACCAGCAACAGCGACAGTAGCAGCAGTTATCAGTGTTGGTCATGCCATATTATTCAGTGCATGCAATGTTTTCAGCAATTTCCTTTATCTTCTCTCTTCCGCAGACAACATCCCGTATTACTACACAAAAACACCCCTGGAGATGGCATTCAGACGGCCCAACGCTGCATTCACACAGAACCCGTAAGGAACAATCCATTCTGTCATATAGGGGGCACAGTGCTTCCTATCCTCCCCTTCCGCTGAGATACCATGCCCCTCCCCCAAATGAAATTAACTTATGTTCACTTCATTTTCACCAGTGACCCCTTGAAAAATTGGTGCACCCCCAAGTGCCCCTCCAAAATTGACCCTAATTATGCCACCAACTAAATCTTTCTGACAGAAACAACAACAACTTCCTGACAGTCCTCCTCCTGATGCGGACTAGAGCAGACTAGTTCGAAACGTTGAGACCTAATTGCGAAAGATATAGAAGTGCGAAAGTACGAACGATTATTACATGGTGTTTCCGCAAACCGATCCACATAACAAACAAGGCTATTAACTAATTTTGTTCCTCCGTTATTTTGTTCTCCTCTTTTTTTTTTCTTTTTTTTAGCATCTTGCACAATTACTGGAACTTGGTCGGCTCCAAACTACCCGGCTACTTTCTGGATTTTATTCTCCAGTTGAAGGGGCAGAAACCAAGGTAAGATTGAACCCTGGTTACCCGTATTCATTGTTATTATTGTCAACTTTTATTTCTGGTAATGAAACCAATGATTCCTCAAAAGCATCCTGGGCACCACTGTAGCTGGAAAGCCTGATGAAACCTTTTTATGGAAAGATGATGAGAAGAAGCTACAATTTTAGACGTGGCAGGAAAATCACAGAGTTATATTCTTGGTAAAAGCCTACGGAATTAGGTAGCGACTGAAAACCCAATCCACTTGTGGACCGAGCTGGACTCGAATCCAGGCCGCCAGAGGTGAAAGACGATTGTGAAAAATGCTTAAGTAAAACTTGACCTCTGTGATCATATTTAAATTCAATTTTTGATGATTTTCGCATTTTTATTTGGCCAGAATGGTGAAGATGTGCGATCGGATATACAAGACCACCAAGACAATGAAGTACTTCACGACTAATCACTGGGAGTGGAGCAATCATAACCTGGAGGCTCTACAGGCTGTCATGTCTGAGGAAGACAAGAAGGTGAGATAGGTTGACCCTCAGTGAACCCTCCAAGGCAACGCCTTCCTCTCGGCCAAACATCAAGAACATTGTCCTGGCTTTTGCCATTTTTTTGTGCATAGCAAATGGAAAGTTCTTTGCTAATTTGGCCAGTGTTTGCCGCATTCAGTGAAAGGCAGCTCAGGCCTTTGGTGGTCCAGCTGGAGGCAGCCATAACTGGGACCATAACATACCAACCTATAGGCCAACCTCTAGACCTTTCCAACCAGGCCTCTTATGGTCCAGATGGAGGCAGCCATAGCTGGGACCATCACATACCAACCTATAGGCAACCTCTTTAGACCTTTCCAACCAGGGGTGCGTTCCACTCCAGCTAACTACGCGCACGGCGCACAATGTGCGCCACCGTTTTCAAACCGGAACGCGCTGTTCGCCAAACACGCACACAACGTTCGCCTAACAAAGCTAACGGTGTAGAGGAGGTGTTTGCTGAATTTGGCTAACTACATCGAATGAAAGATGGACGCAGTTCGCAATACATGTTCGTGGTTTGTTGCGTGTGCGTTCCACTACAAAATCCAAGCGTAACGCAAACGGCGCAAACATGTTCGCGTATGTTCGCGCAAGCGGAACGCACCCCAGGCCTCTAATGGTCCAGATGGAGGCAGCCATAGCTGGGACCATCACATACCAACCTATAAGCCAACCTCTATAGACCTTTCCAACCAGGCCTCTAATGGTCCAGATGGAGGCAGCCATAGCTGGGACCATCACATACCAACCTATAGGCCAACCTCTATAGACTATTCCAACCAGGCCTCTAATGGTCCAGATGGAGGCAGCCATAGCTGGGACCATCACATACCAACCTATAGACCAACCTCTATAGACCTTTCCAACCAGGCCTCTAATGGTCGAGATGGAGGCAGCCATAGCTGGGGACATCACATACCAACCTATAGGCCAACCTCTATAGACCTTTCTAACCAGGCCTCTTATGGTCCAGATGGAGGCAATCATGGCTGGGACCATAACATACCAACCTATAGGCCAACCTCTATAGACCTTTCTAACCAGGCCTCTAATGGTCCAGATGGAGGCAGCCATAGCTGGGACCATCACATACCAACCTATAGGCCAACCTCTATAGACCATTCCAACCAGGCCTCTAATGGTCCAGATGGAGGCAGCCATAGCTGGGACCATCACATACCAACCTATAGGCCAACCTCTATAGACCTTTCCAACCAGGCCTCTAATGGTCCAGATGGAGGCAGCCATAGCTGGGACCATCACATACCAACCTATAGACCAACCTCTATAGACCTTACCAACCAGGCCTCTAATGGTCCAGATGGAGGCAGCCATAGCTGGGACCATAACATACCAACTTATACAGTTATTCCGTGTAAGTGAAAATGACTGCAAAATTTAGAAGTATTTTTGTGTTGTAAAGGAAAAAAGATGATCGTTGTCACGGGATGTCTTGTTGCTGATAGCGACGTTTCGGCTGCTGTAACTGCCAGCCTGGATGCTGAATTATATCCGCAGCATCCAGTTCTTCAGTTGCCTGATGAAGGCTAACAGTTCCAGCAGCCGAAACGTCGCTTCCAGCAAGACAACATCGCTTGACATTGATCACCTTTTCCCCCTTATATCTGTACCTACCGTGATGAATAATCCTTTTCTTTCTATTTTGGTGTTGTTTCTTTTGTCTTCAGAACTTCTACATGGACATACGCCCCTTGAACTGGGATTCTTATATTGAGACTTACTGCATCGGTACTAAGAAGTACGTTCTCAAGGAGGATATTAACTCCATACACATCGCTAGGAAGCATCTCAGGACGTAAGTAGCCTCCAATTTATGACAAAATGTTGCCATGGTGTAGTATCATTGCGTTCCTCAGCAACGCTGGCTTAGCTTTAACTGGCCACTTGCTAATACCAGATGCAGATTACCAGCTAACATTCTGTTTGATATTCACTGCTCGCGACTGGTACTCAGGAATAGCCTTCACCGCGTGAAAATTGTTTTATAAACCGGCCGTCAAATTTAATTGACGTGTTTTGATAATAGTTTGTGATTTTTTCTTCTGTTCCTGCAGACTGCGTAATATCCGCTGGACGTTCAACACCGTGTTACTGGTTCTTATTTGGCGCTTCCTTATCGCACGGTCGCAGATCGCTCGTAACCTCTGGTATTTCGTCACGAATCTCTTCTTCAAGTTCCTCCGGTACTGCAGAGCCACAAGCTCCACCCACTAAGAAGTTGATGCACCTTCTAAGGTAACAGACACTCCTTACAAGAGTAGCCACGCCCATAATGATAGTAGCCACTCCCATAATGGTGGTAGCCATTCCAAGAAAGAGAGTAGCCACACCCGTGGCCACCCCCTAAGAACCTAAGTCCCAGGAGAGTGAAGCAACTGCCAGATGGTAGAGTATATGTGGCCACGCCCACAGAGGGAAAAGGCACACTCATGGAGGATAGCCACACCCACACTGAATGTGACCTCTCCCGTAGAGTGAATAGCCACTCCCACACAAAGTGCATTCCCACACGGTGTATAGCCATTCCTAAATAATGAAGCCACTCCCATGTAGAATGTAGCCACTTCCACATAAGTGTACTCCCACTTTATAGAGTAGAGCCACTCCCACCTAGAGTATAGCCACTCCCATGTAGAGAGTAGCCACTCCCATGTAGAGAGTAGCCACTCCCATGTAGAATGTAGCCACTTCTACATAAGTGTACTCCCACTTTATAGAGTAGAGCCACTCCCACCTAGAGTATAGCCACTCCCATGTAGAGAGTAGCCACTCCCATGTAGAGAGTAGCCACTCCCATGTAGAATGTAGCCACTTCTACATAAGTGTACTCCCACTTTATAGAGTAGAGCCACTCCCACCTAGAGTATAGCCACTCCCATGTAGAGAGTAGCCACTCCCATATAGAGAGTAGCCACACCCACATAGAATGTAGCCAATTCCTTAAAGGTGTACTCCCAGAAGGAGTGTAGCCACTCCCACCTACAGTGTAGCCACTCCCAGAGTGTACTCCCAGAAGAAGTGTAGCCACTCCCACAAGAGTGTTGCCGCACCCACAATAAGGGTAGCCATTCCCACATAGCATGAAGCCATTCTCACTGACGATATCATGTTGAATTCTGGATATATGTACTGCACTGCCATAATTGCCTGACATCAATGGGAGACTTTGGAGAACCGGTCTTCAAGTCAACAGCGCATGTGCACGCAATTGTGAGCATGTGCGTGTTGTTTTGCGCGTGCATGCGCGTGCGCTGTTGACTAGAAGACCGGTTCTCCAAAGTCTCCCATTTTCAGCTGGTTAGCCATTGCAGCGTGTGCAAGATTAAATCAAGTATTTGTAATTTGTATCATATTTTACAAAAATCATGTTTATTATAAAAGTCCTTTTAAATATTGTGATATTAAGCATTAATTGGGGGTTGTAATATTAATATCCAGTGCATTGAAAGTCCAGAAATGTGTTTACTTAAGCATCGGTGGCCAATTTCATGGTGATGCTAAGCACAAACAAATTGCTTAATAGCAAAATATGTCTTGCTCAATAAAACAAACTACCATTAAAAATTCCATTTGATATTCAGCTTGTTCATGGTCAGTGAACAACAGCCAAAGAACAATCCCAAGTGATACACAACACACGGAAATTTGGTTGTTCATCCTGTTTTTATTAAGGACAGAAATATCATGGTTAGCAAGTTTTTGTGCTAAGCGGGGCCATGAAATTGGCCCCACATAGTCTGAATACTTTTGTGTGCCACATTGTTCTTGAGCACGGCAATAGTTGTATATAAATGATCATCATATTGTGTTTTTCTCAATTTTTTCTCCAAATAGAGTGAATTATATTTTGAAGCCTAATTCTTGTTGGAAGTCTTGTGTACCCGTCTTTTGCCTCGAAAAAAAAAAAACCAAATTTTATTTATCCTGTTCCATGTGCAAATTCTCTAAATATCACATGTTTGTAATTTACCTGTGTTCCATGTTATAACAAAGGCGTTTTGTAGAAAACAGTTTTATTGTTTTGATCTAATCAAGTAAAAAATAAAAACAAATTTAAAATTATGTCCACCAGTGACATAAAACCAAATATATCTAAGATGAAAATTTGATATTAAGGTAATAATGTCATTTATAAGTAATTATTGTTTTCGTGGAGAGAAAATACGTGGATTTTTTTGTACATGTTGTTGCCATGGTTTTACATGTAATGGTGTACTTTTTCTTGTGAAGTGCAGCTTTCTGCAGCTAGGCATTTCCACGGTTTTGTGACATTTTGTAACGTAACTTAAACTTACTAAGTTTACTTTTTTTTGTGCATTATTTGCATGTACAGTATTTCAAGGAATCATAAGTGGTATACTTGCTGATTCAAATCAAACATTTTCAAATTGGAGTCTTTCAAGAATGATTGATCAAGGAATAGGTCAAAGTCACTAAACAGGTAACTTACGTTACCATGAAGTTGCTCGGCTGCATATTCTTGTCAGTTTTAGTCTTCAGTGTTGAACTGTTGCTGTGAAAATATTTAGTCAGATTGGTATATAGAGCGGGCTGGGCTTGTGTTTATCGTACAACATGTACATAATTAATTCAGGTAGTCTTTGATAAAAGCAAGAAAAACTTCAATACTGCTCAGGCTCAGCCATTGAAAGGCCTGGGTTTGATTTCACCAAACTCATCGTTACTTACTATCAATCGTAGGACTTATGATGCATTGCAGCCCCACATACATGTAGGATACTTTGGGTTAATATCGTTCATAACTCGAGTAACGATTGATCACAGGGCTTCGTGAAATCGACCCCTGGTCTGGGCTTTGGGGTTAAAATCCTCCATGTATGTTAAATTTGACTCTGCTCGGAGCTCAGGTAACCAACCATTCTGGTTGTTTGGATCCATTTTGGTCAGGAATAACCATTTCATTGCCATAGTTACCAATGAATAATTCAAGATTTTCCACTTGTCGTCCTTTGTAAAAAGTAAAAAAAAGTAAACCACAATGTGGCATGACTAAATGGATGGAAGGAAACTCATGCTGATTCCGAAACTAAAAATTTAAAATAATTAAAAATAATTCTGCCAATGTCTTGTGACTTTCCACTCATTTTTATGATGTCATGTTATGTTTAATAGTTACATATTACATTTATGTGTCATTTTCAGACGCCAGTTAACGTCAGTAACATTTAATAGACATAGTCAATTATTTGGATAACTTTAGCAGCTTTATACTATCTAAACTTCTTTGTACATTTTGATATTCAAAGTATGAAAGATTTTTTTCATTTTTTCTTCTGGTAAACAAGTTGAATTTTTTTATTTTCCTCTTTAAAAAACAAAAGCTAAACAGTGCTAAATGAAGGCAGATTTTGAGCTACAATTGTATTATAGATTTATTCCATTTTGCTATGATACTCTGTTATTCTGTGGGTTTCAATCTCATGAAATTTCCCAATAAATATTAATATATTCGCAAGTAAACAAAATGTTTGAAATCTGTACTTTTTGTTTGTGAACATTTCAGATATGGTGATATGATGATTGAGTTTGAGCTCAAAGAATGAGGAACTGGGGTGCGTTCCAATCCAGATAACTACGTGTACAGCGCACAATGTTTGCCACCATTTTCTAACCGGAACGCACTGTTCGCCAAACACGCACACAACGTTCGCCTAACATAGCTGTGTAGAGGAGGTGTTTGCTAAAGTTGGCTAACTACATTGAATGAAAGATGGACGCAGTACGCAACACATGTTCGCCATTTGTTCCGTGTGCGTTCCACTACAAAATCCGAGCGTAACGCAAACGTAGCAAACATGTTCGCGTATGTTCGCGCAAGTGGAACGCACCCCTGGCTTGTTGAAGGAATGTCGTCAAATTTTGTGGTTCTTTCAAAATCCTAGAGATAACCATAACATTAGGCTATGACCGAACAACTTTGACTCCCTGCCGCCACGCCAAGAAATGAGAATAGAATCCAGAGAAATCGTTTTCTAGGAAACAATTGAAGTTTATTAGCAAAATAATGACACACTGCAAAGTGCAAACAGAATGTTCAGAAACTCTTAGAAGAAAGAAATCTGCTTCCCCTAAAGTCAAAGTCAAACAGGTCTTAAATTTCAACAATATTGTATTCAGAGAGTGCAGTTAGACATCCATTTGTAACAATTTGGCATTGATAAAGGCACGGAATTAAGAGTCTTTGCAAACAAGTCTTAATATATTTTATTGAAAACTGAACAAAGAAAAATTGACTGGAGTTGGATTCGAACCAGAGACCTCCGGAATACAGGCGCTCTTACCAACTGAGCTATCCAGCCCTATGTTGGTGGTGTCAATCATAGTCAATCATCTTTGTTTGTTTGGTCGTCAGAAACCATGAAACCACTCACATACCGCTATATCCCAAGGATCATTTAAGATACACCCAGCATTAAAAATGCTACAACCTGAGAAACACTACATATCGGATCGCTCACATACCCGCTATATCCCAAGGATCATTTAAGATGTGCAGCATTAGCAACACTGCAACCTGAGAAACAGTACTTAATAAATTTTGTGAAATCATTTAACACAGGTGCGTTATACTCATTTTTGTGCTGACTGGCCTATAATGTTTGAGGTCGCTACAGGTAACATATACAAACATAGCTGTTATACACTTGATTTTTATAACTAATAAGTAATTTTCGTGCTTGCAGTGCTAAATCATAAACATAATTTTTATCATTTTTGTTTGTGATGCAAAGTTTGCTGAGTGATTTTGCCTCCAAAAAGCATGCAGATTATTTGCTTTACTTTATAATAATGTGATGCAACGAAAAAACTATTGTTTAAATTACTAATCACATTCACAAAGATGATTCATACCACTACAAGTCAAAAGAAAAAAACATTTCAACCCTGAACATTTACATGTATGTACACGTATCCACGATCGACAACAACATTTTTACAAATTTGTACAATGATTTTCAACTGTACAACTTGACACAGAAAATTTTGTTATGTCTTTTTGAGCACGTAATCAAATTTTCTTTATACATATGTATACTTGGGGTCAGTTTTTTTTTAATTTCATCAAATTTTCAACCTTTTTTGTGTCAGTGACTGTGGACATTTTTCAATGTTGGAGATTCGCATGAAATTGAAAATGTTGCACAGATTCGGGAAACTTTCTTAACGAATTTAACGGTAAAGAAAAATCACCAATATCCCCTTATCACTTTTTTTTCCTTTTTTTTTTTAAAAAGAGCTATGTACAGGTCATGTCAATTATTTACTATTAAAAAAAAAATGTCTGCTTGCAAGCATTTAATTTTTGGATGGTAAACGTGGGTTACCAGCCAAGGTGTCACACGATGTGATGCTCCTTGCGACCGGTACTCGGCAGTTTTCTGCGTGGGCAGGTCCGGCCCATCCATGATTGAAATTCTGGCCGTCTGCTTGGTCACTCTTCAGGGATTTATCTTGCTGTGAAGGTTGCTTGCAGACCGACTTTTGCTGAAAGACCTAAAGATGAACGAAATGGGACAACAAAAGTATTATCAATCTTATATTAGTTGCTAAGCAAAGTGTGATGTCACAAGTTACCACGGTGATACATCTCGTCTAAGAGACGAATCGTAAAGCTTTGTGAAGTCAACCCCAGATCACATAATGAAACAAGTTTAGGAGGCTAGGAAAACGAGTGTTTCTGAGTTTCCATGATCATCTGCAACAATGTTTGATATTTTTACGACGATATTATTCATTTCACTCACGTTATTCTGACGGCAGGTTTAGTGATGCTCTCTGCTCTGTGTACACGCATCGGCCCTCGGCTGTTCATTGGAGGTTGGTTCTCCTGCGACGCTAGGAATCTGATTGTTACCATAGAATGGAAAAACAAAAATCATTACAGGCTAGAAACCAACAAACTGCTAATGTTTTAAAGAGTTAATAAGAGGACTTAATGTTTCAATGTTGTTTCAGATCCTCAAAAGCTAAGGCTGTGTTCCAAATCTCTGGCTGTGGCCGCAGATAACATAACAAGTCTATGGAAACGGCTGCAGTCACTGGCTAGTGGCTGCCAGAGGTACATGGACGTGTGTTATTTGCAGCCGCAGCCAGAGAATTGCGACACGTTCGGCCTAACCTTTGAGAAAAGATCTTGCTGGGATAAGAACATGAGGCGCTCCTGAGTTGGAAAAGAATTTAATTGACAACAAATTAAGAAAAAAGAGAAGAGCATAGTTCTAGTGTACTCACCCGCCTCTACCGTTGTTCCTGCGCTTGTTAGCTGCCGAAGCTGTCATTGACATGTATGCTGGCGTCGGCTTCCGTATACCAACTGTCCAAAAACCAAAACAACAAATTATGACACAAACCACAGTGAGAATATCGGTGAACAAGTCCAGGCAACAACCGATTGTGAACTATCATAAACGGTTGATTGCTGGGTCTGTTATCTAAAGTTGACTCAAGCCTGGAAATAAATGGAGGCCATGAAGGCCATGGCCTTCGTTGCCCTGGTTCTTGGCCTTGGTGCCCCCTTCAAATGTTTCCATAGACATTATGATTTTCCAATGGTAGTGCCCCTTGCAATAGAACAGTTGCCTTGTCCCTTTCAGAACCAAATTCCAGGCCTGTTGACTATTTTGATTTGAAAATATCCACTAGGCATGGTAGCAGTTGGTAATGAATGTGGTATGACAAAGTATTTTTGATGATGGTAACTTCATTTTGAATCTTTAAGAGAAGAGGATTTTCGTTTGTACCAGTTGGCTGGTCGGCCATCGAAGGGAGTCCGAATCGGTGAAGTGTCTCTGCGTGTTTGGCCTCCTGGAAGGAGAAGGCGGGCCTCTCGTTCAGGACGCCCTGTGATTTGCTGCGGCGATGAAGCGGAGCGTTGCGCTTGGTGAACGTCCCTCGACGTTGCAAGTTCCTGGAACGGTGGAAAAAAAGGGAGGAAGAGTTCTTTAAAATCCTGAACTCTTGCAGACCATTTTGATCAATTACTAGGTCTTTAAAACCTCTAAATAACGAAGGAGGAATTTGCAAAGTTTGATGCCATAAAATTTGCGATCTACATGTAAATACCGTTTAGTAGCTGACTTGGGTAGCTGGTTCCCAGTACATTGGTTCCCTGCGGGCTTGCTTCCATTGGTACAGTCGCTGAATGCATTCATAGGCTTGGAGCTGATGGGCCTGTTTTGCAGCTGAGGCGAGTTGTTCGTCAGGACTGCGAAGGGCGCCCTCTGTGTGCTTGGCTCCTGTCTTTGAGGCGTCGATAAGATTTCAGCGTAGGACATTACTCGACCTGTGAGAATATCATAACAGTCATTGAAATTGAAAGAGTTAGGTCTAAATGGACTATTTTTGTCCATGGCTGGGGCTTTTGTCTGAGATGTAGCAGAATTTAGACAAAATGACAACTTTTATCTGGAGGAAAAATGCCCTGTATAAAGTCAAATTAAATTCAAAAAATTTCCTTCTCTGTTTTTTTGGAAGGAGCACAAAATTCAATTTACCCGTCACTGGACTGATCTTCTGATTGGGCAGTGTGTTCTCCTGACCAAATGCTATCGCTCTGGCAACTGGCATCTCTGGATTCGTGGGAACACTGTGACCGACTGACTCGGAGTGCATACGTTCCTCTGGTGACATGGTGGCAAGAGGTGTTGAGGCTTGTGATTGGCTAGTCTCTGTCACATGATAGTCTCGGTCCGTGCCGGGTGCAGGGAGCTGGCTTTGTGGTTCTGGGGTGCCACGCAAGGGGCAAATGCCATCCATTTCAAATGCGTCGGAGAGGTTGCGCTTGGCATCCTCGTTATCGGAATGATCGGGAAGGACAGGCAACACTCGAAGGCTGGGCTGTTCTTTTGTCACAGTCTGGTTGCATTGTGGGATACCATGTCCCGTTCCGGTGTTACCAACACCCTTGTTGCCTCTCTGCGAAACATCCGGCGTGTTTACCACCTCTTGGCTGGAAATGTGTCCATTTCCGGTGTGGCAACTACTATTGACTACACCTTGGATAACAGTTGGTTGCTCTTCAGCTATTGGCTGGAAGGTTTCGATGGTGTCCTGAATGGTATTGTTCCTCCTTGCACACGGAGTGTTCACTTTAGGTGTCTGGATCCGTGACGGTGGATGGATGACGCTGACTTTTGAAAGTGACGCTGCAGTTTTAAAAGAATAAGAATTGTGACATCATAAGATAAGAAGAATAAAAGTTATGAACAAACTTTAGCCATCACAGAATCAAACATATTTCAAATGATTATATCGTCCATTAAAAGCCACAATATCTCTTCACAAGATCCACCATACAAAATTGTCCAATAATTTTTCGCTAACGACAGATTATCACTGGTACCTTGTCTAGCTGGTGTCCTGTTCTGCATTGGTGTCTGTACGGCCTCCCTAAGTACCATTGTACCTTGTGCGGTATTCTGGCTAGGTGATTGGCCGGTTTGCTTCTTGGCTGGCGTATGGGAACCTGACTTTCGGCGATGATTCTTGCGCGGTGATCTTGAGGGCGCTGTAACCATTCAAACACAAAAAATGAGACATGAATTAGATTTGAATGGAAACGAAACATAACTACTTTTATTGATACATTTTCAGCAGAAGACATTTTTGTTTGAAGTGTTATGCTTTTATTCAGTATGCTTACCATTTGGTGTCGTCGCCACACATTTCATAACAGGGAGTTCCAGCAAGGAATTTAGATCCACCTCTGCGAGGGCGCTGGGCTTGACCTCTGCGACCTCCGACATGCTCTGGTCGGCCCAGGCGATCTCTCGGTCTCCCTCGACCTGTTTCTGGACGGCTTCAAAGTCCGAGGTCACATCGGAGGTGGCCAGACCAGACCCTTTCAGGAGGAAAAACTGCTTTCGGACGGTGGATAGCAGGCTGATGATTAACCTGATGATAAAAAATTTAAGTAAAAGTAAATCTTAATCCATATAAATAGCTTGTCATTGCATCTTAAAACCCTAAACCACATGCATACCTCAGTTAATTACCGCACATGGTTTTTCCTAAGTGGTTTTTGTAGTTAAGTGCGGTTTATGATCCAGTTATCCCCTGTGGAGACTATGGTAATGCATGGTAAGCAGTTCTTGTCTTGTCAGCGTACAGGGTTATGGTTGATAAAAACAAGCAGCAAATATCTTAACTCACGTTTTAATTTATAAAGAATTAGAATAGAATTTAGGTACGGTATTCCGGAGGTCCCTGGTTCAAATCCAGCTCCAGTTAATTTTTCTTTGTTCAATTTCAATAACTTAAATTTCAAATGCTTTTCGATCCTATCAGGATCTTTCTCAAAGGCAAAACTGTTTTGCCTTTGAGAAAGATCCTGTTAGGATCGAAACGGGTCAGGCCCTCCTAACTTTAAGCATTTGATATATTCAGTTCATTTTGGCTGATGAGCAGTTTGCAGCAGTTTATTACTTGTAGTCTTGTATTAACTTAAATTTCAGTCAGTTTCCCTTGTGGTAATTTGATGATTAGAATAGAATAGAATTTTTTTATTTAATGAGAAAGTGAGATGGAGGTTGTTACATGGTTACCTTTCTGAGCTCTGTTGATGACTATCCTGTTGCCGGGCAAACCTCTTCAGGTGTTTAATTTGACGCCGGCAATCCTTCAGTTCTATCTCCAGATGACGAGTCCGTAAACTTTCCTGCAAAATCTGCCGGAATCAAGCACACAGCCACGAAACAAACCAAAAATGAATGGATGATTTCACGAAGCCCTACAATCAATTGTTACTCGTGGACTTTATACTCCACCTACGTTCGGATACGATGGGTAGGGCTACAATGCATCATAAGTCCTATGATTTATGATAAGTAACAATGATTTTCGTAAAATGGACCCCCTGGTCAATTAAGGTAATCAATTAGTTTGACTAGAGAAATCACAAAAAAAATCACAAAAGGTTTCAGCACAAAAAGGGAATACCCGGTACATGTATAAATATTAAGATACCTTGATCTTAAAAAATGCTAATACTGAAAATTATAATACCGATATGTGATATTTAGAACAAAATTTAAAAATCTAACAAAAATCTCAAGAAGTTGAAAAAAAGGAATGAAAAAAACTGTTGGCTACTTCATTTACTCCGTTTTGAAATCAATATTAGAAATGTATGGTCGGTAAAACCCGGCCATCATACTACAGTTGGATTAAGTTATTGGGAACAAGGTTGATTGAACATTGAGCGTACCATTGGTATCTGTTCATCCTCCTTCTCAGTCTTCATCTCCGTCTTGACCCGTTCCAGCCATTCTTCATTGGCTTTGATCCTCTCCTCGACGGCCGGCTTCCTGTCTCTGAGGCGATTCTGTCGGGCGCTAGACGCCGCGATGTGCCTCTCAAAACGTCCCATCGTCTGGAAACCAAAAACCAAGAATTCAACCCTTTTATTATCACTATATACCTCTGTGTGCCTGAGTTCATTGACTCACGGGCTGCGTGCGAGCGAGGTACTCGTGTTAACACGAGTATACTCCTGAGCGCTCGAACGGCCGGAGTACGACACTCGGGTCAGCGAGAGTATACTCTCCAGATATGGGGAGTATACTCCTGCACCGGAGAGTATTGCGCGCGCATCACACTCGTGTTACCAGGAGTAACCGCTCAAACGCAGCCTAGAATACTATAGGGGCACGACATTATTTGAGTAGGGTACTCTAGCTCAGAGGTCAACAGAGGATCTCTTGTAATTTTAAAATTCTGAGCTTATGAGATCCTATTTCTTGGATTGGCAAGGAATTTCAGTTGTGCGCTTCATGGCAGGCCTTGAATTTGGTTCTGAAAGGGGCAAGGCCACTTTTCCATTCCAAGGGGCACTTCCATTGTAAAATCATAATGTCTATGGAAATATCTGAAGGGGGCACGAAGGCCAAGAACCAGGGCAAATATCTGAAGGGGGCACGAAGGCCAAGAACCAGGGCAACGAAGGCCATGACCTCCATGGCCTCGGTTAAAATCCAGGCTTGAGCTTGTGTAGTTTGCGTAACTAACGATTTCTTGTTCACTTGGCTAGCGTGGAAATTCAGCGTTGAGCTTCTAAGTTAAGAATAAGGATCATAAGCGCAATAATGTGCAATAATAAGCAGATCTGTGAATAGGGCCAACCTCTGACTGTCTGATCCATACCTTGTCCCCTTGCACCGAGTCTCCATACACCAGCCTAATTCTCTCAGCCATCAGCTGTTTGCGGCCGATCATGATGGTCAGGTGACGATCGGACGACTCCAGTTCCAGTAGCTCCTTCCTGATGCTGCCCCGCTGCGCAAACACCTTGTGCAACTCCAGCTGAAATCTGGGAACAGAAACCAATAGCAGACAAAAATTATGCTAGCTGCGGAAATTCTCTACAAATGTCTGAGCAAATTTGGACGACTTTTAATTGTAATTAGTGTTTCAAAAGGCAATTCTCACACGACGCTAAAAAAACTCTCAACCATTGAGAAATTATTCTCTCATGGTTGCCAAATCTTGAAAAAGTGTCATCGTGTGAAAGGACACCAATGCTTGAGAGTGACCGACGTCCCTGGTGAATCCTTGAGAGAATTTGGCCGAGGTCCAGACCCATGAGAGAATTTCTCAATGGTTGAGAGATTTTTTAGCGTTGTGTGAAAAGGTGTAACACTTTGGCAGATGGGCTTGAAGTGTCCACTGAAAAAGAAGTGATTTCAACAAGATTTTAGAAAAAAGCAATCTAGCGATTATGACATACCTGTGGATTCTTTCGTCATTGTGATCATCTGGAGCGGGCACGGCCCTCTCCACTTTGACTACGCCCGTCTCGTAATTCTGCAGCTTGGTTTTGAGCTCAGTCACCTACAAGTCAACGAACCAAATGCAAAAATGGATTGAGATCAATGAAATAGCACACAATTTGGGCATTTTCAGGGATGAGATTGACCAATGATAAAAATGACTGAAAACAGCTATTAAACAGGGAGCATAAAAAGTCTGAAATCTGAGAATCTCATATGATACTTTTGTACACAGCCTGTGAGGAAAAAAATCTGAAATCCCAAATAAAAAAATTTTGATTTTAATCTGAGAAATCTCATCGCTGCATTTTTCTCTGTGCAAACTTCTTATTTATTCTATTAATTTGACTCTTCCCTAAAGACCTGATCGAAAGTTTTGATTTGGAAATAGAAAAAAATTATTCAACTGAATCAGTACCTCTCCTCGTAATTCTTCCACTATCTGAGCATAGCGGCTGATGTGCAGATCCACGCTCACAACATTCTGTGTCAACTGTTAACAGAAGAAAGAGGTACAAGGAAGGTGTTTAAACCTCCAAGGCAAACTTATAGGAAAATTGCAAATTGTTTCTTTTTCAAAAACTGAACAAAGCCCTTATCTGACGTTATGAGTGCCAGAGACGACTGTGCGGTCGCATGGCTAGATTCCCTGCGAGTGATCCTGCCAGACAGATTCTCTCTTTGAGAGAACCTACTGGTAGGACTCGCCCAGTCGGGCGTCCACATGACACATTTTTGCGTCATATGAATCGCTATTTTGCTGAGATTTTTGCGTCATATGAATCGCTATTTTGCTGAGATAGGGATGGGTCGCGTGGCTTCCTGGGGGATGGCTATCAGGAGACTGAAGGAGTACCGCTCAAAGGTAGATGTGGCAACATGCTGCCACTGCGCATGCTCCCACTGATTGATCGATGATAATTTCCTTAACAGTCCTTTTTTTTCTTTCTATTTACTATTTCATTGAGGCTGTTTGGAATTGGATTACTTACCGTCGTGCGTATGTTCTTGGCCCGGTTGGCATATTTGAGAGTGTTGAGGGTGTCTTCAGAGCACAAGCTAGAAGGACTAATGGCAGCAATCATGACTGTGTGACAGTTCCCTCCTAAGGAGTCCTTGAGCAGCCTGGTCAGCTTGCTGTTCCTGTACGGTACGTGCTGACCTTTGGACTGTCGAGGGAAAGATGAAAAACTAGCTTTGAAAAAGGATTCACATCAACTTCACTGAAGGATTCACTGAAGTCTTATATCAACAAGTATTACCAACTGTTTCTGGTACTCACTTAATTTTGGCTTTGAAGGCATATATCTTCTTTAAATGAGACAGTGAAGAGTACACTTTGCTCAGAGTATAATTGGAGGACCTGATGATCCAAGCAGGAGGATTTTAGCCTTTCAGCAAAATCCTGCTAGGATCGAAATGTCAGGCCCTCCTAACTCTGACCAATTAGCCTTTGAGAAAGATCCTGCTAGGATCAAAATGTCAGACCCTCCTACCTCTGACCATTTAGCCTTTGAGAAAGATCCTGCTAGGATCGAAACGTCAGACCCTCCTAACTCTGACCATTTAGCCATTGAGAAAGATCCTGCTAGGATCGAAACGGCAGGCCCTCCTAACTCTGACCATTTAGCCATTGAGAAAAATCCTGCTAGGATCGAAACATCAGGCCCTCCTTACTCTGACCATTTAGCCATTGAGAAAGATCCTGCTAGGATCGAAACATCAGGCCCTCCTTACTCTGACCATTTAGCCTTTGAGAAAGATTCTGCTAGGATCGAAACGGCAGGCCCTCCTAACTCTGACCATTTAGCCATTGAGAAAGATCCTGCTAGGATCGAAACGTCAGACCCTCCTACCTCTAAGCATATATTTCAGGTCATCATTTTAGTTAGTGAGCAGCTTGCAGTGTTAAAGACTATAAACTTTGTTACGTTTTAAGGACATATTAAATGCATTTGTATCCAGTCTAAATATACCTTGTTTCTGTTATCGGCTAGGGCGTTGATGCAGTTGCCAAGCGCCAGGAGGGAGCGGTTGATGTTGGCCCCCTCTCGGAACCGCGCCCCTCGATTGGTGGTCACGGTGGCCCGCTCCGACCCAGCCAGGTCAATCAGTGACATCTTGGCAACGCGGAAGCTGGCACTGATATTGGCTGTTCTGTCTTTCTGACGCACAAAAACCTGGCAAAAGTAAGACACTATCTAATTAGACACACATTTTCAACACTCAAAACAAGAAGCTCAGGAAATTAAAACGAGGTTTTAATTGATCTTGTCATTTTATAGGTGAAATTTGAAAACCTGATCAAGAAGGACTGTCTTTTGGCGTTCTTTTTTTACCTGGAAGACTGCATGGGATCTTGAGGACTGGGCGTTGGCATCGGTAGGATGCTGGGTGCGGTTGCCGTTTCCAAACTCGAGCATTCTCAGCAACTCCTCCGCACTTCTGGGCTGAAATGTAAATATATCCAAACATGCGAATCGGTTGAAGTGATAGTGACAAATGAAAATGAAATGGGCTGTATACGTAGTCGCTAGTTTCACAACTTCATTCGACCGCGACCGCGACCGGTATAAGTTTTCTTGTCGCATGCTCGAGATGAAATTTAATGTGAACTGAATTTCTCTCAGAATTAGCAAACTTCCTCAGAGATACATGTATGATTAACCCTTGAAAATGCTCAATGTTGGACTGAATTTCTACCTTGTGGAGGGTGAGACCGTTTACCACAACCCCTTTGTCTGGGTCCTCTCTGATCGCCAGCAAGCCCGATGGAGCTAGGAGGTCACGGATGTTCTCGTTGTACACCTGGAAACAGAGTCAAGGTCAAGAATCGTCAAAAATTTATCAAACAAATTGAACCACTGAGCTGATACTGATGAACTAACTTTATGTTTCTATTAATCTGAAGTTCTGAACAGCTTGGATCGTGAAGACTGTTTTGGGTGGCCATACCTCAAGGTAGGACACAGCAACGTCGCACAGTTTTTCCTTCGCGATCTCCCCGATCTGTCGATAAAGGTCCACCATGGTCAGGAAGATGACCCCCGGACAATCTTGTCCACCGAGCATTGTGAAGGTTTTGCCAGCCCCCGTGGCACCATATGCAAATACTGGAAGAAGAAAGAACACAGAACAATCATGAACAACTTCTACGAAAAGCCAATTTTTGTCTGAGCTTTTACAAACTAGAAGCCTTTTCCAAACCTCGGCTCCAGCTCAGGCTCCATTTCGTGAATCCATTCTAAGGCGAAGTAAAAAAAATACCTGTTTAGCGTCCCCGCCCGCTTCCTTTTTGGATGCCGCCTGCTATTTTTTTTTTTTTGTGTAAAATCCGAAAAAAACGTACATTCCGTGATTTTTTCCGCTGAAAAATGAATAAAATCTTCGTTGATAGACTCAATCGTCACTATCACTGTGCTGTGGAAATGGTCTATTCGTACGTGTGGATGCGATCAAGACTAGTATAGTGTGTATGAGCTCACATGCCCCGTGTGTAACATCGTCTCATTGTCCAGTCGCTACGCGATCAATCATGCGTGCTCTACTAGCTGACACGTGAAAAACCCGACTGGTGTGGAGATTACTAAATAAAAACGACTGGAGTTGAGATTACTTTATATTTATTGGGTGCATTCGTTTAGCTTCCCCGGGTTAGCCCTGGCTGGGAACGGTCGTGTTATACTGCACAAAACAAGCGAGAGAATGGGGACGAGGTTGACTGGTGTCGACCCGGGTAAGCTATTACGAATGCACCCAATTGAGCCATATGCGCTGTGTAAATTTTATCTGCGCGTTTTCATCAGCTGATCCGACGAAAATTTAAAGGTCCAAATACATTCATTTTCGATATATTTCCTGGTTCAGAGTGAGATACACAATGGTTTTTGTTTGTGTGTCGATCCGAATGAATAGAAAGCTATCTCACTTATTAGTCCAAGCGGTGATTTGAAAGAACAATAATATTGCCCAAAACGAACTGCCAGCCATCTTGCCATTTTATTTTGATAAAATGGGCCGGGCGGCCATTTTGGAAAAAAAAAAAAAAAAAAAAAAAAGGGCCTCCTCCTTCCTTTTTTCAAAAAGGCAGGACGCTAAACATGTTTTTTTTTTTACTTTGCCTAAAATAACAGGTATACATCAAAATGATGAGATGAGTAACTGTTGCTCACCACTGGTGTTGTAGCCTGCTAGCACTCTGTCCACTATCGTCTTGGTTGTATTCTCGTAGACGTACTGCTGGGAGACACCCTGTCCGAACACGCGATCAAACGCAAACTTGATGTCCCTGTTCTTGCGCTGCATCAAGTTGCGTCGGGCGATGCGTTGACCGTGGAAGTAACTGGGCATAGCATCTTCCTGCACCAAAAGGAAAACATTGAAATAAATTGCCATTAGGCCATTTTTTAAAATCATTGACCTCTATACAAATAAAATGGATTTATGGACAATTCAAGCATTTTTTTATCATTTAAAGGCAAATTTGGATATCAAATGACATTCTAATTCTAGCTCGAAGCTCGAGGGGCCCAAAGATAGAACTAGACCCAGTAACTGGGGTGTTGTAATTTTTGTAGTCTTTTTTTTTTTGTATCTTCAATAAGGGACCCATATAGCTGTTCCTGCTATTGCTAGTGCACCAAATGTATACAAATTTATATTAAAACTACAGTGCCCCAGTTCGAACTCAACTGTCCACTTTGGGAGAGTTCCTCCTTCTAGTCCTTACCTTCGGATCAAACACGAGAAGTTTCTCATCAAGCATCTGAACGATAGGTCTGGACCCGGACCCATGGCCCAGCTCAGCTGGATTTGGGGGTCGAATCCGGACCACTACGCGGACATTACCGCTCTGTGCCGGTGGCTTGGATTGGCCCGTTTTGTTGTTGTTGGGTGGTCCACCACCACCCCTGCTGCTTCTACGATGATTTGTGGATGGCATCGTCGTTACATCAACACCATTTATTGATTAAGACTGGAGTCCAAATTCAAATTCTTTTCAAAGTTGTGAGATACTTTCCTCAATTCCTGTGTAGAGAAAATAGTAATTTCTGTGTTGAACATGCATGCTGCAATATGACTTTGTTGCAGTGCTAATCAACAATGAAGTAACGGGCCTAGGCCTAATTTTACACTTTTTCAAGAATAATATTAACATTGATTTTATAGGCCTAACGTTAGTGCTCAGCCTCAAGAATACTGTAACTGGTCAACATGGAAAACGTACAGAGAAGGATGCCTAACGTTAATAGAACGATGCATCGTTTCGAAATGCGCGACAAATTTCACTTTCAACTCGAAAATCGGCATTGAATTCTGACTTTTGAAATGAGTTACTGGAAAATTCAAGCACTTACCTTTCAAAAGATTTAACACAGGAATTTGTCTGATGTCAGAAAATAATAGAAAACATAGGTTTCATTCCTCGCAGTTATTTTCTAGTATTAATATCCGTAAGTTGTAGATTTAAATGCCCGACTCATCGGCATTCATTCATTCGAAATTTACCGCTGTGCGCCGAATGCTGATTGGCCAGTAAAAATAGATCTCATCGTTGATTGGTTTAAAATCAGGTGGTTTACGCAGTCAGTGATATGGAACGCCTGTCGTGTCAAAAATTTCACAGATGTCCGTAAAAGTTATAGGGCGCCCTCAATCGACGATAAAGGGTGAGTCGCTGTACACATGTGCGCTTGATGGGGGTTTTGTGTGAGTGAGGTAAATACTTTTTCTGAATTTTAATGATTGTTTTCAACTAATTTACCCTCTCAGATTGAGACAAAAAAGAGCAGGGCAAATTTGAGTTGGGAAGAATTCCACTAATGACCATAACTTAGTCCATTATTGAAAAAGGATTAATCCTCCAAGAAGAGTTAACTTAATTTAAAGGGATTGCATACGTTTGGTAATTTGAGCCTACGGTTTGTTTCAAACCAATATAATTGTTTGATTACAAGTCAACTCGCCCCCTAGCCGACTCGCCCCTTACCGACTCGCCCCTTACCAACTCGCCCCCTGACCGACTCGCCCCCTGACCGACTCGCCCCTTACCAACTCGCCCCCTGGCCAACTCGCCCCCTAATTTATTCAGAAATGAGATGCAAAATGCGAAGTTAATTAGGCATCATAATTAATAACCAAATGCTTCTCACCCTTTTGTAGGGCCTACTATGTGTTTATGTCAAACATTTTATGATTAAGAATGAAAAATGCACAAAGTCCACACACAAACTCCTGCATGGTTCGTTTGCAGTTCAAGCAATTTAATTAATATTTCCTTTGCAGAACCAAAAACATCAAAAATTCAAAAACGCAACTTAAAAACAAGAAAAACAAGTGAACAACAACACTTAAAACAAACCATAGAACAAACATATCGTCATAATAAAAAAAAGGTCTACAAAAAATGTCAACAATAACACTTAATGTTAAAGCAAGACATTTTGAAACAAAATGATAACAAAATATGTTAAGAAAGAACATCGAATAATAAAACAAAAAAAATTTCATTTTATCTCAAAGAGTCACAAAAACTCAAAAACATCGTCATAAGGACAAAAACACAACATTCGGCCAGGGGGCGAGTCGGTCAGGGGGCGAGTCGGCTAGGGGGCGAGTCGGCCAGGGGGCGAGTCGGTAAGGGGCGAGTCGGCTAGGGGGCGAGTTGACCTGTTACCAATTGTTTATATATACCATAAAACTAACCTGTGAAAGTTTCAATTCAAAAGGTGGTAGCGTTTTTGAGATTTTGGCGACAAACTAGAGCGGTTATTTCACGCCAGAGAACAGTTAGTCAATAGCTGAGAAGCGTTACGGCCATAACGCTTCTCAGATTCATAATTTTTGGAGATAAAAAGTGACATATTTTTCCATAACCGCGGTACTTCGAATTGAACGTTTCTCAATATGCATTATACTATCCAAAGCAGCTGTACTTCTCACCAAGTAAGTTTTTATTGCCATAAATTTTCAGAGTCATTACCAAACGTATGCAATGCCTTTAAACTTGGTATGAACTTACAATCATGATGAACTTTCTTTCAATCGACAATCTCAGTCTAACCTACTTCCCGACAGTGGGGTACGGTATGTATCTGAAAAGTGAGTTTTACAGGGTTTGGGAAAAATTCCACTGATGGCCATCACTTGTGCACAAACCTATGGGACCGACAGCAGAGGGCGTTATGAGAAAAATGGCTACCGCTGCATTCGAAGTGTATCATTGCAGATCCAAAAAACACTGAAAATCTCACTTTTCAGATATACTACCCCAGTGTTAAATACACCTGAGATTGAAGTTCATTATGACTTGCATCCAATAAGTTAAACTTTTGGAGGAAATAACCCTTTTCCGTAATGGCCGTCAGTGGAATTCTTTCCCAGGGTTTTTGACTACAATTAATTATAGACTTTGAACGCAGCGGCAGCCATTTTTTTCAAAACGGCCTCTGTCGGTTCAATAGGTTTGTGTACAACTACAAGTGTTGGCTGTCAGTGGAATTCTTCCTCCAGTTCCAAATTGTAGACCTGTCCCCTGTACTTGTACTTGTAGCCAACTAAATTTTTCTTTCTTTTGATCCGCAGCATCAGCTGAGCTGAGCTTGGCCGATTAATTTGTATCATCTGTGAAATCATTGAAGGTGATAAAATGGCGAGGGTGGTGCGTCGTCTGGCCCAAGTCCTGGCCGCACCAATGCACCTGTCACAGGGTGTCAGGGCTTTGTCTCTCGGCACCAGTCTATCACATCCAAGAGGTTATAAACGACCAGGTATGTGGAGGCCATAAGTCCAAGATCAGTCCAAATTTCTACATGGACCGTTTCGTGGACAGGCCGTGAGAAGTTAAGGATAATGAGAAATTTATTGTAGGACAGTATGGGCTGAAATTTCGTACATGACATCCCATAGGCTGGCTATCCACGAATTGGTCTATGGATGTATACATGTATAACTTGAAAGCCATATGCAGGAATGTTAGGAAATTATTTGTGTCCGGCGCTGTTAGCAAAAGTAAGCACCAAACGCAGTAATCGGTTAACGTAGCGGCCCATTACATTTACTACTAGCTAGAACAAGAGGGCTCCTCCCCCTCCAGGAGTCTTCTAGTATACACCGATCCAACGGCATGACATAACATCCGCCATTACTGCAGTGTCCCCGCCTGCCTTTTGTCTGGCACTAGAATTTACGCTCCGCCGCACTCTATAATTGCAGGGTGTACGTCCCATTATTAGGGGACGTACAATATAGAGTGTGGCGGACATAAATTCTTTTGTTGCCAGACAAAAGGCGGGCGGAGACACTGCAGTAATGGCAGATGTTTCCTACCTCCATGGTCGTGCCATCGAATCCGGTGTATACTTCACGGTTCATAAGCAGTTTTGATGACAACCCCCTCCAACCTGCCCTCTGCCCCCTTCCTCTCCCTAATAAAAGATCCAAAAATGACCCTGAGATTACAGAATCATAAACCCGATATTCCTCCCATCTTAGACCTGAAATTGACGGATGACAAGCCAGATGTAGAAGATGATGACATCGACACGGGACAGATCCACATTCCTGTCATGATGGAAGAAGTTATGCAAGCATTGATGCCTCAAGAAAACCAGGTACAGGAACAGTAAGAGGAGCCAGTCAGCCAGTGCATGAAAATACAGAATTAAAGCCATTTATATTAGATTCCTTTGTATTATTAAAGATAATATCAAACTTTGGTTTTTGTCAAAGAAATCCAGATTCATGAGCAAAAATATCAAGGACGATACAGTAACAGTCATCTGTGGAAATTTCAGTCCCATACGATGCCCACTTTTTGAGAAAACAGTGAAAAACAGCCACAGTATTTCTTAAATCTTTTCTCTTTTATTTTTGATCTTTTAAAAGATCAAAAAGATTTTGGGTCGTTGGTTTACTAATTTCTGGATAAATACACCATTTCTGACGGAACTATTTTAACGGTATGTTTCTACCACAAGCATCTTCATACCCTGTAAGTTATATGTAAATCTGTGATCAGTTCTGTTTTGGTTTCTTACCAAAGTATGATACTACCTTAAAGATAAATGTTCTTTTTGTTACTGCCAGGTGTTTGTAGACATGACCTTTGGCGCAGGAGGTCACACGAGGGCGCTTCTCAAGAGCGGCGCTGAGGTGTATGCATTGGACAGGGATCCAGCAGCTTATAGTCTTGCTCAGAAAATGACCAAGAACTTCACGTGAGTATTAGATGCCAAATAGGCACATTGATTTTAAGCGTTATTAAATTTTTCAGGTTTGCAAAGAACTGGAATCATATCCTGATAAATGATTAAATAATCAAGTCTTTGGAAGCTGGGGAGCTTGTTTTGGTAGTGTTTTCTCAAAGATTTGGAGCTTGGTTTTGTAGTTCGACAGTGAAATACTTAAAAAAAGGAAAGGGTTATTCATCGCAGTGGATACAGATAAGGAAAAAAGATGATCAAAGTCACAAGATGTCGTGTTGCTGGTAGCAACATTTTGGCTGCTGGTAGTGCTAGCCTTCATCAGGCAACTGAAGAACTGGATGTTGTGGTGTCCGTTATATCTGGTAGGTCGGCATTCACGTTCACAATGCCAATCAGCAGCCGAAACGTCGCTACCAGCAACAAACATCATGTGACTTTGATCACCCTTTGTCGTGAAATACTTGTAGTTATGAATGTGCTTCAAACATATCACAGGGGACTCCATCCACTTCTTGGTCGCTTCAGCGAATTAGAAGCACTCCTTGGAGGTGAGGGTCTTGGCCTCAACTCAGTTGATGGGATTCTCATAGACGCTGGCTGCTCTTCGCTTCAGTTTGACACTGCAGAACGAGGCTTTGCCATCAGCAAGGATGGACCTCTGGATATGCGAATGGATGGTGATAGGTGGGTAAAGTTAGTGCTTTGACGTCAAAGTTTAATACAGTTACTAGTTTACTGCTTTTGTCATCTTGGAGCCAAGAACGTGAGGTAACTTGAAGATTTTAATAATGCAGGGTTCCTATTTTTGTCCTAGGTTCCCTACCCAGCCTACGGCAGCCGAGGTCGTGAACTCCCTCGATGCAGCGACCCTGTACAAGATCTTCAAGACGTACGGAGAAGAGGTCAATGCCAAAAGGATCTCCACAGCAATCGTGGAGTACCGCAAGAAATACCAGCCAATCACGACGACGTCTGAACTCGCAACGGTCGTATCCTGTGCCTTCACCCACACAGAGTCTCGTCGAAATAAGGACAAACTCGGCCGGCAGTCTCACATGGCCACCAAGACCTTCCAAGGACTGCGTATATTTGTCAACAACGAGCTGAACGAGCTGAGTACTGGACTAGAAGCGGCCGGGAAATTTCTCAGACCCGGAGGAAAACTTGCCGTCTTGTCGTTCCACTCCTTGGAAGATCGGATCGTCAAGAGATTCTTCCAGGGAAGAGATGTGAACGAGAAGGGACGCAGCATCCACCAGCAACGTCGGGATCAACTCTCGTCAGACTTCACCTCGGATGCAGAAACGGAACGTGACACTGAATCAAAACTTTGGGAGCCGGCCAACAGGAACAGAGTCATTCTGCCAAGCGAAGATGAGATTGAACGGAATCCGAGATCGCGATCAGCTAAACTGAGAGTAGCTGTGAAACTCTGACTGACAACTGCTGGACTTCATTGCAGTTGAAATATATCACTGCAGTTGACTGTAACCCGACTCGGAAAATGATTCGAAAGTTATCAAAAAACAGTGGAGTAACCTAACAATGTAGAGTGCTCTCTTTTGGTCTATTATTGAAATGTTGCCAAAGAAATGATAGTCAAATGGTAATAATAAAAGTAGAAAATTGCTGTTTTAACTAACAAAATTGTTTGGAATGTTGTTATTCATGTCAGGTCTTGCTGAAAGTGGCTGTTTTAATACTCAATCAGATTATTAATAATTAATAATTGCTATTTTGCCTTTTGCATTATTTTAGTTACTGTTGATTTTTCATGCCAAGAAAGAAATTATTTTTTGTATTGAACTGCCTGTCTGTTGAAATACCATACTTTTTTGTCATTGTGTCAAAGAAATGCAGATTCATGGGCAAAAATATCAAGGAAGATATAATAACAGTCATCTGTGAAAATTTCAGTTCCATACAGTGCCCACTTATTGAGTAAACTTATTGAGGCCACAGTCTTTTCTCTTTTATTTGTGATCTTTAAAAGATCAAAAATAATGTTGGTCACTGGTTTTACTCTTTTCTGGATCATGGACAAACACCATTTCAGGCAGAACAATTTTTACGGTATGTTTCTACCATCACCATCTTTATACACTAAGTTGTAGGTAAATCTGTGAAGATTTCTTTTTCGGTATAATTATATGAAATTACTGAGACCGTTAAAGTGATATACCGCCCCCATCGGTGACAATTGTCACCGTATAATTAAACAATTTTCTCCAAAACGAGAAAGTAGCCGATTTATCTTCGGAAACGGGTTATTTCCTTTATTCCCTTTCCTATTTGCCCCTCGCCCCCTTAATTCCCCCCTCGTTTATCCCCTTATTTATTATATTGCTACCAAAGTATGATACTACCAAAAGCATGCAATAATTGAGACCGTTAAAGTGATATACCGCCCCCAAGTCCGATCCAAGATGCTGACAAGGAGCAACTTGGTACAAGTCTAGGGAGGGGGGGGGGGGGGGGGGGGGCGGTGTTACACGATTGACCATTGTTATCGATATGTCAGTGTGTACGGTCAGTGCAGTGACGGCACTATGACTGTAGGCAATCGTGTTACATGCATGAGCAAATTTCAATTATTAAGAATCGATACCAGAGTATCAAGTAATCAAAACCGTTTGTTGGACGCGCAAAAATAATCGACTCCAATACTTCGAATTTGTTTCATAACTGTAGTATCGATGACTTGGCTGTGAATGACACGAGAATGGATGACAGAATTTCTCGGAAGGTTAACGGAATGACTTCAAGAATGTGGTAAGAATTCATCATTTCCTCAAAGTTTTTTAGCGGTAAAAGTATAATTTTACTGGCAAAATGATTTGACTGAGACAGGAAATTGTAGTTGGTAGTGGTTTATGCGTGAGGTTTGTCAGTATTTTGAAGGAAAACGAGTAAGATTGTCTAGTTGTGCCGTTAATTTCTGACCGGTGCTGTGCCGAGTCGACGTGGGGCCGGGGCCTTTGCGGTCTACACACGGTGGGCCACAACACGAGACAAACCTACAAAGTCGCCCCATTTTATGTCGTTGCTTTCTGCACGTATTGTCGCCCCGGGCATTGACAACAATGCTCTGTATTTCAGTCTCACCGTCATTAGTTGGGATTTACTTTTACAGAAACTAAAAGTGAAAATTAGAGGGTGAAAACGTTGTATTTATTGAAGAAAATCTGTGTCTCCTTTTGAGTTTTGAAGGGCTATTTCAGTATTTGCTAAGCCTACTGACTGTAATTGTAAACACAGTCACTGTAACACAGCGAAAAATTCCCCATATGCACTGTAACACGGATGGAAACAGTGCCGTGTGTAAAAAGCGCCGCGCTGATTGGTCAACGCGCGAGGCCGTGCTCGTGACGTCACGGAAACCATGTGCTGGCCCAACTCGTTACGCACGCACGCAGGGCCGTTGCAGACACGTACGGGGCACGCATTACGCGATGTGCCTATTCAAACACACGCGGTGTACGACTACGCAACGATCAACAGTCGGCCGTACGACATCTCCGGATGACCATGCAATTCTATGCATATTCATGTGGCGCTCTCAGCATACACAACCAATAGACCCAACACACGTTATATGAAT
Source organism: Astropecten irregularis (assembly GCA_963971285.1). Taxonomy (NCBI): domain Eukaryota; kingdom Metazoa; phylum Echinodermata; class Asteroidea; order Paxillosida; family Astropectinidae; genus Astropecten; species Astropecten irregularis. Next base: position 2,288,198 of record OZ020251.1, on the reverse strand, counting down.
ATTCAACGACCCAACAATCACACTCAGACGGTGGCGCGGTTTCGCGGTAAAATGACAACAAAAATACAGCTCACCAAAGTTCAAATACGATCGCGGTGTCCGTGAGTTCTCGAACGTCGGGTGACACCACCAAAAATGGTCAAAAGGTCGAAGAAATGTACAAATTTGTATGTTTTTGGTACCATTCGAAAGATCGTGGCGAGGTCTGTCGAAGTAACTATGGTTAGAGTGGGCATCGCTGAGTATGTGCCCATGCGCGTCAGTTTCATTCATGAAAACTTCCATTTTTGGTCAGTGCGATGACGTCACATAATGAGATGATCGTGACGCCCTCTTGCGACCGTTTCGTGCCAATTCGTGTAAGGGATTTTTCGCTGTGTGTAAGTGTAACTTGTAAGTTACGTTACACAAATTCTGTGCACAGTAATGACAGTAGAGTAGACAAGTACAGCGACAGTGTGCATGTAGGCCTACAGGTACTTGTAGGCTCATTGAAAAGTGTTCTGAGAAAACTTAAACAAGAAATTAATAATATTTTATCATTTCAAAATGTGTTGATCTTTACTTCAACAAATATTTGGTTTACGAGTCAGTCTTCTGATTTTTATTTATTATTTTTTTAAACAAATATTTACTCAACAAAAGAGAAAGTCTTAAAAATTAGTATTGTTTTCATCTGTTCATGGTTAGATTTATACACAATGATTTCTTTCAAACTAGAAAACAAAAATATGTCGAGGATTCTCAAGGAAATTCTGTGATAATTCAACCTTAGAAATATAACTTTTTTGGGATTCCATAATTGGTTAGTAAAAATTTCTTTGCCAGTTCTGTACAGACTACAGTCTACTTGTGTGTATTTATACTATAACTTATCATTTTTGCATGTCCGGTAGTTGCAAGTTGTTTTTAACATTCTAGTTTAGGAGACGTGCCAGTTTTAGATGTGCTAGTAGCATGACTTGCTAGAACTTGATTTTTGAAAGTGAATAGATGAGCTGTCCAAATGTGCAGCCATCGTAGCGTGTGTTTTTTTGCGACTTTGCTGTAGCAATCAAGATTCTAATATCAGTCCAAGTCCTTTTTGATATTTCAAGCCACAATTGTCGGCACTAGATTTTTACTTGAATTTTGAGTTTTGTTAAGAAAATTTTAGTACTTTACGCAAGTGCATAATGCTTAGAACAAATACGGGCACATGTTGTAGGGGGCCTAGATGCATTGTACAAATTTATGTAAACAGTGTTCAGCAAGTTGTAGTTGTTGTAAACATGTTGTGTGCCTTGCAAGCAAATATTGGATGAACTCGATATACCCAGGGCTCGAAATACATGTAGTACTAGCCTTGCATACAATGTTTTGCAAAATCCACTCCGGGCTAGCTAGACTCATTTTCTTGGTTGCCTGTTGGGCTAATAAAAAAAAAGAAACATGTACAGTACATGTTAAGGTATGGATCAACATATACAGTATGTACAGGCTAGTAAAAATCTAAATGGGCTAGTAAATTCTTAAGTAAGCTGGCCCGGTGGGCTAGCCAGGAAATAAAGTTAGCGCAAGGCCTGCGTACCCTATGTAATCCACGACATGTAGGCCCTACACGTGCTGTCACAGCTAGTCCTTGTGTATACTCCCTGTAGACTTTTTTACCAAGAACTCAAGCACATTATTATTTTTAGCACACAGTGTGTGAGTTGATTCAATAGAAACAGGAAGTTTGCGTCCTTGTGGCTTGCTCACCACCAGTCAATTACAATGGGAATTCACACATTCCCAGACTGAACCTACTGTTAATAGCATGTGCGACCATTCATATGAAGTAGACTCGTGCATAAATAAACTCAGTGAATTCCAAGTGCTTGTTAAATAATAAAAATCCTCTTTAATTTAAGAGTCTCTAGTCTAATTTCCATTTTAATTAGCAGTACCATAGTGAAAATTACTGTAGTAGTACTGTAGTGCAGGTGAGGCCATAATATTTTAGGTGTGACGACGCAAGTTTGGCATGTTTGATAAACCAAAGGATATGGGGTCGATTTCATGAAGCCATGCGATCGATCGTAACTCGAGTTACGAAGGATAACCCATCGTATCCTACTTATTCTACATAGTGGGTTCAATGCATCATAAGTCCTACGATTGATAGTAAGTTGCGATGAGTTTGGTGCAATCGACCCCTGGATCCTTTACAGTTTACATAGCATAGTACACTGTATACACCATGTATTACCTGCATTGTAGATATCGTTATACGTGCATGTAGGCCTTGAATTTGGTTCTGAAGGGGGCAAGGCTACTTTTCCATTGCTACTTGCTAGGGGCACTTTCATTGGAAAATCATAATGTCTAGATGGAAACATGTGAAGGCCCGGGCACCAAGGCCAAGAACCAGGGCAATGAAGGCCATGACCTTTGTGGCCTACTGTTAAATCCGAGGCTTGATGCAAGTACAGTAGGCCTATACTTGTAAATGGTTAAGACTCACATTACTTGTACTGGGCAATGTCCCCAAGGACATCTGTTTCAAATTGTTTTGATTGTTCTATATCTTCTACTGTCCATAGTCATTGTGGTTAATTTTTCTTTGGTTGCATTTTGTACAATGTTACAATGCTACATTTGTAAAATTGTATGTATAGGCCCTAGATCATTTATGTTTTTATTTTTTAATAAAAGTGATACACTCCTGATCCTGCAAATAATGACCTGAAGTATATACAAAAATGCTCAGAGTTTTAGACCCTAGCAGGATCTTCCTTAGATTAAAGGCTTTGAGAAAAATTTAGAAGATCCTGCTACTGTGCTAGTGCTATGGTCATTGAACGGGAGGACCTTCTTTGTAAAGTTCTCCAACTGTAGTACATGTATGTATTGCATGTGTGACATGTATTTTAATACATGATAGAATAAAACATTTGGAATTGATATGTTTGGTTTTAGGAGTTACAAATAAAAAGTACACATGTCCCTTTTGAAGATTATTTCATTATATTGGGCAGTATCCACACAGCAGATAAACCCCAATCATAATCTGTTCCATGTCTGTCAATCTGTACATGATTTGTCTGCTCTGGACATCCATTAGCAGCTGACCTGATGACAGTCAAACCCCCCATGGGGACCCCAGTTTGCTAGAAAATTAACAAGAGCATCAGCCTTCCCCTGCTGCTGGTCTGTATCAAAAGAACTCCCTAAGACTTCTTCTGCCCTGGGGCTTAATTGCCAGTTTGAGAGGTCATCTGTCCTCACATAGAATGGGCTTCTTTTCATTTAATAAACTGAACTGGTTCCAAAAGATGTCTAAATTTGGAAGAATGAAGGGAAGTGCGGGAAAGGAATCTTGCAGAAAGACAAGCTTGCTTGAAAACAATGTGGCTGGCTGCCGGATGGTCGATGCACCTGTCTTGAATAGTCAAGCATATTTCTGTGAAAGGTAAGGTGCTTTGTGTGATGGTGTTTTGGCACGTTTTGGTTTGACTAAACACTGCAAATCAATATTTCTGAGGCCCTGGAATTTGAAAGAGAACTCGGGAGGCTTCATTGACCTGATCTTGGCCTGTATGACTCTTTAAATGGAAGCAAGCACCTCTCAAGGTTTATAGCCAGAGGGATGTGTGGGGTGTTTGGACAGGGCATGGAGGTAGGAAGCCCTTTGCTGATTTGGACACCCTGTTTCACCTGTAGTTTGTAAACACCTTGCTTCTATTCCTGACATGGCAGAAACCTTGGTGCTTTTCACAACATGTACAGTAGTACTAGAAGCACAAGTCTAAATGGTGACTGCTCCTTCACAATCCTTCACAATTCCTGGCTTAAATTCAAGGATGCTTCTTTTCAAAGCACAAATGTTGCAAAAACTGTGCAGTAGGATGCTTTTTCTTCCAATTTTCAGCCCAAATAGGCCTACATGTAATTTTTCTTTAATACATCGTATGTTCAATGTGCATACTGTACATATTACATAGGGCAGATACATTATGTACATTGATCTCAATTTAGCTTGCATGGCTGCATGCACTATTTCACTGTACATATTCGTATCCTTCTAATCGTTTGTTTTTTTAAAGCACCCACTGCAGTTTTTTTTTACACATTTCAAGCAAATACATGTACATGTACCTTTAAGCCTTGATTGAATGATTTTCAAACTCAAAGCCTGAATTCTTTAGGCCTATTCTGAGGTTTCACCAAAGAAAGCACCAATGGAATGGCACAACAACCAACAAACGCAGTACCAAGAAAGAGTGAGCATACAAAACATGTCATGATGTGACCTCTTCTCTTTTCTTGTGTTGGTTTTGCTTGGTCGCTCATTGCTCTTTATTATAAACAGCCATATTTTTGTACTATGCAATTTAATAATTTTATGCCATGCTGTATATCTGGGAAAGCCATTAGTGTGTTACTGTGTTGGGGTTATGTGTATGTCAGAAATGGAAGATAAAAATGGTCATGCTTGAATGTACTGCTACTGCTACTCTGTTACCTGCACAGGTATATTGACAGTGCTTTAAGTCTGTTGCCAATTAGATGTCTGATACAATATTGCCATATTGTGACGTGGAGTGATCCATGCATAATATTTCTTAATCTGAAAAACAAATTCCTGTATACATGTAGGAATGCTCAGAAGAAACTCAAGAAAACAATCACGAAATTGCTTGATTTAGGGCCTACAAAAGGGACAAATGATTGATGATTGTTTAACATGATGGATATGTATGCATACGCGTATGTAAAATACATGTATACAGGTCTGATGATATGAAAAATGTTTTTATTTAAAAACAAAACTTTTCCAAACTAATTATTTTGCAATCACTTATTAAGTGAATGAATGTTTTCCTGTCTGTCCACTTAAAACACCAAACTAATGTCCCTATTCAAACACTATTTATTTCATGGCACCAATATTTTGGTCAGTTCCACTCATAATGTTTTATGTTCCTTGGTATAAATGATCTAATATTAAGTAAACTGTGTAAAATTGCTTGAAGATAGGAGGGCCTGACACCCTTACTCCAAGCATTTTTATTTCAGGTCATTAGTTTGGTTGATGAGTAGTTTGCAGCAGTATATTACTTGTATTAAAGTAAATGTAGATGTTTACTGTCAACAGGAATGTGTGACAGAAATACGAGAGCTCGGTCTTTTCATTCGGGATTTGGAAATGTTTGTTGAAATTGTGTCCAGCCCTCTCTGTCTCAATCCTCTACCCAGTCACCATCAAGTAATCATCTTTCACATCCCTGATATATTTTACAGACTCTCCTCCAGACCTCCACTCTGCAAGACAATTGACCGACAACGAAACGCATCTGAACTCTGACAGCAAGTTATATTAAGACGTACAAATTCCTGCGTAATCTGGAAGTGATTTTGGAATTCAGTCCACGATGACTACAACGGCTACCTCCACACTAGCGACCGATGCTACGCAGATGCTGGCTGCTGCGCTGGAACAGATGGATGACATCATCGCTGGTAAGTCACAGTCTTCCCGATTCTTTGCTCAGTCAATATTTGTTTTCTTGATTTTTTTTTTTACTGAAAGAAATCAAAATGTCAGAATTATTTTTAATCTGAAATGAGTCATTCTATAAGGTTTCCACTTGGCAAGGGTAAGATTTTGTACTCGATGCCCTGTTGTAATTTACATAAAAATGTATAGTACATTCTTTTTATACACCTACTGTACATCGTACTGTAACTTGCTATGGAAATTGTTACAACATCCTATAAGTGCAACTTTGGAGATATTGATTTCATTACAGTCTGACAGCAATTGCAAATTTCACCTCACAATATAATAATGAAGATGATGTAAAACATTTTCATAAAGTGCATAAATATCACAATGAGGAATTAAAATTCTATTTATGCTGGCATTACATTCATGTACATGTGCACAATGTATATTATTGTTGAATTTGTTGTCCCTGGTCATTGGGGCTACAATTACGTTTCTGAAACCATCTCAACTAGTAGGGGAGTATGGAAGTTGGGCACATCTTCTCCCTAAGAGGTGGAATTACCAAAATGTTACCATGAATATTAAATGATTGTGGTCGGCAAATGTTACCAATTGAAAATTTGTCACCAAATGTCAGTTTTTATACGTGGACTGCCACATGTACTGTACATGTATCTTGCTTTACACAAATAATTCAATCAATCGACAAATTGTGCAAGCAGATGTTTACTACATGTACTGTAAAATGTAATGGAAACTTGAACTTGAAGCACCGAACAGTTTCTTTTTAATAACCAGATGGGGCGTAATGTAATTTACTCCATTTCTACTAGGAATTTCTGTTCTGGATGCTTTTAGCTTTATTGGTTGCACCACCAGCATATTCAATTTCTGATACATTTAAAAACACTCTGCTAGAAGTGCTGGTAGAAGTGCTGGTAGGGTAGGCCTACATATACAGTAGGCCTACATGTATGTGGCACAGTAAATACCTGTACATACATGTACAATACAACACTTCATAGGTACTACATGCAACATCATGTAATGTGGAACAACTGCATTGAATGTCTTGTGGACGTTTCCATGGTTTGGGAACATTTTGTATCGTACACAGTAAGTTAAATCTCTTTCTTTACATATTTGCACGTGTTTCAATGAACCATGTACATATGTACACGTGTACTTGCTGATTCCATGTCTTTCATGAATGATTGATCAAGGAATAGGTCAAAGTCACTTGTAACTTACGTTACCATGGAATTTCCCCTGTACAGTATTGTACATTACTGTACAGTACGATTATAATGTATGTGTACACATATTACATTTTTTTATTTGGTGTTAAGGTTAAAATTTAGGTTTTACGGGGAATAACTACACTGCAAACTGCTCATCGGCTAAAATAATAACCTAAAAATATATAAAATGCTTGGAGTTAGGAGGGACTGACATTTGGATCCTAGCAAGATCTTTCTCGAAGGCTGTTTTTAGCCTTTTAGAAATATCCTGCTAGGATTGAAATGTCAGGCCCTTCTTTAAAACGCAAAGCAATAACATATTACAGGTAGATTTAGATATTGACATCTTTGCACGTGCTCATACTTTATTGAGACTTGTGACGTCACATTCTGATGAAACTGTCCTGTAGCCGTCTTAGGCTAGGTTTTAGCAAGGATTCAAAAACAAGATGAAACCGGATGTCCATTAAGATATCTTAAAAATCCTCCGAGGCTAAAAGTTCCAGTCCAAGATGCTCTAAAATGTCAGGAAAAACAAACTCAACTCAGACAGATTCCTCGCGATTAGCAGTTCCTCGTAACTTACCCCGTGATACACACACACCGTACGTTCTCTAATAATGACATTAACACCTCACATAACGAGCTGACGTCCTAACCTCATAACAAAGTGTCACTTCTGCTGACGTCGATCGAACGAGGCTTGCGTGGGAGAAATCCAAACACCGTTTTAGTCTCGATACACACGCTGGGAATAGTGAGATGTTTGTCCTCACAATATCCAGGGCTCAATTACGGTCGGTGGTAATGTTTTTCCGGAAGAGCTTAAGTAAACGGACAGTGATTTGGATCAGTTTCCTCTGAAGTGGTGGAATCATTTCAGCTTTAAATTGTCGCGGGTTGGTTACGTGTATAAAAGAGCACAGATAGTGTTGTGGCTTTATTCTCTGAGGAAAAACTGTACCAAATGCATTTAACTGTAACATGAATTGCAAACCACTCCAGGAAGTATATATAAAGGAACTGCCTGGTTAGATGTTCAGTCATTTCTATACTTATCAGCCGTCGGTGCAGTGCACGATAGCGGGTATTGTTGTTTGACTTTGCATTTTATCTACATGTATTACCTGTACTGACCTGATACATGTAAGTACAGTACAGTATGTGCACGTAGCATTTTACAAAATACAGTATACATGTAAAGCATTGATATACTTGTGTACAGTTCCTGCAATTCAGTAGGCCTATTGGAATGCGTTTAAAATTGTATCTTATTTCCTTGCTGTTTGAAAAATACATGTACATTGTAGTAAAGTGTTAAGCACGGTTCATATGTATTTCATGTGAATTGCAAAGCAAAGTGAAATTGATGTCAAATTTCTCATTAATCAATTTGTGCGTAAAACTGCGTACAACTTCTTGCAAACAATTGTTGCAAATTTCCATTCACGATGTCAGTATGAACCATAGGCTTTAGACAAGTCACAAGCAGTACCCATCATGTGGAGTCTGTCTGCCAACCCTATTTTGAAGAATTCTTGTGCTAAGCAATATATTATTAAGTGCTAAGCAAATTTACGAAATTTGCTACAGAAATTAAAAGCTATCTTAATCTTGTGCGATCCAGGCACTCGATACCAGTCATCCGAAGTCTCCAGCCTCCACAACGGTTCCATCGGTTCCATCGACTCCCACAACGCCAACTTCTCCGCCATGACGGTCAATCATTTCGGTATCTCTCAGCTAGCCGATGAGCTGAAACAGTCTGTGGAGCTGGCCATTGACCACGGTGAGGCTGGAATATCCAGGGAGGGAGTACCGGAGAATACAAGAAGGGTCTTGACACAGTGGCTTCAGGGAAACTCATTCCAGGTTGGTGGATCTTAAATTTTTTTAGACATAGGGCTTGTTTGTTTCGGCATGTGATTGGTGATCTTGCAGATCCACGTCCCATGCAGGATACGCTAAAATGGGATCAGGATTAGCAGGATCATTGATCTCGTGCCTGAAACAAACAGACCATAAGCTTCGCTTGGAAACTTCAGTTTACCTGCATGTACACAGACTGTTACATGTCTGACATGGTACTATAGGGTTACTGTAACAAGTACAATGTATGCTCAGACTTGTAAATTTACCATAATTTGTGAAAATCCCAAATTTGGTTTTAGCAGTGACACCAGTTTGCTTTCATCCATTATTACATGTAAGTGTAGAATGTATCATAACATTTGCAGCATTTCAGGCCTTGAATTTGGTTCTGAAAGGGGCAAGGCCACTTTTCCATTGCAAGGGGCACTTCCATCTGAAAATCATAATGTCTATGGAAACATTTGAAAGGGGCAGCAAGGCCAAGAACAAGGGCAATGAAGGCCATGGCCTCCACTAAATTCAAGGCTTGGCATTTACTAGCAGAACATGAAGGCATAAAAAATGAACAATAATGAATTATTCTTGGTTTTTCTTTTGCTAAAAACTGCCCAGTACTATATGATTTACAATTTCAAATGAAATGTGTCTGAAACTGATTACATAGGTCTACATTTTTCATAAAGAGTTGATTTTGTCACCGAGATTTAGCATTTCAAGTTCTCAACACATGTATTTTTGCTTCCGAAGTACGTTTTGTTTCCTTTTCTAATGGGAGTTTCCATTGACGTTAATCAATCCATGTTGCACATTTACTGGAAAATGTCTTGTCTTAATTAAACCCCTTGAGCAGCTGGGCTTACATTGAATACCGCCCCCTGTGGTGCGTGCAACTACCCAAATGAACCCTCATGTTTGTCATCTCCATGTTTGCTATGACTTGTCAATATGAGTCATCATCCCACAGACTTGTCAGATGCCAAGTTAAAAATGACACCTCTTTTTTTATAAGGTGGGATGGCGTGGGCCATCTGTCGTTCAACCTGACAAGCTCACCATCGTGTGTGTATTAATCATCAATCACTGATCCAGGGGCACTTACCCCCCCCCCCCCCCCACCCCCCCACCCCCCACCCTCCTAAACAAAGTATGTTATAAAACATATCAGGTTGGGGTTTGGTTGTCATGGTTTCGATGTACGTAATATCAGCAGACGTGTACAGCGTAGCGTCTTGTCTGATTTTAAAGCCTTTACTCCACAATGGCAAGATGAAGACAAAAATAGAATGTTTACAATTTACTTTGATCTATGACAAATGCTCTATTTATCAAGGTTATTGCGATATAAACCTTTGATTATTACATTTTGAAGTGTCCGAAATTATGGAGTTTTTTAGAGAAAGAGTAAAACCAAAATGGAATTTATTTTGTACAGATCTCTTGAGGTAAACACATGTGTGCTTGTGAATGTGCGCAAAATCACTGTTACATTTAAAAGCACTTAATGTTTTTTTTTTCTTTTCTTCGTTTCCTCATGGCTCAAAACATTGAACTATAACTTCATTACATTGCATGTTTTACATTGTTTTAAATGGAAAGTCTGCATACAGGGAGCATGTGATGTCTATGTAACTTTCATTTTCATTTCATTGTGATCAAGCTTGACCTTTTTGTCAAAACGATGGATATCAATTATTTACAGGCAGGTGCCTAAACTTTCATTTTCATCCATAAATTTAGTCCTCTCTTCTGCCAAGTAATTAATCTTAATCAAGGCTTATGAAATAATAGTTGAAATTAATTTGCAGCTGGGTGAATCACTGATGATAATATACAATGAACAGATGTTCCTAATCCTATCAACCCAATTTAAGCATGATAAAAAAATGATAATTTGCAATACACCTGTAATGTTAAAGTCGGAAGCCAGTGAATTATGCAGTGTACATATCTAGATTAGACAGTGATGTCCACACACGATAACAAACAAAACCTAAATATAGAAAATTAAATTGAATGACGATGCCCTTATTAATGTACACTGCACACTGTGAACGCACAGTGGACAAGTGTACACGTGTATACATGACATTCATATCGAACACATTGAACATGTCATGTTACATGCACGTCACCTTTGTGAAGGTGGGAAGATATTATTTGTCACATTTAGTTGAGTTACATTGCACGTTTTCCAATTTTCAGGAAAACATTTTCCTTGACTGTTTTGGGGGCAATTTACACAAAAAAAGACATTTGCAAAATTTTGCATTGCATTTCTTACATGGATATTTAAAAGACAGCCCTCAGTTCTAGTTTGTGTTAAGGAACAAGAGCAAGTATGGAGAAACAAGGATTTTTATCTGTATGGCCTGAGTGATAGTGAATCACTACTGAATCTAGTTGTCATTTTGTCATTCAGTACACTTGTATCCTGTGTGAAGTGGATGGTTGATGATGACAAGGAAGAAACTTGTTTCCTGTACTTTTCTGTCTCAGTTGGACATCTTGTTATCATTCTTTCTGCATGTTTGGTTTTCATACATGCACCTGCCTGGCAGGTGTACATACATGTAGACTACTGGTTCACCTGTCCTGTGGCAGTTTGGGAGACTTTTGAGAACCGGTCTTTAAGTCGACAGCGCACATGCACGCAATTGTGACGATGCCTGCGCATGCTTACAATTGCGTGCACGTGCGCTGTTGACTTAAAGACTGGTTCTCAAAAGTCTCCCATTGGAAGGCAGGGAGGGAGACAAACTTTACTCTTGTCCAGTGGCGTCACCAAGGGGGGGCCAGGGGGGGCACGTGCCCCCCCTGGAAAACCTCGTGCCCCCCCGCGTGCCCCCCCATTTGAGATTTGGGTTGGTGAAAAAACATATAATATATATTGTAGTGCCCCCCCCCCAACAATTGCTAGTGCCCCCCTTGTGCCCCCCCCCCAGACTCAAAAGTCTGGTGACGCCACTGCTCTTGTCATGCTTACTTACATGTACACAGTAGATTTTATACATGTAGGTCATAGATCAGGGCCCATTTTCATTTTTATAGCTCTGCTACTGCAGAATTCTGTACTCATGATTCTCAAATCTTTTACAGGGCTAGAGCCGAATTTCTACACTGGCCGAAAAAAGCAAGAAATCCTTAGATATACATGTACATGTACTACTACTACTCAGTCACAACTGAAAATTCCTTGCTAATCCATGATATTGGATCTCGTAAGCTCAGAATTTTCTGTTTCCGTAAGCACCAATTCTATGCTTACAGTAAGCAGAGCCATGAAAATTGACCCAAATCCTCTTTTGGAATTGAATTGTATTATCGCGTGGGGTCTAATGCAATACATTGCAATCTACATACAAGCGGCGGAAGTTTGACAGTTGCTTCAAACACTGGTTTTCATTTGACCATAATGCAAATTTCAACATGGCGGACCAAGAAAGAGTTATGATATTGCAATATATTCTTATTGCTAGAAGGCGGCGCTCTCTCTTTTAAAATGGTACAAGGTACTTGGGTCATTTCAATTGAATTTGAAGCCGTGCCGCTCTTCTCCCATTAAAGCGGCAAGCCCTGTCTATCTTTCGGCAGAAAGTCGGCAGTTGCTTCAAACATCAAAGTTCTGCTGTGTCTAATTCAAATCTTGGGCCATTATTTGTATTAGACATGGCAGAAGTTCGACGTTTGAAGCAGGCCTTACCATAACTTTCTGAAGACTGGTAAAAAATATTTCCGTTTTTTTCTGCTGGCTACGTTAACTGTTTAAATAATTTCAGCCTCGACTCGCTTCTCAATGTTACCATTTTTTTTGATGAAACGATTTGATAGACTGTCTATCTGCATACAGGAGACAATTACATAATGAAGGTATCTGACAGTATGCTGTACACCTGCTGTGTGCTATTAGGTACACCTGTCCCTAAGGTTTGATGCAGTTAACTTTCAACATCTCCCTGGCAGTGCAGAAACAAAGTACAGTGCCGGAGCCCATGGCCAAGTTGATGCAGCTGTGGGATATTTAGACAGATTGATTACAGGAGTGATGTCTGGCATTTATTCTCTGAGTCCGTGAAGCTGCAAGGCTGGATAAACCCCTAATAATGAGAGGGCCTTCCGTCAGGAATGTTGTCATGTTTAGTGTAACATTTTGAGGGGCTTTGAGGTGTAGATTTTTGTCTTTAAGAAAGATTTGAGGCTTTGCATGGTGACAATTGGTATGTGGATCGGTTTGTGGAAACACCACGTAAGAATCGTTCATATTTTCGCACTTCTATTTTGTTCGCACTTCTCGTAAGGTCTCAACGTTTCGACTACATGTAGCTTGCTCTAGTCCTCATCAGGAGACCATGAGGAGACCATCAGGAGATCATCTTATGATGAGGACTAGAGCAGGCTAGTCGAAACGTTGAGACCTTACGAGAAGTGCGAACGAAATAGAAGTGCGAAAGTACAAACGATTCTTACATGGTGTTTCCGCAAACTGATCCACATATTGTTGTCTTTGTTGAAGTTCAGTGGCTGATTGATGTTGTCGTCAGCAACTTTGCTTACCTGTGACAAATAACTGAAATATTACTCACACCTTAATTACAGCACATACATGTACCTGTAGGGCCTACTTGTATAGTATGTTTAATATCCAGTTCCCACTGTGGTAATTTGTGGTAAACAGCCACGTGGAGAGGGTTAGGGTTATAAAGTGGAAGTTTGTTTAGAGTTAGGAAGGCCTTGTCTTGATTTTTAAAATCATTTTCGGGTGGGGGTGGGGGTGGGGTGTATGGGCAAAGCCTCTAGATTTATAGCCTGTGGTCGAGGCTAGGGAGATAAGCCAATATTGAGACATCCATGAGTTGATGTCCCTAGTGACTGAGATGAGGAAGGATATTTCAGCTTTGAGACTGTGGCATGAGGGCTCATGTTCACTGATCTGGGTCATGTCTGCAAGTGGGCACATTCAAGGCTGATCATCAGCCACATCCACTCCCTAGTGAGCTGCTTAGACTGAACCTCCTTTCCCTTACCCAGTGGGATATTAACCAGAGACCCCAGAGAGAGAGAGAGAATTCTACTATGCAAACCTGGGGCCGATTAAGCACAAAAAACTGCTAAGCACAAAATGCCTTGCTCAATCATAAAACAAACCACCATTACAAATTTGATTTGATAATTATTCATGGTCAGCGAACAACAGCCAGAAGAACAATTACAAGTGGCACACAACGCATGGAAATTTGGGTGTTAATCATGTTTGTATCAAGATTTTTGCACTAAGCAAGGCCGTGAAATTGGCCCAAGACTGTGTTAGCTCAACAATATCATCACAGTGGAACGCTGCTGTAACAAACAAACCTATACTGAACATCTTCCTTGGCTCCTAATGTTTGTTTACAAAACATACCAAATGCTGAAGTGCCGACGGCATAAGATAGCTGAATTACAAACTGTTGCTATAACGGACTTGAAGATCTGTGGATCCAGCTATGTTCATTACATAGTGTAGCAGCGTTCCAGTGTATTTAACCATGTTAACCTGTGTACAGTGTAGGTATGAGATTGTTGATTAAGTTTTGGTTACATGCTCATGCAGTCCTTAAAAGCTGATGCAGGTCTTTGTCCTTTAAGGAGATAAGGCAATCTTCGCTTGTTAAAGGATGCTCTTGTGAGAGAAACTTGAATGTCTGTGGAAAACAATTTGAACATGGAAGGGGCAATAAGGCATTCACCTTGTCCCCTTCGTGAACTTCCTGCATATTAGGTTCTAGCATTCATACTGGACATGCACTAATCAATCAAGCGTTCGCAAATAAAGTAAACTGCGGATGTGATGTCCAGATGCCAACATCACATGAGGCAATTTTTCTAAGCAACCATGCAACTGCATTGTACGCAAGAGGAAACATTTGGTTGCACAAAAGACAATTTTTTCTTGGAGTTTTCACATCAGAAAAAAAAGCTCCAATCTGCAAGGAAATTATATGCGGATTTAAAGAGGAGATTGCCTGGAATCATCTGTCTGTGAGCTTTCGTTTGTAGCTCTTCGTCTGGTAGCTGTCTGGGCTTGCCAGGGTCAATTGGAGCTAAATTTGGGTTCCTGTAAGGTCTGGGTTTTTCCCTTGGACTTATATTTTGAGGCGCGTGAAACCAGACTAGCCGAACATGATGAAACATAGAGCTTCCTGGCCTGAAAACCTGCCACAGGTGATGAATTGTACGAATACATCATTATTCATCTAGGAAAGAACCAATTATCTCTCCTGACAAACATCGACAACTGAGCCCAATCGGGCTCTCCGCCCAGCCCAAATGATTGTCATCCTGGTTCGTCGCGAGTGTGGGAAAGCTTGGAGCGGGTGTTGTCTGGAAGTAGCCCAATTGGGCTCTCTGTGAGAGGCGACAAGTCAGCGGTGAGTAAGAATGTGCTGTTGTTCCCTCATATGGGAGGAAGCATCTGTTTGGGAGGTGGAAACTTTACGCAGATCCACGGGACTCACAGCTAAGGAGTTACTGCTTTCCGGGTCTTCGATGGACTTTACGGATGATCCTGACCAGATGGAAGTTCACTGTCTGACAGGTCGTCTTCTTCTTCAGAAACTGTCCTCTTTACGGTGAAGTGTCCTCCATGTGATGAACCTTTTTCAGTTTTGTCTGCAGTTGTTGCCTCGTCTAGAAAGTCACAATTTCTTCTCTACTTCTTCTCGGTTGTTGTTCTGCCACGAATGCGAAGAGCTAACTCTACCAGTCCTATGGACAGGATTCCAGGATTGTCCAGTGTCCACTCTACAGCCATTACCTTGTAGCGTTAAGAACAGGCTCAGCTGTTAAGCTGCTCTAACTCTGTGCTTTTCTGTGGTGACAGTGCCCGGGAGAGGGAAAAACTTTACGACCACTTCAGGAGGCAGAGGACTGTCCTAATTACAAGACGTCCTAATTGAGCCATCAAAATTTGACCTTCTAGTTAATTAAAAAATAAA
The DNA here is from genome assembly GCA_963971285.1 of Astropecten irregularis. Taxonomy (NCBI): domain Eukaryota; kingdom Metazoa; phylum Echinodermata; class Asteroidea; order Paxillosida; family Astropectinidae; genus Astropecten; species Astropecten irregularis. The sequence continues at coordinate 2,272,641 of OZ020251.1, read as the reverse complement.
GTGTTTCCGCAACTGCAATTTTCTACTTAACGAGAGGAGCCTTTGGAAACATCAAACCGTTTCTTGAGTTACAGAAATCGGAGACAAATTACTATTTGGTACAACACCCGTACCAGACTACCACCAGTCGCACTTGTCATAATTTGACTAGAAGACGTGGCATTGATGTCTGATGCTTCCAGACTTGAGACGCGGATCACAGGAACTGGTCTGATCCAGATCAACTAGCCCATGTCAACCTCTTTGAGGGAGTGATTGTGATAATCCCCTAAAGACCTCTCCGATCGATAGTCACGCCACCGAAAAAAAACTACCCCAGTACGGAACCCAATACAGGAACCTCAATGTGCTGAAGAACTTAGGACTGTCTGAAACACTCAGACATTTAAGTGATGCGATGTGAAATAAATGGAAAAGGAAAAAGGCTCAATCTCATTGGTAATTTTTTTTATTGGGAAACAGCAAATCATGTATGTTTAAGATGGTCCAGGGTGGTCTGGGTCAAAGATACATCGACTAGGATTTAGGAGTGAGTGACTGACCGATTCTGGGAGTGACTTGAGGAGGATGTGGACTTTGAATCAATTTACGTGGTGCAGCTTTCCAGCACGCAATGACATTCTTGTTTCCTGTAGTTCTCAACTGGATTCGTACCCTTGACTATCAGCTTACAAGGCAGGTCGCTTCAGTCAACGGATTCCGTTGTGATAAACAGCTCTGAAGAGTCAGTGTGTTGATTCTAACCCTGGAACAGTTTTCGAAAAAACCTGATAATTTGTTCTCTTACGTGGCTTTGGACTGACAACTTAAGGGCAGTTTTTATTTCTTTGGATTTAGCGTTGAGCCACATTCTTTCTCGTGCCCAACCAGCTATCAGGACTCCAGTTCATCATCAAATTGTTCAAAGTTTGAAACTGCTCTTCAATCCCTCCTCACTTAACCTCACTCACTGGTGCATGAAGAACTGATTTCTCAAGGAGTCCAAGGTAGGGTTGGAACCAAGAACATCCTTTTTGCAAGAATAGTGTATTGATTAGACCGACCTGATACATGTACATTTGTAAGTTGGTGACTGGTTCCCATTCATCTGGAGACTGAGAGAGGTAGGATTCTGACCACAGATATACTCTTTGAAAGTGCAAGGTGTGAGGCAGGCCGGTTCAAGTTGAGGTCAGATTGACCGTGCGCACCAAAACCTCTTGAGACGCAGACTTCAGGGTTCGAACCACCTGTTCGACTATTGCAAGAGCAGGGTCATCCCAAACTGCTTGAGGCATTTGCATTTCGACACGTCTTGTACCTGGGTTGGATTCGAACCAAATCCAGTTGAAATCTCCTGGTAGTTTCAATCATACAACCCCAGAAGCTTGGCTGATCGGATTTATAGATTCTTCCTCACGGAGAGAGACAGTATGGGTCAAGCACCTTTGGGATCCCTCAAGGTGCAAGTCGGAAGGAAGAAGAAGTTCTCTCTGATCAAGGCGTCCGTCTCCCCAGGGCAGCCGGAAAGATACAAGAAGTACAGACTCAGCTTAGTACAAGTATGCACACTATGTAATCTTCTTATATCAGGATCGGTAATATTAATGCATGAAGTCATGGTATGAAAATAGTCTGCCAAATTGGTCTTTCATTTGTATGTACATGTATGTACATGTACAACGTTGTACGCAACATGTAGTTATTTTGTGCAGCATTGGTAATGCTGCCAGTATCGTGCATTGTTTACATGTACATGTACATATACACTGTAGGCCTATATTTGACATACATGTTATGTATGTACTACACATGCAAAGTACATTTTCATGAATTCATGTAAAACTTCTCTAAACCTATGTCATGTACAACATGTATGTGTACATGCACATGTAATAGAAACTTCTTCCTGTTACATTTCTGACCCTGTTTCTAATTTTCGGTGGATGTGGTCCAACATCTACATTCTCTGACCTTATTTGAAATAACAGGGGAATGTACATGTATTTCTTCCAGTTACATTTCTGACCCAGCCTGTGTGTAATACATTTATATGGTGGATTTGGCCTAAGATGTTACATGTACTTCTCTGGCCCTGTTTGTAATTTCAGGTGGATGTTGCCCAATATGTAATTTCTCAAGCGTTTTGTTGTTGTTGTCATTTTCAGGTGAATGGTCCTCCAGCTGTATCCTCTGATCAAGTCAAGCGTCTGGAAGGTGACAAGGAGTCCCTCCTTCTACAAATCAGCGTGCTCAATGACCAGGTTGAGGCGCAGTCAGAGGCCATTCAGGAGATGGAAAAGGGACTGGTGGAGGAGACTAGCAAGCTGACCAAAGCAGAGGCCATGCTCCAAGTGGTAAGTATCGTCATCGGCAGTCTTGCAAATATTCAGTTCAAATTGCTTATAAATGAAAAGCTGCTCCAGCAGTGAGTAACCTTAAGTGTTTTGGAGATGAATCCTCATGGAACCTCTTAAGTTTTTAAATCCTTAGTCATTGAAAAAAGAACAAAGAAAAATTGACTGATGCTGGATTTGAACCAGCGACCTCTGAAATATCAAACCGGCGCTCTTACCAACTGAGCTATCCAGCCTTTGTGGAACCATTCATTATGTTATCAATTATGGAACTCCTTGAAACCTCTCTCAACATTGGAGAACATTTCAGAATCTTGTAGATATATTTGGAACTTTCCAGACCAGCATGGAGCCTTTTAAACCCTTTTGGAACCTTTCCAAACCTTCCTTCAGAAATTTCTATAATCCTGTACACTATGTACATATGTCCTACGTGTAGATGCCCAGAACATGTATTAGACCTTTATTTTTGTGCCCTTCTTTAATGATATGAAGCTTCTGGGACCTGGTAGAACCTTTCTAAATCTTGTTAAACCAAAATCTGGTTCTTTTTGAACCAATTAGAACTTTTTAGACAAATTGTGGAACCTTTCTAGACCTTGTTAAACTCTTCTGAAGATTGTAGAACCTTTCAGAGTACATGTAGAGTCTTCTAGAAGTCTGTGACATTTAGATATTGCCCCAGTACCACCCAGTCACCCAGTCCATCAATAAGGATTTGCTCCTGACACTGTTTGAGCTTTTGAAGGGCAAATTGTTCTCTAAGACGTGAAAACTGACAAAACTGACTTAGCAGGAGGGCGGAGACAAAGGAAGGAATTTATTAAGTTGAAATACCGAGGGACAACGGATTTCAAAATCACTCAAGATATTTTGAAGGGCTTGAGTTTAAAGGGTTAGTGTTTAGGGAGCAGTTTGATTTTCACGGCCTATTTTAGAGCTAGGTATTCATCTCAGTGTGTAGTATTTTTTGTGAATAATTGTTAGATTTTCGGGAGTTGTTTATTTGTTGATTTTGTTATTTTCTTTCAGCTTTTAATTTTATTCATGTACAAGTTATATACTGCTGCAATCTGCTCATCAGTCAAAAAAATTATCTGAAATTTATAAAATGCTTAAAAGGGCTTGACTCGTTTCAATCCTAGCAGGATCTTTATCAAAGGCTGTTGAGAGGGCCTGACGCATTTCAATCATATACATGTAGCTAGCCTTTGAGAAAGATCCTGCTGGGATCGAAACGCGTCAGGCCCTCCTAACTCTGAGCAAAGCCTTTGAGAAAGATCCTGCTACATGTAGGATCGAAACACGTCAGGCCCTCCTAACCATTTAGCCTAAGTTGAGAAAGATCCTGCTAGGATCGAAATGTCAGGCCCTCCTAACTCCATGCTTTCATTTTATTCACATGTTACCCGGTATTTTTAAAAAGACTTCTGGCGTACACATATATTGTACATACACATAGTATGTACATGTACACATGTACATGTAGCTATGAAATGGAATGTACACTTTGTACAGTACTTGTGCTGTACATTAATATGTTATTAACAAGCACATGAACATTGCACTTCAATGATGCTTGCGGTTTACAGTGTAGGCCTGTGTACAGAATGAACCATTTACAACATGTGTATTGCGGTATTCGTAGTATACATTTGACACAGATGAATGATGAATTAAACCAGATCATTTATCACCGTCACTCCAATCACCATATACACAGGATCCAAACACATTGCATTATACATCAAGTACATAAATAGATCTGTGCATGGTACAGATTTGGCTGAATGGAAGTTTGCCACATAGAATGAGTGAACATGACCACAGACACACAGACATGCTGTTTGTAATGAGAGATTCGTAATCATGTACATCCTGTGCGACAAAGATAAACCTTTAATCTAGGGGAAAAAAAGAGATCAATTTTGAAAGAATATATCCTTGCAATGATCATAAATTACATGTTTACATCGACTTAATTCAAGATGATTACATGTAAGCAGGTGCACTGTACATGACATCAACCCAAGATAAAATCATTCATTAAAATCTCTAAATTTAGAAAGCATGTAGGCCTACATGTAGGTCTACAGCGTGCCCCCCGAAAACGCAACACTTTGTGTCGAGAACCGTTACATTGTGTATATTAAAATTGAAATGTTTATCACTTCAAGATTCAGATATGTGATGCAGCCATGTCTTGGCTATTACCATGTAGAATTTGAGCAAACTTGGACTGAAATTGAGGGAAAAAACTAAGACTGAATCAGAATTACCCAACCTCATAACCCGATTTTCATCTTTCTTTCTTACACATATAGGGGGCCTATGTGTGTATTTACCATTTATTCTGGAATACTACAAATTTGTTTTAAAGAGAACATTTCCAATTGGTCATATTTTCGCCAATTACAGCCAGATTTTGCTTAAATTCTACATGATGATAGCCAAGACATCGTTGTATCATGTACAGTAATTGAATCTTGAAGTGATAAACAGTTTAATTTTAACATTTTCCGACACAAAGTTTTTTTTGGACACGCTGTACATACAGGGCCAGGGAAAAAATGAGCAAAAAATATTCCATTTTGCAGCGTACACATGGTTGTGCACACAATCATGTATGTGTACAGTACATGTACATGTACATGTAGCCCCATCCCATATGCTGGGTCACTAACCTTTAATTAACTCTACCCCCTTAACAACAACAACAACAAAATCCTGTGATTTTATGTCGTTTTTACAAACTTTGCTGCCGGCAATTGATTCCCAAATCTCCGGCGGAAACACACATTTTAATTCTCTCTTTTCTGAACGCACAATCTGCCGCCTGTACTATTTTCTCATTTAATATCCTCGGGGACGTTCTTGAGTCACTTGAGCGTTGAGAATGCATGAAAGATGCCTGCAGCAGTGCACGTTTGTATGTGTGCAGAGATTATCACGCCCCCCCTTGCCTTTCTTTACTCATTCTCTGCCGAGCTTGTTGGCTGCTGGGCTGTGAAATGCCGTAATCGAATCGCGTGGGCCTCATGAGATCTGAAGAGCCACTTTGTAATATATGATTGGCCACTCCAAGCACACAATGCTTTCTCAATTGGATGATGGTAACTAACCTTTATGAAGAGAATTGAAGCTGTGCAAGAAGAATTATTTAGAATGTTGTTAATTTGGGCGATGGAAAATTACACACAAAATGTGCAGACCATTTCAGTGTTATTTTCTGTTTGCTTTTAACAGTAAACCCCTAGCTGTGGTTTGACTTTAAACTTAGCTTAAAGGTAGTACTTTGATTTTTATCAAATAAATACTGATTCATGGGCAAAAACATCAAGACAGATACAGTAACAGTCATCTGTGAAAATTTCAGTCCCATACGTTGCCCAATTTTTTAGAACACAGTGAAAAAACGGCCACAGTATATCTTAAGTCTTTTCTCTTTTATTTCTGATCTTTTAAAAGATCAAAAAGATTTCCGGTCGTTGTTTTACTAATTTCTGGATAAATACACCATTTCAGGCAGAAACATTTTAACCGTACGTTTCTACCACCACCATCTTCATACCCTGTAAGTTATACTTAAATCTGTGAACATTTGTTTTGGTGTCTTACCAAAGTATGATACTACCTTTCATAATTCATTGGACTTGGAACATGTTTTAGCCAGAAGAGCATAATTATTACATATTAGGTTGAGGAAGGAATGATACCCAAAATGTAAGGATGATTTTCCTCCTCATGTATTTTAGTTCTGCAGAAACCCCCTTGCCATTTGTGGCTTTAAACTTTTCTTAAAATTGCCTTTGAATTCTGTAGACTTCAAATAAGATTTGGCCAGAAGAACTAAGAAGTTGAGTATGTTGAATTTGGTGTTTAACTTTTTGGGAGGGGGGGGGGGGGTGACTTCCAAAATATGTAGACTGCATACTATTTTTGTATGTCTAGTTTTACATGTTCAGTAGCCCCTCAACATTTTTGACTTTAAACTTTGCAGAATTCTGTAGACTTGGAACAAGTTACTAGCTGGAAGGTTTTGGTAATTAGTATTTTTTTCATGATCCAGTGCACTCAAATACCTGTACATATTACATGTTGGTGTCTGACTGTCTGAGTCCTTGAGTTAATGGTTGAAATCTTAGACATGTTCCAAGATTTGCCACGGTGCATTTGACAGTGTATTTCAGTCAACAGAAAAGTTGGCTGTGATTAGCTTTTATAGACAGGCTAATGACCAGTGTGGTCAGCAGCATACAATATCATGTTGCAATTCATAGGACAGAAAACAATTATGATAATAATTCAAAGCTCTTATAAGCAATCATCTGCTGCAAACTGGTCATCGGCCAAAATACACGATGACCTGATTATTTGGAGTTAGGAGGGCCTGACGTTTGGATCCTAGCAGGATCTTTCTCAAAAGCTACATGTAAATGGTCAGTTATATTAGGAGGGACTGACGTTTCGATCATGGCAGGATCTTTTTCAAAGGCTAAATGGTCAGAGTTAGGAGGGCCTGATGTTTCGATCCTAGCAAGATCTTTCTCAAAGGCTAAATTCTCAGAGTTAGGAGGGTCTGATGATGTTTCGATCATGGCAGGATCTTTCTCAAAGGCTAATGAGGAAGAGATTCCTGCTAGGATGGAAACATCAGACCCTCCTACATGTATTAAAGTCAAGCAATTATTCAAGGCTCTCTTATAAGTCCAGCAGGATCTGATCATGGAAATCATTCAGAAACTCTAGTCAGAAAAATGAAAATTGCTTTCAAATCGCTGTTTGATTCCAAGTCAGATGGAATGATGTTTTGAGGTGACCTTTAAGAGGAGAGAGGGCATGGGTTTCCCTCCCCTAAACTTAAATCTTGCAAGGAGTTCTGCAGATACAGTTTGAAGCTGCCAAAAAAAACAATCTCTGAAAGTTGTCAGACAAGTCCTAGGAATGGGGAGCATGCTTGGGACTTAGTTTGGAGTACATGTACAAATAATTATTTTAAATAAAATATAATTCAATACAAGTAATAAACTGCTGCAAACTGCTCATCAGCCAAAATGACCTGAAATATATCAAATGCTTAGAGTTAATATAGGAGGGCCTGACGTGTTGAGATCCTATAACAGGATCTTTCTCAAAGGCTAAATAAAATTCCACTGATGAACGTTACAGAAAAATCACTGTATACTTAAATAATATGTTAATTGCACATTACATGTGGAACTTCAGCTGTGTAGAACTGGGGTAGCATATAACATGTATCTGAAAAGTGTATGACACCCAGCAAAACAAACCACAGCCAGTGGAATCTTAGAACAGATTGGCAATCTTGTACAGGTTAAGACAGCGTTTACATGAAAAACCCATGTAGTGATCCTTCACTGTGTCTGCAGGAAGGAAAAGTGCTAATTGCCATTTCTCTATTGATGTGTCGATGTGGCCTCATCAGCAACTCAACTTCATGGCCAAATGACTGTTTTCCTAATCAGCTGGTACTCTGCTCTCCCTCCCCTCTCAGGGGATTATTTTTAGCCGGTGCCCACGTCATTATCCACAGGATATGTTCGTCAGATGCCATCTAGACAAAAATCCACCCACAAAGTAAAGTGCACTCAGCAAATGGAATCCAAGACAACTGTACTGATTGATTTTTTGTTAAAGTGCGACGATACAAATTTTGTGTAAAGCAAACTTGAGGATTTGACCGAACCAGAAGAAGTTAAAGCATGTTGAAGATTGTACCAGTACTATTTTCTTTTAATAAACATTGGAGTGTATTGTAGGTTGAAATTTATATTTGATTGTACATGTATGTAATTACAGTAATCTGTATACAATATGTACAAATGTATAATTTTTGTACATACGTGTACATTGTACATATTTTATTAATATTGGGCCATAATATTTCATTACAGTACCAGTACTTGGTGTAAAATTGTATTACATGTACATAGTGTACAATGTCTATATTGTATATAATATGTTATATTTTGTTGCAATCTGTATATTTAGCATACATATTTTATTACATTATAAAATACTTAATTGTTGTTCTTTACATGTACATGTAGTACAGTGTACATGTACATGACAAATGATGATGTAATCTGTATTTATCTGTTCATGTAGCATTTTGTTGCAATACATGTATACATACTGTGTGCAAATCATGGATTTTGTTACATTCATGTAGGCCTATAATAATGGACAGTATATAGAGGATATTCATCGACGTCATAAAATCACATGATTGACCATCAAGCTTTTCTATGTTGTCCATGGTTATGCGTAGGACACTGTATGTTGCGTGTGCACTGAAGCGTATTGTTTCGCGTGTGCAATCATTACAGTGCTTGACGGCCTTGACGTGAATAACCTCTATAGTCAAAGTTTTTAAAGTACAGTACATGTGCATTATACATGGATGTATCCGACATGTAGATGTACATTCATACACTTGATTACACCACTGCAGGTCTTCCGGAAATTCTTGACATTTATTAATAAAGAATGTGGTCTGGTTGGTTTGTTGTTGTGTGTATCAGGAGATGACAGCCAGGGCAGAGCTAGAGTCAGCCAAGCTGAACCAGATGACAGACCTGTCTAACCTTAGGATACGACTCAGCACTGCCGAGAACGACCTCAGTAATTGCAGGGACAGAGCTCTCAAGGCAGAGGTAAATCAGGGGAGGGAGGCGAGGGGGTCGGCTGGGGGTAAGGGGGCTTGGTGAGGGGAAGGGGACAGACCTGTCTAACCTTAGGATACGACTCAGCACCGCCGAGAACGACCTCAGTAATTGCAGGGACAGAGCTCTCAAGGCAGAGGTAAATCAGGGGAGGGAGGCGAGGGGGTCGGCTGGGGGGAAGGGGGCTTGGTGAGGGGAAGGGGTTGGGTGCTTGGGGATAGATTAAGCTCAAGTAGAATAATCCTACTAGGATTATCCGTATCAGACATTTGGTTGTAGGGGATTATCACTGACTGACTGGAGGTTGTTTTGGCAAGGATACACCCTCAGTCCTTTAAGTAAATCATTAATCTATGCAATACAAGTTGTAAACTGCAGCAAACTGCTCATCAACTAAAGAAATGACCTGGGGCCAATTTCATAGAGCTGCTTAAGCACGAAAATTTGCTTTTAAAAGCACCAAAAACCTTGGGAAATGAAATCAGTAGGCCACTGCCAGTGTCCAAAACTCCTTGTGAATGTTATGCTCGGCAAACAATGCCCAAATACATATCAAAAGCAGTAAACATCACATGAAAATTTGGTTGATAATCCTGTTTGATCAAGGAAGACCTTTCATGCTTAAGCAAATTTTGTGCTTAAGCAGCTCTATGAAATTGGCCCCTGAAATATGTAAACATAATTGGTGCAATTGGTGTTGAGAATGCAAGTCTAGTACCTGGACTTATACTTTGATATCTGTGTATTATAAACCCACAGAGCCTTCTTGAAGAGAAACAGATTGAGTGTGCTGAGCTGTCTACAAAGTATCAACAAAGCCAGGTAGGTCCTCACCAGACCTCTAGGTGCTTCGTAGACCTCTATTGAAGCAGATTGCCATCTTGTGTTGTAGTATTTAGGGTTTGGGGAATAAAGAGTGAATTTTTGCCATGATGCCACATGCAAGTTGCTCTGGAGAGCATTTCGTGTGTCAGTAAGATCAATCCCAAATGTTAATCTTAATTGCTTTGTAAAGTTTGATGTCATGATACAAATCACCATATAAAGTTCAATCTTAGTGTTTTATGAAATTCGGCCATGTAATAACATCTGGATTTATTAAACCAGTCATGGGTTTTCTTGCTGCCAATAGCTCTGTTGACTTTCGTTGCAAGTTTTGCTTTTAAGTAAACGTGTTTCACTGGTTGTCAAGAAATGGACTCTTCCAGCTTTGGTCTTAAGCCCCGCCCACCTTAGCAGCACCACATTTTACATACCCCATGTGACTGAGTTGGACCGAGGCGATGGACGACAACGACTCCAATTGGTCAATGCGCATAGTTTGATTGACAGGCTGGAAGGGTCCATTTAGGATGCACGTTTGCACATACAGCATGAATGTCTACCCTGCCATTCCTCACTTGCTAGAAGCTCAGCCGAACGAATAAAGTGCCTTTTGCCGGTCCTCGCAGATAATAGGGCAGTGAAATGGAAAATATCAGGATTGAGCGTTAAACTGCCCGTTACTAAACTGTGCCGTGAAATTTGCCAGCTATCCTGTCCACCATCAAACCCTTAAATCTCATTTGGACGAATGAGGAATGCGAACATCCGTCGGATGCATACATGGTTTTTGAAAGGTTAAGAGGTCGCATGCACTGTTAGTAAGTGAGGGAATTCGATATGACATTTGCAAAGTTGAGCTCATAAGTCCGCCAGGAAAGTTCAGACCAGACCATTAGTCTCTTCTGCTCCATTTCTTCAGACTGAGGGAGAGTGGTCTTATCTTTAAAGGTACTATCATACTTTGGTTTTTGTCAAAGAAATGCAGATTCATGGGCAGAAATATCAAGGAAGATACAGTAACAGTCATCTGTGAAATTTCCAGTCCCATATGGTGGCCACTTTTTGAGAAAGCTTTGTAAACGCTCACGATATTTGGTAAATCTTGTCACTGTTTTTTTGTTTGGTCATTGATTTTACTTTTTTCTGGATGAATAGGCCTACAGCATTTCAGGCAGAAAAATGTTAACAGTATGTTTTTACCATCACCATCTCTATACCCTGTAAGTTAAAAATCTGTGAAGATTTCTGTTTCGGTACGTGACCAAAGTATGATCGTACCTTTGAAGAAATTTTGACTGGTGAATCAATTTTTGTGGAGGAAATTCTTGAAATTGTTAGCAGTGAGCTGCCAGGTTGACGTATCGGTACCTTACTTCCCTTTTCTTGCCTGCTCTTCTACGTGGAAGGTCCCCCTAGTTGTGGATTGGGTTCGTCACTCCCTTTCTGATCGCGTGGGCTTTCCTCAGCTACATTCTCTTGGGTTTTGCCTCCCTGCATCTTATAAGTGACATTTCCTTCCCCGGCTTTCCTCCATTGATTCTCAGCTTGTACATAGCCTCTCCATTGATTGATAAGCTGGATAAACGTCCAGAATAATAGGGAACGAAAGTAGAACTTTAAAGACCATGCACGATACATCTGTGTCATGTGATGATAGCTGAACCAATCAGAAGCTACATTAGTTCCATTTCCCTTCGAAGTACCAAACTTGCGAAGCATAAAAAATATCTTACTCTGCAGAAAAAGATTACTGCCTTAAATTGCTTAGAACAAAATGTCTTGCTCAAGAAAACAAACCACCATTAAAAATTGTAATTTTATATTCATGGTCACGAACAACAGCCAAAGAACAAGTAATACACAGCACATGGAAATTTGGTTATTAATGCTGTTTTTATTATTTCAGAAATTTCATGGTTAGCAAATTTTGCGATAAGCAGGGCCGTGAAATTGGACCCTGGATTTATACCAGGGGCCAATTTCACAGAGCTGTTTAAGCACCAAAATGTGCTTAAGCATGCAGAACATTGGTAAATATAATCAGTATGCCAGCCAAAACTCCTTGTGAATGTTATGCTCAGCAAACAATGGCCAAATACAAGTCAAAAGCAGTTAACTTCACATGAACATTTGGTTGGTAATCCTGTCTGATCAAGGAAGACTTTTCATGCTTAAGCAAATTTGCTGCTTAAGCAGCTCTATGAAATTGGCCCCTGGTAATGAGACCATCTCCGAGGTGTCTTGCATGCCTCACGCAACCAGAAAGCTCTGTAATCAGCCTAAGCTCCTTAGCTATACTTAGGAAATAGGATCAGCTGATGGCTGGCCCTTTTGCATGCAGTCGGTTTGTTTTCTATCTCGGCTTTGGAAGCTTCAGCATCGGGCTTTGCGTCACAGTAAGATAAGAATCACTAACAACCCACATCCAGTCTTGAGCACATTCTGACCGCGTCAAAATCTCCTGGGTTTATATCTTTAAAGATAACGGATGATGTTGTATGCGACCGTAGGCTTGAAAGAGGTTTGTGAAGTTGCAGTGTTTGCATTTTAACTAAAATATATACAGTATTTATAGATTTTCAATTAATTGCTAGACTTGAGTTTATCAAGGCCACTTTTCCATTTAGGTTGATTCAAGCTTGACAGATAAATCATGACTTGAAAATATGCAATTTTGTGAAAAAGTATGCTTAGAGGTAACATCATACTTTGGTAGCATACCAAAACAGAAATCTTCACAGATTTACCTACATTTACTGTTAAGATTTGTCTGTCTGAAATGCGGAGAAGGGTAAAACCAAAGACCAAAAACATTTTTGATCTCTGGGTGAGATCAGAACTCCTGTGAATAGATTTGAAAATACCGTGAGCATTTTGCAATGTTTTCTCAAAAAGTAGGGCCTAGGCACTGTATGGGACTGGAAATTTCACAGTTGACTGTTCTTGATATTTTTGCCCTTAAATCTGAATTTCTCTGGCAAAAGCAAAGTAACTACCTTTAAAACGATTCCGGTTTTGGGTTTGTTTTTGTTGTTTTTTGCAGTTGTTTACTATGTGGGTTTCATTGAGTCTGTTTCCTTTGGGCGTTTGGGACTTTGCCTGTTTGTGAATTCCCAGGCCTGTTTTTTTGTTCATGTTGGGTCCTGTGGGTTCTTTCGTATTATTTGGTCTTTTATCAGCACCTCGGCGGTTGTGTATTCAATCTCAAATCTCCTCGAACTGTGAATGCCTCAAAACGCTATAACATGAATTACCTGAACCCCTTGGGGTTTCCAATACTTTTCATATACATTTGGGGCAAGGGTCATTCCATCGAATTGAGGCGTGACTTGTTTTCAGTCCAGCTCTCCCATGTTTCAGTGCTTTGGCAGACTTGTACATGGTACTACACTGAATATTCTGGCTTGATATCATACAGTAGTGTGTGTTGCTTGTGTAGGTGGATATGTTGATTTCATTACTATTTGAAAAACAGCAGTGAAATCTTTAATACATGGACCAGAAGGTGAATGAACAAACATGTACAAGTTTCCCCGATGCGGCGTACAGTTCTTGACTTGAGTCAGTGACTTGGACTCAAGTCTGACTCGAGTCACTTTGTTTTTTGGGGTTATTGAAAGGTCAACAGAGAAAAACTGACCGGAGCGAGATTCGAACCTACAGTACAACCTTTGGAATACCATACGAGCACTCTACCAACTGAGCTATCTAGCCCTATGTTGCCGGTTTCCTAAATAGTCCCTAATTGTCTTTGTTCGTTTGGCAGTCAGAAGCCAAAAAGTTACAATGTTTTGAAGTTGAATGAATTAAATATAATGAATATTGCTTCTTTCCTGTTTCTTTGTGCCACAGAACAAGATTTCCGAGCTGCAAGCAGAATCCAACAGTTGGCAGGAGAAATACATGCAGGGGCAGGTGAGGATTATTAAGTCTGTTTGACAACAATCCCTGTCTCTCATGGATACTGACCGAACAAAGTCTGTCAGATTCTGTCAGTCTTTGTCCTCCTTCTGTGCGTCACTTGACGCTTCTGGGAAGCTGGGCTTTGTAATAACTGCTGAGTAATTACTGGAATTAGCTACGGTCTTTTGCACGGGCAGCGCAGTCTGTATGTGACTTAAATCTTCGAAGGCTTTACATTATTACCCTTGGGGTCGACTTCATGAAGCACTGAAGATTGAGATGAAAAATGAGATTCTTTTCTAAATTATGCAAATTAGGCTTGTCCTTCATTGACCCTTATCAGCAGACCTATACTCACTACTCAGGGCAAGCCTAATTTGCATAATCCTTTTCTCCCCGATAAAAAAATCATTAATAACAATGGATGATCTTTCCAAATTTTTAAGCAAAGTGTGATGTTTCAATTGATATAAATTGCTATGGTTACACTGACTACTCAAAGTTAAGAACAGTGTTTGTTGAAATCTGCCCCCAGTCATTTTGGTCATTAGGTCAACGTATCGCTCCTTTAAACATGTACATCCTCACCATTCCCTGCGTAGTGTTGAGTCCTATCGCTGAGTTCAATCCTACAGTTCTCTCTTGTATCTCGTCTTCCTCCTCTCCACAAGCTAAGAGAGAAGCAAGATTTGAATCATGCAAATGACATTCTTTTCCAAATCCTGTGAGATTTTGTTCTTGTGGCATTGATCTTTCATTCCATAATCCCTGTTATTCTCTAAATTCTCTATTCTTGAAATATACATTTGTAAACACTTGTAAACGTTTTTTTTAATTCCCGATCGTCTGACCATTTTGAATTGAATTGGCTATTTAGAAAAAGAATGGATTGGTAGCCTTCGTATGAAAGTGTTTTTGTTTCTTTCCCTGAGGGGTTTTGAATGGTTAGCATTCTTACCTATTAAGAGTGCATTGCTTATAATATTATTGTGTGTGCAAAGTGTGATGATTGCTGAGCAGAGTTCTGTGTAATGTGTTTTATGCTGTTACAAAATTGAAAAGTGAACATAGAAAAGTTGACTGGAGCAGGATTTTGAACTTGTGACCCCTGGAAAACCTGTTACAAAATTTTCAGTTTTGCGGACGTACGTACACGTATAATATGGTGGTTTGATAGAACTCCTTCTCGTGTGTTTTGGTTCAGGATGTCTCATGGTTCGGCTTACAGCAAGCCAAGGATCACTGCTTAGCAAAGGCCTTTGAATTTGCTAATATTGACATACCCAGGACCAAATTGCACATACATTCCTTTAGCTGCTAAGCAGAAGAATTGCTTCAAAGCAGAAATTTAAGCGAAAGAGTTGCAGGGGACCAGTCACAATTGATAATGAAATACATGGAATTTGAGTCAGTAACCCATGTTTGCTTAGCAGAAGAGCCTTGTCTTTCTATGTAGTGCTTAGCTTGTTTTAAGTGCTTAGCATTAGTCCCCAGTTTTGGCCTCAATGTCACCTTCAAGTGTCCCTCGCAAGACATTTTATTTGTTGTTGAAGCGTTCCTTGCATAGGAGGAATTCCAGCCTATTTAGATTTGTCTGTCATTGTGCTTAGCTTAAGCAGATTCACAGGTCAGCAAGGAATGTAGACTTGTGTGCTTTTCTCTTGAATTGGTTGACATGCCAAGGTCAATGCTGAATCCACATTTACAGCTTTGGACTGTGTCTTAGGCTATGGCTTGTATTTATACACGTGTCTATGGCAGTGGCTGCAGCTGCTTTCCATAGACTCGTGTGTAATTCCAAGCCGTTGCCTGATAATTCGGACACAGGCTTTGTCTACACCTTGTCTAAATTCCTTTAAGTGCTAGTTCCTACATGTAGTTGAGTGTGTACAATTCAGCCATCAGTTTTGTACCGACATCCGAAAGGAGTTTCCGTTTTCTTAATTTTCATTTTTTGCACCATTCCTTTAATCGTTCCCCGTTTTTTGTTTTCTCTCTTCCCCATGGTGTTCCATTCACCTTTGACCTTTTATGCAAATGAACCCGCTCCCAAAATGTGTACGAAAAAAATAAAATAGGTGAAGCTTGTTCGTACGCAATCAGAGTGTGCTGAAATCAAATGTCGGCTTCGGCAGTGTAGTGTAAGTTGTAGTGATGGGCCTTGCCGTGTGCTATGCATGCTGTGTGATGAGGATGCAGTGTTGGCATGGTGATCGGCATGACGACCATATTATACATCTCTGTTTGTGCGTAGCAGTCCATAGACTTGTCCAAGTCTGCTGCTGTAAATGTCCTGTTTGCATTTTAGGATGTACTTTGTATAAAGTCCATGGAAATGGAGCAAGCTTTCGGTAGGATTTTGATCATTGGAAATAGTCGCTATGTTTTTGGCGATTTTTTTCCCAACAAATTACTGAAGAAAATGTCAAACTAAAAGAGGACATTTAGAAAAATCATGACAAATGCACAGAATTTTCGTTGATGAAATGATTAATTTTATTTGGTTTATACAGTATCTGCATGGATATTTACTCACCTTAGCCTGTGTATCTGGTTCCCCAAACAATTTTAGAGGTGAATTTATAATTTGAAGTAAGTACCGGTACTGGTATCCCAAACTTGGAAATTCACATGTTAGAGAGATTATTTTGTCTATGCCTTGAGAAATTGTAACCTAGATTAGGAATTTCCTGTAGAAATCCCCTTTGCCACTTAACAATTAATTTAACAACCTGACAACCAAGACTAAGTATTTAATGCTTAGACACTTAAATCAGGAAGGATTTGTTACATGTATTTTCCTAAGATATACAGTGTATCATTTTTGTTTTACGCTTGATGAAAATGACATTTTGTTTGAAGTGTATTATTTTTATTTGTTGAGTTACCTGCTAATGCATGTGAATAACTAGCATGGCTCTGTTTGAGAGTTTTCACTCACAGAATGGATGCAGTGAAGGGAGGATAGTGGAAATGAGATCATTAAATTATTACAAATTGGTGGAAAGTTCCAGAACTTCCAAATTGGGATATTGTTTATACACCTGTACAGTAGGCCTACACTGAGTCAGTGAGCTACATGTAGGATAAGAGCTCTCCAAAAGTTCAGGACTTCTGGGGTCGATTTCACGAAGCCCTACGATCGATCGTAACTCGAGTTATGAGGGATAACCCATCACATCCTACTTAGGGCAGCAATGCATCAATGTTAAAGTAAGTTATGATGAGTTTGGTGAAATTGACCCCTGGGGTGCCATTTGCTTCATATGATGAAACCTGAGAGAGCTCAGGAAATTGTCGAGAGAAAATCAACTAAATGCTGAAATCTTGGCACGTTCAAAACAGTCTTTCCATCCATTTTGTTTAAGTCATTCATTCCATAAGAGCTGTATTAGATAGAACATAGTTTAGAGTAGATTATATGAATAGTTTCAGTCTACTTGTTGTCAAACGTAGACGTTTTTAACTTCATTCTCTCTTTTTCCCTCTGTGAACTTAAAGTTCTGCTACACTAATATTTTGTTTAGTAATAGTTGGAAAGGTAATCATGTGTTGTACTGTGGAAAACTTAACAATAACCTCTTTCTTCCCTTAAAAAAACATCTAAAAGCAGAACAACTTCTGGTGATGCTCGACAGAGAGGGGATCGAGAAGATGAACTGAAGTAGAACTTAGAAGCAATTCCCTCTTACACTTTCTTCTTTTAATCTTTTGCTTGTACAGGCAGAGAATGAACGTCTTCAAATGACGAAAACCAAAGAAACAGACTATGGTAAGGGGACAGTTTTTACTGTTTTGTTTTTTTGCTGTATTTGGGCACATTCGGGGATAGATTGTGTGACATTTGTGCTAGAAGTATCCAGAAAACAATCGTTTGAGATATCTCTGAAAATCTGAAAGACTTCTGACTACTTAAAGAGAAATGTCATTTCCTACATTCATCTGTGTGGGGTGCCATGGCTCAGTGGTCTGGCGTGTCGTACTCAAGATCTTGTGGTCAGTCTTAAGATTGTGGGTTTCGAATCCTTGGGCTTGCGTCCTTGGGCAAGACGCTTTGTCACATATTGCTCCTCTTCACCCAGGTGTAAATGAGTACCCGTGAGGGTAGAGATGGCTTTGTGCTTGATAAGCCTTCGTGCGCTTATAGCAGCCGGGGCTGTATACTCCCCAGGGAGTTGAGATAGTTTCATGAATTTTTCATGAATAGTAACGTCACCCAATGACCTGGTGATAACAATCTGCCCCTTTAGATGGAATTTCCCAGATACTGTGCGCATTATAAATGCTCTGATATTATTATTATTATCTCCATTCAGTTTTTCTTCCTCTTTTTTTGTCCATGTAGCCTCTTACCTAGAGTGGCTTTCATCCTTGTTGGCTGAATATGCATAAAGAAAAGCCCAAAACACTTTTTGGAAGTGGTATAAAATAAACTCATAGGTTTATAGGTTTCTTCTTTTTGTTGTAACGGTGGTGTTTGTTTTGCTTCTGTTGTTATTATTTCAGCCGTGGAGATCGAGAAGTTGAAGAGAGCTGTGGAGTCGTTACTGGCTGCCAACCAAGAGAAGGTGAGTGACCAGCCATTCTCGAGTGTCCTTGCTGTATTTCCATGTCATTCTATTCATTTGTTTGCAGGAAGATTCTCCCTTCACTAATAGAAAGGAACCTCTCCTTTAGCTCATGGCGGAGTGACGTCATTCCAACTCGCCGATCTTGGAGCGATGAAAACAAAGCAGCAAGTTATATGGTTTTTAAGATAAAAAGCTGCCAGGATTGTTTAATCTTACTATACGGTACTTCAAAGAAGGATTATTGTCTGAGGAAAAACTAGGACTCGACAATGAAAGTCGTACAGAATTTCTGCTTCTTGACAAAAATATTCGGGAAAACAATTCTCGACGATGGACGGTTTGTGCGTGATTTGTCTGTAGGCTTGCGCCATCTACAGTACATGTTGGTTTTCATCGCTTGTCAAGTTATGAGAATGAAAGTACCCGGATGTCCGTGCTGATCTATATAAGTTCAAGAGAGTTAAAGTTATTTGTCCATTAATTTGTTCATAAAAGTTAGAAAAGATGAGTTTTGTTCAAAGGTCAAGGGGTCGTTTGCTTTTTCTGTCATTCTGTCTTTATTCACTTAAGATCTTTTTTTTTTCTGAACAGGACAAAAAGATCGAAGATCTTAAGAAGAGTGTCTCACGCCATCAAAAGGTGCAGGAAGCCATGCTGAATGCTCAGGGTCGCAAAGGTCAGTTTGATTTGCATAATTGATGCAGATTTCATTCATATATTTGAGAATTGTTTACATCAGAGTTTGCTTCATTGCCATCAGAATCTTCGTCGGGATGAAATGATTTGTTGGAAGAAGATCATTTTCAAGAAGCTACATAGCAGAAAACTTTACAGAGCAGATTTCATGCTTTCGCAACTTGTTCAGAGTTTGGTAAGGCCTTTTGGTTTTGATCCTAGCAGGATCTTTCCCTAAGCCTTTGAGAAAGACCCTGCCAGGATCGAAACATCACGCCCTCCTCACTCTGAGCATTTAGCCTTTGAGAAAGATCCTGCTAGGATCGAAACATCACGCCCTCTTAACTCTGACCATTTAGCCTTTGAGAAAGATCCTGCAAGGATCGAAACGTCACGCCCTCCTAACTCTGACCATTTAGCCTTTGAGAAAGATCCTGCAAGGATCGAAACGTCAGGCCTCCTAACTCTGACCATTTAGCCTTTGAGAAAGATCCTGCAAGGATCGAAACGTCACGCCCTCCTAACTCTGACCATTTAGCCTTTGAGAAAGATCCTGCAAGGATCGAAACGTCAGACCCTTCTCACTCTTAGCATTATATATTTCAGGCCATTTATTCTTGATGAGCAGTTTGCAGCATTTAATAACTTTGAGAAAAAAAAACTGGGTTTTTTTTACTATCTTATATTTTCATGGCTGTTTATTGTGTATTTGTTTGATTTTTGTCTCCTCTTTTCCTTATTTGTGAAGTTGATGGGAATTCGTTTGAGGATGAGCAGATCCGTTCGGACAGCTTCTCAACAAGTAGTTCAGTTGGCATGGGGGACACTGAGGAGAGTTTGTCCAAGAAGGATCAACTGGAGGTATGAAGCTGGATGCTTGTTAGTCACCCTGACTGTCTGTTTGTTTGTATCCGTGCTTGTATGGCTAGAAACATGGTGACACCATGTAATCCCTTCTGTGAGAGTGTGTGCATGGTTCTGCGAAGAACCGATGGTATAAAATGATGAGGAGGTTTCTTAAGAAAGATCCAAAACCACTGCAAATCAGCACAGATCTGTCTTTAAAGGCTGCATGATTTTGAAGGATACAGGACAGTAGAGCTCATATTCTGTAACTTTACATGATGCTTGATGGCCCAACTTGGTCCAAGTCCAAAGAATGTGCCATAGGGAAACTGCACAGTGTCGTATTTTGATGGATTCATGAAATATACAATATGACCAGAGGGTTAGAATCAATCAAAATGGGGTTAACTTTTATTCATATTTCTAATGGAATACCTCAACGCATGTGCTGAAACTTCCTCCATTCTTTCTCTTTTTAAAATCAGTCTTCAACAGACGGACTGAGTATTTCCACCACCCCTGAAGAGGTCGTGTTGAGAGTGGACTCTCCGGTTCGCAGACTGGCGGCCTCTGCAGATGACAAGACCATCCTGCAGAAAAGGAGATCGGCGAGTCTTGAGGACATCAAGCCAGGAGCTTTGTCTTTCACGGTAACAAAGAAAATTTTCAAATAACCAGAAGAAACTAGGGGCCTTTCTCAAAGCTCGGCTATGAATCTGGCTCTGCCTTTGGCGCCATCTCCGGCTCCGGTTCTGGCTCCTGCTCAGTCTCTGTCATCCATATGCCCAACATTGGTTGTGGTTTTTCATATCGAAGCTGAAGGTCTGTTTTCGTTTTCAAACCAGAGAATCTACTTCCGAACCACAGCCAATAGTCTCTATTTTGATTTTAGAATGGATTCACGAATTGGAGCCGGAGCCGAGCTTTGAGAAAGGCCCCTGATCCTGAGAGCTCTAGATGTAACCTCACCCGTACTCTGTGGTACGAGCTGTCAAACCCTATGATGGGATGATCTTATGTTTTCGATTTCTCTCCAGACTGATTCTGGCGCGGCTGTCCATCAACAGGGCTACAGCACCCTTCCGTCCCCTCGCAACAAGACCAAGGAGTTCCAGTTCGTCCAGCCGGCGGCTGTCCCGCCATCCACCTCCCACCACCTCCCGTCAGCGATGACACAAGGTAGCCCAGACAAACGTAAGGACCGGTCAGGGTCCTTCGGTAGGGGTCTGTTTAAAGTCCGGGGCTCTAAGAAGACCTCCAGCGCACCTAACCTGGGTGAGGGCTCTAGCTCTGCATGCTTGCATTTCACATTGCACCCCACCTGTTTGTCTGTCTGGTCCAAGCTATTAAATCCACTCTGAAACATCAGGTCTGGGTCATTCCACCTGGCTGGGTTCCCCTGTCGTGGAGTCGATTTCTCCAAACTCATCGTAACTTTATATTCATGATCAATCGTAGGACTTACCGGTATGATGCATTGCAGCCCTACGTAAGATATGATGGGTCATGATCCCTCGTAACTCGAGTAACGATCGATCGTAGGGCTTATTGAAATCACCCTCAGGTCTGGGTCATTCCACCAGGCTGGGCTTCCCTGTCCTGTAGTTGGTTTTATCAAACTCATCGTAACTTACTATCAATTGTAGGACTGATGATGCATTGCAGCCCTACGTAGGATACCACCATGGGTTATCCTTCGTAACTCGAGTTGCGATCGATCGTAGGGCTTCATGAAATGGCCCTTAGGTCTTGGTCATAGGCTGGGCTTCCATGCTTCATCCTTGTCCATGTTACATCCATCGATTGTCCCCTCCAGTATAACCATAAGTACACGTGTACTCTGGTTGTTATGAGGTGATTTGTGTCAATCAATAAATGATAAATATTTCGGTTTGAAATTAAAACTTGTCTTGAAATTTGAAGTTGGAAATTTATCTGGCTTATAATAGCTTCAGAGATGAAATTTCATTCAGTATTGGTCACGGAAAATTTCCTACCGGTTATCCAAAATCAAAATTCTGACCGATGATGTATCAGTGTGCTTGATAGCTTTGACCACAGAACTAATCAACTCTTTATGTTATCTTGACTCACCGTATTTGATGTAGTGTGTTTGCCCTTTTGTCAACTTGATGTCAGTCCCAACGTGTTCAGTCTATACTGTGTTTGTTGTATTCAATGTAGCATGATTTGTATCACATTGCCCGAGTGTATGTATGTTTTCAAAACGTTGTCTGAAGGTATGTAGGTTTCCAACACATAACCTGAGGATTTGTGTGGTCTCCGTCTTAAAGTCTGGTTTGAAAAATTCCGGCAAATTTCAATTTGAAGCGAAATATCGATAATCACAATTAACAACGAACAAAGATGATTGACTATTAGGGACAGCACCAACTGGATAGTATTGTTGTTAGAAAGCCTGTGTACCGTATTCAGGAGGTTGCCGGTTCGAATCCCGCTCCAGTCAATTTTTCTTTTTTCAAATTTAATTTGGCTTTTAATGGCCGAGTTGTGTTTGGATCCAACACTCTTCTTGTGTGTGGCCTTCTCTAAAATAATCTTGAAGAAATTTAAGGTTCATTTATCATCAAAAGTCAAAAAGTGCCGTTGAGCAAAATATTCTTGATTTATTTGGAATCAATCACAGTTGCTCTAAGATGTTCTGTATTTTTGAGTATTTATTTGTGCATCTGTTGTTGACAATGTGCAGTTTATATGTGGCATGGTTGTAAATGTGTTGCCCGAAGGTATGTATGTTTTAAATTACTAAAAAAAAAAGTACAGACTCATTCAGCATGCATTGAGTCAATGACATGCCCTAAAGGTATGTATGATTTGAGAATAATGTTGCACATTGCATGCACTTGGCACTCCTATGCTTTTGCATGAAATCAACCACATACATGTACTTTTGCACTTAATCATTTTGTTGATCTTAGAAAGTATGGCTATGGCTTGAAATTACGCATGAGTCTCTGAGGAATGGCTGCAGCCGCTGCCATAGACTGTCTGATAATTGGCTATGGCTTGGAATTACACACGAGTCTATGAGGAATGGCTGCAGCCGCTACCATAGACTATGTCTGATTTATACCTGGCCATGGCTTGGAATTAGTCGAATTACACACGAGTCTATGGGGAATGGCTGCAGCCACTACCATAGACTATGTCTGATTTTATACCTGACCATGGCTTGGAATTACACACGAGTCTATGGGGAATGGCTGCAGCCACTACCATAGACTAGGTCTGATTTTATACCTGACCATGGCTTGGAATTACACACGAGTCTATGGGGAATGGCTGCAGCCGCTACCATAGACTGTCTGATTTATCTGGCTATGACGTGGAATTACACATGAGTCTATGGGGAATGGCTGCAGCTGCTACCATAGACATGTGTGTGAGTTAAGCCATAGCCATTCAATTCAGACATGGCTTTAACTTATGCACATTGAGAATGTTTTTAGACTTATCCTACTGCCTTGTGTAGTACCTTGAAGGCTATGACCAAATCAGGCTCTTTGAAGGCTACGGCTTAATATCTCTCCTATTTGGGAGTGCAGAAAATAGCCGTAGCCATAGGCAGAAATGGTCCACCTGCACACAGCTATTTAATTACTTATTATTACCATATGCAGACTTGCAAAGTAACTTGTTATTGAGTGTGGTATATGAATACCACTCTCAGGTTTGTTGGCTTGAACTATGCACAAAATATTGATATATTTCCCAGTATGACCACAAAATGGCACAAATAATCCTCACAACAGCCAACTCTAAAATACTCTAACACTGTAATCCGTTAAAAAACAAAAGCAGATACAAACATTCCAAAATCCAAAGGATTCTGTAGTGAAGTGGTAAGTTATTTCTGGAGCGGAGGTCGTGAGTACAGCTTGATACCTTGCACTTTCACTTGATCAAGCATTTTGCAAAAATCATGCACATCTTGCAATAAAGAAACACTCATAGATTTCAGCACTCTCTACAGACTATGATACTGATTCGAATGATACTTCATTGCTCGTACAACCTGAAAATTGCAGTGGATAGGATCAGCAATTAGCAAGCTGAGAAATATCAGTCACAAAAAAAAAGTCAAAATTCCCAAACTCTTTCCTTGTACATGGAGTGTTATTTCGTTTGCGGTATACACACAAATGTTGCTGTCTTAAACTGTGATTCCTTGGTTGCAGTAATCAGAGCCGTGAAGTCACTCGTTGCACTCGTTTTTTGCCCCCTAGGCAAGCTTTCATCCCGCCTCTTTCTGGCTTGCCACGCCCCCTCAAGCCTGCCTCTTTCTGCCATTTTATAGATAGAATGCTTGAAGATTTGAAGGTTGAGATATACAGTATAACTGCACTATAATGAACATGGTGTGATCAAGAATAGCTACATTTGATCTTAAGGAATGCTTAGAGTTTATAGGAACTTTTGAGAAAGATCCTGCTGGGATTGAAACATCAAGCCCTCATAACTCTGACCATTTAGCCTTTGAGAAAGATCCTGCTAGCCTAGGATCAAAACGTCAGGCCCTCCTAACTCTGACCATTCCTTTGAGAAAGATCCTGCTAGGATCGAAACATCAGGCCCTCCTAACTCTGAGCATTTATCCTTCGAGAAAAATCCTGCTGGGATTGAAACATCAGGCCCTCCTAACTCTGACCATTTATCCTTTGAGAAAGATCCTGCTAGCCTAGGATCAAAACGTCAGGCCCTCCTAACTCTGACCATTCCTTTGAGAAAGATCCTGCTAGGATCGAAACATCAGGCCCTCCTAACTCTGAGCATTTAACCTTTGAGAAAGATCCTGCTAGGATTGAAACATCAGGCCCTCCTAACTCTGAGCATTTAGCCTTTTGGTAAGACCCTGCTAGGATCGAAACGTCAGGCCCTCCTAACTCTGAGCATTTAGCCTTTGAGAAAGATCCTGCTAGGATTGAAACATCAAGCCCTCCTAACTCTGAGCATTTAGCCTTTGAGAAAGATCCTGCTAGGATTGAAACATCAGGCCCTCCTAACTCTGAGCATTTAGCCTTTGAGAAAGATCCTGCTGGGATTGAAACATCAAGCCCTCCTAACTCTGAGCATTTAGCCTTTGAGAAAGATCCTGCTAGGATTGAAACATCAGGCCCTCCTAACTCTGAGCATTTAGCCTTTGAGAAAGATCCTGCTGGGATTGAAACATCAAGCCCTCCTAACTCTGAGCATTTAGCCTTTGAGAAAGATCCTGCTAGGATTGAAACGTCAGACCCTCCTAACTCTGACCATTTAGCCTTTGAGAAAGATCCAGCTAGGATTGAAGCGTCAGGGGCCGATTTCACTAACGCTTTGCGATCATCGTAAAGCCCAAATCCATCGCTAAACAGAAAATCGATCGCTACTTTGCATAGCAATTTTCCGTTTAGCGATGGATTTGGGCTTTACGATGATCGCAAAGTGTTAGTGAAATCGGCCCCTGGCCCTCCTAACTCTGACCATTCCTTTGAGAAAGATCCTGCCAGGATTGAAACGTCAGGCACTCCTAAATCTTAAGCCTTAATATTTTTCAGCTCATTATTTTGGTTGATGAGCAATTTGCAGCAGTTAATTACTTGCATTGAATGTTTGAAGAAAGTTTGTAATACCAAAGCAGAAAGTTTGTTGCAGCTGTGCATGTTTGTGTGTATAGAGGAGTTATACTGTATTTATGTAGATCTTCATTTGGCAAATTCTAGAAATAGTTGGGCCAAAGTAGTCAGGGTATTAGAGTTACTATTAGTATGGGTTAGCGTCTTGCACTTTTCCTCTTGCACTTCACTAAGGTTAGTGTTTATTTATGCGATAAACACAATGAGGGTGTCATTATGTTAATCACATTCATTTGTTTGTCATGCATATTCATGATATGAGAAGCGTCGCGTCATTGCACCTCATTCTATGAGTCTATTTAAGGCTCATGCATATTCATGAAGTCAAAATTGTACACAGCACACTGTCACACATATATACCAATCACTCATACATATTCATTATTGTACCTGAGAGCCACCTCTTATGCACACTTGCAGAGCAGCTAGAGCTCATGTTTATTCAAATAAAATGCAAATGATGTACACCTGTTACTTGTGACTTAATAATGCAGAAAGATATATCTATGAACTTTGCCTAAGATGATGGCAGGTGTTTTTCTGTTCCACCAACCTGTTTCTTTCTGCATATTCATGCATGATACTTGTTTGCTTCAATCTTTGCATGCTTGTACTGATTTCTGTCTGCATGTAGTACTATTAGCAAACTTTTTGTTAGTCATGTAGTTTTATTGATTGTGATTTGCCTACCGTTGACGAACAATTTGTAAAATGTGTTTTAATGATTTGAAGAATATACAATAACTTTAGACTAAAAGAAAGATCAAGAAATGTGAACTTTTGAATGTGAAACTTTTGAATGATGTTTCTTTGCATGGAAATTCTACTGGATATTTCTTTTTATATGAAACAGTTCATGTTCAGTTTGTAATTACTAGTAATCTTTACTTGATTGTTTCAAAGTTGTAGTCATTAACCATAGCCCAATTTTATGACTGCTTACCATTTCATAAGCTAAAAATCATTCCTTACGGAAGCAGAATATTCTGAGCTTACATGAAATGAAGGATTTCTCGTAAACTCAGCAAGTGTAAAAATTGGATGCTAGCCCTGTAAGCAAAGAATGAGGGTCATAAGCGCAGTTCTGTGTTAAGCAGAGCCAGGAATTTGGGCCTGGCTTATGATTTTTTAACCAGTTTCAAAAATTTGGTAAGCTCAGAAAAAAAAGTGGCTTAATATTATTCAGGTTACCAGTGAAAATGACATGCTATGCCTGTGTTTTGTTACTGGTACCTGGCTGGTTTTTGCTTAGCATGAAAATTTGCCAAGAGCTGGGGTCTTCTAAGCAACAATGTCCAGTTTGAATGAAAGTGGACACTTTCAATTTATAACAAGAAATGAATATTCCTCTTGCTTATATTGAAGATATTCTGTTTCCATGGTTATTTTAGCTTCCACGGAATCGGATGGAGAGGATATCATCCGAAGGAATCGGAAGGTCAACTTTGCCGATTGCCAGCCTCATTTCACTCCGCCCACTGAGAGGAGGAAGAAGAAAGTTGGGATCAAAAAGTTGTTTGGAAAGTGAGTATCCTGAAAGCGTTTGAAATAAACTTGAGACCTCCGGATACTCAACTTTCTTTAAAACACTGGCTTTACATCTTAAAGTTTAAATACGATTTGAAGCTTTGCTTGGTGGAAGTAACATAAGAAGGAAGGTTTGCAGAGACACCTTGTAACTCTTTTCTAGAAGTGTGGTTCTGAAAAGAGCCGTTGAGAAGTTGTCTTGACGTTCCGACCAGTGTACTCTGGCCGTCCCCAGGAGTGGAACACAGACTGGAACGTCGAGACAACTTCTCTTTTCAGAACCACCCTTGTAGAAAAAGAATTACATGGTGTCTCCGCAAACCTTCCTACTTATCTTAAAGTTTGGAAGACCATTTAGTTGGTCACTGGTGTTGTATTCGATTGGTCTTTGGTTCGAGTCCTGGTACTTTGTTTGCCCTGAAAAGAAAGCTCTTGTTTTCCAAAAGTTATTCTTGTGGTTCAGCATAAACCTGTTACTGTTTTGCGACTCCACCAGTCAAATCTTGAGATTTTTCTTGCAGGTTGAAGAGGAGTAATTCAGCCTCGTTGACCTTCGAAGATGACGACGAAGATACCCCCGTTGAGTTCCATCGAGGGAATCGCTTCAGGGCAACAGCTGGTCCTCGACTTGGCTGGGCAGGGCTTCGGGCTAATAGGTGAGTTTGAATCAATCTGTCGTTTGACAGTCAGTCCTTGCTGGTCATTCTTTGCTAGACAGCCTCTTTGCCTCTTTGCCTGTCAGTGTCCAGTATTTAAGTTTCTCTTCCTTAACGATGTTGCATTCCTTGCAGGGATATTGATGCTCCGTTTGCCAAGTGGGAGGGTGACCAGGTGGCTGCGTGGCTCCATGACATGGGTCTGAGTCAGTACATGTCCATGTGCCGTGTCTGGGTCAAGAACGGATCCACGCTGCTCAAGGCATCGCCTCTGGATCTGGAGCGGGTAAGTTCACAGCCACTCATCACCATGAAGTCATAGATAGGTCATTCTTCAGAAATAGGGCCAGGATCTTTGACAGTCTTCCTGTTGCATCAGTGAAGTCACACAATCTATTATCCTTTACGTTGACTTTGAAGTTAGCATTTGTGTATCTGCTAATGAGAGTTGATGGTAGTTGGTCGCTCAGAGGATGATCTTTTGCTGTGTCCGCAGAAACTGGGCGTCAAGAAGGTCCTCTACCGTGAGGTCGTAAATGGGTCATTTCAGAGGGATAGGGCCACGATCTTTGAAAGTCTTTCTGTGATATGAGACTTGAAGCTACGCATGGTTGAAGTAAAAGGTTTGCGGTATCACCACCCAAGTACAGGAATCTCTTCTTATAAGCGGCCCATTACCTACCAGGAGCCACCATCAATCCAGCCGTTCTGCTCTCATGCACTCTTAGCATCCTCTACAATGCTTATAACCAGCATCCTCCAAGTCAGGTAATAACCAGTCACCCTCCTGAAGACGAACAGAGCTCACTGTTCGGAACATCAAGTGTTCACCAACCATTCTTCTCAGAACCACACACTCATAGAAGAGATTCTAGTACATGTTGCCACCGCAAACCTTACTTTATTCATTGTTTCTGTTTATATACATAATTAAACTCGCATGATCTATTGTCCTTTATTTTGACTTCTTTGAAGTTACCCTGTGTATATCATCTGCTTACGGGCATTTCCACAGTAACGTAAGTCACCTTTTAAGTGACTTTGACCTATTCCTTGATCAATCATTCTTGAAAGACTCCAATTTAAATAGGTTTTATTGGCATCAGCAAGTATACCAATTTATGGTTCCTTGAAATGCATGCAAATATGCAAAAAAGATGTAACTTACGTTACAAAATGTCCCCAAACCGTGGAAATGCCCTTATGAGAGTTGATGGTAGTTGGTCACTCGGAGTGTGATTTCTGGTTTGTCTGCAGGAACTGGGCGTCAAGAACGTCCTCCACCGCAAGAAGCTGCAGCTGGCCCTGCAGGCCATGGGCTCCGAGGAGGAAGACAGGTTCAGCACCTTGGACTACAACTGGGTCACCAGATGGCTGGATGACGTCGGTTTACCTCAGTACAAAGATGCCTTCTGCGATGCTAGGATTGATGGGAGGATGTTGCACTATCTGACCGTGGTAAGGCTCCGTAGATGCTCGTGTCCATGATCTGTCAAATTATTCATTTGCTTGGAGTAAGATAAGGGCTTGACGTTTCAATCCTAGTAGGACTTTTCTCAAAGGCAAAATGGTCAGAGTTAGGAGGGCTTGACGTTATGATCCTAGCAGGATCTTTCTCAAAGGCTAAATGGTCAGAGTTAGGAGTTCCTGACAATTCAATCTTAGCAGGATCTTTCTCAAAGGCTTAATGCTCAGAGTAAGGAGGGCCTGATATTTCGTTCCTAGCAGGATCTTTATCAAAGGCTAAAGGCTAAAGACAGAGGAAGATCCTGGTAGGATTGAAACGTCAGACCCTCCTAACTCCGAGCATTTGATATATTTCAGGTCAATATTTTGGTTATTGAGTAGTTTGCAGCAGTTTACTTGCTGAAATGTGTTCTTTATTAAACCAGCATGAGCTTGCCTACAAAGAGCTTCTAAGCTTCAGCTGAACGTCCTCTTTCGTCAGTAAGATCAGGCTTTTGACTCAGGTTATGACTCTCTCTAACTTTTGTCTCATCAGGACGACCTCCTGTTGATGCGGGTGACGAGTGGCATGCATCATGTCAGTATCATGCGGGGAATTCAGTGCCTACGACTCCACAACTTCCAGCCAAACTGTCTCAGACGACGACCAACAGATGAAGTAAGTCATGCTGGATATACCTTCGCTAACTTGAGCAGGAACTCTCAATGCATTCATTGTACCTTTGTGGGACTCGAACCAGAGACCCATCAGATGAAAGGGCCTAAAACTGACAAGCGGTACATTGCAAGTTTTGAGAAAGGATATTTATAGGTCTTGCTCAGAAACCTCTTTGTGAACAGCAACTTCTGATCCTATTTTATCTCCCCCCTGACTTCTAGTCGTCAAGACTTGCCTGAAGACACATCTCCTTAGGTATACACCTTATTCAAAAAGCATCCATCTTGTCACCTTCCTTGTATACCAGTTGGAAAAGAAACACCAATTATAAAAAGAAAACGGGTATCAAACTACTTTGAATCCAAGCTTGGGTTGATTGCACTGCATCAAATGTAGGACGGATGCACTGTGAATAAGGTTAAGGGGCATGACCACTGGACACATGTTTGGTCAAGTCAGCAACTTGGCATAATTCCTAAACTGTTTACCTTACTGTTATTATAAGACAGGGAGCAACTTGATGAGAAATTCCAAAACTAGCAGATTTGGTTTTCCTTCATCTGGCTCAAAAGAAATGTTGCCACTGGTTAATGTGTTCCTCTGTGTTATATCTACGAACATTCTTTCTTCCACAGAATTGGTTTACCGAGGTTAAAACTATGCCTCCCTGGAGTTCAGAATTGGTAATAGAACAAACAAACAAACTGTGGGGCATGCTCAGTGTGGAGTTGTTATTGTTTGTTGCACGGTTGTGTCTTATTATTATAATATGTCAATGAGGACCATTGATTGGTCATTGGTTGCTATGGAAATGGAGGGCGCTGGTTATTGATGCCATGGAAAATAATCATAATGACGTACATCACAGGGGGAAAATTAACTTCTCGTTTCATTTTGAGGATCGGTCTCGAGTGGCATCATACTGGGTTTCGGACTGGCCTCTTTAACCCTAACCCACCTGTATACCACAATTTACCACACATGGTTTTTCCTGCGGTATCTCGAATACCACAATACATCACTGTGGTGCATGGTGTAATGCATGGTTTCTGATACAGTCTCCCTGTGGAGACTGTGGTAGTTTGTGGTAACCAGCTCTTGTCTTGTGTGGCAGGTGCAGAGGGTTATGGTTAAGGTTATGCTGGAACAGGTGTATATAGTTCATTTGCGTATGCATTGGTGCTGTGTGTATTTCACAAGTGGTGCTTTATGTGGCTTAAAGGTACTGCATGTATCACGTTGATACCTGCGTTATTATTCTTATTCTTTCCGCAGTGAAATGAGCTGAATGTTCGTTGTGATTTACACAAAATTTGTTGCCGCTAGTTTTTTTGAGATTTGAATTGTGTAGAGTAGTAGTATTGGATGTGGTTGTAGGTAGCTTTTAATGTCGTGTTATGATTGTATTTTATTATTTTTCATGCTTTCTTAAGTTTTTTCCTTGTCAGTTGTTTGTGTATTGGTATCATAAGTCCTTTTTGAAACTACGGCTTTTGCTTGGGCTAGGGCTAGAGCTTGATTGGGTTTGGGCTTTAAAGCTTTGGCTCTGCCAATACCAATATGTGTGTTGTTCTTAAAACAGGTGAAGGAAGCCACAGCCAAAGTCGTAGTGTTGAAAAGGGCTTTTGTTGGAGTCATTGTTGGGATTATCATCACATAAGCATGAACTGCAAGAGTAATTGGTGTTAAATCTACACCAGTGGTGTATAAACTACGCTGGAATGTTAATGTTGGGAATTGGTGCAATAACTCATTGGGGGATTTTTGTGTAACGATGGTTCATGGAGGTTGACCATAACTAGGATATTAAATGAGTCGGCAAATGTAGAAGGTGGTGGCAATGTCAGGTTTGACTGAGGTGAGCAACCAACTGACAGAACAGACAAACAAGCAGACAAATGTAGAAGGTGGTGGCAATGTCATGTCTCACTGAGGTGAGCAACCACCTGACAGAACAGACAAACAAGCAGACAAATGTAGAAGGTGGTGGCAATGCCATGTCTGACTGAGGTGAGCAACCACCTGACAGAACAGACAAACAAGCAGACAAATGTAGAAGGTGGTGGCAATGCCATGTCTCACTGATGAGCAACCACCTGACAGAACAGACAAACAAGCAGACAAATGTAGAAGGTGATGGCAGTGGGCATGCCATTACTGAGGGGGACAAGGAGGTGCCAAGCCCCTTTCCTTACTCCTTGGTTGTACCGTGGCCCTCACTTACATGTATTCCCAAAGCTGGCGACAAAGCTGGCAATGCCTCATACAGCATCTCTTCACATTGACAAGTGGGTATCTTGTAAACCTAACCAAGGATTGTCTTAATCGTTTGCCCGTCTTGATTTTCACAGCCCTATGAGGCCGGCAGGGAGGTGATGCTGTGGACGAACCATCGAGTGATGGAGTGGCTGCGGACGGTCGACTTATCTGAATACGCACCCAACCTCAGGGGCAGCGGGATCCACGGTGCCCTCATGGTAAGCAAAGGAGACCCGGGTGTGGTCAGTGGGTGTGGTCATTTGGTGTTATCTTTGGATCTGGATGTTGCATTGGGTGTGGTCATTAGACAAGGTCACTGAGGGATCATTTTCCTTGACTGTTGGGTGTGTTTAGTGGGTGTTGTCATTGGGTGGGGTCACTGGGTGTACGCCCTTTGTGTTGTCATAAGAAATGCGCATTGGTTGTGGGTGTGGTCAGTGGGATTTTCCCTGGCAAGTGGGTTTACATACTGGGCGTGGTCATTAAGCATTTGATCTTAAATAACCAGTGGTTGCTGGGTGTGGCCAGTAGCCCAAACATCTCTGAGAAATGATGGAGCGATGTGAGTAGGATGAATAATTCCTTCATCTTGGTTGTTTTTTTCCCCCAGGTGTTGGAGCCTCGGTTCACGGCAGAGACACTTGCCACCACCCTCTGCATCCCCAACTCCAAGTCCCTCCTCAGAAGGCATCTCAGTACCCACTTTGTCTCCCTTGTCGGCAGTGAGATCCAGGGTCAGAAACGAGACACGGAGAAGGGCACCAGCTACGTACCTCTCAGTGCTCTCTCCAAAGTCAAGGTAAAAATACGTTCTCGGTTATCATCTTTGTCAGGCTTCATCAGCTATCCAACAAAATGTGATGTGTCATTGAAAAGTGAACAATTGCAAATTGACTGGAGCGGGATTCAAACCAGTGACCTCTGAAATACCGTACCGGTGCTCTTACCTACTGAGTTACCCAGCCCTTTGTTGGTGGCATCCCTAACAGTCAATTATCTTTGTTTGTTTGGCAGTCAGAAGCCAGATATAATTGACTATTAGGGACACCACCAACTAAGGGCTGGATAGCTCAGTTGGCTAGAGCGCTGGTACAGTATTCCGGAGGTTGCTGGTTCGAATCCCACTCCACTAAATTTTTCTTTGTTCACTTTTTAATGTATGTAATGAGGTTAGTTTTCTATCGGAATCCCCCCAAAAAACGTCTCTCCAATCTCCAATTCTTAACAGCCGAAGAAGCGTTCCTTCGGGAGCCGTCCCAAGAAGAAAGGCATGGAGGAAGACGACTACGTTTGTCCCATGAATCTGGAGGTACCTCCTGGTCTACAGGGTCTCAGGGAAGGGCTACAGAATGGGACCAAGCAGCCTCCTAGCTATCGGATGGAGGTACGCAGTGCGGGAAAAGTCCACAGGCAGGAAGATGAGGTAAGGTCCGACTCAGATCAGAGGCCAATTTCATAGATCTGCTTAAAGGTAGTAGCATACTTTAGTTTTTATCAAAGAAATACAGATTCATGAAAATATTCAGACAGATACAGTAACAGTCATCTGTGAACATTTCAGTCCCATACGGTGCCCACTTTTTGAGAAAACAGTGAAAAACGGTCACAGTATTTCTTAATTCTTTTCTCTTTTATTTTTGATCTTTTAAAAGATCCAAAAGATTTTCGGTTGTTGTTTTACTGGATAAATAAACTATTTCAGGCGGAAAAACTTTAACGGTATGTTTCTACCATTACCATCTTCATAACCTGTAAGTGATATGTAAATCTGTGAGCATTTCTGTTTTGGTCTCTTACCAAAGAATGATACTACCTTTAATTAAACAAATATGCTTATGCATGAAATGTCTTCCATCATCAAAAAGGATTGCCAACCAAATTTTGTTGTGATTTTTACTGTCTTTGACTTGTACATGTATTCGGACATTGTTTGCTGAGCATGACATTCACAAGGAGTTTTAGGTGGCATACCGATTTTATGTACCAAGGTTTTTGGTGCTTAAGTAGCTCTATGGAAGTGGCCCCAGGTGTTTCCGTTTTTCATCCACAAGAATCACTTGTTGGGACACTGCTGGTATAGAGCTGGATAGCTCAGTTGGTTGAGCACCTGTGCAAGCATTCTGGAAGTTGCAGGTGTGAATCCCACCTCAGTCAATTATTAAAGGTTCCATTCTTGAGAAAGATCCTGCTAGGATCAAAACACAACGCCCTCCCAGCTCATAGCACATTGTTATTGAATATATTTCCCTTTGAGTTAGGAGGGCCTGACGAGTTTCGATCCTTGCAGGATCTTTAGCGAAGGCTGGAACCTTTAATAATTGACTGAGGTGGGATTCACACCTGCAACTTCCAGAATGTTACACCGGTGCTCAACCACCTGAGCTGAGGACAAGTTACACATAAATGGATGAGAGGATCAGGACAGTTGTGTTAGCATCTTACACAATTTTTACCAAAAAGCAAGCATTTGAATTTTAACTCCACTTTATAAACGAGTTTGATTGTTTGTGGTTTTGTTTTTAGACGAGCGCAAGTTCGCCAGATTCTGCAGATGGTGCCCCTCCCAGTCAGATTGGTGTTTACTCAGAGGAGATCAAGACACTCACGGTAACATAGACAGTTAGACACATCATCGATAACCTCCTCACTTTTTGAAAGTGGCAATAATTGATCCAAGATTACGACACTGTGATTAGTATTAGGGCCCAGGCTCCGGCTCCATTGCATGAATCCATTCTAAAATAACTGGTATCAAAAAAGAGGCTTTTGGCCGCGGTTCGGAAGGATATTCTCTGGTTTGAAAAGGAGAACAGAGCTTCAGCTCCAATGAAAAACCACAACCTATATTTTCAGCAAATGGATGACGGAATCGGAACCTGAGCCTGAGCCTCTGTTTTGAAAAGGCTCTATGTCTCCCTGCGGCAGATTGGTTACGTTTGTTTCCTGTAAATTTTCATTTGTATATTTATTTGTTTGTTTCCTCCACAGAACATGCTGAATGACGGCGAGGCTGAAAACGGCGGCACAAACGTTTGAAAGAAAACTACAACAACTCATCAGGAAATCTCCTCCAATTTATAACAAACAGGGCTTCCAAGTACTTCAAAAAAAAAGAAATGAAACAGAAGAAAAAAAATGCAGAAATTTAAAAATGGCAGCCAAAGATTACGATTATTTCTACTGTAGAAGCAGGAAAAGAGCTTTCCAACGGAGTGTAATGCTGGTGGTGCTGTCTTTCTCTGTCGGTTGAAACCGGAGACGATTCGGGAGATTTGGTGTAGAAATCAACAGACTGCTGCCTTAGCTACCTGTACAGGCTGACGACACCTGACTACTTTCTCCTCGTACCAAGAGGCAGAGGAGGGCACAGGTGGAAGTGATTCAGGCTGAGGCTGTAGCACCATGTTCTCTTCCATCCAGCTGTATGGGAAGAACAAGATTAATCACGGTGGTCCCTGGTTCGAATCCCACTTTGGTGAACTTGTCTTCTTCAAGCTCTAATAGAAAGTAGGGTCAATTCCGGACAATTTCCAATAAGTATGTGTCGTCGTAACTGTAAGGCCGAGGTCATGTGATGTTATGGAGAATACTGTGAGATTGCTTCTTCAGCTTTCATCACAGTGGTCCCTGGTTCGAATCCCACTTTGGCAAACTTCTTCAAGATCTACCAGAAAGCAGGATCAACTCCACGTTGAGAACTGATCTTGATGTGTATGCTGAGAGATTACTTCTTCAGCTTTCATCACAGTGGTCCCCGGTTCGAATCCCACTGACTTTGTAGGTGCTGGGTGAATAGGTCTACTTCAGGGTCTACCAGAAAGCAGGATCAACTCCACGTTGAGAACTGATCTTGATGTGTATGCTGAGAGATTACTTCTTCAGCTTTCATCACAGTGGTCCCCGGTTCGAATCCCACTGACTTTGTAGGTTCTGGGTGAATTGGTCTACTTCAGCGTCTACCAGAAAGCAGGGTCGACTCCGATCAAGTTTGAATCAGTAGGGTGTCATTGCAACAACTGCGCACCACTCTTGGTTGTTTGAGGGACACCCGGCCAGGGGTCGATTTCACCAAACTCATCGTAACTTGCTATCAATCATTGGACTAATGATGCATTGCAGCCTTACATAGTAAACGATGGGTTATCCTTCGTAACTCGAGTTACAAGCGATCGTAGGGCTTCGTAAAATCGACCCCAGATTCTCAGTGCTAGACGCTTTTTGCCATTCAAAATTACTCTTTGTCTAGGAAAAGAAACTCACACTGTCCCTGTGACCCTGTGCTATGTTTTCTTTGATAATTGCTCAAATATGATATTCTTATGGTTTATGAATTTACGGCAGAATTTTATTTACAGTATTTTAGCATATTTCCTT
Organism: Astropecten irregularis; assembly: GCA_963971285.1. Lineage (NCBI taxonomy): Eukaryota > Metazoa > Echinodermata > Asteroidea > Paxillosida > Astropectinidae > Astropecten > Astropecten irregularis. The sequence goes on along the minus strand of OZ020251.1, from coordinate 2,236,225 downwards.
TTAATTATTCTGCACAATTTAAACCTTGAGGGTTTTTTTTACTAGAACTAAACGTCCGCTTTCATATGGTTGCTAAATGTTAGTTTTTAATAGTTATTATTCTTATTATTATAATTTAATGGTTTGTTTTGTGTTTGTTGAAACTGGGAGGATAGCATCGCATTTGTGCTTTCATGTATGGTGCCATATCGGATGAAGTCCAATGATTTTAGTTTGTTCGTTTTTAGTATAAAATAATTTATTTGGACCAATCTGGTGGGGGCCAATTTCATAGAGTAGCTTAAGCACCAGAATTTGCTTAAGCATCAAAAACCTTGGTAAATAAAATCAGTATGCCAGCCAAAACTCCTTGTGAATGTTATGCTCAGCAAACAATGGCCGAATACAAGTCAAGGCTGCAAACATCACATGGAAATGTGGTTGTTAATCCTGTTTACTAAGGGAAGACATTTCATGCTTAAGTAAATTTTGTGCTAAAGCAGCTCTATGAAATTGGTCCATGGTTTTGTGACTTCTGTTTTGTCTTCTTTGTCTTTGGCAGACAAGTTTTAAAAATTCTTGAGTTTGTGGCAAGCAAGAGAATCGTGTTGGTCTGTTTGCGGTCGGAATACTCCCTCATGGCTTCCTATGGGAAATGAGTTATGAGTACGAGTTTGGGAGGAGCTTTTAGGGAGGTAATTGGGGGGTTGGTTTTCAGCAGTGGACTGCATTTTGAGTAAGGATGATGTTGAAGAATCGGACCAAGTCAGCCTTAGGGTGTGACTATTGTTCGTATGTTGTGATGCAAGTAAGCCATCACCAACACTAGGTCTTTTTGATAACTTCCAAGTAATATCACTACATCTCCCTGTGTATGACAATTGAAATTAGTGTTGAAATGTTAGCAGTTTCATGAAAACGTTTTATAACTTCCTAGTCGGTATCGACATAGAGCATGAGACCTCGCGTGAAATTTACAGTGAGATTTTATATTCTATCAAATGAATGTTTATCGCTCTTGCAATATAGAAGGTTCTAAGAGAACCGGAACGTTCGTAAAGGCCCGATTTCACTAACGTTTGCGATCATCGGTAAAGCCCAAATCAATCGCTAAACAGAAAATCGATCGCTACTTTATGTAGTAATTTTCCGTTTAGCGATGGATTTGGGCTTTACCGATGATCGCAAAGCGTTAGTGAAATCGGCCCCGGGGGCCGATTACACTAACGTTTGCGATCATCGGTAAAGCCCAAATCCATCGCTAAACAGAAAATTGCTACGCAAAATAGCGATCGATTTTCCGTTAAGCGATGGGTTTGGGCTTTAGCGATGATCGCAAAACGGCTCCTGGGGTCGAATTCACTAACGCTTTGCGATCATCGTAAAGCCCAAATTCATCGCTAAACGGAAAATTGCTATGCAAAATAGCGATCGATTTTCTGTTTAGCGATGGATTTTGGCTTTACGATGATCGCAAAGCGTTAGTGAAATCGGCCCCTGATGTCTTACTGGATGTTTCATTCAGTATGTCCTCATTTGATAGATTGCTGAATTTCTGTGGTAGTTTGCTGAGAAGACGTTAATTCTCTTCATATTTTGCTATTTTTCTATACTGATTCAAATGAACTACTAGGTGAATTGACTGCTATTTTAGTGGCGTTGCAGTAGATCTCATAGAAATGTGGAAACATTTGGAAATGAAGAAATAAAAACAAACAAAAAACAAGATGTTGGCTTCCCGGCAGAAAATGAAACGGATCTTTTTTTTTTTTACTAATTCTGTTTATAAAAATCTGTATCATATTATGAAGAGTGTTTTTTTTTTCAATTGTACATTTCTTTTTTATGCCTTTTTATTTCTATTTGGGACAATTAACACAAGCCTTTGAAGATGACTATCAGCCTTTGACAAAATTCAAGTATTTTAAATAGTTTTGTTGTGTAAAGTATCGATACTAAATTATTTTTCTTGTACTCCAGTTCATTTAATTGGTATGTAAATTGTATTTAGTTGAATCCTTCGCTTGTACTAGTATCGGGGGCCAATTTCATAGAGCTGCTTAAGCAGCAAAATTTGCGTAAGCACCAAAAACCTTGGTAAATAAAATCACAACGCTAACCAAAGCTCCTTATGAATGTTAGGCCCAGCAAACAATGGCCGAATACAAGTCAAAAGCAGTATAACATCACATGGAAATTTGGTTGGTAATCCTGTTTGTCCAAGGACGACATTTCATGCTTAAGCATATTTTGTGCATAAGCAGTTTTTTTTATGAAATTGGCTCTGATCAGTAGCGGTTTTGAGGACATACTTTCGTACGCACTGAAAAAGAAAGTGACAAAAAAAAATGTATTTTATTAATAATTTTTTTTTAATATTTAGATAGGAAAAGTATTTGGAAAAAAAAATTGTAGACAATTAGTTCATTTAGGATTCCAGCTTGATAATCTTTCATGAAATGGAAAAAAAAATTGTTTACCAACCAGAGCACCCCAGCTTGTTTTTTAAAATTAGGAATGTACCACTGTTATTTTGTGGTGACAACGAGGTAAAGTATCTTCATTAATCGTAAATTCAACTATGCATCCATCTCATAAATTTCATTTTTATAATAAAAAAGATGAATGTTTGTTATTAACTATGCCCCTATTATGTTTAAGACCACAACTGTATTATTATTTCTATTTTTAATGTAACATGTTTTAAAATGAAAGAGTAAAACTGCAGAAATGTTTATTACATCTTTAGGCCTAATTACTTAAATAAAAAAAATGCAACTCGATCTTCTTTTCGCCAGCTGACTTCCAGGTACTATTTCGCTGCTCCTCTTAAAAATGTCTGCATCTAGGAATGTCTATGATGTTCATATAAACCTAAAATGTATGCGTATAAACACTCTCTTAATTTCCAGCCGAAATTTCCAGTACAATCCTTCAAAATGAAACTCTTCCTCAATTGCACAAAGGAAACATTTTCCGTTTGTTCTTGAAATGCTTTTATTTCGTCGAATTAAAGGGATGGTACAGAATTGGTAAGACAAAATACACTTCAAGATCACAGATTCACATAAAACTTACACAGTACAATGGTGATGATAGGAGACAACATCCTTGTTTGTCTGAAATGCCATATTCGTTGAGAAATGAATGAAACTATTATTCCGATTGATTCGTTGAAATGTGTAAATGGGTTTTCACTGTTTTCTCGTGACCCAGATGGCTGATTGACCTCAAACTTCTACAGGTTTGTCAGTTAAGGTATATGATGTCATTTGGTATATTAACATCGAGTGTTTTTATTCCAAATTTTGCTAACGCAACGAACAGGGTGTATATCACAGCCATTTTCTTCAATCTTAAGCCGTCTATTTTTTTTGACTCAATTATTTATCTGTCTGTATTTAAGCAGCATCGTACATGTTTGTATAGGCAATTGCAGGTATTTATCCTTTTTGGTTGAAAGGTGTCCGGTTTATTCCCTTTAAGTTGTCGTCAAAGTTCTGAGGGAACGTATTACTCCAGAAAGGGCAAACATAATGTAAATCTCTGCGGAGGTCGCTGGTTCGAATCCCACTCCAGTCAATATTTCTTTGTTCACCTTTCAATGATTTAAAATTCAGTCAGTTTCCCTTGTGGTTATTAGAGGATTATAAATCTCTGTACGTTTTTTAACGAGAAAACTTCAAGAAACCGTTTCAAATGTCATTTCATCTTTTGTATAAACGAAAATTGTCACTTGTTTTGTAGTACATAATTTTACTTTAAAGTAAGGAGAATTTGGTAGAAATTACACTGTCCAAGTAAAATAAACGAATTTTTCTAATTTTCTTTTTTAAATTTGGTGTGATTCGACACATTTTTGTACAGTGTTTTGTGAAATTCGTCAAAAATGGAAAGAAATCTTTAAAAAATTGGCGATATTGTCATCTGGAGACATCGAGGCTGCAAATTCTCCTTTTTACAAACTTGCATAAATTTAGCTCAACTTCTAGACGCAGTAGGTAGTTTGTAACTTATGCCTAGCCTGCGGGATATCAATATTATTGAAAAAGATTTGGTATAATGCATGATTGGTAACGGTCACAGAACAGCCGTCGCACTTTGTCTGATCCAACATGTACATGAAATGATAAACCTGTGGAAATTTGAGCTCAATCGGACATCTGAGTCACGAGAAAATATCGAAAACCCGACTCATTTTCTCCTATAAAACATAAAGGTTTGGATCTCACCCCGAGACCAAAACTGTTTTCGGTCTTTGTTTACTAATTTCTGGATAAATACACCATTTCAGGCGGAAATATTTTAACGGTATGTTTCTACTATCACCATCTTCATACCCTGAAAGTTATACATAAATCTGTGAACAATTCTGTTTGGGTATGTTACCAATCCTGTACTGTACCTTTAAATCATGACATTCCAGTAGGGAAATAATACCCTTGATCCGTCCTGGTTCTCACTTATGTATAAAATATTGCCCTTGAAGTCTATATGTGGCCTATGTGACAAGGACAATTATTCTGGTAGAGTTCGGCTATTACCTGGCTGGTTGAGCCCATACACTGTTATGAAGTCCAAGGGATGTTCCATGCATTTGTTGTGTTACACTGTACAGTTTTGTATTTTGAAGGATAAGGACTTTTAAGCCCAGGCACTGTAAATTGTGTATGGGTCACAGTTTATGGCCCATTTTAATCCAAGTCCAAAGATCTTCCGTATGGATACTGATTTTTTTAAGGACACTGGACTGTGTAGAGCGCAGGCATTGTAAATCTAAATAGGGCTTTTATGGCCTGCATTAATTCAAGTTCAATGGATGTGACATACTGCACATTTTGGTATTTTGAAGGACACAGGACTGTAGAGCCCATGCACTACTGTAACTTTATATGGGGGCTTGATGGCCCAAGTTTGTCAGGCACAAAGAATTTGGTCGGTGGAGCTGGTATTAACTAACGTATTCTGTAACAACGCGTAGTCACGATTTGTAAACTGAGGTTTTTTCAAAATCTTTTGAGTATTAAACCACATCGCGATGAGTGAGTTGATTGGTGGAAAGTCCCCTGCACATGCGTAGTACTGGGCATTATATCTTGGGTATGAAACGCGGCCATCTTGAACTTTGACAAACTTTCGGAACTCTTCTTCGACTACGTTTAGTTTTTTTTTTCGTTCTAAGTTCTTCGAATGTGACTATAATTCCGGACCTTTGAATGAGCTATCGTCATTTTTGTATTCTTGTAAACATTTGATAATAAAAATTAATTAAGTCCATCTACTTTTGCTATGATAATGTAGATTTTATAAACTCTGTACATTACAATGTATTGTACCTCATATGAATAAAGTGTTTTAGCCATCATGTACATAAACAAATGTGACGCTTTGGATGCTTTTTAAAATCAGGTGAAAAGTGATTTTTCTTTTTACCCGTGAACGTCCCAATCCGTCAGAATTTCCAATAATCGTCTGCTCATCTCTTCCTTGAACCTTTGAAGCAGAAGTGGGCCCAATTTCATGGAATCCGTTACGGCCTATTTTTGTGCAATTGGGCACTACTACGCTTGAAATCTATTTTATGGAATCCGTAAGCAAGACTTCCGGTGCTTAATCGGTTAGCGTAGAATTTCTAGGCTAACGTACTGTTATATATGCATTATGCCAAAAAGAGAACTCTCTCGTGAAATACGCTAACCGTAAGCAAAATTATTTTTGCTTACCTGAACGGATTCCATGAACTTGGGCCCAGAAGCCAATTTCATAGAGCTGCTTAGCACAAAAATTCGCGAAGCATGACATTTCTGTCTTAGTAAAAACAGAATTAACAACCAAATTTCCATGTGTCGCGTAGGCTTGCAATTCTTCTTCGGCTGTTGTTCGCTGAACATGGATATCAAATTGAACTTGGTGGTTTGTTTTATTGGGCAAGCTATTTTTGTGCTAAGCAATTTTTTGTACTAAGCAGCTCTATGAAATAACAAATTGGGCCCTGATAGGTGTGCATGATAAGTGTCGGTTGGATCAACTAGTGCATGAAAGGCGAGTTTCAATCATTTGGAATCGTTCTGTCCAAGCATGTTGGCAGGTATGGTAGAGTTTCTGCCCCGGGCAAGACGCAACACCTTCAAGACCCTCATGATCGTGTTCCTCGGTCACTTGGTGGGACGGACTGCCAACCAGCTGGCCTTTTAAATCGTCTTTCTGGTCAATTTAATTCACGAAGCCCTGATTAGTGATCGATCGTAACTCCAGTTACAAAGGATAACCCATCGTATCCTACGTAGGGTAGACTAGCAGGCTAGTCGTTGTAAGTCGCGGTGATCGTCTCTTCTTTCACGCAACTCTCGCGAAATCGCTCTACTTTCTCGCGAGACTCATGGCTACGGCGAGAGTTAGGCTCTCGGCGGGTTTTCGAGTGGTTTTCGAGAGCCGAACTCTCGCCGTAGCCATGCTAGCATGCTATACGCGGGGCTGCCATAGGGTCAATTTCACCAAACCTATCGTAACTACCTATCAATCGTTCGACTTATGATGCATTGCAGCTCTACGTAAGATACGATGGGTTCTTAGTCGAGTTACGATCGTAGCGCTCCATGAAATCGACCCTTTGTCACTTTGATGCGAAGATAATACATGCATTCCTGGGGAATTATGACAAAACTTTTCATGCCCAAGATAATTTATGATGCACGACTACCAGCAATTATAAAGGTAATAAATATTTATGCTTTGTTTAATATAGGTGCTATTGCTGCTCCTTATGGAAATAAAAACAATCAGGCCTTATTTTTTTTCTAGTGTCCAAAATTGTAGTCAGTTTGATTGTTACTGCACTATTGCATTGCGTTGCTTATAAACCTAGTGCATTGTACTCCATGCTCCCATTTTTCTTCAGAACTGGTAAGTCTATTTTTTCGGATTTGTTGTCATTGTTGTTATTCTGATGTAATGTTGTCTATGTAAAAAGAATCGCCCTCTTCATTTTGCTGTGACTTCTACTGTTGTTGTAACCCACATGTTGATGCTTGGGGCATTTTACTAGTAGCCTCAATTTTTGTTTCTCAGAATGTTGTCCATTATTCCTTTAGTAACAGATCCCAGTGTTGAATACTGCGTGCAGAATGGAAGCACTTGCAACAGCCACTATTGCCGTCCAAGTCACATGTGGTGTGGGAATATTCTGCAATTTGGTTGTGATTTTAGTCTTCGCTTTGACGAGGAAACTTCGCATCAAGTATTACATCTTCGTTGTCAACCTCGTTCTCGCAGACATAACTATGCCAATTGCATTAACGATTCGGATACAACTGCTGGAAAGAGTCTCCCTGTATCTTCTGCGCACGGCGATGCTCGCATCGGAGTTCAGCATGTTAGCGGTTGCTATCAACCGTCTCCTAGCTCTGACGAGATCACCGTCTAGCTACGAGGCCACGGTGACTCGCAACCGCATGTTAGCAGTCTGTCTAGCCATATGGGCTATATCTGCTGCCATCTGCTTCCCAATAACCCTTACTGGATCCCAAGTGTTGTACTTTATAACTTTATAAGGCCCACCATTATTTTGGGCATCATGGTTGCAACTGGTATTCTTTACCTTTTGGTGTTCCGTAAGATCGCCATGTTTACCGGGCCACTGGCATCTTCTCCTGGTATAAACAAAACGGATGAACTGACTGGTACCCGCGTCCGCCAAACACGCCACTTAATGGTCTCATTTACCATTATCCTGGTGTCCACCTTCATTTGTTGGTTGCCATTTTGTGTCATGAATTATATCATATATACCCGTGGTGGTGTCTCGGCAGCATTCAAGAACCACGACTTCCAGGTGTATTACCGGTACTCTATCCTGGGCGTAGTTCTGAGTACTATCGTCAATCCGTTCGTCTACTGGTGGCGTCTGGATGAGTTCCGACAGGGCCTCAACTGCTGCCGCTGCTTCGGTCGTCAGCAGAATGAAGATGGTCTTGAATTGCATACGGTTAACACTGAAGCACCGTAATTGGCTATCAATGAACTCATGTAAGCCATGAACATTCAAATTCATTTAGTTTTCAAAATGCTCATCAAAACACTACTAAGCATTTGAAAATTTCATTTTACAATTAGTGTTCATTTTAACAATAACGGAAATTCATGTAATGCCTTTTTTTCTTGAATTTGTGCACGTTTCAATAGTAGGTAACCTTGAATTTGATTATTGGAATCTTACAGCAATGAACTCAACCTTCCGGAGCTCACTTATTTTCAAGTGGGAGATATTTAAAGGCAGCGTACAGGATTTGCAAGGCCTCCAAACAAAATTATTGAGTTTGAGACAGAAAATGGACTCAACAGTTCGTTACTGCAAACAGTCACCATGGGAAATCTCGGTTCATCAGATGCTGGGTATTTCTGCTATCCAGATGAACAAAGCATAAAAAGGTACATGAAACAACGTCTGTAAGGAAGTTTAAGACCTTAATTCACGTCTGTTGAAATACCAATTTCAGCCAAAACGCACCTTTGCAAATCCTATATGCTCCTTTTAAACCATCTACATGTATAAAGAGATGTGGTGAAGAACGTTTGTTTCATGACAGCACACTGTAAGTCATCCTGGGTGGCTCTGAAATATGAAAAGGGTGCACTTTGGTATGTTTCCTGGCCAGTAGGTGTCCTTCCGTTGATGGGAGCCATCACAGAGGCAACATTTAACCAGGCAGCTTAGCCATATACTCGTATTTTATTTGGAAAACCCAGAAATAACAGAAATCTGTAATACGTGTATAACTAAAGATGACGTCATGATGTAGGATATTGCGAGCTCAATTGGGTCTGCAAGGTAGCCGCACTGTTAGTTTGGTATACCCATATTCTAGTTTAGTATGCATTTTACAGTCGTGAAGTTGTATGTGCGGTGGCAGAACGTATATATAGGCTTGTCGATTGTTTGTTTGTTTGTTTAAATTCCATTTAATTCATTCGTTTATTATAATCAATTGAACTGCAAGAACAAAATCATATTGATCCTTATACGGTCATTAATTTTAATTACAGGGAGCGTTTAGCTTTGGGTGGTTGTTTATTGAATATTACAACTAGCTTAGGATGTTCAAATAAAGACAATATAGTACGGGTTGTGGGATCTCTTTGGCGTTGATGTGACGTAGTAATTATATCATTAAAAATATAAATTACGGGTTTTGGTTATATCTCTTTATTGTTTAAGTAATCTTTAGCAATATTATATGGGCTTATTCCAAGACTGCTTGGAAATATTCATGTCTCAGTTTATTTCAGATACGCCTGTCTTTTTTAACATTTTGTTTTATTGGTCGACAAAAGTAGATACATGTTTATGAATATAAAAACAAGATATTGGTTAGATATCGGTTAGTGTTTTGAATTATCTTTAGTTACTCCCATATGCTGTAACTTTGAATTGTCTGAGAAGGAGGATGACTGTTTGCTTGAAAGGATGTATGACTTGTATGTTTGCTTCATCCATGGCTGGATGGCTTGATGTCCTGGCTCCAACACTAACTTGATTGCTTGCTTGTTCGCTCTTCTGCTTGCCTGCTTGATTGTTTGTCTGTCTGTCCCCCTGCCTGCTCCCTTGCTTACTTGCTTGGTTCCTTGCATGATTGCTCCCCTGATTGTTTGCTTGATTGCTTGCTTGTTCGCTCTTCTGCTTGCCTGCTTGATTGTTTGTCTGTTCCCCTGCCTGCTCCCTTGCTTACTTGCTTGGTTCCTTGCATGATTGCTCCCCTGATTGTTTGCTTGATTGCTTGCTTGTTCGCTCTTCTGTTTGCCTGCTTGATTGTTTGTCTGTCCCCCTCCCTGCTCCCTTGCTTACTTGCTTGGTTCCTTGCATGATTGCTCCCCTGATTGCTTGCTTGATTGCTTGCTTGGTCGCTCTTCTGTTTACCTGCTTGATTGTCTGTCTGTCCCCTGCCTGCTCCCTTGCTTACTTGCTTGGTTCCTTGCACGATTGCTCCCCTGATTGTTTGCTTGATTGCCTGCTTGTTCGCCCTTCTGCTTGCCTGCTTGATTGTTTGTCTGTCCCCCTGCCTGCTCCCTTGCTTGGTTCCTTGCAAGATTGCTCCCTGATTGTTTGCTTGATTGCTTGCTTGTTCGCTCTTCTGCTTGCCTGCTTGATTGTTTGTCTGTTCCCCTGCCTGCTCCCTTGCTTACTTGCTTGGTTCCTTGCATGGTTGCTCCCCTGATTATTTGCTTGATTGCTTGCTTGTTCGCTCTTCTGCTTGCCTGCTTGATTGTTTGTCTGTCCCCCTGTCTGCTCCCTTGCTTGCTTGCTTAGTTCTTTGCATGATTGCTCCCCTGATTGTTTACTTGATTGCTTGCCTGTTGGCTTTTTTGCATACCGGCTTGATTTCTGGAAGTATGTTTGACAGAGTCTCTACTCCAGGCCAGACGCAACACCTTCAAGACCATCCTGATCGTGTTCATCACATTCCTGGTGTGACGGACTACTATGCAGATATGCGCTCTTGCTTCTTACTACTTGGAAACGAAGTTGTCTGAAGGCTTTACCCAAGAGAGTCTTGTTCCAGGCTGGATGTATTTTTCCCCGGACCTGGGGAAATGCACCTAATTGCTTCTGGTTAGGGGAATGAACTAATACTCCTGGGGATTGGTAATTTATACTGATGCTTATGATATGCACGATCCGTTGCTATTAATAGTAATCACTAACATAGATTATATACTGTTGCTCTTGGTGGAAATAAAAATCATCAGACTTTATCCTTTATGATCATTTTTGCATAGTTTCATTTTGTCTTTGCATTATTTATAAATGTGTACAGTGATGTAGGTAGTGCACATTTCTCCACGCTCCCGTAAGAGAAACATAATTTTACTTCAGAACTGGTGAGTCTAAATGTTTCGAATTCGGTTGTCATGGTTGTCATTTGGATGTAATTTTGTCTTATTATATGAACAGAATCGCCTTCTTCATTCGACTGTGACTTTTGCTGTTGTTGTAACCCACATGTTGATGCTTGGGGCATTTTACTAGTAGCCTCAATTTTTGTTTCTCAGAATGTTGTCCATATTCCTTTGGTTACAGATCCCAGTGTTGAATACTGCGTGCAGAATGGCATCCGAAGCATACACAACAGCCAATATTGCTCTCCACGTCACATGTGGTGTTGGAATATTCTGCAATTTGGTTGTGATTTTAGTCTTCGCTCTGACGAAGAAACTTCGCATCAAGTACTACATCTTCGTTGTCAACCTCGTTCTCGCAGACATAACTATGCCAATTGCATTAACGATCCGGATACAACTGCTGGAAAGAGTCTCCCTGTCTCTTCTGCGCACGGCGATGCTCGCATCGGAGTTCAGCATGTTAGCGGTTGCCATCAACCGTCTCCTAGCTCTGACGAGATCACCGTCTAGCTACGAGGCCACGGTGACTCGTAACCGCATGTTAGCAGCCTGTCTTGCCATATGGGTTGTATCTGCTGCTCTCTCCGTTCCGACAACCCTTACTAAATCACTGGTTTTGTACTTTATAAGGCCCACCATTATTTTGGGAATCATTGTTGCAACTGGTATTCTTTACCTTTTGGTGTTCCATAAGATCGCCATGTTTACAGGGCCACTGGCATCTTCTCCTGGTATAAATGAAACAAACGAACAGACTGGTACCCGTGTCCGCCAGACACGCCACTTGATGGTCTCCTTTACCATTATCCTGGTATCCACCTTCATTTCTTGGTTGCCATTTTGTGTCATGAATTATATCATATATACCCGTGGTGGTGTCTCGGCGGCATTCAAGAACCACGACTTCCAGGTGTATTACCGGTACTCTGTCCTGGGCGTAGTTCTGAGTACTATCGTCAACCCGTTCGTCTACTGGTGGCGTCTGGATGAGTACCGACGGGGCCTCAACTGCTGCCGCTGTTTTGGTCGTCAGCAGAATGAAGATGGTCTTGAAATGCATACGGTTAACACTGAAGCACCGTAATTGGTTAGCAATGAACTCTATTGTGGGTAATCTTGAATTTGATTATTGGAGTCTTACAAAAATGAACTCAACCCTCCGGAACTCACTTATTTTCAAAAAGGAGATATTTAAAGATAATATCATACTTTGGTTTTTATCAAAGAAATGCAGATTCATGGGCAAAATTATCAAAACAGATAAAGTAACAGTCATCTTGGAAAAATTCAGTCCCATACGGTGCCCACTTTTTGATAAAACAGTGAAAAACAGCCACAGTATTTCTGAATTTATTTTTATATTTTTGATTTTTTAAAAGATCAAACAGATTTTCACTCGTTGTTTTACTAATTTCTGGATAAATACACCAATTCAGGCGGGAAAATGTTAACGGTATGTTTCTACTACCATCATCTTCATATCCTGTAAGTTATATACGTAAATCTGTGAACATTTCTGTTTTGGTCTCTTACCAAAGTATGATACTACCTTAAAACCATCTATACATAAACGTTTGTTTCATGACAGCACATTGTTAGTCATTCTGGGTGGCTCTTGAATTTAAAAAGTGCACTTTGGTAGGTTTCCTGGCCAGTAGGTGTCCTTCCGTTGATGGGAGCCATCACAGAGGCAACATTGAACCAGGCAGCTTTACTCGTATTTGGAAAACCTATAGAAAATAACAGAAATCTGTAATACGTGTATAACTAAAGATGACGTTATGATGTAGGATATTGCGAGCTCAATTGGGTCTGCAAGGTAGCTGCACTGTTAGTTTGGTATAGCCATATCCTAGTTTAGTTACAGTCGTGAAGTTTTATATGCGGTGCCAGAACGTAGATAGGCTTGTCGTTTGTTTGTTTGATTTAATTATATTTAATTCATTCGTTTATTATAATCAATTGAACTGTATGAACAAAACCATATTGATCCTTATACGGTCATTAATTTTAATTACAGGGAGCGTTTAGCTTTGTGTGGTTGTTGATTGAATATTACCAATAGCTTAGGATGTTCAAATAAAGACAATGTATAGTACGGGTTGTGGGATCTCCTTGGCGTTGATGTGACGTAGTAATTATATCATTAAAAATATAAATTATGGGTTTTGGTTAAATCTCTTTTGTTTAAGTAATCTTTAGCATTATTATATGGGCTTATACTAAGACTGCTTGGAAATCTTCATGTCTCAGTTTATTTCAGATACGCCTGTCTTTTTTTAACATTTGGTTTTATTGGTCGATAAAAGTAGATACATGTTTATGAATATAAATACAAGATATTGGTTAGATATTGGTTATTGGTTTGAATTATCTCTAGTTACTCCCATTATGCTGTAACTTTGAATTGTCTGAGGAGGATGACAAATAAACTGTTTACTTGGAAGGATGTATGACTGCGTCATCCATGGCTGGCTGGCTTGATGTCCTGGCTCCCATACTTTCTTGATTGCTTGCTTGTTCGCTCTCTGCTTGCCTGCTTGATTATTTGTCTGTTCCACTGCCTGCTCCCTTGCTTACTTGCTTGGTTCCTTGCATGACTGCTCCCCTGATTGTTTATTTGATTGCTTGCTTGTTCGCTCTTCTGCTTGCCTGCTTGTCTGTCCGTCCCCCTGCCTGCTCCCTTGCTCGTTTGCTTGGTTCGTTGCATGATTGCTTCCCTGGTTGTTTGCTTGATTGCTTGCTTGTTCGCTCTTCTGCTTGTCTGCTTGATTGCTTGTCTGTCCGTCCCCCTGCCTGCTCCCCTGCTCGTTTGCTTGGTTCGTTGCATGATTGCTTCCCTGGTTGTTTGCTTGATTGCTTGCTTGTTCGCTCTTCTGCTTGTCTGCTTGATTGTTTGTATGTCTGTCCCCCTGCCTGCTCCCTTGCTTACTTGCTTGGTTCCTTGCATGATTGCTCCCCTGATTGTTTGTTTCATTGCATGGTTGTTGGCCCTTCTGCTTGCCTGCTTGATTGTTTGTCTGTCCCCCTGCCTGCTCCCTTGCTTACTCGCTTGGTTCCTTGCAAGATTTCTCCCTGATTGTTTGCTTGATTGCTTGCTTGTTCGCTCTTCTGCTTGCCTGCTTGATTGTTTGTCTGTGCCCCTGCCTGCTCCCTTGCTTACTTGCTTGGTTCCTTGCAAGATTTCTCCCTGATTGTTTGCTTGATTGCTTGCTTGTTCGCTCTTCTGCTTGCCTGCTTGATTGTTTGTCTGTCCCCCTGCCTGCTCCCTTGCTTACTTGCTTGGTTCCTTGCAAGATTTCTCCCTGATTGTTTGCTTGATTGCTTGCTTGTTCGCTCTTCTGCTTGCCTGCTTGATTGTTTGTCTGTCCCCCTGCCTGCTCCCTTGCTTACTTGCTTGGTTCCTTGCATGGTTGCTCCCCTGATTATTTGCTTGATTGCTTGCTTGTTCGCTCTTCTGCTTGCCTGCTTGATTGTTTGTCTGTCCCCCTGCCTGCTCCCTTGCTTGCTTGCTTAGTTCTTTGCATGATTGCTCCCCTGATTGTTTGCTTGATTGCTTGCCTGTTGGCTTTTTTGCATACCGGCTTGATTTCTGGAAGTATGTTTGACAGAGTCTCTACTCCAGACCAGACGCAACACCTAAAAGACCATCCTGATCGTGTTCATCACATTCCTGGTGTGACGGACTACTATGCAGATATGCGCTCTTGCTTCTTACTACTTAGAAACGAAGTTGTCTGAAGGCTTTACCCAAGAGAGTCTTGTTCCAGGCTGGATGTATTTTTCCCCGGACCTGGGGAAATGCACCTAATCGCTTCTGGTTAGGGGAATGAACTAATACTCCTGGGGATTGGTAATTTATACTGATGCTTATGATATGCACGATCCATTGCTATTAATAGTAATCACTAACATAGATTATATACTGTTGCTCTTGGTGGAAATAAAAATCATCAGACTTTATCCTTTATGATCATTTTTGCATAGTTTCATTTTGTCTTTGCATTATTTATAAATGTGTACAGTGATGTAGGTAGTGCACATTTCTCCACGCTCCCGTAAGAGAAACATAATTTTACTTCAGAACTGGTGAGTCTAAATGTTTCGAATTCGGTTGTCATGGTTGTCATTTGGATGTAATTTTGTCTTATTATATGAACAGAATCGCCTTCTTCATTCGACTGTGACTTTTGCTGTTGTTGTAACCCACATGTTGATGCTTGGGGCATTTTACTAGTAGCCTCAATTTTTGTTTCTCAGAATGTTGTCCATATTCCTTTGGTTACAGATCCCAGTGTTGAATACTGCGTGCAGAATGGCATCCGAAGCATACACAACAGCCAATATTGCTCTCCACGTCACATGTGGTGTTGGAATATTCTGCAATTTGGTTGTGATTTTAGTCTTCGCTCTGACGAAGAAACTTCGCATCAAGTACTACATCTTCGTTGTCAACCTCGTTTTCGCAGACATAACTATGCCAATTGCATTAACGATTCGGATACAACTGCTGGAACGAGTCTCCCTGTCTCTTCTGCGCACGGCGATGCTCGCATCGGAGTTCAGCATGTTAGCGGTTGCCATCAACCGTCTCCTAGCTCTGACGAGATCACCGTCTAGCTACGAGGCCACGGTGACTCGTAACCGCATGTTAGCAGTCTGTCTTGCCATATGGGCTGTATCTGCTGCCATCTCCTTTCCGACAACCCTCACTAAATCACTGGTTTTGTACATTATAAGGCCCACCATTATTTTGGGTATCATGGCGGCAACTGGTATTCTTTACCTCTTGGTGTTCCGTAAGATCGCCATGTTCACCGGGCCACTGGCATCTTCCCCTGGTATAAACAAAACGGATGAACTGACTGGTACCCGCGTCCGCCAAACACGCCATTTAATGGTCTCATTTACCATTATCCTGGTGTCCACCTTCATTTGTTGGTTGCCATTTTGTGTCATGAATTACATCATATATACCCGTGGTGGTGTCTCGGCAGCATTCAAGAACCACGACTTCCAGGTGTATTACCGGTACTCTGTCCTGGGCGTAGTGCTGAGTATGATCGTAAACCCGTTCGTCTACTGGTGGCGTCTGGATGAGTTCCGACAGGGCCTCAACTACTGCCGCTGCTTTGGTCGTCAGCAGAATGAAGATGGTCTTGAAATGCATACGGTTAACACTGAAGCACCGTAATTGGTTAGCAATAAACTCATGTAAGCCATGAACATTCATTCAATTCATTTAGTTTTCAAAATTCTCATCACGACACTACTAACCATTTGAAAATGTCATTTCACAATTGGTGTTCATTTCAACAATAAAGGTAAAACATGTAATGTCTTTTTTTCTTGAATTTGTGCATGTTCATATTGTGGGTAATCTTGGAATTGATTATTGGAATCTTACAACAATGAACTCAACCCTCCGGAGCTCACTTATTTTCAAAAAGGAGATATTTAAAGATAATATCATACTTTGGTTTTTATCAAAGAAATGCAGATTCATGGGCAAAAATATCAAGACAGATATAGTAACAGTCATCTGGGAAAATTTCAGTGCCATACGGCGCCCACTTTTTGATAAAACAGTGAAAAACAGCCACAGTATTTCTGAATTTTTTTTTTATATTTTTGATCTTTTAAAAGATCAAAAAGATTTTCGGTCGTTGTTTTACTACTTTCTGGATAAATACAACAATTCAGGCGGAAAAATGTTAACGGTATGTTTCTACTACCATCATCTTCATATCCTGTAAGTTCATGATACGTAAATCTGTGAACATTTCTGTTTTGGTCTCTTACCAAAGTATGATACTACCTTTAAACCATCTAAGAGATGTGGTCAAAAACGTTTGTTTCATGACATCACATTGTTCGTCATTCTGGGTGGCTCTTGAATTTAAAAAGTGCACTTTGGTAAGTTTCCTGGCCAGTAGGTGTCCTTCCGTTGATGGGAGCCATCACAGAGGCAACATTGAACCAGGCAGCTTTACTCATATTTCATTTGGAAAACCTATAGAAGTAACAGAAATCTGTAATGCGTGTATAACTAAAGATGACGTTATGATGTAGGATATTGCGAGCTCAATTGGGTCTGCAAGGTAGCTGCACTGTTAGTTTGGTATACCCATATTCTAGTTTAGTTACAGTCGTGAAGTTTTATATGCGGTGCCAGAACGTAGATAGACTTGTCGTTTGTTTGTTTGATTTTATTCTAATTATTTCATTCGTTTATTATAATTAAATGAACTGTATGAACAAAACCATATTGATCCTTATACGGTCATTAATTTTAATTACAGGGAGCGTTTAGCTTTGGGTGGTTGTTTATTGAATATTACCAAAAGCTTAGGATGTTCAAATAAAGACAATATAGTACGGGTTGTAGGATCTCCTTGGCGTTGATGTGACGTAGTAATTATATCATTGAAAATATAAATTATGGGTTTTGGTTATATCTCTATTGTTTAAGTAACCGTTATATGGGCTTATACCAAGACTGCTTGGAAATATCCATGTCTCAGTTTATTTCAGATACGCCTGTCTTTTTTAACATTTGGTTTTGTTGGTCGATAAAAGTAGATACATGTTTATAAATATAAATACAAGATATTGGTTAGATATTGGTTATTGGTTTGAATTATCTCTAGTTACTCCCATATGCTGTAACTTTGAATTGTCTGAGAAGGAGGATGACAAATAAACTGTTTACTTGGAAGGATGTTTGACTTGTATGTTTGCTTCATCCATGGCTGGCTGGCTTGATGTCCTGGCTCCCACACTTACTTGATTGCTTGCTTGTTCGCTCTTCTGCTTGCCTGCTTGATTGTTTGTCTGTCCCCCTGCCTGCTCCCTTGCTTACTTGCTTGGTTCCTTGCACGATTGTTCCCCTGATTGTTTGCTTGATTGCTTGCTTGTTTGCTCTTCTGCTCTTCTGCTTGATTGTTTGTCTGTCCCCTGCCTGCTCCCTTGCTTGCTTGGTTCCTTGCACGATTGATCCCCTGATTGTTTGCTTGATTGCTTGCTTGTTCGCTTTTCTGCTTGCTTGCTTGATTGTTTGTCCGTCCCCCTGCCTGATCCCTTGCTTACTTGCTTGGTTCCTTGCATGATTGCTTCCCTGGTTGTTTGCTTGATTGCTTGCTTGTTCGCTTTTCTGCTTGCTTGCTTGCTTGATTGTTTTTCCGTCCCCCTGCCTGATCCCTTGCTTACTTGCTTGGTTCGTTGCATGGTTGCTCCCTGATTGTTTGCTTGATTGCTTGTTTGTTCGCTCTTCTGCTTGCCTGCTTGATTGTCTGTCTGTCCTCCTGCCTGCTCCCTTGCTTACTTGCTTGGTTCCTTGCACGATTGCTCCCCTGATTGTTTGCTTGATTGCTTGCTTGTTCGCTCTTCTGCTTGCCTGCTTGATTGTTTGTCTGTCCCCCTGCCTGCTCCCTTGCTTACTTGCTTGGGTTCCTTGCATGATTGCTCCCCTGATTGTTTGCTTGATTGCTTGCTTGTTCGCTTTTCTGCTTGCTTGCTTGATTGTTTGTCCGTCCCCCTGCCTGCTCCCTTGCTTACTTGCTTGGTTCCTTGCACGATTGCTCCCCTGATTGTTAGCTTGATTGCTTGCTTGTTCGCTCTTCTGCTTGCCTGCTTGATTGTTTGTCTGTCCCCTGCCTGCTCCCTTGCTTGGTTCCTTGCATGATTGCTCCCCTGGTTGTTTGCTTGATTGCTTGCTTGTTCGCTCTTCTGCTTGCCTGCTTGATTGTTTGTCCGTCCCCCTGCCTGCTCGAGGGATAACCCATCGTATGCTACGACTTCTATGTGGGGCTGCAAATGCATCATGAGTCCTACGATTGATAGTAAGTTACGATGAGTTTGGTGAAATCGACCCCTGATATATTTCATTCTATACTCTCTGATACTATACTCTCTGAAAACAATTATTTTCGACAAAATGATGGCGGCTTACAGAACGTTTCCGGCCAGGTGGATCCTTGCTTACTTGCTTAGTTCCTTGCATGATTGCTCCCTTGTTGTTTGCTTGATTGATTCCCTGTTAAATTTTTGCATACCGGCTTGATTTCTGGAAGTACAGTACGTATGGCAGAGTCTCTACTGCGGGCTATTGTGTTCATCGCTTTCCTGGTGTGACGGACTACTAAATCAGAATGTATGTGTGAAACGAGGTTGTCCGAAGGCTTTACCAACGTGTAATTTTCTCCCCGCAACATAGGGAGAATGTAGCTTGCCCCTGGGTAGGGGAATGCACCATACCCCAGGGGGAGGGGAATGCACTTTTGCCCGGGAAAGGGACTTTACTAGTGTCCTTTGTATACTGACAAAATCTGCTGCTGCATAAGATAATGCGCGATCCACCTGTTACGGTAGATTTTCCAAGGTCAGAAATAACCTCTTCGAATGAATTCACAATACACTGTACTTTTTATCTGCAAAAATCAATCACTTTATTTACTTTTGATTGTCAATCAGCACTACAAACAATGCTGATTATGTAACTCACAAGTATGAAATATTTACAGTTGATATGAAATTTTAAGTCAACACGACCTGGTGTGTGGGTGTGTCGCGACTAAGTGCACTACGAATATGCGACGGCAAGCGACATGATCCGACGCCTTCAGAGACAAAGTCCTGGCGAAAACTAGTCCAGCAAATCAATATACAACTCACTGATGAAACAGGCGATGAACTAATAGAGGTCCACTCCACAGGGGAACTCGTAGTTCCCGAGATTTACTAACCTCCCACGTTGCTTGGAGCAAACCAATGTCCAGATCACAAAGTCACTTCAGCAACTCGACGATATCCACTTCTCGGCAGTAACACACTGGTACAGAAAATATCTGCAAGCACTATTGCTATACTACCAGAACTAGAACAAACTTGTGCAGACTGAAACCTCGAAAACTGAACTAGACTGAAAAACTCCTGTAAAACCAGTTCACAGCCTTTTTTTACTCTTATGAGTATCCGGAAATTTCTACACCGCTACATGGAATATTTCAGAATGTTCTCCAGATGTGTATCGCATTCTCTCTCACACTCAAGAGTGTTCCAGAATGTTAAACAGGCCGTATATACACCAGGTCAATGACTCATTGTTTACTATTACGATTATAAAACTTCCAAGAAATGTTTTGAACATTAAGGCAAGCAAGAAAGTAAGATCTACAGCGGAACCTAATTCTAAAGAAAACGAAATGACAGACTGATATCATTCTACGCGAACAGCGATATCAGCATAAACAACCCGTGTTATATTGTCTTTATTTGAACATCCTAAGCTATTGGTAATATTCAATCAACAACCACCCAAAGCTAAACGCTCCCTGTAATTAAAATTAATGACCGTTTAAGGATCAATATGGTTTTGTTCTTGCAGTTCAATTAATTACAAAGAAAGAATTAATTAAATTTTAAATTAAATCAAACAAACAATCAAACGACAAGCCTATAGATGTTCTGGCACCGTACATAAAACTACACACAGGCCTACACGGCTGCAAAATGCATACTTAATGCGCGGTATTTTTGAACGCATGGGGGCGCTGTTAGGTGTACAACTTTATTTACTTCCGGGGGTACGGTCCGGTTAATTGTCAATTGAGCAGAGGTCATTTACGGACAATTTTGTCTTTTGGGATACGATAGAAGTGTATATTTTTACTACGACATGTACGAGTTGTGTTCTGACACAGCGGTACAAATTACGGTGCTTCAGTGTTAATCGTATGCATTTCAAGACCATCTTCATTCTGCTGACGACCAAAGCAGCGGCAGCAGTTGAGGCCCTGTCGGAACTCATCCAGACGCCACCAGTAGACGAACGGGTTGACGATAGTACTCAGTGCTACGCCCAGGACTGAATACCTGAAATACACCAGTAGCCCTGCATTCTGTGGTGAGTTTGGAGGATGGCCGGTGGTGTAAATGATATAATTCATGACGCAGAATGGCAACCAGCAAATGAAGGTGGATACCAGGATAATGGTAAATGAGACCATTAAGTGGCGTGTCTGGCGGACACGGGTACCAGTCTGTTCGTCTGTTTCATTTATACCAGGAGAAGATGCCAGTGGCCCGGTAAACGTGGCGATCTTACGGAACACCAAGAGGTAAAGAATACCAGTTGCAACCATTATGCCCAAAATAATGGTGGGCCTTATAAGGTACAACACTTGCGATCCAGAATGGGTAATTGGGAAGCAGATGGCGGCAGATACAGCCCATATGGCTAGACAGACTGCTAACATGCGGTTGCGAGTCACCGTGGCCTCGTAGCTAGACGGTGATCTCGTGAGTTCATTGATAACCAATTACGGTGCTTCAGTGTTAACCGTATGCATTTCAAGACCATCTTCATTCTGCTGACGACCAAAGCAGCGGCAGCAGTTGAGGCCCTGTCGGAACTCATTTAGACGCCACCAGTAGACGAACTGGTTGACGATAGTACTCAGCACTACTCCCAGGACTGAATACCGGTAATACACCTGGAAGTCGTGGTTCTTGAATGCTGCCGAGACACCACCACGGGTATATATGATATAGTTCATGACACAAAATGGCAACCAACAAATGAAGGTGGACATCAGGATAATGGTAAATGAGACCATTAAATGGCGTGTTTGGCCGACGCGGGTACCAGTCTGTTCATCCGTTTCTTTCATACCAGGGGAAGATGCCAGTGGACCGGTAAACATGGCAATCTTACGGAACACCAAGAGGTAAAGAATACCAGTTGCAACCATGATGCCCAAAATAATGGTGGGCCTTATAAGGTACAAAACCAGTGATTTAGTGAGGGTTGTCGGAACGGAGAGAGCAGCAGATACAGCCCATATGGCTAGACAGGCTGCTAACATGCGGTTACGAGTCACCGTGGCCTCGTAGCTAGACGGTGATCTCGTCAGAGCTAGGAGACGGTTGATGGCAACCGCTAACATGCTGAACTCCGATGCGAGCATCGCCGTACGCAGAAGAGACAGGGTGACTCTTTCCAATAGTTGCATCCGGAGTATTACCGCAATTGGCAAAGAAATGTCTGCGAGAACGAGGTTGACAACGAAGATGTAATATTTGATGCGAAGTTTCTTCGTCAGAGCGAAGACTAAAATCACAACCAAATTGAAGAATATTCCCACACCGCAGGTGACTTGAAGAGCAATATTGGCTCTTCGAAGTGCTTCCATTCTGCAGGCAGTATTCAACACTGGGATCTGTAACCAAAAATATGGACAACATTTTGAGAAACAAAAATTTGATAAAATGGTCTGAGCACCAACAGGTGCGCTACAACAACAGCAGAAGTCACAGTAAACTGAAGAAGGCGGTTCTTTTCCATAGACAACATTACAATAATAATATAATCATCGAGAAGAATCAGAAAAGCAAACCAAAATTTAGACTCACCAGTTCTGAAGTAAATTATGATGTTTCTCTTACGGGAGCATGGAGTAGTGTGCATTACCTGCATCACTGTACACATTTATAAATAATGCAAAACAAAAATGCTACTACGTAATTATGACCATAAATGATTCTACCTGGTGGTTTTTATTTCCACCAAGAGCAGCATTATAGAAT
Source organism: Astropecten irregularis (assembly GCA_963971285.1). Taxonomy (NCBI): domain Eukaryota; kingdom Metazoa; phylum Echinodermata; class Asteroidea; order Paxillosida; family Astropectinidae; genus Astropecten; species Astropecten irregularis. The sequence continues at coordinate 2,213,764 of OZ020251.1, read as the reverse complement.
CTATGTTAAATAAAGCATAACCAGTGATTAATATTAATTGCGATGGATCGTGCATTTCCTCTGCATCAGCAGATTTGTCATAAAACAAAGAGCGTATAAATTGCCCCTCCCTGGGTAAAGGTCATAGTTCAATCCCCTATCCAGGGGTATAGTACATTCCCCTCCCCGGGGGTTGCATTACCCGAGTGCGGGAGACAAATACAACAAGTCTGGAATAAGACTCTCTTGGGTAAAGCCTTCAGACAACTTCGTTTCCAATTAGTAAGAAGCAAGAGCGCATATCTGCATAGTAGTCCGTCACACCAGGGAAGTGATGAACACAATGTGGGGCCAATTTCATAGAGCTGCTTAAAGGTACACGCCGGCTTCAAAGTCCAAAAAAATGAAGAGTGCAGAGTATAACACAATATTTCTAGAACACTTGATGAAGGTTTTCGTGAAAAAAAAATCAGAAATATGTCGTTTAATTAGGGTTAATTAATGGAAATCAAAATAAGGTCAAAGGTTAGCGTATACGCATTTCCAGCCGTAACAAGTGTTAGAAGGCTGTGACACACCAATGGTTTTAGACTGGTTCTCGTAGCTGTGACTAAATGTTGCAGCTCTCGTATGAGACGGAACGCGACGTTCAAACTGTTCAGGATGCAAACATCATTGGCAAAACAACAAAACAAAATCTGTTGAAAAAAATAAATAAGGCTTTTCAAAATTATTCCAAAAATGTTTTTGAGTTGACGCAATGATTTGAGTTGAGGCAAAGTTTTTGAGTTGATGCAATGTTTTCAAGTTGGTGCAATGTTTTCGAGTTGGTGCAATGTTTTCGAGTTGGCGCAATGTTTTCGAGTTGCCGCAATGTTTGCGAGTTGCCGCATTGTTTGCAAGTTGCCGCAATGTTTGCGAGTTGCCGCAATGTTAGCGAGTTGCCGCAATGTTTGCGAGTTGCCGCAATGTTTGCGAGTTGACGCAATGTTTGCGAGTTGACGCAGTGTTTTTGACAAAAGGGTTTTTGGGGCATGATCGCTGAAACAATTTTGATTTGTTCCTAGCTGTATGTTTCGAGGGACCGAAACGATTTCCACATGAAAACACAAAATATAATTTTTATAATGACACAAACAGATTTTGAGGGCATGAAAAAATGATTTTCATGTATGGCAAGAAATTATCTCCAGGCTTTCCCGCTCCGCTCGGAAATCCCCCCCAAAAAACAAAAAAAAATTCAACGGGGACCGGGTGACTCGGCCAACTTGCAGGCCGCGCGATCTCGCATGAAAAATACTACACGAACGTCCGTACGTGGATGGATGGATCGGACCGCACTGGTTATCACGGGCCCATCCATACCACGGGCTGAATGCATCGCAAGCCCCCACGGGCTGTGTCTGCAGAGGTGGTAATGCACCCGCAGTGACCGGACTTTTATAAAAAAAAAATTAATTTGGCATGTATTTATTTTGCCTGTTCGCTTTGAAAATTCCTAATTTAAAAAAAGGAAACACTTAGGTCAAATCATAAGTTGTTTTGGTTAAAAAAGAGTGATTAAACAAAAAGTTATACGTAAATTTTGTATAGTTAAAAAGCTTTTAAACGACTGGAAATGGATCTATCACAATGATCACGTGACTTCCTTTCTTTTCGTAATTATCACGAAAACGGCTAAATTTTACCGTTTATTTGTGTGGAATGTTCTATTCTACTTTTTGAAGACCTTTAAATTAAATCAAACAAACAAACGACAAGCCTATAGATGTTCTGGCACCGTACATAAAACTACACACAGGCCTACACGGCTGTAAAATGCATACTTAATGTGCGGTATTTTTGAACGCATGGGGGCGCTGTTAGGTGTACAACTTAATTTACTTCCGGGGGTACGGTCCGGTTAATTGTCAATTGAGCAGAGGTCATTTACGGACAATTTTTTCTTTTGGGATACGATAGAAGTATATATTTTTACTACGACATGTACGAGTTGTATTCTGACACAGCGGTACACAAGAACAAGGCATTGCCAAATGACCCCCGGAAGTAATTCGAAGCGCCCTCAAGCGTTCAAAAATACCGCGCATTAAAATGGCTATACCAAACTAACAGTGCAGCTAAACGTATCTATGCAGTTGAAAACAAAATGATATGAATGAATGTTCATGGCTTACATGAGTTCAATGATAACCAATTACGGTGCTTCAGTGTTAACCGTATGCATTTCAAGACCATCTTCATTCTGCTGACGACCAAAGCAGCGGCAGCAGTTGAGGCCCTGTCGGAACTCATCCAGACGCCACCAGTAGACGAACGGGTTGACGATAGTACTCAGTGCTACGCCCAGGACTGAATACCTGAAATACACCAGTAGCTCTGCGTTCTGTGGTGAGTTTGGAGGATGGCCGGTGGTGTAAATGATATAATTCATGACGCAGAATGGCAACCAGCAAATGAAGGTGGATACCAGGATAATGGTAAATGAGACCATTAAGTGGCGTGTCTGGCGGACACGGGTACCAGTCTGTTCGTCTGTTTCATTTATACCAGGAGAAGATGCCAGTGGCCCGGTAAACATGGCGATCTTACGGAACACCAAGAGGTAAAGAATACCAGTTGCAACCATTATGCCCAAAATAATGGTGGGCCTTATAAGGTACAACACTTGGGATCCAGAATGGGTAATTGGGAAGCAGATGGCGGCAGATACAGCCCATATGGCTAGACAGACTGCTAACATGCGGTTGCGAGTCACCGTGGCCTCGTAGCTAGACGGTGATCTCGTCAGAGCTAGGAGACGGTTGATGGCAACCGCTAACATGCTGAACTCCGATGCGAGCATCGCCGTACGCAGAAGAGACAGGGTGACTCTTTCCAATAGTTGCATCCGGAGTATTACCGCAATTGGCAAAGAAATGTCTGCGAGAACGAGGTTGACAACGAAGATGTAATATTTGATGCGAAGTTTCTTCGTCAGAGCGAAGACTAAAATCACAACCAAATTGAAGAATATTCCCACACCGCAGGTGAATTGAAGAGCAATATTGGCTCTTCGAAGTGCTTCCATTCTGCAGGCAGTATTCAACACTGGGATCTGTAACCAAAAATATGGACAACATTTTGAGAAACAAAAATTTGATAAAATGGTCTGAGCACCAACAGGTGCGCTACAACAACAGCAGAAGTCACAGTAAACTGAAGAAGGCGGTTCTTTTCCATAGACAACATTACAATAATAATATAATCATCGAGAAGAATCAGAAAAGCAAACCAAAATTTAGACTCACCAGTTCTGAAGTAAATTATGATGTTTCTCTTACGGGAGCATGGAGTAGTGTGCATTACCTGCATTAATGTGCACATTTATCAATAATGCAAAACAAAAATGCTACTATGTAATCAACCATAAATGATTCGACCTGATGGTTTTTATTTCCACCAAGAGCAGCATTATAGAATCTATGTTAAATAAAGCATAACCAGTGATTAATATTAATTGCGATGGATCGTGCATTTCCTCTGCATCAGCAGATTTGTCATAAAACAAAGAGCGTATAAATTGCCCCTCCCTGGGTAAAGGTCATAGTTCAATCCCCTATCCAGGGGTATAGTACATTCCCCTCCCCGGGGGCTGCATTACCCGAGTGCGGGAGACAAATACAACAAGTCTGGAATAAGACTCTCTTGGGTAAAGCCTTCAGACAACTTCGTTTCCAGGTAGTAAGAAGCAAGAGCGCATATCTGCACAGAAGTCCGTCACACCAGAAAAGTGATGAACACAATCTGGGGCCAATTTCATAGAGCTGCTTAAGCACAAAATTTGCTTAAGCATGAAAAGTCTTCCTTGATCAAACAGGAGTACCAACCAAATTTTCATGCGATGTTAACTGCTTTTGACTTGTTTTCGGCCATTGTTTGCTGAGCATACTATTCAAAAGAAGTTTTGGCTGGCATACTGATTTTATTTACCAAGGTTAAGCAGCTCTATGAAATTGGCCCCAGGAGGGTCTTGAAGTTGTTGCGTCTGGCCAGAAGCAGAGACTTAATCATACCAAGCAAGTAAGCAAGGGAGCAGGCAGGGGACAGACAGACAATCAAGCAGGCAACCAGAAGAGCGAACAAGCAAGCAATCAAGCAAACAATCAGGGGAGCAATCATGCAAGGAACCAAGCAAGTAAGCAAGGGAGCATGCGGGGGACAGACAGACAATCAAGCAGGCAAGCAGAAGAGCGAACAAGCATGCAATCAAGCTAACAATCAGGGGAGCAATCATGCAAGTAAGCAAGGGAGCAGGCAGGGGGACAGACAAACAATCAAGCAGGCAAGCAGAAGAGTGAACAAGCAAGCAATCAAGCTAACAATCAGGGGAGCAATCATGCAAGGAACCAAGCAAGTAAGCAAGGGAGCAGGCAGGGGGACAGACAAACAATCAAGCAGGCAAGCAGAAGAGCGAACAAGCAAGCAATCAAGCTAACAATCAGGGGAGCAATCATGCAAGGAACCAAGCAAGTAAGCAAGGGAGCAGGCAGGGGAACAGACAAACAATCAAGCAGGCAAGCAGAAGAGCGAACAAGCAAGCAATCAAGCTAACAATCAGGGGAGCAATCATGCAAGGAACCAAGCAAGTAAGCAAGGGAGCAGGCAGAGGAACAGACAAACAATCAAGCAGGCAAGCAGAAGAGCGAACAAGCAAAAGCAATCAAGCAAACAATCAGGGGAGCAATCATGCAAGGAACCAAGCAAGTAAGCAAGGGAGCAGGCAGGGGAACAGACAAACAATCAAGCAGGCAAGCAGAAGAGCGAACAAGCAAGCAATCAAACAAACAACCAGGGGAGCAATCATGCAAGGAACCAAGCAAGTAAGCAAGGGAGCAGGCAGGGGAACAGACAAACAATCAAGCAGGCAAGCTGAAGAGCGAACAAGCAAGCAATCAAGCTAACAATCAGGGGAGCAATCATGCAAGGAACCAAGCAAGTAAGCAAGGGAGCAGGCAGGGGAACAGACAAACAATCAAGCAGGCAAGCTGAAGAGCGAACAAGCAAGCAATCAAGCTAACAATCAGGGGAGCAATCATGCAAGGAACCAAGCAAGTAAGCAAGGGAGCAGGCAGGGGAACAGACAAACAATCAAGCAGGCAAGCTGAAGAGCGAACAAGCAAGCAATCAAGCTAACAATCAGGGGAGAAGAGCGAACAGGGGAGAAATCAAGTAAGTGTGGGAGCCAGGGGCCGATTTCACTAAGCTTTGCGATCATCGCTAAAGCTCAAATCCATCGCTAAACAGAAAATTGCTACGCAAAGTCGCGATCGATTTCCCGTTTAGCGATGGATTTGGGCGTTGCGATGATCGCAAAGCGTTAGTGAAATCGGCCCCTGGACAGCAAGCCAGCCAGCCATGGATGAAGCAAACATAGAAGTCATATATATATCCTTCCAAGTAAACAGTTTATTATTTTGTCATCCTCCTTCTCAGACATCAAAGTTATAGCATATGGGAGTAACTAAAGATAATTCAAAACACTAACCGATATCTAACCAATATCTTGTATTTATATTCATAAACATGTATTTACTTTTATCGACCAATAAAACCAAATGTTAAAAAAGACAGGCGTATCTGAAAAACACTGAGACATGAATATTTCCAAGCAGTCTTGGTATAAGCCATTATAATATTGCTAAAGATTACTTAAACAATAGAGATATAACCAAAACCCCATAATTTAGGTTTAAAATGATATAATTATGACGTTACATCAACGCCAGTGAGATCCTACAACCCATACTACGTTGTCTTTATTTGAATATCCTAAGCTATTGGTAATATTCAATCAACAACCACCCAAAGCTAAACGCTCCCTGTAATTAAAATTAATGGCCGTTTAAGGATCAATATGGTTTTGTTCATACAGTTCAATTATTATAATAAACGAATGAATTAAATAGAATTAAATCAAACAAACAAACGACAAGCCTATCTACGTTCTGGCACCGCATATAAAACTTCACGACTGTAACTAAACTAGGATATGGCTATACCAAACTAACAGTGCAGGTACCTTGCAGACCCAATTGAGCTCGCAATATCTTACATCATGACGTCATCTTTAGTTATACACGTATTACAGATTTCTGTTATTTCTAGGTTTTCCAAATGAAATACGAGTAAAGCTGCCTGGTTCAATGTTGCCTCTGTGATGGCTCCCATCAACGGAAGGACACCTACTGGCCAGGAAACTTACCAAAGTGCACCCTTTTCATATTTCAGAGCCACCCAGGATGACTTACAGTGTGCTGTCATGAAACAAACGTTCTTCACCACATCTCTTTATACATGTAGATGGTTTAAAAGGAGCATATAGGATTTGCAAAGGTGCGTTTTGGCTGAAATTGGTATTTCAACAGACGTGAATTAATGTCTTAAACTTCCTTACAGACATTCTTTCATGTACCTTTTTACGCTTTGTTCATCTGGATAGCAGAAATACCCAGCATCTGATGAACCAAGATTTTCCATGGTGACTGTTTGCAGTAACGAACTGTTCAGTCCATTTTCTGTCTCAAACTCAATAATTTTGTTTGGAGGCCTTGCAAATCCCGTACGCTGCCTTTAAATATCTCCCACTTGAAAATAAGTGAGCTCCGGAGGGTTGAGTTCATTGCTGTAAGATTCCAATAATCAAATTCAATATTACCCACAATAGAAACGTGCACAAATTCAAGAAAAAAGGGCATTACATGTATTACCTATATTGTTAAATTGAACACTAATTGTGAAATGACATTTTCAAATGTTTAGTAGTGTCGTGATGAGAATTTTGAAAACTAAATGAAATGAATGAATGTTCATGGCTTACATGAGTTCACTGATAACCAATTACGGTGCTTCAGTGTTAACCGTATGCATTTCAAGACCATCTTCATTCTGCTGACGAAAAAAGCAGCGGCAGCAGTTGAGGCCCTGTCGGAACTCATCCAGACGCCACCAGTAGACGAACGGGTTGGCGATAGTACTCAGCACTATGCCAAGGACAGAGTACCGGTAATACACCTGGAAGTCGTGGTTCTTGAATGCCGCCGAGACACCACCACGGGTATAATTCATGACACAAAATGGCAACCAATAAACGAAAATGGATACCAGGATAATGGTAAATGAGACCATTAAATGGCGTGTTTGGCCGACGCGGGTACCAGTCTGTTCATCCGTTTCTTTCATACCAGGGGAAGATGCCAGTGGACCGGTAAACATGGCGATCTTATGGAACACCAAGAGGTAAAGAATACCAGTTGCAACCATGATGCCCAAAATAATGGTGGGCCTTATAAGGTACAAAACCAGTGATTTAGTGAGGGTTGTCGGAACGGAGAGAGCAGCAGATACAGCCCATATGGCAAGACAGGCTGCTAACATGCGGTTACGAGTCACCGTGGCCTCGTAGCTAGACGGTGATCTCGTCAGAGCTAGGAGACGGTTGATGGCAACCGCTAACATGCTGAACTCCGATGCGAGCATCGCCGTACGCAGAAGAGACAGGGAGACTCTTTCCAGCAGTTGTATCCGAATCGTTAATGCAATTGGCATAGTTATGTCTGCGAGAACGAGGTTGACAACGAAGATGTAATACTTGATGTGAAGTTTCTTCGTCAGAGCGAAGACTAAAATCACAACCAAATTGCAGAATATTCCAACACCACATGTGACTTGGAGAGCAATATTGGCTGTTGTGTATGCTTCAGATACCATTCTGCACGCAGAATTCAACACTGGGATCTGTAACCAAAGGAATAATGAACAACATTCTGAGAAACAAAAATTGAGACTACTAGTAAAATGCCCCAAGCATCAACATGTGGGTTACAACAACAACAGAAGTCACAGTCGAAAACAAGAAGAAGGCGATTCTGTTCATATAATAAGACAAAATTACATCCAAATGACAACCATGCCAACCGAATTCGAAACATTTAGACTCACCAGTTCTGAAGTAAAAATGATGTTTCTCTTACGGGAGCGTGGAGTAATGTGCACAACATGCATTAATGTGCACATTTATCAATAATGCAAAGACAAAATGATACTATGCAAATATGATCATAAAGGATAAGGTCTGATGATTTTTATTTCCACCAAGAGCAACATTTTAGAATCTATGTTAAATATTTAAAAAAACATAAAACATTAATCAAACTAGTGATTACTATTAATAGCAATGGATCGTGCATATCATAAGCATCAGTATAAATCACCAATCCCCAGGAGTATTACTTCATTCCCCTGTCCAGAAGTAAGGTGCGGGGCAAAAATACAACCAGCCTGGAACAAGACTCTCTTGAGTAACATACCCAGATAACTACGTTTCCAAGTATTAAGGATTATGCACATTGCACCTTGCCCCTGGGTAGGAAAATGCACATTGACCCTGGGTAGGGAATGCACCTTAACCCTGGGTAAGGAAATGCACCTTAACCCTGGGTAGGGAAATGCACCTTAACCCTGGGTAAGGAAATGCACCTTGACCCTGGGTAGGGAAATGCACCTTAACCCTGGGTAGGAAAATGCACCTTGCCCCTGGGTAAGGAAATGCACATTGACCCTGGGTAGGGAAATGCACCTTAACCCTGGGTAAGGAAATGCACCTTAACCCTGGGTAGGGAAATGCACCTTAACCCTGGGTAAGGAAATGCACCTTGACCCTGGGTAGGGAAATGCACCTTAACCCTGGGTAGGGAAATGCACCTTAACCCTGGGTAGGGAAATGCACCTTAACCCTGGGTAAGGAAATGCACCTTGACCCTGGGTAGGGAAATGCACCTTAACCCTGGGTAAGGAAATGCACCTTGGCCCTTGGTAGGGGAAGGTACCATGACACTGGGTAGGGTAATGCACCTTGCCCCTGGGTAGGGAAATGCACCTTGGCCCTGGGTAGGGGAATGCACCTTGCCCCTGGGTAGGGAAATGCACCTTGGCCCTGGGTAAGGAAATGCACCTTGGCCCTTGGTAGAGGAAGGTACCTTGACACTGGATAGGGGAAGGTACCTTGACCCTGGGTAGGGAAATGCACCTTGACCCTGGGTAGGGGAATGCACCTTGCCCCTGGGTAGGGAAATGCACCTTGGCCCTGGGTAAGGAAATGCACCTTGGCCCTTGGTAGAGGAAGGTACCTTGACACTGGGTAGGGGAAGGTACCTTGACCCTGGGTAGGGAAATGCACCTTGACCCTGGGTAGGGGAAGGTACCTTGACCCTGGGTAGGGGAAGGCACCTTGGCCCATTAAGTAGGGAAATGCACCTTGACCCTGGGTAGGGAAATGCACCTTGACCCTGGGTAGGGGAATGCACCTTGCCCCTGGGTAGGGAAATGCACCTTGGCCCTGGGTAAGGAAATGCACCTTGGCCCTTGGTAGAGGAAGGTACCTTGACACTGGGTAGGGGAAGGTACCTTGACCCTGGGTAGGGAAATGCACCTTGACCCTGGGTAGGGGAAGGTACCTTGACCCTGGGTAGGGGAAGGCACCTTGGCCCATTAAGTAGGGAAATGCACCTTGACCCTGGGTAGGGGAATGCACCTTGACCCTGAGTAAGGAAATGCACCTTGGCCCTTGGGTCAAGGTACGTTCAAATACCCAGGGTCATAGTGCATATCCCTACCCAGGGTCAAGGTACCTTCCCCTACCCAGGGTAGGGATATGCACCTTGACCCTGGGTAGGGGAAATGCACATTGCCCCTGGGTAGAGGAATGTACCTTTCCCCTGTGTAGGGAAATGCACCTTGGCCCTTGGTAGGGGAAGGTACCTTGACCCTGGGTAGGGGAATGCACCTTGACTCTGGGTAGGGGAATGCACATTGCCCCTGGGAAGGGGATGCACATTGCCCCTAAGTATGGGTATGCACCTTGACCCTGGGTAGGGGAATGCACCTTGCCCCTGGGTAGGGGTGTGCACATTGCCTCTGGTTACGGGAATGCACCGTGCCCTTTGGTAGTGGAATGCACCTTGAACCGAGGTAGGGGAATGCATATTGCCCCTGGGATCATGATTGGTTCACCAAATATTAATGTTAGGCAAGGTCTTTCTTTGTGACACATACATATTTAGATCTAATGTTGCATGGATTCATAAATTACATACTGTAATTTAAAAAACATGGAGGGGAAAAGCTCTATGCTCTGTTGCAGACAGACATAGAATCTCTAGTTTACTATTATCCTGGTGTCCACCTTCATTTGTTAGTTCCCATTCTGCGTTATGAATTTCATCGTATATACCACCGGATATGCTGCTTCCTCCCCGCAGAACGTAACGTCTGGGTTGAGCATATATTTCAGGTATTCTGCACTTGGTGTAGTGCTGAGTACTATCATCAACCCGTTCGTCTACTGGTGGCGTCTGGATGAGTTCCGACAGGGCCTCAACTGCTGCCGCTGCTTTGGTTGTCAGCAGAATGAAGATGGTCTTGAAATGCATACGGTTTTCGACCCCTAATAAGACATTGCAGAAGCGTGAGTGTTAGAGAACCCAAAATATTGACTCTTCTAGCCCCCCCCCCCCCCAAAAAAAAAATAAATAATAATAATAATAATAATGGCTCTTCTAGCCCCCCAAAAATATTGGCTCTAGAACCGCGACTGGTCTACGCTACTGCATTTGGAAACGTTCTGTCCAAGCATGGAACAGGTATGGTCGAGTCTCTGTTCCGGGTTAGTCGCAACACCTTCAAGACCCTCCTGATTGTGTTCCTTGGTAACTTTCTTGGTTTGCTGGTGTGCCAACCATGCAGCTAGGCTTAATTATCGTCCTCACGGTCAATTTCACGAAGCCGTGAGTGATCGATCGTAACTCGAGGATAACCCATCGTATATGGCTTAAATTGGGTCGACTAATTACTATAAATCGTAGAATTTTCAACCCTATGTAGGATACGATGGGTTATCCCTCGTAAGTCGAGTTACGATCGATCGTAGGGCTCCATGAATTTGACCCTTAATTTGTCATTTTGATGCGAAGTTAATTACATGCTTTCCTGGGAAATAGACCGATCCAGTAGGCCATGCCCACCATGGACCTTATCGAAGATAGCCTGTTTTCCGCGCAGTGGGTAACAGTGGGTAACATTGGGTTTAAAAGTTTTACCACACGCGTCGACACGCGTAAATTCGTATAGCTGCCGGCTCGCGAAGTTTAAAGTTGTCTTTTCTCCTAGAAGAAAGCCTTGCTTTGAGTTGTTATACATAACGATGCTGCACAACGGTCCATGGAATGTTACTGTCGAGTCACTTGTTCCTGCGGTGTAAAGTTGCGTACTTATTTATAGTTGAATGTTCATGTCCATACGTTTTATGCACTCAGCGCCAGCCCTAACAACCCTGCGTTTCCCAGAGTGCTTTGCAAACAGCCAATTTTTGGCTATCTCCGATAAGGTCCATAGCAACGGCCAAGCAACGACGCACACGCGCGCGCGTAACGTGTCACGATCGCCAACACGCGTTGCACGCCCATCACCGAAAGCACTTATCTCTATGGGACTCTGGTTTTGGAAAAGGTCACAAAATAATGTACGTTTCGTCTCTTACCAGGCCACCGAGAGTCAGAATTACAATAAAAATATTAAACACCATCAATTTGTAGCAGAAAGAACTTGTGAAGTTGTGCTGCATTTGCAGAGGAAGGTATTTATTGTTTTTCCAGTTCGTGAACGTAAACACCGCGATCTCCAGCATGAGATCACCAAAATGGCTGCTGCAATTGGTGATCCGATTTTCGCGGCTGTGATTGGTCAATGTAAAATAGGGCGGGGCTTAATGGATCGGTCTGTTATGACAAATCACAACTCAATATGCTTTGCCCAATATATGTCCTATTCCTGCTCTTGCTGGAAATAAAAACCATCAGGCCTTATGGATTTTTCTATTGTGGTCATCGGTTTGATTGTCACTACGCTAGCACTATTTGCAACACAGGCTTATAAAGGTGCGCACTAATGCAGTAGTGCACACTACTTCACGCTCCCGTATAAAAAATACATTATTTTATTTCAGAAGAGGTAAGACTAAATTTCCGGATTCTTTTGTCATTGTTATTATTCTGATGTAATTTTGTCTCTTCTTCATTTTACTGCGACTTAATTCTGCTGTGGATGTAATGCACATGTTGATGTTTGGGACATTTTACTAGTAGCCAATTTTTTTTTTCTCTCAGATTGCTGTCCATATTGTTTTGGTTACAGATCCCAGTGTTGAATACTGCCTGCAGAATGGTATCTGAAGCATACACAACAGCCGGTATTGCCGTCCAAGTCACCTGCTGTGTTGGAATTATGTGCAATTTGGTTGTGATTTTAGTCTTCGCTCTGACGAAGAAACTTCACATCAAATATTACATCTTCGTTGTCAACCTCGTTCTCGCAGACATTTGTATGCCAATTGGGTACGCATCCTTGTTGCAGTGGCGGGAAAGAGCCTTCCTTTCTCTTCTGCGCACGGCGATGCTCGCATCGGAGTTCAGCATGTTAGCGGTTGCCATCAACCGTCTCCTAGCGCTGACGAGATCACCGTCTAGCTACGAGGCCACAGTGACTCGCAACCGCATGTTAGCAGTCTGTCTAGCCATATGGGCTGTATCTGCTGCTCTCTCCGTTCCGACAACCCTCACTAAATCACTGATGTTGTACTTTATAAGGCCCACCATTATTTTGGGCATCATGGTTGCAACTGGTATTCTTTACCTCTTGGTGTTCCGTAAGATCGCCATGTTTACCGGGCCACTGGCATCTTCTCCTGGTATGAAAGAAACGGACGAACAGACTGGTACCCGCCTCCGCCAGACACGCCACTTAATGGTCTCATTCACCATTATCCTGGTATCCACCTTCATTTGTTGGTTCCCATTCTGTGTCGTAAATTATAGCATATATATCACCGGGCATCCTCCAAACTCACCACAAAATGAGTGGTTAGGAGTGTATTACCGGTATTCAGTCCTGGGCGTAGTTCTGAGTACTATCGTCAACCCGTTCGTCTACTGGTGGCGTCTGGATGAGTTCCGACAGGGCCTCAACTGCTGCCGCTGCTTTGGTCGTCAGCAGAATGGAGATGGTCTTGAAATGAATACGGTTAACACTGAAGCACCGTAATTGGTTAGCAATGAACTCATGTAAGCCATGAACATTCATTCAAATTCATTTAGTTTTCAAAATGCTCATCACGACGCTACTAAACATTTGAAAATGTCATTTTACAATAAATTGGTGTTCACTTTGCCTTTTTTTCTTGAATTTATGCACGTTCCTGTTGTGGGTAATCTTGGATTTGATTATTGGAATCTTACAGCAATGAACTCAACCTTCCGGGGCTCACTTATTTTGAAATGGGAGATAATTTAACCATCTATAAAGATATGTGGTGACAGACGTTTGTTTCATGACAGCACATTGTTCGTCATTCTGGGTGGCTCTTGAATTTAAAAAGGTTCACTTTGGTAAGTTTCCTGGCCAGTAGGTGTCCTTCCGTTGATGGGAGCCATCACAGAGGCAACATTCAACCAGGCAGCTTTACTAGTATTTCATTTGGAAAACCTAGAAATAACAGAAATCTGATCTGTAGCATAACTAAAGATAACGACAACATGTACATATAGGATATTACAAGCTCAATTGGGTAGGTAGATAGATAGATAATTTTATTCTTCATTCTTCATTAATTCATTTAAAAAAAAAATGGAATTTGTTTACCTGATATACAAGCAAAACATATTTATAATTTAATAAGACTACAAACCCAACACTTATAATAACAAATGGGGTATTAGGGAGACACGTTGGCGTCTAAAAGTGGACATTAGGGAGACATCGGGACTTAGGGAGACTTTTTTATGTCTCCCTAAGGTACCAGCTACCTTTTAAAGACATATTTTTGCTGTCCATATTTTAATAGAAGACAGAGAATGCTCTCAATATGAACATATGTCAATTTCAAGTTCATTGGTTTGGAGGATGTTTAGAAATAGATAAGTAAAGTTTGTGCACGACCCTATGGGAAAGTCTCCCTAAGGTCCCATCCTCTGTTTATAATATCATTATTAATTTAATAATAAAAACCGACAGGCTCTCTCCTAGGCCTACGTGTGAGCAGCTGTATGGGATAGCTAATTCAGCAGATGGGCAGCGTATACATGTAAAAATAATTTATATTGTCTATAATGTGAGGCTTGTGAGCATAATTTATGAAGAATGGTTCGGTACGGTTGAAGATTTTCGTTTTTGTTAAAAACGACAGAAGGATGAATTGGGAAGAGCAAAATATACATGTAGCCGTGAAAAACAAGTCAAGAAAAAACACGCAATAGCCTGACCACAAAGCAGTTGACCAGTTTGAGGGACATGTAACTATGGATAGTCATCTTGGTTATGCTTATGTATTGTTGAGCACAAATAAATGGGAACAACAGATTGAGCTCTTAACAGTTCCTTTTCATTTGTCTGTTTAAACATTTCGGATGTATTGTTAGACGAGTACATGTAGGCCTAAGGCCTTCATTACGAAGAGATAAAAGAAACTTGAAGAGCTGAATATTATACAGTTCTTAAATTATTAAAGAAGCTGGAGGGCAGTGAGTGTGTGAATTCCCCATGACGTTGATGGCAATGCCCCCCAAAATTCCGTAGGGAGTGATTTTCGTTAGTGTGAACGGCGATGTTCGAATCTCCACCGGTGAACCACCGTTGGATCCAATGGTGAATCCAAAGGTTCACTATTGCAAGCAGTTTGAAAGGGGTGTAAGATAATAACCAGAATTTGAAACGCTCCTTTTTTAGTCAATAATCACAGCGATTTACAATTTTTATTATCCCTGGTCATCGCCGGCTTCATTTACATTCCTGAAACAATCTCAGCTCCCTGGGGAGCCCCCCCCCCCTCTCCCCCGGCTGTCTGCAAAGCGCACAAGGGCTAATCAAACCACAAAGCCATCTGTACCATCACAGGTAGGCCTACCCATTTACACCTGGGTGAAGAGGAGCAATATTTGACAAAGCGTCTTGCCCACGGACGCAATCACCACTAGCCCATGGCTGGATTCGAACCCACAATTTGTAGATTGACGGACAAGATATTGAGTGCGATATGCCAGACCACTATGCCACAGCACCCCACATTAGATTATGCACGATCATCAGCAATGAATGGAATAACTCATTATGCTTTATTAAACAAAGGTTCTATACTGCAGCTGCTCTTGGTGGAAATAAAAAAACAGCAGGTACAATCCTTTACCAGTGGTCATAATTACGATCAGTTTTATTGTCACGGCACTACTGTATTTGCATTGCGTTAATAACCTAGAGCACTGATGCAGGTAGTGCACACCACTCCATGCTCTCGTTAGAGAAACGTCATCTTACTGCAGAACTGGTAAGTCTAAATGTTCGGATTCTTTTGTTATTGTTTTGTCATATTCTGACATAATGTACTCTATAGACAAGAATTGCCTTCTTTATTATTTGTTACTGTAACTTCTTCTGTTGTTGTAGCGCACCTGTTGATGCTTGGACCATTAATATCGAACTTTTTTTCTCAAAATGTTGTCCATATTTTTGGTTACAGATCCCAGTGTTGAATACTGCCTGCAGAATGGAAGCACTTGCAACAGCCAATATTGCTCTTCAAGTCACCTGCGGTGTGGGAATATTCTTCAATTTTGCTGTGATTTTAGTCTTCGCTCTGACGAAGAAACTTCGCATCAAGTACTACATCTTCGTTGTCAACCTCGTTCTCGCAGACATTTCTTTGCCAATTGCGGTAATACTCCGGATGCAACTACTAGAAAGAGTCACCCTGTCTCTTCTGCGCACGGCGATGCTCGCATCGGAGTTCAGCATGTTAGCGGTTGCCTTCAACCGTCTCCTAGCTCTGACGAGATCACCGTCTAGCTACGAGGCCACGGTGACTCGCAACCGCATGTTAGCAGCCTGTCTAACCATATGGGCTGTATCTGCTGCCATCTCCTTTCCGACAACCCTCACTCGGTCGCAGGTATTGTTCTTTATAAGGCCCACCATTGTTTTGGGCATCATGGTTGCAACTGGTATTCTTTACCTCTTGGTGTTCCGTAAGATCGCCATGTTTACCGGGCCACTGGCATCTTCTCCTGGTATGAAAGAAAGGGACGAACAGACTGGTACCCGCATCCGCCAAACACGCCACTTAATGGTCTCATTTACCATTATCCTGGTGTCCACCTTTATCTGTTGGTTCACATTCTGCGTCATGAATTATATCGTATACACCACCGGACATGCTCCAACCTCACCACAGAATGCAGGGTTACTGGTGTATTTCAGGTATTCAGTCTTGGGCGTAGTTCTGAGTACTATCGTCAACCCGTTCGTCTACTGGTGGCGTCTGGATGAGTTCCGACAGGGCCTCAACTGCTGCCGCTGCTTTGGTCGTCAGCAGAATGAAGATGGTCTTGAAATGCATACGGTTAACACTGAAGCACCGTAATTGGTTATCATTGAACTCATGTAGGCCTAAGCCATGAACATTCATTCAAATTCATTTAGTTTTCAAAATGCTCATCACGACGCTACTAAACATTTGAAAATGTCATTTTACAATTGGTGTTCACTTTGCCTTTTTTCTTGAATTTGTGCACGTTCCTATTGTGGGTAATCTTGGATTTGATTATTGGAATCTTACAGCAATGAACTCAACCTTTCGGAGCTCACTTATTTTCAAATGGGAGATAATTAAACCATCTATAAAGAGATGTGGTGACAGACGTTTGTTTCATGACAGCACATTGTTCGTCATTCTGGGTGGCTCTTGAATTTAAAAAGGTTCACTTTGGTAAGTTTCCTGGCCAGTAGGTGTCCTTCCGTTGATGGGAGCCATCACAAAGGCAACATTGAACCAGGCAGCTTTACTCGTATTTCATCTGGAAACCTAGAAATAACAGAAATCTGATCTGTAGCATAACTGAAGATAACGACAACATGTTCACGTAGGATATTACAAGCTCAATTGGGTAGGTAGATAGATAGATAGATAGATAGATAGATCGATAGATAGATAGATAGATAGATAGATAGATAGATAGATAGATAGATAGATAGATAGATAGATAGATAGATAGATAGATGATTTTATTCTTCATAAATTCATTGAAATAAAAACATGAATTTTGTTTACCTGATATAAAAGCTAAAAATATTTATAATTTAATAAGACTACAAGCCCAACACTTATAATAACAAATGGGGTATTAGGGAGACACTTTGGCGTCTAAAAGTGGACATTAGGGAGACATCGGGACTTAGGGAGACTTTTTAATGTCTCCCTAAGGTACCAGCTACCTTTTAAAGACATATTTTTGATGTCCATATTTTAATAGAAGACAGAGAATGCTCTCAATATGAACATATGTCAATTTCAAGTTCATTGGTTTGGAGGATGTTTAGAAATAGATAAGTAAAGTTTGTGCACGACCCTATGGGAAAGTCTCCCTAAGGTCCCATCCTCTGTTTATAATATCATTATTAATTTAATAATAAAAACCGACAGGCTCTCTCCTAGGCCTACGTGTGAGCAGCTGTATGGGATAGCTAATTCAGCAGATGGGCAGCGTATACATGTAAAAATAATTTATATTGTCTATAATGTGAGGCTTGTGAGCATAATTTATGAAGAATGGTTCGGTACGGTTGAAGATTTTCGTTTTTGTTAAAAACGACAGAAGGATGAATTGGGAAGAGCAAAATATACATGTAGCCGTGAAAAACAAGTCAAGAAAAAACACGCAATAGCCTGACCACAAAGCAGTTGACCAGTTTGAGGGACATGTAACTATGGATAGTCATCTTGGTTATGCTTATGTATTGTTGAGCACAAATAAATGGGAACAACAGATTGAGCTCTTAACAGTTCCTTTTCATTTGTCTGTTTAAACATTTCGGATGTATTGTTAGACGAGTACATGTAGGCCTAAGGCCTTCATTACGAAGAGATAAAAGAAACTTGAAGAGCTGAATATTATACAGTTCTTAAATTATTAAAGAAGCTGGAGGGCAGTGAGTGTGTGAATTCCCCATGACGTTGATGGCAATGCCCCCCAAAATTCCGTAGGGAGTGATTTTCGTTAGTGTGAACGGCGATGTTCGAATCTCCACCGGTGAACCACCGTTGGATCCAATGGTGAATCCAAAGGTTCACTATTGCAAGCAGTTTGAAAGGGGTGTAAGATAATAACCAGAATTTGAAACGCTCCTTTTTTAGTCAATAATCACAGCGATTTACAATTTTTATTATCCCTGGTCATCGCCGGCTTCATTTACATTCCTGAAACAATCTCAGCTCCCTGGGGAGCCCCCCCCCCCTCTCCCCCGGCTGTCTGCAAAGCGCACAAGGGCTAATCAAACCACAAAGCCATCTGTACCATCACAGGTAGGCCTACCCATTTACACCTGGGTGAAGAGGAGCAATATTTGACAAAGCGTCTTGCCCACGGACGCAATCACCACTAGCCCATGGCTGGATTCGAACCCACAATTTGTAGATTGACGGACAAGATATTGAGTGCGATATGCCAGACCACTATGCCACAGCACCCCACATTAGATTATGCACGATCATCAGCAATGAATGGAATAACTCATTATGCTTTATTAAACAAAGGTTCTATACTGCAGCTGCTCTTGGTGGAAATAAAAAAACAGCAGGTACAATCCTTTACCAGTGGTCATAATTACGATCAGTTTTATTGTCACGGCACTACTGTATTTGCATTGCGTTAATAACCTAGAGCACTGATGCAGGTAGTGCACACCACTCCATGCTCTCGTTAGAGAAACGTCATCTTACTGCAGAACTGGTAAGTCTAAATGTTCGGATTCTTTTGTTATTGTTTTGTCATATTCTGACATAATGTACTCTATAGACAAGAATTGCCTTCTTTATTATTTGTTACTGTAACTTCTTCTGTTGTTGTAGCGCACCTGTTGATGCTTGGACCATTAATATCGAACTTTTTTTCTCAAAATGTTGTCCATATTTTTGGTTACAGATCCCAGTGTTGAATACTGCCTGCAGAATGGAAGCACTTGCAACAGCCAATATTGCTCTTCAAGTCACCTGCGGTGTGGGAATATTCTTCAATTTTGCTGTGATTTTAGTCTTCGCTCTGACGAAGAAACTTCGCATCAAGTACTACATCTTCGTTGTCAACCTCGTTCTCGCAGACATTTCTTTGCCAATTGCGGTAATACTCCGGATGCAACTACTAGAAAGAGTCACCCTGTCTCTTCTGCGCACGGCGATGCTCGCATCGGAGTTCAGCATGTTAGCGGTTGCCTTCAACCGTCTCCTAGCTCTGACGAGATCACCGTCTAGCTACGAGGCCACGGTGACTCGCAACCGCATGTTAGCAGCCTGTCTAACCATATGGGCTGTATCTGCTGCCATCTCCTTTCCGACAACCCTCACTCGGTCGCAGGTATTGTTCTTTATAAGGCCCACCATTGTTTTGGGCATCATGGTTGCAACTGGTATTCTTTACCTCTTGGTGTTCCGTAAGATCGCCATGTTTACCGGGCCACTGGCATCTTCTCCTGGTATGAAAGAAAGGGACGAACAGACTGGTACCCGCATCCGCCAAACACGCCACTTAATGGTCTCATTTACCATTATCCTGGTGTCCACCTTTATCTGTTGGTTCACATTCTGCGTCATGAATTATATCGTATACACCACCGGACATGCTCCAACCTCACCACAGAATGCAGGGTTACTGGTGTATTTCAGGTATTCAGTCTTGGGCGTAGTTCTGAGTACTATCGTCAACCCGTTCGTCTACTGGTGGCGTCTGGATGAGTTCCGACAGGGCCTCAACTGCTGCCGCTGCTTTGGTCGTCAGCAGAATGAAGATGGTCTTGAAATGCATACGGTTAACACTGAAGCACCGTAATTGGTTATCATTGAACTCATGTAGGCCTAAGCCATGAACATTCATTCAAATTCATTTAGTTTTCAAAATGCTCATCACGACGCTACTAAACATTTGAAAATGTCATTTTACAATTGGTGTTCACTTTGCCTTTTTTCTTGAATTTGTGCACGTTCCTATTGTGGGTAATCTTGGATTTGATTATTGGAATCTTACAGCAATGAACTCAACCTTTCGGAGCTCACTTATTTTCAAATGGGAGATAATTAAACCATCTATAAAGAGATGTGGTGACAGACGTTTGTTTCATGACAGCACATTGTTCGTCATTCTGGGTGGCTCTTGAATTTAAAAAGGTTCACTTTGGTAAGTTTCCTGGCCAGTAGGTGTCCTTCCGTTGATGGGAGCCATCACAAAGGCAACATTGAACCAGGCAGCTTTACTCGTATTTCATCTGGAAACCTAGAAATAACAGAAATCTGATCTGTAGCATAACTGAAGATAACGACAACATGTTCACGTAGGATATTACAAGCTCAATTGGGTAGGTAGATAGATAGATAGATAGATAGATAGATCGATAGATAGATAGATAGATAGATAGATAGATAGATAGATAGATAGATAGATAGATAGATAGATAGATAGATAGATAGATGATTTTATTCTTCATAAATTCATTGAAATAAAAACATGAATTTTGTTTACCTGATATAAAAGCTAAAAATATTTATAATTTAATAAGACTACAAGCCCAACACTTATAATAACAAATGGGGTATTAGGGAGACACTTTGGCGTCTAAAAGTGGACATTAGGGAGACATCGGGACTTAGGGAGACTTTTTAATGTCTCCCTAAGGTACCAGCTACCTTTTAAAGACATATTTTTGATGTCCATATTTTAATAGAAGACAGAGAATGCTCTCAATATGAACATATGTCAATTTCAAGTTCATTGGTTTGGAGGATGTTTAGAAATAGATAAGTAAAGTTTGTGCACGACCCTATGGGAAAGTCTCCCTAAGGTCCCATCCTCTGTTTATAATATCATTATTAATTTAATAATAAAAACCGACAGGCTCTCTCCTAGGCCTACGTGTGAGCAGCTGTATGGGATAGCTAATTCAGCAGATGGGCAGCGTATACATGTAAAAATAATTTATATTGTCCATAATGTGAGGCTTGTGAGCATAATTTATGAAGAATGGTTCGGTACGGTTGAAGATTTTCGTTTTTGTTAAAAACGACAGAAGGATGAATTGGGAAGAGCAAAATATACATGTAGCCGTGAAAAACAAGTCAAGAAAAAACACGCAATAGCCTGACCACAAAGCAGTTGACCAGTTTGAGGGACATGTAACTATGGATAGTCATCTTGGTTATGCTTATGTATTGTTGAGCACAAATAAATGGGAACAACAGATTGAGCTCTTAACAGTTCCTTTTCATTTGTCTGTTTAAACATTTCGGATGTATTGTTAGACGAGTACATGTAGGCCTAAGGCCTTCATTACGAAGAGATAAAAGAAACTTGAAGAGCTGAATATTATACAGTTCTTAAATTATTTAAGAAGCTGGAGGGCAGTGAGTGTGTGAATTCCCCATGACGTTGATGGCAATGCCCCCCAAAATTCCGTAGGGAGTGATTTTCGTTAGTGTGAAAGGGCGATGTTCGAATCTCCACCGGTGAACCACCGTTGGATCCAATGGTGAATCCAAAGGTTCACTATTGCAAGCAGTTTGAAAGGGGTGTAAGATAATAACCAGAATTTGAAACGCTCCTTTTTTAGTCAATAATCACAGCGATTTGCAATTTTTATTATCCCTGGTCATCGCCGGCTTCATTTACATTCCTGAAACAATCTCAGCTCCCTGGGGAGCCCCCCCCCCCTCTCCCCTGGCTGTCTGCAAAGCGCACAAGGGCTAATCACAAAGCCATCTGTACCATCACAGGTACCCATTTACACCTGGGTGAAGAGGAGCAATATGTGACAAAGCGTCTTGCACAAAGGACGCAAGCACCACTAGCCCATGGCTGGATTCGAACCCACAATTTGTAGATTGACGGACAAGATATTGAGTGCGATATGCCAGACCACTATGCCACAGCACCCCACATTAGATTATGCACGATCATCAGCAATGAATGGAATAACTCATCATGCTTTATTAAACAAAGGTTCTATACTGCAGCTGCTCTTGGTGGAAATAAAAAAACAGCAGGTACAATCCTTCACCAGTGGTGATAATTACGATCAGTTTTATTGTCACGGCACTACTGTATTTGCATTGCGTTAATAACCTAGAGCACTGATGCAGGTAGTGTACACCACTCCATGCTCTCGTTAGAGAAATATCATCTTACTGCAAAACTGGTAAGTCTAAATGTTCGGATTCTTTTGTTATTGTTTTGTCATATTCTGACATAATGTACTCTATAGACAAGAATTGCCTTCTTTATTATTTGTTACGGTAACTTATGTTGTTGTAGCGCACCTGTTGATGCTTGGACCATTAATATCCAATGTTTGTTTCTCAGAATGTTGTCCATGTACGTTCTTTTGGTTGTAGATCCCAGGGTTGAATACTGCCTTCAGAATGGAAGCACTTGCAATAGCCGGTCTTGCTACCCAAGTCACCTGCTGTGTGGGAATTTTCTGCAATTTGGTTGTGATTTTAGTCTTCGCTCTGACGAAGAAACTTCGCATCAAATATTACATCTTCGTTGTCAACCTCGTTCTCGCCGATTTGTGTATGTCGATTGTGATTGCACTCCGTCGGCAATGGCCGGGGGAAAGCAGGAGGTTGCTTTTGCGTACGGCGATGCTCACATCGGAGTTCAGCATGTTAGCGGTTGCCATCAACCGTCTCCTAGCTCTGACGAGATCACCGTCTAGCTACGAGGCCACGGTGACTCGCAACCGCATGTTAGCAGTCTGTCTTGCCATATGGGCTATATCTGCTGCCATCTGCTTCCCAATAACCCTTACTGGATCCCAAGTGTTGTACCTTATAAGGCCCACCATTATTTTGGGAATCATGGTTGCAACTGGTATTCTTTACCTCTTGGTGTTCCGTAAGATCGCAATGTTTACCGGACCACTGGCATCTTCTCCTGGTATCCAAGAAACGGATGAACAGACTGGTACCCGTGTCCGCCAGACACGCCACTTAATGATCTCATTTACCATTATCCTGGTGTCCACCTTTATTAGTTGGTTCCCATTCTGCGTCATGAATTATATCGTATACACCACCGGATATGCTGCTTCCTCCCCGCAGAACGTAGGGTCGGGGTTGGGCATATATTTCTTGTTTTCTGTCCTGGGCGTAGCGCTGAGTACTATCGTCAACCCGTTCGTCTACTGGTGGCGTCTGGATGAGTTCCGACAGGGCCTCAACTGCTGCCGCTGCTTTGGTCGTCAGCAGAATGAAGATGGTCTTGAAATGCATACGGTTAACACTGAAGCAGCGTAATTGGTTATCATTGAACTCATGTAAGCCACGAACATTCATTCAAATCATTTAGTTTTCAAAATGCTCATCACGACGCTACTAAACATTTGAAAATGTCATTTCACAATTGGTGTTCATTTTATTTATGCACGTTCCTATTGTGGGTAATCTTGGATTTGATTATTGGAATCTTACAGCAATGAACTCAACCCTCCGGAGCTCCGCACTTATTTTCAAATGGGAGATAATTAAACCATCTATAAAGAGATGGTGACAAACGTTTGTTTCATGACAGCACATTGTTCGTCATTCTGGGTGGCTCTTGAATTTAAATTTGGTAGGTTTCCTGGCCAGTATATAGGTGTCCTTCCGTTTATGGGAGCCATCACAGAGGCAACATTGAACCAGGCAGCTTTACTCGTATTTCATTTGGAAAACCTATAAATAACAGAAATCTGTTACACGTGTATAACTAAAGATGACGTCATGATGCTCAACCCAAATGAGCTCAAGGGTCTACATAGATACTTATAGTTGCACTGTTAGTTTGGTATAGCTATTTTAATTTAGTACGCATTTTAAAGCCAGGTAGGCCTGTGTGTAGTTTTATGTGCGGTGCCTGAACGTCTATAGGTTCATCGTTTGTTGTTTGATTCAATTCTATTTAATTCATTCTTTTATTATAATTAATTGAACTGAATGAACAAAACCATATTGATCCTTAAACGGCCATTAATTTTAATTACAGGGAGCGTTTAGCTTTGGGTGGTTGTTGATTGAATATTACCAATAGCTTAGGATGTTCAAATAAAGACAGGAAAAATATAACACGGGTTGTTTGTGCTGATATCTCTGTTCGCGTAGAATGGTATCAGTCTGTAATTTCATTTTCTTTAAAATTAGGTTCCACTGTAGATCTTACTTTATTCCTTTGTCTTAATTGAACTAATTAAACATAATTCTGCTTGGAGTTAGGAGGGCCTGCCTGACGCGGTCCGATCTTGGGTAGGGGAATGCACCTTGACCTTGGGTAGGGGTGGGCACCTTGCCCATGAGTTGGGTGACTTGACCCTGGGTAGAGGGAAGGCACCTTGCCCCTGGGTAGGGGGATGCACTTTGACACTGGGTCGGGGTATGCACCTTGAACCTGGGTAGGGGAATGCACCTTGACACTGCGTATAAATAGGGGTTTGCACCTTGACCCTGGGTAGGGAAATGCACCTTGGCCCTTGGTAGGGGAATGCACCTTGACCCTGGGTAGGGGAATGCACCTTGACCCTGGGTAAGGAAATGCACCTTGGCCCTGGGTAAGGAAATGCACCTTGGCCCTGGGTAAGGAAATGCACCTTGGCCCTGGGAAAGGAAATGCACCTTGACCCTGGGTAAGTAAATGCACCTTGGCCCTGGGTAAGGAAATGCACCTTGGCCCTGGGTAAGGAAATGTACCTTGACCCTGTGTAGTGGAATGCACCTTGACCCTGGGTAGGGGAATGCACCTTGACCCTGGGTAGTGGAATGTACCTTGACCCTGGGTAGTGGAATGCACCTTGACACTGGGTAGTGGAATGTACCTTGACCCTGGGTAGTGGTTTGCACCTTGACCCTGGGTAGGGAAATGTACCTTGACCCTGGGTAGTGGAATGCACCTTGACACTGGGTAGGGAAATGTACCTTGACACTGGGTAGGGAAATGTACCTTGACCCTGGGTAGTGGAATGCACCTTGACCCTGGGTAGTGGAATGTACCTTGACCCTGGGTAGTGGAATGCACCTTGACACTGGGTAGGGAAATGTACCTTGACACTGGGTAGGGGTTTGCACCTTGACCCTGGATTGGGGAATGCACCTTGACCCTGGGTATGGGTGTGCACTTTGACACTGGGTAGGGAAATGCACCTTGACACTGGGTAGGGGTTTGCACCTTGACCCTGGATTGGGGAATGCACCTTGACCCTGGGTATGGGTGTGCACTTTGACACTGGGTTGGGGGAATGCACCTTGACCCTGGGTAAGGGTGGGCACTTTGACCCTGGGTAGGGGTGTACACCTTGACCCTGGGTAGGGGTGTACACCTTGACCCTGGGTTGGGGAATGTACCTTGACCCTGGGTAGGGGAATGCACCTTGACCCTGGGTAGGGGAATGCACCTTGACCCTGGGTAGGGGAATGCACCTTGACCCTGGGTAGGGGAATGCACCTTGACCCTGGGTAGGGGAATGCACCTTGACCCTGGGTAGGGGAATGCACATTGACCCTGGGTAGGGGAATGCACATTGCCCCTGGGTAGGGGAATGCATATTGCCCCTGGGAAGGGGATGCACATTGCCCCTAAGTATGGGTATGCACCTTGACCCTGGGTAGGGGAATGCACCTTGCCCCTGGGTAGGGGTGTGCACATTGCCTCTGGTTACGGGAATGCACCGTGCCCTTTGGTAGTGGAATGCACCTTGAACCGAGGTAGGGGAATGCATATTGCCCCAGGGATCATGATTGGTTCACCAAATATTAATGTTAGGCAAGGTCTTTCTTTGTGACACATACATATTTAGATCTAATGTTGCATGGATTCATAAATTACATACTGTAATTTAAAAAACATGGAGCGGAAAAGCTCTATGCTCTGTTGCAGACAGACATAGAATCTCTAGTTTACTATTATCCTGGTGTCCACCTTCATTTGTTAGTTCCCATTCTGCGTTATGAATTTCATCGTATATACCACCGGATATGCTGCTTCCTCCCCGCAGAACGTAACGTCTGGGTTGAGCATATATTTCAGGTATTCTGCACTTGGTGTAGTGCTGAGTACTATCATCAACCCGTTCGTCTACTGGTGGCGTCTGGATGAGTTCCGACAGGGCCTCAACTACTGCCGCTGCTTTGGTCGTCAGCAGAATGAAGATGGTCTTGAAATGCATACGGTTTTCGACCCCTAATAAGACATTGCAGAAGCGTGAGTGTTAGAGAACCCAAAATATTGACTCTTCTAGCCCCCCCCCCCCCCCAAAAAAAAAAATAATAATAATAATAATAATAATGGCTCTTCTAGCCCCCAAAAAATATTGGCTCTAGAACTGCGACTGGTCTACGCTACTGCATTTGGAAACGTTATGTCCAAGCATGGAACAGGTATGGTCGAGTCTCTGTTCCGGGTTAGTCGCAACACCTTCAAGACCCTCCTGATTGTGTTCCTTGGTAACTTTCTTGGTTTGCTGGTGTGCCAACCATGCAGCTAGGCTTAATTATCGTCCTCACGGTCAATTTCACGAAGCCGTGAGTGATCGATCGTAACTCGAGGATAACCCATCGTATATGGCTTAAATTGGGTCGATTTCACGTAACTAATTACTATAAATCGTAGAATTTTCAACCCTATGTAGGATACGATGGGTTATCCCTCGTTAGTCGAGTTACGATCGATCGTAGGGCTCCATGAATTTGACCCTTAATTTGTCATTTTGATGCGAAGTTAATTACATGCTTTCCTGGGAAATAGACCGATCTAGTAGGCCATGCCCACCATGGACCTTATCGAAGATAGCCTGTTTTCCGCGCAGTGGGTAACAGTGGGTAACATTGGGTTTAAAAGTTTTACCACACGCGTCGACACGCGTAAATTCGTATAGCTGCCGGCTCGCGAAGTTTAAAAATGTCTTTTTTCCTAGAAGAAAGCCTTGCTTTGAGTTGTTATACATAACGATGCTGCACAACGGTCCATGGAATGTTACTGTCGAGTCACTTGTTCCTGCGGTGTAAAGTTGAGTACTTATTTATGGTTGAATGTTCATGTCCATACGTTTTATGCACTCAGCGCCAGCCCTAACAACCCTGCGTTTCCCAGAGTGCTTTGCAAACAGCCAATTTTTGGCTATCTCCGATAAGGTCCATAGCAACGGCCAAGCAACGACGCACACGTGCGCGCGTAACGTGTCACGATCGCCAACACGCGTTGCACGCCCATCACCGAAAGCACTTATCTCTATGGGACTCTGGTTTTGGATAAAGTCACAAAATAATGCACGTTTCGTCTCTTACCAGGCCACCGAGAGTCAGAATTACAATGAAAATATAAACACCATCAATTTGTAGCAGAAAGATACTGTACTTGTGAAGTTGTGCTGCATTTGCAAAGGAAGGTATTTATTGTTTTTCCAGTTCGTGAACGTAAACACCGCGATCTCCAGCTGCATGAGATCACCAAAATGGCTGCTGCAATTGGTGATCCGATTTTCGCGGCTGTGATTGGTCAATGTAAAATAGGGCGGGGCTTAATGGATCGGTCTGTTATGACAAATCAGAACTCAATATGCTTTGCTCAATATATGTCCTATTCCTGCTCTTGCTGGAAATAAAAACCATCAGGCCTTATGGTTTTTTCTATTGTGGTCATCGGTTTGATTGTCACTACGCTAGCACTATTTGCAACACAGGCTTATAAAGGTGCGCACTAATGCAGTAGTGCACACTACTTCACGCTCCAGTATAAAAAAAACAACATAATTTTACTTCAGAAGAGGTAAGACTAAATTTCCGGATTCTTTTGTCATTGTTATTATTCTGATGTAATTTTGTCTCTTCTTCATTTTACTGCGACTTAATTCTGCTGTTGATGTAATGCACATGTTGATGTTTGGGATATTTTACTAGTAGCCAATTTTTTTTCTCTCAGATTGCTGTCCATATTCTTTTGGTTACAGATCCCAGTGTTGAATACTGCGTGCAGAATGGTATCTGAAGCATACACAACAGCCGGTATTGCCGTCCAAGTCACCTGCTGTGTTGGAATTATGTGCAATTTGGTTGTGATTTTAGTCTTCGCTCTGACGAAGAAACTTCACATCAAATATTACATCTTCGTTGTCAACCTCGTTCTCGCAGACATTTGTATGCCAATTGGGTACGCATCCTTGTTGCAGTGGCGGGAAAGAGCCTTCCTTTCTCTTCTGCGCACGGCGATGCTCGCATCGGAGTTCAGCATGTTAGCGGTTGCCATCAACCGTCTCCTAGCTCTGACGAGATCACCGTCTAGCTACGAGGCCACAGTGACTCGCAACCGCATGTTAGCAGTCTGTCTAGCCATATGGGCTGTATCTGCTGCTCTCTCCGTTCCGACAACCCTCACTAAATCACTGATGTTGTACTTTATAAGGCCCACCATTATTTTGGGCATCATGGTTGCAACTGGTATTCTTTACCTCTTGGTGTTCCGTAAGATTGCCATGTTTACCGGGCCACTGGCATCTTCTCCTGGTATGAAAGAAACGGACGAACAGACTGGTACCCGCCTCCGCCAGACACGCCACTTAATGGTCTCATTCACCATTATCCTGGTATCCACCTTCATTTGTTGGTTCCCATTCTGTGTCGTAAATTATAGCATATATATCACCGGGCATCCTCCAAACTCACCACAAAATGAGTGGTTAGGAGTGTATTACCGGTATTCAGTCCTGGGCGTAGTTCTGAGTACTATCGTCAACCCGTTCGTCTACTGGTGGCGTCTGGATGAGTTCCGACAGGGCCTCAACTGCTGCCGCTGCTTTGGTCGTCAGCAGAATGAAGATGGTCTTGAAATGAATACGGTTAACACTGAAGCACCGTAATTGGTTATCAATGAACTCATGTAAGCCATGAACATTGAAATTCATTTAGTTTTCGAATCACGACACTTCTCAACATTTGAAAATTTCACAATTGGTGTTCATTTTAAGTAGGTAATACATGTAATGGCTTTTTCCTTGAATTTGTGCACGTTTCTATTGTGGGTAATTTTGAATTTGATTATTAGAATCCTACAGCAATTAACTCAAACCACCGGAGCTCACTTATTTTCAAATGGGGGATAATTAAACCATCTATAAAGAGATGTGGTGAAAAACGTTTGTTTCGTGACAGTACACTGTAAGTCATTCTGGGTGGCTCTTGAATTTAAAAAGGTTCACTTTGGTAAGTTTCCTGGCCAGTAGGTGTCCTTCCGTTGATGGCAGCCATCACAGAGGCAACATTGAACCAGGCAGCTTTACTCGTATTTCATTTGGAAACCTAGGTAGGTAGATAGATAGATAATTTTATTCTTCATTCTTCATTAATTCATTTTTTAAAAATTGGAATTTGTTTACCTGATATACAAGCAAAAAATATTTATAATTTAATCAGACTACAAGCCCAACACTTATAATAACAAATGGGG
Organism: Astropecten irregularis; assembly: GCA_963971285.1. Lineage (NCBI taxonomy): Eukaryota > Metazoa > Echinodermata > Asteroidea > Paxillosida > Astropectinidae > Astropecten > Astropecten irregularis. The sequence continues at coordinate 2,184,200 of OZ020251.1, read as the reverse complement.
TATTAGGGAGACACTTTGGCGTCTAAAAGTGGACATTAGGGAGACATCGGGACTTAGGGAGACTTTTTAATGTCTCCCTAAGGTACCAGCTACCTTTTAAAGACATATTTTTGATGTCCATATTTTAATAGAAGACAGAGAATGCTCTCAATATGAACATATGTCAATTTCAAGTTCATTGGTTTGGAGGATGTTTAGAAATAGATAAGTAAAGTTTGTGCACGACCCTATGGGAAAGTCTCCCTAAGGTCCCATCCTCTGTTTATAATATCATTATTAATTTAATAATAAAAACCGACAGGCTCTCTCCTAGGCCTACGTGTGAGCAGCTGTATGGGTTAGCTAATTCAGCAGATGGGCAGCGTATACATGTAAAAATAATTTATATTGTCCATAATGTGAGGCTTGTGAGCATAATTTATGAAGAATGGTTCGGTACGGTTGAAGATTTTCGTTTTTGTTAAAAACGACAGAAGGATGAATTGGGAAGAGCAAAATATACATGTAGCCGTGAAAAACAAGTCAAGAAAAAACACGCAATAGCCTGACCACAAAGCAGTTGACCAGTTTGAGGGACATGTAACTATGGATAGTCATCTTGGTTATGCTTATGTATTGTTGAGCACAAATAAATGGGAACAACGGATTGAGCTCTTAACAGTTCCTTTTCATTTGTCTGTTTAAACATTTCGGATGTATTGTTAGACGAGTACATGTAGGCCTAAGGCCTTCATTACGAAGAGGTAAAAGAAACTTGAAGAGCTGAATATTATACAGTTCTTAAATTGTTCAAGAAGTTGGAGGGTAGTGAGTGTGTGAATTCCCCATAGCGTTGATGGCAATGCCCCCCAAAATTCCGTAGGGAGACATTTTTGTTAGTGTGAAAGGACGATGTTCGAATCTCCACCGGTAAACCACCGTTGGATCCCACGGTGAATCCAAAGGTTCACTATTGCAAGCAGTTTGAAAGGGCCCTTGTTAGATAATAACCAGAATTTGAAACGCTCTTTTTTTAGGCAATAATCAGAGCGATTACAATTTTTATTATCCCTGGTCATCGCCGGCTTCATTTACATTCCTGAAACAATCTCAGCTCCCTGGGGAGCCCCCCCCCCCTCCTCCGGCTGTCTGCAAAGGGCTAATCAAACCACAAAGCCATCTCTACCCTCACAGGTAGGCCCTAACCCATTTACACCTGGGTGAAGAGGAGCAATATTTGACAAAGCGTCTTGCTCAAGGACGCAAGCACCACTAGCTCATGACTGGATTCGAACCCACAATTTGTAGATTGACGGACAAGATATTGAGTGCGATACGCCAGACCACTATGCCACATCACGCCACATTAGATTATGCACGATCATCAGCAATGAATGGAATAACTCATTATGCTTTATTAAACAAAGGTTCTATACTGCAGCTGCTCTTGGTGGAAATAAAAAAACAGCAGGTACAATCCTTTACCAGTGGTGATAATTACGATCAGTTTTATTGTCACGGCACTACTGTATTTGCATTGCGTTAATAACCTAGAGCACTGATGCAGGTAAGTGCACACAACTCCATGCTCTCGTTAGAGAAACGTCATCTTACTGCAGAACTGGTAAGTCTAAATGTTCGGATTCTTTTGTTATTGTTTTGTCATATTCTGATATAATGTACTCTATATAGACAAGAATCGCCTTCTTCATTATTTTTACGGTAACTTCTTCTGTTGTTGTAGCGCACCTGTTGATGCTTGGACCATTAATATCCAATGTTTGTTTCTCAGAATGTTGTCCATGTACGTTCTTTTGGTTGTAGATCCCAGTGTTGAATACTGCCTTCAGAATGGAAGTACGTGCAATAGCCGGTATTGCTACCCAAGTCACCTGCGGTGTGGGAATTTTCTGCAATTTGGTTGTGACTTAGTCTTCGCTCTGACGAAGAAACTTCACATCAAATATTACATCTTCGTTGTCAACCTCGTTCTCGCCGATTTGTGTATGTCGATTGCGATTGCACTCCGTCCGCAATGGCCGGGGGAAAGCAGGAGGTTGCTTTTGCGTACGGCGATGCTCACATCGGAGTTCAGCATGTTAGCGGTTGCCATCAACCGTCTTCTAGCTCTGACGAGATCACCGTCTAGCTACGAGGCCACGGTGACTCGCAAATGCATGTTAGCAGTCTGTCTAGCCATATGGGCTGTATCTGCCGCCATCTGCTTCCCAATAACCCTTACTGGATCCCAAGTGTTGTACCTTATAAGGTCCACCATTATTTTGGGTATCATGGTTGCAACAGGTATTCTTTACCTCTTGGTGTTCTGTAAGATCGCCACGTTTACCAGGCCACTGGCATCTTCTCCTGGTATGAAAGAAACGGATGAACAGACTGGTACCCGTGTCCGCCAGACACGCCACTTAATGGTCTCATTTACCATTATCCTGGTATCCACTTTCATTTGTTGGTTCCCATTCTGCGTCATGAATTTCATCGTATATACCACCGGATATGCTGCTTCCTCCCCGCAGAACGTAGGGTCGGGGTTGGGCATATATTTCTCGTTTTCTCTCCTGGGCGTAGCACTGAGTACTATAGTCAACCCGTTCGTCTACTGGTGGCGTCTGGATGAGTTCCGACAGGGCCTCAACTGCTGCCGCTGCTTTGGTCGTCAGCAGAATGAAGATGGTCTTGAAATACATACGACTAATACTGAAGCACCGTACTTGGTTATCAATGAACTCATGTATTAAGCCATGAACATTCATTCAAATCATTTAGATTTCAAAATGCTCATCACGACGCTACAAAACATTTGAAAATGTCATTTCACAATTGGTGTTCATTTTGCCTTTTTTGTCTTGAATTTATGCACGTTCCTATTGTGGGTAATCTTGGATTTGATTATTGGAATCTTACAGCAATGAGCTCAACCCTCCGGAGCTCACTTATTTTCAAATGGGAGATAATTAAACCATCTATAAAGAGATGTGGTGACAAACGTTTGTTTCATGACAGCATATTGTTCGTCTTTCTGGGTGGCTCTTGAATTTAAAAAGTGCACTTTGGTAGGTTTCCTGGCCAGTAGGTGTCCTTCCGTTGATGGGAGCCATCACAGAGGCAACATTGAACCAGGCAGCTTTACTCGTATTTCATTTGGAAAACCTATAAATAACAGAAATCTGTTACACGTGTATAACTAAAGATGACGTCATGATGCTCAACCCAAATGAGCTCAAGGGTCTACATAGATACTTATAGTTGCACTGTTAGTTTGGTATAGCTATTTTAATTTAGTACGCATTTTAAAGCCAGGTAGGCCTGTGTGTAGTTTTATGTGCGGTGCCTGAACGTCTATAGGTTCATCGTTTGTTGCTTGATTCAATTCTATTTAATTCATTCTTTTATTATAATTAATTGAACTGAATGAACAAAACCATATTGATCCTTAAACGGCCATTAATTTTAATTACAGGGAGCGTTTAGCTTTGGGTGGTTGTTGATTGAATATTACCAATAGCTTAGGATGTTCAAATAAAGACAGGAAAAATATAACACGGGTTGTTTGTGCTGATATCTCTGTTCGCGTAGAATGGTATCAGTCTGTAATTTCATTTTCTTTAGAATTAGGTTCCACTGTAGATCTTACTTTATTCCTTTGTCTTAATTGAACTAATTAAACATAATTCTGCTTGGAGTTAGGAGGGCCTGCCTGACGCGGTCCGATCTTGGGTAGGGGAATGCACCTTGACCTTGGGTAGGGGTGGGCACCTTGCCCATGAGTTGGGTGACTTGACCCTGGGTAGGGGAAGGCACCTTGCCCCTGGGTAGGGGGATGCACTTTGACCCTGGGTAGGGGAATGCACCTTGACCCTGGGTAGTGGAATGTACCTTGACCCTGGGTAGTGGAATGCACCTTGACCCTGGGTAGTGGAATGTACCTTGACCCTGGGTAGGGGAATGCACTTTGACCCTGGGTAGGGGAATGCACCTTGACCCTGGGTAGGGGAATGCACTTTGACCCTGGGTAGTGGAATGCACTTTGACCCTGGGTAGGGGAATGCACCTTGACCCTGGGTAGGGGAATGCACTTTGACCCTGGGTAGGGGAATGCACCTTGACCCTGGGTAGGGAAATGCACCTTGACCCTGGGTAGGGGAATGTACCTTGACCCTGGGTAGGGGAATGTACCTTGACCCTGGGTAGTGGAATGTACCTTGACCCTGGGTAGGGGAATGCACCTTGACCCTGGGTAGGGAAATGCACCTTGGTCCTTGGAAGGGGGATGCACCTTGACCCTGGGTAGGGGAATGTACCTTGACCCTGGGTAGGGAAATGCACCTTGAACCTGGGTAGGGGAATGCACCTTGACACTGGGTAGGGGTTTGCACCTTGACCCTGGGTAGTGGAATGCACCTTGGCCCTTGGTAGGGGAATGCACCTTGACCCTGGGTAGGGAAATGCACCTTGAACCTGGGTAGGGGAATGCACCTTGAGCCTGGGTAGGGAAATGCACTTTGACCCTGGGTAGGGGAATGCACCTTGACCCTGGGTAGGGGAATGCACCTTGACCCTGGGTAGGGGAATGCACCTTGACCCTGGGTAGGGGAATGCACCTTGGCCCTTGGTAGGGGAATGCACCTTGACCCTGGGTAGGGGAATGCACCTTGACCCTGGGTAGGGGAATGCACCTTGGCCCTTGGTAGGGGAATGCACCTTGACCCTGGGTAGGGGAATGCACCTTGACCCCGGGTAGTGGAATGTACCTTGACCCTGGGTAGGGAAATGCACCTTTACCCTGGGTAGGGGAATGCACCTTGGCCCTTGTATAAGGGAATTATTCACTATGCCACAGGAGAGGGGAATGCACTTTTGCCCGGGATTTATGTCCTTTGTTTTATGACAAATCTGCTGCTGCATAAGATCCATCGCAAATAATAGTAATGACTCGAATAGGCCCCCCTATGTGCTTCAAATCATACAGGTCCTATTGCTGCTTTTGGTGGAAATAAAAACCATCAGGCCTAATTCTTTACTACTAGCCATAATTATTGTCATGTTTTATTGGCACCGCGCTAGTTGCATTGCGTTGCTTATACATGTGCGCATTGACACAGGTAGTGCACATTACTCCACGCTCCCGTAAGAGAAACATCATTTTACTTCAGAACTGGTGAGTCTAAATGTTTGGTTCGTTTTTCTGATTCTTCTTAATGATTATTTTGTCGTAATGCTGTCTATGGAAAGGAATCGCCTTCTTTACTGTGACCGCTGCTGTTGACGTAACGTACCTGTTGATGCTTGGGGCTTTTGATCAAATTTTTGTTTTTCAGAATGTTGTCCATATTCTTTTGGTTGTAGATCCCAGTGTTGAATACTGCCTGCAGAATGGAAGCACTTGCAACGACCAAAATTGCCATCCAAGTCACCTGCGGTGTGGGGATATTCTGCAATTTAGTTGTAATTTTAGTCTTCGCTCTGACGAGGAAACTTCGCATCAAATATTACATCTTCGTTGTCAACCTCGTTATTTCAGACATTTCTTTGCCATTTTGGTATGCGTTCTGGTTACAGTGGCAGGAAAGAGCCTTCATGTGTCTTATGCGTACGGCGATGCTCGCATCGGAGTTCAGCATGTTAGCGGTTGCCATCAACCGTCTCCTAGCTCTGACGAGATCACCGTCTAGCTACGAGGCCACGGTGACTCGTAACCGCATGTTAGCAGTCTGTCTAGCCATATGGGCTGTATCTGCAGCCGTATGCATCCCAACAACCCTCACTCGGTCGCAGGTATTGTACCTTATAAGGCCCACCATTGTTTTGGGCATCATGGTTGTAACTGGTATCCTTTACCTGTTGGTGTTCCGTAAGATCGCCATGTTTACCGGGCCACTGGCATCTTCTCCTGGTATAAACCAAACGGATGAACAGACTGGTACCCGCGTCCGCCAGACACGCCACTTAATGATCTCATTTACCATTATCCTGGTGTCCACCTTCATTTGTCGCTTCCCATTCTGCGTCATGAATTACATCATATACACCGGCGGGGGTGACTTTGTGGCGTTGCAGAGCGACGACTTCAAGCTGTATTTCAGGTATTCTACACTTGGCCTCGTGATGAGTTCCATCGTCAACCCGTTCGTCTACTGGTGGCGTCTGGATGAGTTCCGACAGGGCCTCAACTGCTGCCGCTGCTTTGGTCGTCAGCAGAATGAAGATGGTCTTGAAATACATACGGTTAACACTGAAGCACCGTAATTGGTTAGCAATGAACATGTAAGCCATAAACATTCATTCAAATTATTTAGTTTTCAAAATGCACATCACGACACTACTATTTTTGAAATGTCATTTTACAATGGATTTTCGCTTTAACAGTAGGTAATAGTTTACAGGTAATGCCTTTTTTCTTGAATTTGTGCACGTTCCTATTGTGGGTAATTTAGGATTTGATTATTGGAATCTTACAGCAATGAACTCAACCTTCCGGGGCTCACTTATTTTCAAATGGGAGATAATTAAACCATCTATAAAGAGATGTGGTGACAAACGTTTGTTTCATGACATCACATTGATAGTCACCCTTTGTGGCTCTGAAATGTGAAAAAGGTTCACTTTGGTAAGTTTCCTGGCCAGTAGGTGTCCTTCCGTTGATGGGAGCCATCACAGAGGCAACATTGAACCAGGCAGCTTAGCTATACAGGGTGACCCAGAAAAAACAAAACCGAGATTTGTCAGTGTTTATCCCTATTTTAATTTCACTTTTGAATAATAAATGACACATATCTGGAAAGCTTATTTCCTCAGCTTTCATTTGATACCATTCATATGATCCATACTTCACGCATGAGTGAGTAAAGACAATATGAATAACTGTATCAAAACGTTATTTGCACAACGATATTTCTATTTTGAAGTATCAATCACATTTCTAGAAATCCTACATTTCCTGGTTTTTAAAATGATGCCTCAGTCAAGAAAAATGAGCAGGGGATGACAGAGATATCTGCCTTTAAAATGGATTGAAAATTCATATTTTTTCAAATCCTTCGTTTATACCTGACCGATTTGTTGCATGAATGGATGCGGATCCATTGTCCATTAAGAACGTGCGTGTTGAAACCCCTGCCATCCTCCCATTCCTTCTTTCTAGCCAGGATTTATTCACTAAGTCTTTCTTTTCTATTCTTTTTATTCACACATGCGTGAGGTATGAATCTCATGAGAGGTATGTAATTGAAGAGTGGGAACTAAGATTTCTAGATGTATGATTCATTAATCAAGATTGTGTGATTAATCATAACAAGTTAATTTAATCTCCGCATCCTTTCATGGGAAAAATCGGTCAGGTGTGAAAAAAGATTTGAAAAAACAACAACAATGAAAATTCAATGCATATTTAAAGGCAGATATCTCTGTCATCCCTTGCTCATTTTTCTTGACTGAGGAATCATTTTAAAAGGCCAGGAAATGTAGTTTCTAGAAATGTGATTGATTCTTTAAAATAAAAATATCGTTGTGCAAATTACTTGTTGATAGCTTTGCTTCATATTGTCGTTACTCACTCATGCGTGAAGTATGTATCGTATGAATGGTATCAAATGAAAGCTGAGGAAATAAGCTTTCCAGATATGTGTCATTTATTATTCAAAAGTAAAATTAAAATAGGTATTAAACACTGACAAATCTCGGTTTCGTTTTTTTCTGGGACACCATGTATATACTCGTATTTCATTTAGAAAACCTAGAAATAACAGCGATCTGTAACATAACTGAAGTTAACGACAACATGATGTAAAATATTTCGAGCTCAACTGGGTCTACATAGATACTGGTAGCTGCATCGTTAGTTTGGTATAGCCATTTTAATTCAGTATGCATTTTACAGCCGTGTAGGCCTGTGTGCAGTTTTATGTGCCTAGCCAGAACGTCTATAGGCTTGTCGTTTGTTTGTTTGATTCAATTTGAAATCTAATTCATTCTTTCAATGTAATTTTCTTTTAACTGGAAGAACAAAACCATATTGATCCTTAAAAGGTCATTTATTTTAATTACAGGGAGCGTTTAGCTTTGGGCGGTTGTTGATTGAATATTACCACTAGCTTTAATAGGATGATCAACATTTGGTTGTATTGGTCGATAAAAGTAGATACATGTATTTGAATATAAAGACAAGATATTGGTTAGATATTGGTTATTGCTTTGAATTATCTCTAGTTACTCCCATATGCTGTAACCTTGAATTGTCTGAGAAGGAGGATGACAAATAAACTGTTTACTTGGAAGGATGTATGACTTGTATGTTTGCTTCATCCATGGCTGGCTGGCTTGATGTCCTGGCTCCCACAATGGGAGACTTTGGAGAACCGGTCTTCAAGTCAACAGGGCATGCTCACGCAAGAGTACTCACGCGCAAAACCAAACCACGCGCGCATGCTCACAATTGTGTGCGCGTGCGCTGTTGACTTGAAGACCAGTTTTCCAAAGTCTCCCATTACTTGATTGCTTGCCTGCGTGATTGTCTGTCTGTCCCCCTGCCTGCTCCCTTGCTTACTTGCTTGGTTCCTTGCATGATTGCTCCCCTGATTGTTTGCTTGATTGCTTGCTTGTTCGCTCTTCTGCTTGCCTGCCTGATTGTTTGTCTGTCGTCCTGCCTGCTCCCTTGCTTACTTGCTTGGTTCCTTGCATGATTGCTCCCCTGATTGTTTGCTTGATTGCTTGCTTGTTCGCTCTTCTGCTTGCCTGCTTGATTGTTTGTATGTCCCCCTGCCTGCTTCCTTGCTTACTTGCTTGGTTCCTTGCATGATTGCTCCCCTGGTTGTTTGCTTGATTGCTTGCTTGTTGGCTCTTCTGCTTGCCTGCTTGATTGTTTGTCTGTCTCCCTGCCTGCTCCCTTGCATACTTGCTTGGTTCCTTGCATGATTGATCCCCTGATTGTTTGCTTGATTGCTTGCTTGTTCGCTCTTCTGCTTGCCTGCTTGATTGTTTGTCTCCCTGCCTGCTCCCTTGCTTACTTGCTTGGTTCCTTGCATGATTGCTCCCCTGATTGTTCGCTTGATTGCTTGCTTGTTGGCTCTTCTGCTTGTCTGCTTGATTGTTTGTTTTTCCCCTTTCTGCTCATCCATTGCTTACTTGCTTGGTTCCTTGCATGAATGCTCCCCTTATTGGTTGCTTGATTGCTTGCCTGTTTGCTCTTCTGTTTGCCTGCTTGTTTGTCTGTCTGTCCCCTGCCTGCTCCCTTGCTTACTTGCTTGGTTCGTTGCATAATTGCTCCCCTGATTATTCGCTTGATTGCTTGCCTGTTCGCTCTTCTGCTTGCCTAGCTGCTTGTTTGTTTGTCTGTCCCCATTCCTGCTCCCTTCCTTACTTGCTTGGTCCGTTACATGAATGCTCCCCTGATTATTCGCTTGATTGCTTGCCTGTTCGTTCTTCTGCTTGCCTGCTTGTTTGTTTGTCTGTCCCCATTCCTGCTCCCTTCCTTACTTGCTTGGTTCCTTGCATGAATGCTCCCCTGATTATTTGCTTGATTGCTTGCTTGTTCGCTCTTCTGCTTGCCTGCTTGATTGTTTGTCTGTCCCCCTGCCTGCTCCCTTGCTTACTTGCTTGGTTCCTTGCATGGTTGCTCCCCTGATTGTTTGCTTAATTGCTTGCTTGTTCGCTCTTCTGCTTGCCTGCTTGATTGTTTGTCTGTCCCCATGCCTGCTCCCTTCCTTACTTGCTTGGTCCGTTACATGAATGCTCCCTGATTGATTGCTTGGAATGGTGTTTTACTTGCATGTTTGCGTCATCCATGGCTGGCTGGCTGGCTGGCTGGCTGATACCCCCCCCCCCCCCACTTGATTGTTTCTCCATACATTGTAGTTGATTAGGCCCCCTACTCCCTGAGTGCTGACTGTAGGCCTGCGGGATTGCTCCCATGCTGGGTGGATGGACGGACTCCCCATCTTTATCTCTGCATGCAGTTCAGCCTTAGACTCTTCATAATACAGAAGAAACTCTTCCTTCACAGTCCAAATTTCCAGGCAAACACTTCCAGGCAATCTTCAAAAGGAAATAACATGCATCCGTTAAATTGCTATGTCAACAACAACAGATCAATAAAGATGTTTTTTTGCGTCTTTTACGCAGTGGGCAGTCTGTAATTAGGGAATATAACGATGTCTATTTAAGCTGCGACGCAGAGCGATCTGAGACACAGTTGACACCAAGTTGCTTGAGTAAAGTCATTGTTTGACTAGGTATAAGAGGGTACAGTTTCACACGACTGACGGTATAGCTGTTGAATCATGACAGGTGTCTCAGAATCAAATACCAGTGAGGTATTGCCGACTACTATGCCTATGTACCCCAGCAAGTACATACTCCTTCAGGCTTTTCACTTTACCCTCCTAGTGCTTGGTGTGTTAGGTAACAGCCTTATCCTACGTGTCTACTGGACGAAGATGATTAAAAGCAGCATCCATGTTCAAATCATGAGTCTTGCTTTAGCTGATCTGATCGTAAGCATACTCAGGGTTCGTCGTATGGTCGTGGAAGCCTTACAAAACGCTGACCAACCGATCCCCCGAGGTCTTGGATGTGACGTACGCTTTGCTGGCGACTTCCATGACCGCATCTGTCCTGGTAACCAGCGTCATTGCAGCAGATCGGTACGACTGTGTCTGTCGCCCGCATAGTAGATTCTTCACTCATAGACGAGGTAAGATGGCGGCATGGACTGTACTGATTATCTCTTGTCTTATAAACATCCCAGCCTTCATATTAATGTCTACCGATCCATCAAATTCTCCCCTGCGAATCACGGTGATTGCCTTTCAGTTCTTCCCATTTTTGATGGCGCTTGTGATGATCATCGTATGCTACGGATTGGTCTACCGATCAATCCGTCGTAAAGTCGGCGTGGAAGTCCCATGTGATCAGTCACATATGTCGACAGGATCTAGGACACCTAAACAAACAGGACCACCGATCGACACAGTGTCGAAAGTTGTCGACCAGCCCGGCACGAGTCGCGATACCGTGGCACCTATACGTCAGCAGAGTAAAGAAGACAACACTACCGTAGCAGTGAGTCAGCGATCCAGGATTGCGTGGCAGAAGGTACGGCAGGTACATGAAGCAAATAGAGCGTCCTACGAACGACGCCAAAAGGGCACAGTTGGTCCAGTGCCTAGGCGCCGCGCCATAGCCAGGCCGTACAATGACATCGTACAGCGCAAGACAACACGAATGCTTTTCATCACCAGTGTGGTCTTCATTCTGACGTGGCTGCCATATTGGGTTTCTTTGGCCATGGAGGTAGCGGCTTTTAATGGAGTCATTTTCAGTCCAGGAGTGATTGAAGTGGCACCGACACTGATGCGACTCAGCAACGTCATCAACAGTGTGGTGAATCCATTCATTTACGGCTTGGCCAACAGACATTTCAGGAAGGACTGCAATCGGGTGCTGAAAAAAATGAAACCGTGTTGAACTTTGACCTTGGCGCCACCAATTCAATTCAGAACTTGGCTCCGCATCACACTTATTAAAAGTGATTTTTAATCCATTAAAGGTAATATCATACTTTGGCAAAGAAATGTAGATTCATGGCCAAAAATACGAAGGTATATACAGTAACAGTTATCCGTGAAATTTGCATTACCATACGGTGCCCACATTTTGAGAAAACAGTGAAAAACGCACACAGTATTTCGTAAAGCTTTTCACCATTTTGTTTTATCTTTAAAAGATCAACATTGTTTTTGGTCATTGGTTTTACTCTTTTCTGGATAAATACAGCATTTCAGGCAGAAATTGTTAAGGGTATTTTTCTACCATCATCATCTTCATACCCTGCAAGTTATAGTTTAATCTGTGAAGATTTCTGTTTCGGTGTGCTACCTAAGTATGATACTACCTTTAAGGCGGAATGCACATTCATCATTTTTGGTTGAAAGTATTTTAATGTTACCGTTACCACCAGACGCCTGCACAATAATTTGTTCCACAGAAAGTTACACCTATACATAATATATCGTGTATAAAAATGTGAAATGTCTTGTTAAGATTTCTGGTTGCGCACAATCGTAATGTCAGTCAAAGCAAAGATAGGGGCCTAGTGCCTATAACTTTGAATTTAGAATCTGCCAGTGTATGCTTGGTGTGCTATATCCAAATCAATGTGTCTGTTCGATGATAGTAAATGGTGAAAGCAAAGTATGTGCCTTGTACATTGTAAGTGAAGCCTGGTATAATCTGTTTGTATGAAGTAAGAATCACATTGACATTTCACAGAAACTACTGAGTAAACTATAATGATTTATAGGCCTATTGTAACAATAATGTATTTCGATGTATTGCATAGTAAATGGTGAATACAATTTTGTGCATTGTACATTGTAAGTGAAGCCTGGTATAATCTGTTTGTATACAGTTAGAATCACATTGACATATCACACAAACTACTGAGTAACTAAAATGATTTGTGATGTAACAATAATGTATTTCGATGTATTGCATAGTAAATGGTGAATACAATTTTGTGCATTGTACATTGTAAGTGAAGCTTTGTATAATCTGGTTGTATACAGTAAGAATCACATTGACATGTCACACAAACTACTGAGTAACTAAAATGATTTGTGATGTAACAATAATGTATTTCAATCACAATTGCAGAATATATTATGTCGATGCATGCTAATTTGTGATGTAAAAAAAGAAGTAACATTTGAGGTGAGCGAGTGACGTGTACCCTAAAGGTATTTCACTAATACTTGGTATAATCATTGACATTATATAACACCTAATTAGTAGATCCCTGTCATTTGATTGGAGGATTGTATGTCACGTGATACTTGATAAATAGACCAATTCATGGCTTACGTCACAACCGTTGCAATTTGTTCCATCCACCGTGCATTTTTGGTTCCATCCGATTTGTACCATTGCACCCAAGGGACTGCAATGCGTAATTGGTCAAGCGGCGTTCCATTTATTTGTCACTGCGTGCGTTTGACGCGCAACGGCGCGCGTTACTGTAATAAGAGCATAATTTGCCAAGGTTTTAAGCTTTTTTTGTCTCGCTAGCTCTTAAAATATTATCCTCGAATCAAAATCAAATGACAAAGATCTACTTAGATGTTATAGAGAACAAATAATGAATGTTTCACATGAGTAGAATGGAAAAAATAATTTCATGAGGTGACAGATGGACTGTTCCATTTCACGAGGTGAAATTATTTTGTATACTATCTCACGGCTGGAATGGACCAATTTGAATCCTGTGGTTGTTTAATGAATATTCATGAAGTAAAGTGATTTCAGTAATTGACAAAAGGATATTAAATAATTGTTGCTTAACGCACAAAATTAATTCGAGAGAATTATATTCAACGAATTTTACTTTCTCGCGTTTCAACTTAATTTTAGCAAAGGTGGTTCTGAAGTGGTGATCCTGTAGTTTTGCTTTAATTTGTTTCTGTTTGCCCAAAGATGTGTATTTTTCTCCCAAACTGAAGGTTTTGCGGGTGAAGAGAATGATATTGTCTATAGTTGTTTACTCCCTGAGTGTTGACTGTAGGCCTGCGTCATTCCTCCCTGGTTGGGTTGATGGACGGACTCCTCATCTTTATCTCTGCATGCAGTTCAGCCTTAGGCTCTTCATAGTACAGAAGAAACCCTTCCTTCATTGTCCATGCTAATTTCCAGGCAATTACTTCCAGGCAATCTTCAAGAGGAAATAACATTCATTAAATTTCAAGGACCCAATTTGCACGGGGATAATAAAAAACTACAAATATTGCAAAACGATGACTTTTGAAGTAGCAAGTCTTTCCTTTTACATGCTGTGAAGATGATTGCCTCCGCATTGTCTGTAAAATTAAGGTCGCCTCGTGTGACATTGCCCTTAGATTTAATGATCATAACCTCCCACAACAAGTGAATACAATTGCATTTGCGTCTTTGACGCACTGGGCAGTCTGTAATTAAGAAATGTTACATGTCCATTTAAGCTGCGACGAAGAGCGATCTGAGACACAGATGACAGCAAGCTGCTTGAGTAAATTGTCATTGTTTGACTAGGTATATAGGAGGGTATACAGTTTCACATGACTGACGGTATAGCTGTTGAACCATGACAGGTTTCTCAGAATCAAATACCAGTGAGGTATTGCCGACTACTATGCCCATGTACCCCAGCAAGTACATACTCCTTCAGGCTTTTCACTTTATCCTCCTAGTGCTTGGTGTGTTAGGTAACAGCCTTATCTTACGTGTCTACTGGACGAAGATGATTAAAAGCAGCATCCATGTTCAAATCATGAGTCTTGCTTTAGCTGATTTGATCGTAAGCATACTCAGGGTTCGTCGTATGGTCGTGGAAGCCTTCCAAAACGTTGACCAACCGATCCCGCAGGTCTTGAATGTGACGTACGCTTTGCTGGCGACTTCCATGACCGCATCTGTCCTGGTAACCAGCGTCATTGCAGCAGATCGGTACGACTGTGTCTGTCGCCCGCATAGTAGATTCTTCACCCATAGACGAGGTAAGATGGCGGCATGGACTGTACTGATTACCTCGTGTCTTATTAACATCCCAGCCTTCATATTAATGTCTACCGATCAATCCAATTCTCCCCTGCGAATCACGGTGATTGCCTTTCAGTTCTTCCCATTTTTGATGGCGCTTGTGATGATCATCGTGTGCTACGGATTGGTCTACCGATCAATCCGCCGTAAAATCGGCGTGGAAGTCCCATGTGATATGTCGACAGGCTCTGGGACATCTAAACAAACTGGACCACCGATCGACACAGTGTCGGAAGGTGTCGACCAGCCCGGCAAGAGTCTCGATACCGTGGCACCTATTCGTCAGCAGAGTAAGGAAGACCAGACCACGGTAGCAGTGAGTCAGCCCACCAGGATTGCGTGGCAGAAGGTACGGCAGGTACATGAAGCAAATAGAGCGTCCTACGAACGACGCCAAAAGGGCATAGTTGGTCCAGTGCCTAGGCGCCGCGCCATAGCCAGGCCGTACAATGACATCGTACAGCGCAAGACAACACGAATGCTTTTCATCACCAGTGTGGTCTTCATTCTGACGTGGCTGCCATATTGGAATTCTTTGGCCATGGAGGTAGCGTCTCGTAATGGAGTCATTTTCAGTCCCCTAATAATTGAAGTGATGGAGACGCTGCGACTCACCATCATCATCAACAGTGTGGTGAATCCATTCATTTACGGCTTGGCCAACAGGAATTTCAGGAAAGACTGCTATCGGGTGCTGAAAAAGTTTAAACCGTGTTGAACTTTAACCTTGGCGCCACCAATTCAATTCCGAATTTTCCTCCGCATCACACTTATTAAGAGTGATTTTAATCCATTAAAGGTAATATCATACTTAGGTTTTGGTCAAAGAAATGCAGATTAATGGGCAAAAATATCAAGGCATATACAGTAAAAGTCATCTGTGAAATGTTCAGTCGCATACAGTGCCCACCGTTTGAGAAAATAGTGAAAACCGCACACAGTATTTCTTCAATCTTGTTCACCATTTTGTTTTATCTTTAAAAGATCAACATTGTTTAGGGTCAATGGTTTTACTCTTTTCTGGATAAATACAGTATTTCAGGCAGAAAATTGTTTCTACCATCACCATCTATATATCCCTGCAAGTTATAGTTAAATCTGTGAAGATTTCTGTTTTGGTATGCTACCAAAGTATGATACTACGTTTAAGGCGGAATGCACATTCATCATTTTTGGTTGAAAGTATAAATGTTACGTTACCACCAGAAGCCAGCAAAATAATTTGTTCCACAGAAAGTTATACCTTCATAATAAATGGTGTATAAAAATGTGAATTGTCTTGTTAAGATTTCTGGTTGCGCACAATCGTAATGTCAGTCAAAGCAAAGATAGGGGCCTATTGCCTATAACTTTGGATTTAGAATCTGCCAGTGTATGCTTGGTGTGATATATCCAAATCAATGTGTTTATTCGATGATAGTAAATGGTGAAAGCAAATTATGTGCCTTGTACATTGTAAGTGAAGCCTGGTATAATCTGTTTGTATGAAGTAAGAATCACATTGACATTTCACACAAACTACTGTGTAAACTATTATGATTTATAGGCCTATTGTAACAATAATGTATTTCGATGTATTGCATAGTAAATGGTGAATACAATTTTGTGCATTGTACATTGTAAGTGAAGCCTGGTATAATCTGTTTGTATACAGTTAGAATCACATTGACATGTCACACAAACTACTGAGTAACTAAAATGATTTGTGATGTAACAATAATGTATTTCAATCACAATTGCAGAATATATGTCGATGCATGCTAATTTGTGATGTAAAAAAAGAAGTAACATTTGAGGTGAGCGAGTGACGTGTACCCTAAATGTATTACACTGTGTCATTGGGATCTTATTAATACTTGGTATAATTATTGAAACTATCTCACGGCTGGAATGGACCAATTGAATCCTGCGGTTGTCTAATGAATATTCATGAAGTAAAGTGATTTCTGTGATTGACAAATGGGAATTGATGTTTAACGCACAAATTAGAGAGAATTATAATCAACGAATTTTGCTTTCTGGCGTTTCAACTTAATTTTAGCAATGGTGGTTCTGAAGTGGTGGTCAAGTAGATTTGCTTATTCTGTTTGCCCAAAGATGAGTATTTTTTTCCAAAAGTGGAGGTTTTACTGGTGAATATAATCATGCTTATCTATAGTTGTTTACTCCCTGAGTGCTGACTGTAGGCCTGCGTCATTCCTCCCTTGTTGGGTGGATGGACGGACTCCTTTATCTCTGCATGCAGTTCAGCTTTCGGCTCTTCATAGTACAGAAGAAACTCTTCTTTTGTTGTCCATATTCAAAGCAATCACTTCCAGGCAATCGTCAAAAAGAAAAAACATCCATCTGTAAAATTTGCAAGGACCTAATTTGCACGGGGATAGTGAAATACTACAAGATAGATGTCTTTTGTACTATAGCGAGATTTTCCTTTTACATGCCGTGAAGATGATTGCCTCTGCATTGTCTGTAGAATTAAGCTCTCCTCGTGTGACATTGCACTTAGATTTAATGATTCTATCCTCACACAACAAGTGAATACCATTGCATTTGTGTCTTTGACGCACTGGGCAGTCTGTGATTAGGGAATATAACAATGTATATTTAAGCTGCGACGCAGAGCGATCTGAGACACAGATGACAGCAAGTTGCTTGAGTAAAGTCATTGTTTGACTATAGGTATAAGAGGGTATACAATTTCACACGACTGACGGTATAGCTGTTGAACCATGACAGGTTTCTCAGAATCAAATACCAGTGAGGTATTGGCGACTGCTATGCCCATGTACCCCAGCAAGTACATATTCATTCAGGCTGTTCACTTTACCCTCCTAGTGCTTGGTATGTTAGGTAACAGCCTTATCTTACGTGTCTACTGGACGAAGATGATTAAAAGCAGCATCCATGTTCAAATCATGAGTCTTGCTTTAGCTGATCTGATCGTAAGCATACTCAGGGTTCGTCGTATGGTCGTGGAAGCCTTCCAAAACGCTGGCCAAACGATCCCGCCTTTCTGGAATGTGACATACATTTTCCTGTCCACTGCCACAACCGCATCTGTCCTGGTAACCAGCGTCATTGCAGCAGATCGGTACGACTGTGTCTGTCGCCCGCATAGTAGATTCTTCACTCATAGACGAGGTAAGATGGCGGCATGGACTGTACTGATTATCTCTTGTCTTATTAACATCCCAGCCTTCATATTAATGTCTACCGATCCATCCAATGCTCCCCTGCGAATCACGGTGATTGCCTTTCAGTTCTTCCCATATTTGATGGCGCTTATGATGATCATCGTATGCTACGGATTGGTCTACCGATCAATCCGTCGTAAAGTCGGCGTGGAAGTCCCAAGTGATCAGTCACATATGTCGACAGGATCTGGACCATCTAAACAAACTGGACCACCGATCGACACGGTGTCGAAAGGTGTCGACCAGCCCAGTACGAGTCGCGATACCGTGGCACCTATACGTCAGCAGAGTAAAGAAGACGACACTACCGTAGCAGTAAGCCAGCGAACCAGGATTGCGTGGCAGAAGGTACGGCAGATACGTGAAGCAAAAAGAGCGTCCTACGAACGACGCCAAAAGGGCACAGCTGGTCCAGTGCCTAGGCGCCGCGCCATAGCCAGGCCGTACAATGACATCGTACAGCGCAAGACAACACGAATGCTTTTCATCACCAGTGTCGTCTTCATTCTGACGTGGCTGCCATTTTGGAATTCTCGGGCCATGGAGGTAGCGTCTCGTAATGGAGTCATTTTCAGTCCAGTACTGATTGAAGTAATGGACAGGCTACGGATCACCATCTACATCAATAGTGTGGTGAATCCATTCATTTACGGCTTGGCCAACAGGGATTTCAGGAAGGACTGCTATCGGGTGCTGAAAAAAATGAAACCGTGTTGAACTTTGACCTTGGCGCCACCAATTCAATTCCGAATTTTCCTGCGCATCACAATTATCGAAAGTGATTTTAATCCATTACAGGTAATATCATACTTAAGGTTTGGTCAAAGAAATGTAGATTCAGGGGCAAAAATATCAAGGTATATACAGTAACAGTCATCTGTGAAATGTTCAGTCCCATACGGTGCCCACCGTTTGAGAAATAGTGAAAAACGGCCACAGTATTTCTTAAATCTTGTTCACCATTTTGTTTTATCTTTAAAAGATCAACATTGTTTTTGGTCATTGGTTTTACTCTTTTCTGGATAAATACAACATTTCAGGCAGAAAATTGTTAACGGTACGTTTCTACCATCATCATCTTTATACCCTGCAAGTTATAGTTAAATCTGTGAAGATTTCTGTTTCGGTGTGCTACCTAAGTATGATACTACCTTTAAGGCGGAATGCACATTCATCATTTTTGGTTGAAAGTATAAATGTTAGCACCAGAAGCCTGCACAATGATTTTGTTTCACGGAAAGTTATACCTATACATAATATATCGTGTATACAAATTTGAATTGTCTTGTTAAGATTTCTGGTTGCGCACAATCGTAATATCAGTCAAAGCGAAGATAGGGGCCTAGTGCCTATAACTTTGAATTTAGAATCTGCCAGTGTTTTTGCTTGGTGTGTTATATCAAAATCAATTTGTCAGCTTGATGATGTATTTCATAGTAAATGTTGAAAGCAAATTATGTGCCTTGTACATTGTAAGTGAAGCCTGGTATAATCTGTTTGTATGAAGTAAGAATCACATTGACATATCACACAAACTACTGAGTAATTAAAATGATTTGTATTATAACAATAATGTATTTCGATGTATTGCATGTATAGTAATGGTAAATAACTGAATACAAATGTGTGCCTTGTACATTGTAAGTGAAGCCTGGTATAATCTGTTTGTATAAAGTAAGAATTACATTGACATTTCACACAAACTACTGAGTAATTAAATGATTTTTATTGTAACAATAATGTATTTCGATGTATTGCATGGTAATGGTGAAAGTAAATTATGTACCTTGTACATTGTAAGTGAAGCCTGGTCAAGTATGTTTGTATAAAGTAAGAATTATATTCACATGTCATACAAACTAATGAGTACATGACTTGTAAGTTAAATGATTAGTGGTACAAGAAGAATGTATTTCGATGTATTGCATTGTAAATGGTGAAAGCAAATTATGTGCCTTGTACATTGTAAGTGAAGCCTGGTATAATCTGTTTGAATAAAAGTAAGAATCACATTGACATGTCACACAAACTATTGAGTAACTAAAATGATAATGTGAGATTGAAGGTAACGCCAGGTGGCAGCATCCCTCGGGGGCGAAGAATCCTGTGGACACTTCAGTGTGGAGGTCGTGTGTCCTCCGGTAAGGAGACCCAGAAATGAAGAAACGCTCACACAAGTATGGTTTCCCAGATCTTTAATTAATCAGCTTCAAATCATCCATGGTGAAATTACATCAAATCCAAATCCAATGAAATGAAATCCAATGGAATGAAATCCAATGGAATGAAATCCAATGGAATGAAATTCCATTGGATTTCATTCCATTGGATTTCATTTCATTGGATTTGGATTTGATGTAATTTCACCATGGATGATTTGAAGCTGATTAATTAAAGATCTGGGAAACCATACTTGTGTGAGCGTTTCTTCATTTCTGGGTCTCCTTACCGGAGGACCCACGACCTCCACACTGAAGTGTCCACAGGATTCTTCGCCCCCGAGGGATGCTGCCACCTGGCGTTACCTTCAATCTCACAATAACAATAATGTATTTTGATTACAACTGCAGAATACAACATGTCGATGCATGCTTTGTGATGTAAAAAAAAACACCATGATTTGAGGGGAACGAGTGACGTGTTGGTAAAACACTGTGTCATTGGATTCTTATTACTTGGTATAATCATTGAAACTATCTCACGGCTGGAATGGACCAATTGAATCCTGCGGTTGTCTAATGAATATTCATGAAGTAAAGTGATTTCGGTGATTGACAAATGGAAATTGTTGTTTAACGCACAAAATTAATTAGAGAGAATTATAATCAACGAATTTTGCTTTCTGGCGTTTCAACTCAATTTTAGCAATGGCGGTTCTGAAGTGGTGGTCAAGTAGATTTGCTTATTCTGTTTGCCCAAAGATGAGTATTTCTCTCCAAAACTGGAGGTTTTACTCGTGAATAGAATCTTGCTTATCTATAGTTGTTTACTCCCTGAGTGCTGACTGTAGGCCTGCGTCATTCCTCCCTTGTTGGGTGGATGGACGGACTCCTCATCTTTATCTCTGCATGCAGTTCAGCCTTAGGCTCTTCATTATACAGAAGAACATCTTCCTTCACAGTCCATTTTCAGGCAATTACTTCCAGGCAATCTTCAAAAAGAAGTTATATCAATTTGTAAAATTTCCAAGGACCCAATTTGCACGGGGATAGTAGAATTCTATATAAAAAGATGACTTTTGTAATAGCGGTATTTTGCTTATCCATGCTGTGAAGATGATTGCTTCTGCATTGTCTGTGAAATTAAGGTCACTTCGTACGACATTGCTCTTAGATTTGCTGATCATGTCCTTCTGAAACAAATTCATCAAATTGCATTTGCGTCTATGATGCACCTGTGGCCAGTTTCATAGAGCTGCTTAGCACCAAAATTCGCTAAGCATGACATTTCTGTCATAGTAAAAAACAGGATTAACAACCACATTCTTCAATGGTGGTTTGTTTTATTGGGCAAGCTATGTAGGTGCTAAGCAATTTTTTGTGCTAAGCAGCTCTATGAAATGTAACGATGCTTATTTAAGCTGCGATGCAGAGCGATCTGAGACACAGATGACAGCAAGCTACTCGAGTAAAGTCATTGTTTGACTAGGTATATAGGAGGGTATACAGTCTCACACGACTGACGGTATAGCTGCTGAATCATGACAGGTTTCTCAGAATCAAATACCAGTGAGGTATTGGCGACTACTATGCCCATGTACACCAGCAAGTACATACTCCTTCAGGCTTTTCACTTTACCCTCCTAGTGCTTGGTGTGTTGGGTAACAGCCTTATCTTACGTGTCTACTGGACGAAGATTATTAAAAGCAGCATCCATGTTCAAATCATGAGTCTTGCTTTAGCTGATTTGATCGTAAGCATACTCAGGGTTCGTCGTATGGTCGTGGAAGCCTTCCAAAACGTTGACCAACCGATCCCGCAGGTCTTGAATGTGACGTACGCTTTGCTGGCGACTTTCATGACCGCATCTGTCCTGGTAACCAGCGTCATTGCAGCAGATCGGTACGACTGTGTCTGTCGCCCGCATAGTAGATTCTTCACTCATAGACGAGGTAAGATGGCGGCATGGACTGTACTGATTACCTCTTGTCTTATTAACATCCCAGCCTTCATATTAATGTCTACCGATCAATCCAATTCTCCCTTGCGAATCACGGTGATTGCCTTTCAGTTCTTCCCATTTTTGATGGCGCTTGTGATGATCATCGTGTGCTACGGATTGGTCTACCGATCAATCCGCCGTAAAATCGGCGTGGAAGTCCCATGTGATATGTCGACAGGCTCTGGGACATCTAAACAAACTGGACCACCGATCGACACAGTGTCGGAAGGTGTCGACCAGCCCGGCAAGAGTCTCGATACCGTGGCACCTATTCGTCAGCAGAGTAAAGAAGACCAGACCACGGTAGCAGTGAGTCAGCCCACCAGGATTGCGTGGCAGAAGGTACGGCAGGTACATGAAGCAAATAGAGCGTCCTACGAACGACGCCAAAAGGGCATAGTTGGTCCAGTGCCTAGGCGCCGCGCCATAGCCAGGCCGTACAATGACATCGTACAGCGCAAGACAACACGAATGCTTTTCATCACCAGTGTCGTCTTCATTCTGACGTGGCTGCCATATTGGAATTCTTTGGCCATGGAGGTAGCGTCTCGTAATGGAGTCATTTTCAGTCCCCTAATAATTGAAGTGATGGAGACGCTGCGACTCACCATCATCATCAATAGTGTGGTGAATCCATTCATTTACGGCTTGGCCAACAGGAATTTCAGGGAGGACTGCTATCGGGTGCTGAAAAAAATGAAACCGTGTTGAACTTTAACCTTGGCGCCACCAATTCAATTCCGAATTTTCCTCCGCATCACACTTATTAAGAGTGATTTTAATCCATTAAAGGTAATATCATACTTAGGTTTTGGTCAAAGAAATGTAGATTCATGGGCATAAATATCAAGGTATATACAGTAAAAGTCATCTGTGAAATGTTCAGTCCCATACGGTGCCCACCATTTGAGAAATAGTGAAAAACGGCCACAGTATTTCTTAAATCTTGTTCACCATTTTGTTTTATCTTTAAAAGATCAACATTGTTTTTGGTCATCGGTTTTACTCTTTTCTGGATAAATACAGTATTTCAGGCAGAAAATTGTTTCTACCATCACCATCTTTATATCCCTGCAAGTTATAGTTAAATCTGTGAAGATTTCTGTTTCGGTGTGCTACCTAAGTATGATACTACCTTTAAGGCGGAATGCACATTCATCATTTTTGGTTGAAAGTATAAATGTTAGCACCAGAATCCTGCACAATGATTTTGTTTCACGGAAAGTTATACCTATACATAATATATCGTGTATAAAAATGTGAATTGTCTTGTTAAGATTTCTGGTTGCGCACAATCGTAATGTCAGTCAAAGCAAAGATAGGGGCCTAGTGCCTATAACTTTGGATTTAGAATCTGCCAGTGTATGCTTGGTGTGTTATATCCAAATCAATGTGTCTGTTCGATGATAGTAAATGGTGAAAGCAAATGATGTGCCTTGTACATTGTACGGTGAAGCCTGGTATAATCTGTTTGTATAAAAGTAAGAATCACATTGACATGTCACACAAACTACTGAGTAATTAAAATGATTTGTATTGTAAGAATAATGTATTTCGATGTATTGCATATATAGTAATGGTGAATAACTGAATACAAATGTGTGCCTTGTACATTGTAAGTGAAGCCTTGTATAATCTGGGGTGAATTTCACGAAGCCCTACGATCGATCGTAACTCGAGTTACGAAGGATAACCCATCGTAAGAGGCCTATCCTATTTGGGGCTGCAATCTATCGATAAGTCCTACGATTGATAGTAAGTTACGAAGAGTTTGGTGAAATCGACCCCAGGTTGTATAAAGTAAGAATCACATTGAAATGTCACACAAACCACCGAGTAACTAAAATGATTGATATTGTAACAATAATGTATTTCAATCACAATTGCAGAATATAATGTCGATTCATGCTTTGTGATGTAAAAAAGGAAAGTAATATTTGAGGGGAACGAGTGACGTGTACCCTAAAAGTATTACACTGTGTCATTGGGATCTTATGAATACTTGGTATAATTATTGAAAGTATCTCACGGCTGGAATGGACCAATTGAATCCTGCGGTTGTCTAATGAATATTCATGAAGTTATTTCTGTGATTGACAAATGGAAATTGTTGTTTAACGCACAAATTAGAGAGAATTATAATCAACGAATTTTGCTTTCTGGCGTTTCAACTCAATTTTAGCAATGGTGGTTCTGAAGTGGTGGTCAAGTAGATTTGCTTATTCTGTCTGCCCAGAATGAGTATTTTTTTCCAAAATTGCCAGTTTTACTGGTGAAGAGAATGATATTCTCCATAGTTGTTTACTCCCTGAGTGTTGACTGTAGGCCTGCGTCCTTCCTCCCTTGTTGGGTTGATGGACAGACTCCCCATCTTTATCTCTGCATGCAGTTCAGCCTTAGACTCTTCATAGCACAGAAGAAACCCTTCCTTCATTGTCCATGCTAATTTCCAGGCAATTACTTCCAGGCAATCTTCAAGAGGAAATAACATTCATATTTAAATTGCAAGGACCCGATTTGCACGGGAATAATAAAAAAAACTACAAATATTGCAAAACGATTACTTTTGAAGTAGCAAATCTTCCCTTTTACATGCTGTTAAGATGATTGCTTCTGTATTGTCTGTAAAATTAAGGTCGCCTCGTGCAACATTGCCATTAGATTTAATGATCATAACCTCCCACAAGTGAATACAACTGCATTTGTGTCTTTGACTCACTGGGCAGTCTGTAATTAAGGAATATAACGATGTATATTTAAGCTGCGACGCAGAGAAATCTGAGACACAGATGACAGCAAGCTGCTGGAGTAAAGTCATTGTTTGAGGTATAAGAGGGTAAACAGTTTCACACGACTGACGGTATAGCTGTTGAACCATGACAGGTTTCTCAGAATCAAATACCAGTGAGGTATTGGCGACTACTATGCCCATGTACCCCAGCAAGTACATACTCCTTCAGGCTTTTCACTTTACCCTCCTAGTGATTGGTGTGTTAGGTAACAGCCTTATCTTACGTGTCTACTGGACGAAGATGATTAAAAGCAGCATCCATGTTCAAATCATGAGTCTTGCTTTAGCTGATCTGATCGTAAGCATAATGATGGTTCGTCGTATGGTCGTGGAAGCATTCAAAAACGCCGGTCAACCGGTCCCGCCTTTCTGGAATATGATATATATTTTCCTGTCGACTTCCGTGACCGCATCTGTCTTCACAACCAGCGTCATCGCAGCAGATCGGTACGACTGTGTCTGTCGCCCGCATAGTAGATTCTTCACTCATAGACGAGGTAAGATGGCGGCATGGGCTGTACTGATTTCCGCTTGCCTTGTTAACATCCCAGCCCTCGTATTAATGTCTACCGATCCATCCAATGCTCCCCTGCGAATCACGGTGATTGCCTTTCAGTTCTTCCCATATTTGATGGCGTTTGTGATGATCATCTAGTGCTACGGATTGGTCTACCGATCAATCCGCCGTAAAGTCGGTGCAGGAGTCTCATGTAATCAGTCACATATGTCGACAAGCTCAGAGCCATCTGAACGAACAGGACCATCGATCGACACAGTGTCGAATGGTGTCGACCAGCCCGGCACGAGTCGCAATACCGTGGCACCTATTTGTCAGCAGAGTAAGGAAGACCACAGCACGCTAGCAGTAAGTCAGCGGACCAGGATTGCGTGGCAGAAGGTACGGCAGGTACATGAAGCAGATAAAGCGTCCTACGAACGACGCCAAAAGGGCATAGTTGGTCCAGTGCCTAGGCGCCGCGCCATAGCCAGGCCGTACAATGACATCGTACAGCACAAGACAACACGAATGCTTTTCATCACCAGTGTCGTCTTCATTCTGACGTGGCTGCCATTTTGGAATTCTCGGGCCATGGAGGTAGCGTCTCGTAGTGGAGTCATTCTCAGCCCCGTAGTGATTGAAGTGATAGAGACGCTACGGATCGCCATCTACGTCAACAGTGTGGTGAATCCAATCATTTACGGCTTGGCCAACAGGAATTTCAGGAAGGACTGCTATCGGGTGCTGAACAAAATGAAACCGTGTTGAACTTTGACCCCGGCGCCACCAATTTCATTCCGAATTTTCCTCCGCATCACACTTATTGAAAGTGATTTTAATCCATTAAAGGTAATATCATACTAATTAGGGTTTGGTCAAAGAAATGTAGATTAATGGGCAAAAATATGAAGGCATATACAGTAACAGTCATCTGTGAAATGTTCAGTCGCATACAGTGCCCACCGTTTGAGAAAATAGTGAAAAACGCACACAGTATTTCTTCAATCTTGTTCACCATTTTGTTTTATCTTTAAAAGATCAACATTGTTTTTGGTCAATGGTTTTACTCTTTTCTGGATAAATACAGTATTTCAGGCAGAAAATTGTTTCTACCATCACCATCTTTATATCCCTGCAAGTTATAGTTAAATCTGTGAAGATTTCTGTTTCGGTGTGCTACCTAAGTATGATACTACCTTTAAGGCGGAATGCACATTCATCATTTTTGGTTGAAAGTATAAATTTTACGTTTCCACCAGAAGCCTGCACAATAATTTGTTCCACAGAAAGTTATACCTTCATAATATATGGTGTATAAAAATGTGAATTGTCTTGTTAAGATTTCTGGTTGTGCACAATCGTAATGTCAGTCAAAGCAAAGATAGGGGCCTAGTGCCTAAACGTCATTTGGATTTAGAATCTGCCAGTGTATGCTTGGTGTGTTATATCCAAATCAATGTGTCTGTTCGATGATAGTAAATGGTGAAAGCAAATTATGTGCCTTGTACATTGTAAGTGAAGCCTGGTATAATCTGTTTGTATGAAGTAAGAATCACATTGACATTTCACACAAACTACTGTGTAAACTATAATGATTTATAGGCCTATTGTAACAATAATGTATTTCGATGTATTGCATAGTAAATGGTGAATACAATTTTGTGCATTGTACTTTGTAAGTGAAGCCTGGTATAATCTGTTTGTATACAGTTAGAATCACATTGACATGTCACACAAACTACTGAGTAACTAAAATGATTTGTGATGTAACAATAATGTATTTCAATCACAATTGCAGAATATATGTCGATGCATGCTAATTTGTGATGTAAAAAAAGAAGTAACATTTGAGGTGAGCGAGTGACGTGTACCCTAAATGTATTACACTGTGTCATTGGGATCTTATTAATACTTGGTATAATTATTGAAACTATCTCACGGCTGGAATGGACCAATTGAATCCTGCGGTTGTCTAATGAATATTCATGAAGTAAAGTGATTTCTGTGATTGACAAATGGGAATTGATGTTTAACGCACAAATTAGAGAGAATTATAATCAACGAATTTTGCTTTCTGGCGTTTCAACTTAATTTTAGCAATGGTGGTTCTGAAGTGGTGGTCAAGTAGATTTGCTTATTCTGTTTGCCCAAAGATGAGTATTTTTTTCCAAAAGTGGAGGTTTTACTGGTGAATAGAATCATGCTTATCTATAGTTGTTTACTCCCTGAGTGCTGACTGTAGGCCTGCGTCATTCCTCCCTTGTTGGGTGGATGGACGGACTCCTTTATCTCTGCATGCAGTTCAGCTTTCGGCTCTTCATAGTACAGAAGAAACTCTTCTTTTGTTGTCCATATTTAAAGCAATCACTTCCAGGCAATCGTCAAAAAGAAAAAACATCCATCTGTAAAATTTGCAAGGACCTAATTTGCACGGGGATAGTGAAATACTACAAGATAGATGTCTTTTGTACACTGTTAAAATTAATTTGTCATTTTGCCTGTTTAATTTGTCAAAATGACTAATTCTGGTTAGGACGTATTGAATGACTAGTTTATATAATGTGAGACTAATTTTAAGTCAGAGATTACGAAACTAAAATGTCTTCTTGACTAAACTAAATTCGTTACTTATGCTTGACTTACAGCTAATTGTCACACGCAACGTTTTTGACGAATTTCCCGTAGTAATGTGAATAGTGTCCTCGACTAATTTCAATAAGTCACTTGACTATTCCCGCATAGTCACTTGCATGTATAGTAAAGTGACTAACTAAGATTATGTCTGTCACGTATCTGACAACGTTAGAGTGGTCATTTTCCCGCCTTGCTGTATCAGCTGATTTTAACTTTCCCGCCGCAGTAGGGATGACTATGAAAGGAATACTGGACTTGAACTAACGCGTTTATTTTGATCCGCCGCCATCTTGCAAGTATCGCACACCATCAAGGATCCCACTGTCTGGCACTGCATAGTTTTCACTGAGATAAACTGAGCCACACATTTCATTTGTCACTGGATTGTCAGCGCAAATTTCAAGTATGCAAAGGTACGTAGACCATTTTGTTTTTTACTCAGGTTGGTTAAGAATGCAGGCATGGTAGTTTTTTGTAGTTTTGAGACTGCCCACTCGCCACAGTTGTTGTAACGGCTGTATAGGCTAGGCCTAAGTCGTATAGCTGGCCGGGCGGGCGATGGTAGTATAGAGCAAGGAACTTGTGAGTGAGTTTTATGGCAGTAGACCAAACAGTCCCTGATGGATGTGGCATGTGCATGCAGTTTTAATCTGGGCATGTTTTATTTCTGAGCACATATAAACATTAAAAGTGGGTTTGTCTACCTCCATCATATATTATTTCCAAGTATTCCAGTGGTTTGTGTATCCACAACTTTTCACATTCAAATAATCTCATTTGTGTAATTTGTTTTATCCACAGAGAGATGGTTTACCGAAGATCAGGGGTGATGGGAAGGACCTGGCCACATCTGACTGCTTTGACATCGAGATCGACGGGTCAACTGTCAGCTCATCAAAAGATCTTTTGACTGGTACCTCTATTTAGTGGCAAGCTATCATGTTTTTAATTAGGCTTTCCCATCGTGTCTTAAAAAGACATTGACAATGACATTCATACAGAAAGCAATCCTATTTCACATTTGTGCATGTGCTGATTCGAGGTCCAACACGCATGCCTAGACTGCACACACATAATGCCCAAACCTTGTATAAAGCTGCCTAGGTTTTGCTGTAATTCAAACATTATTTTTAAAATTGGGTTTTATTAAGTACATTATTTTACATGTACGCCGTTGCTGTTTGCTTGTTTAACGTTGGCAAATGTTATCCCCTGTAACCAATTCCAAATAGGCAAGTACATTTTTACAGATTCATTAATTTGCATCAGAAAGATGTCAATTTAATTGTTGGTTTTTAGTGTAAGTACATTTATACAGATGCATTAATTTTCATCAGAATTATGTCAATTTAATTGTTGGTTTTGAGTGTTTAAATTGCATGAAATAAGGCATGTCCGAAAATCATCTGAAACTTCAAGCATCTCATAGGTCAGAGTCCTCATTATTGTATAGGCCTATAATGAATTGAAAGTTACGCTGTCAATATGTTTTCACAACTATTCACAACTACATAATTATTGGCCATGATATTACAGTTTTATTTATTGACTAGGTCTACTTGTACTTTTTATTAAGATACCCGAAGACAATTTCAAAGGTTGGGGACCAACCCATATTTGTAAATGTCACAGTGTGAGCATTTTCTCAAATTAAATGGCAAGTTGATTCCAGAAACAGATTTTCATTTGTCTCATTGTGATTTTTCTTACAGATTGACTGTGTGTATTGGCCTATGCATGCAGTGGCAGATCCAGGAACTAAAGTGGCATGAGTGACCATCTGACCATAAACCTCCTTATGCATTACTTTATGTACATGATTCGTCTAAGATGTCTGCATCAGCCATGCACCCTTACCATGGGGGAAAACTGGAGAGGAGTCTGCTCCCCATATTTCCCGAATGCCACTCCCCTCCATGCTGCCACTGCATGCATTCTGTCACTGCTAATACCTTTATATTACTAATTTATATTTGTCGATCATTTGAATTACAATTTTGAAGTTGTCAGAGCCAGTTTGTCACTTGACTTTCACATCATTAGTCAAAAGTTTAATTACGAAGCCCAAAAGTCGGTGGAGTAAAGATTAGTCGTATCAGACAGGTAGCCAATCTTGTCACAGGACTAACATTTTCTTGTCGGGATGTGACAAGTTTGAATTTGTAATCGGGGCTATGTGACTAGTTTAAATTAGTCGTATGAGACATAGTGCAGAACTAATGTTTTCAAGTCAAAATGACAAATTAATTTTTACAGTGTACTATAGCGAGATTTTCCTTTTACATGCCGTGAAGATGATTGCCTCTGCATTGTCTGTAGAATTAAGCTCGCCTCGTGTGACATTGCACTTAGATTTAATGATTCTATCCTCACACAACAAGTGAATACCATTGCATTTGTGTCTTTGACGCACTGGGCAGTCTGTGATTAGGGAATATCACAATGTATATTTAAGCTGCGACGCAGAGCGATCTGAGACACAGATGACAGCAAGTTGCTTGAGTAAAGTCATTGTTTGACTATAGGTATAAGAGGGTATACAATTTCACACGACTGACGGTATAGCTGTTGAACCATGACAGGTTTCTCAGAATCAAATACCAGTGAGGTATTGGCGACTGCTATGCCCATGTACCCCAGCAAGTACATATTCATTCAGGCTGTTCACTTTACCCTCCTAGTGCTTGGTGTGTTAGGTAACAGCCTTATCTTACGTGTCTACTGGACGAAGATGATTAAAAGCAGCATCCATGTTCAAATCATGAGTCTTGCTTTAGCTGATCTGATCGTAAGCATACTCAGGGTTCGTCGTATGGTCGTGGAAGCCTTCCAAAACGCTGGCCAAACGATCCCGCCTTTCTGGAATGTGACGTACATTTTCCTGTCCACTGCCACAACCGCATCTGTCCTGGTAACCAGCGTCATTGCAGCAGATCGGTACGACTGTGTCTGTCGCCCGCATAGTAGATTCTTCACTCATAGACGAGGTAAGATGGCGGCATGGACTGTACTGATTATCTCTTGTCTTATTAACATCCCAGCCTTCATATTAATGTCTACCGATCCATCCAATGCTCCCCTGCGAATCACGGTGATTGCCTTTCAGTTCTTCCCATATTTGATGGCGCTTATGATGATCATCGTATGCTACGGATTGGTCTACCGATCAATCCGTCGTAAAGTCGGCGTGGAAGTCCCAAGTGATCAGTCACATATGTCGACAGAATCTGGACCATCTAAACAAACTGGACCACCGATCGACACGGTGTCGAAAGGTGTCGACCAGCCAAGTACGAGTCGCGATACCGTGGCACCTATACGTCAGCAGAGTAAAGAAGACGACACTACCGTAGCAGTAAGCCAGCGAACCAGGATTGCGTGGCAGAAGGTACGGCAGATACGTGAAGCAAAAAGAGCGTCCTACGAACGACGCCAAAAGGGCACAGTTGGTCCAGTGCCTAGGCGCCGCGCCATAGCCAGGCCGTACAATGACATCGTACAGCGCAAGACAACACGAATGCTTTTCATCACCAGTGTCGTCTTCATTCTGACGTGGCTGCCATTTTGGAATTCTCGGGCCATGGAGGTAGCGTCTCGTAATGGAGTCATTTTCAGTCCAGTACTGATTGAAGTAATGGACAGGCTACGGATCACCATCTACATCAATAGTGTGGTGAATCCATTCATTTACGGCTTGGCCAACAGGGATTTCAGGAAGGACTGCTATCGGGTGCTGAAAAAAATGAAACCGTGTTGAACTTTGACCTTGGCGCCACCAATTCAATTCCGAATTTTCCTGCGCATCACAATTATCGAAAGTGATTTTAATCCATTACAGGTAATATCATACTTAAGGTTTGGTCAAAGAAATGTAGATTCAGGGGCAAAAATATCAAGGTATATACAGTAACAGTCATCTGTGAAATGTTCAGTCCCATACGGTGCCCACCGTTTGAGAAATAGTGAAAAACGGCCACAGTATTTCTTAAATCTTGTTCACCATTTTGTTTTATCTTTAAAAGATCAACATTGTTTTTGGTCATTGGTTTTACTCTTTTCTGGATAAATACAACATTTCAGGCAGAAAATTGTTAACGGTACGTTTCTACCATCATCATCTTTATACCCTGCAAGTTATAGTTAAATCTGTGAAGATTTCTGTTTCGGTGTGCTACCTAAGTATGATACTACCTTTAAGGCGGAATGCACATTCATCATTTTTGGTTGAAAGTATAAATGTTAGCACCAGAAGCCTGCACAATGATTTTGTTTCACGGAAAGTTATATCTATACATAATATATCGTGTATAAAAATTTGAATTGTCTTGTTAAGATTTCAGGTTGCGCACAATCGTAATATCAGTCAAAGCGAAGATAGGGGCCTAGTGCCTATAACTTTGAATTTAGAATCTGCCAGTGTTTTTGCTTGGTGTGTTATATCCAAATCAATGTGTCAGCTTGATGATGTATTTCATAGTAAATGGTGAAAGCAAATTATGTGCCTTGTACAGTGTAAGTGAAGCCTGGTATAATCTGTTTGTATAAAAGTAAGAATCACATTGACATGTCACACAAACTACTGAGTAATTAAAATGATTTGTATTGTAAGAATAATGTATTTCGATGTATTGCATATTATAGTAATGGTGAATAACTGAATACAAATGTGTGCCTTGTACATTGTAAGTGAAACCTTGTATAATCTGGGGTGAATTTCACGAAGCCCTACGATCGATCGTAACTCTAGTTACGAAGGATAACCCATCGTAAGAGGCCTATCCTATGTGGGGCTGCAATGCATCGATAAGTCCTACAATTGATAGTAAGTTACGAAGAGTTTGGTGAAAACGAGCCCAGGGACCGATTTCACTAACGTTTTGCGATCATCGCTAAGCCCAAATCCATCGCTAAACGGAAAATCGATCGCTACTTTGTGTAGGAATTTTCCGTTTAGCGATGGATTTGGGCTTAGCGATGATCGCAAAGCGTTAGTGAAATCGGCCCCTGGTTGTATAAAGTAAGAATCACATTGAAATGTCACACAAACTACTGAGTAACTAAAATGATTGATATTGTAACAATAATGTATTTCAATCACAATTGCAGAATATAATGTCGATGCATGCTAATTTGTGATGTAAAAAGGCAACATTTGAGGGGAACGAGTGACGTGTTGGTATTACACTGTGTCATTCATGTCTTATTAATACTTGGTATAATCACTGACACTATCTCATGGCTGGAATGGACCAATTGCATCCTGCGGTTATCTAATGAGTAATGAATATTCATGAAGTAAAGTGATTTCTGTGATTGACAAATGGAAATTAAATAATTGTTGCTTAATGCACAAATTAGAGAGAATTATAATCAACGAATTTTGCTTTCTCGCTTTTCAACTTAATTTTAGCAATTAATGGTAGTTCTGAAGTGGTGGTCAAGTAGCTTTGCTTATTTTGTCTGCCCTAAGATGAGTATTTTTCTCCAAAACTGAAGGTTTTACTGGTGAAGAGAATGATATTCTCTACAGTTGTTTACTCCCTGAGTGTTGACTGTAGGCCTGCGTCATTCCTCCCTTGTTGGGTGGATGGACGGACTCCTCATCTTTATCTCTGCATGCAGTTCAGCCTTAGACTCTTCGTTATACAGAAGAAACCCTTCCTTCATTGTCCATGCTAATTTCCAGGCAATTACTTTCAGGCAATCTTCAAGAGGAAATAGGCCTAACATTCATATTTAAATTGCAAGGACCCAATTTGCACGGGGATAATAAAAAACTACAAATATTGCAAAACGATGACTTTTGAAGTAGCAAGTCTTTCCTTTTACATGCTGTGAAGATGATTGCTTCTGCATTGTCTGTAAAATTAAGGTCGCCTCGTGTGACATTGCCCTTAGATTTAATGATCATAACCTCCCACAAGTGAAAACAACTGCATTTGCGTCTTTGACGCACATGGGCAGTCTTTAATAAGGAATATAACGATGTATATTTAAGCTGCGACGCAGAGCGATCTGAGACACAGATGACAGCAAGCTGCTTGAGTAAAGTCATTGTTTGACTAGGTATAAGAGGGTACAGTTTCACACGACTGACGGTATAGCTGCTGAATCATGACAGGTTTCTCAGAATCAAATACCAGTGAGGTATTGGCGACTACTATGCCCATGTACCCCAGCAAGTACATACTCCTTCAGGCTTTTCACTTTACCCTCCTAGTGCTAGGTGTGTTGGGTAACAGCCTTATCTTACGTGTCTACTGGACGAAGATGATTAAAAGCAGCATCCATGTTCAAATCATGAGTCTTGCTTTAGCTGATCTGATCGTAAGCATACTCAGGGTTCGTCGTATGGTCGTGGAAGCCTTCCAAAACGTTGACCAACCGATCCCGCAGGTCTTGAATGTGACGTACGCTTTGCTGGCGACTTCCATGACCGCATCTGTCCTGGTAACCAGCGTCATTGCAGCAGATCGGTACGACTGTGTCTGTCGCCCGCATAGTAGATTCTTCACCCATAGACGAGGTAAGATGGCGGCATGGACTGTACTGATTACCTCTTGTCTTATTAACATCCCAGCCTTCATATTAATGTCTACCGATCAATCCAATTCTCCCCTGCGAATCACGGTGATTGCCTTTCAGTTCTTCCCATTTTTGATGGCGCTTGTGATGATCATCGTGTGCTACGGATTGGTCTACCGATCAATCCGCCGTAAAGTCGGTGCGGGAGTCTCATGTGATCAGTCACATATGTCGACAAGCTCTGGGTCATCTGAACGAACAGGACCACCGATCGACACAGTGTCGAACGGTGTCGACCAGCCCGGCACGAGTCGCGATACCGTG
Organism: Astropecten irregularis; assembly: GCA_963971285.1. Taxonomy (NCBI): domain Eukaryota; kingdom Metazoa; phylum Echinodermata; class Asteroidea; order Paxillosida; family Astropectinidae; genus Astropecten; species Astropecten irregularis. The sequence continues at coordinate 2,149,512 of OZ020251.1, read as the reverse complement.
GCATCTGTTAGTCAGCAGAGTATGGAAGACCAGAGCACGATAGCAGTAAGTCAGCCCACCAGGATTGCGTGGCAGAAGGTACGGCAGGTACATGAAACAGATAAATCGTCCTACGAACGACGCCAAAAGGGCATAGTTGGTCCAGTGCCTAGGCGCCGCGCCATAGCCAGGCCGTACAATGACATCGTACAGCGCAAGACAACACGAATGCTTTTCATCACCAGTGTCGTCTTCATTCTGACGTGGCTGCCATATTGGGTTTCCTTGGCCATGGAGGTAGCGGCTTTTAATGGAGTCATTTTCAGTCCAGGAGTGATTGAAGTGGCACCGACACTGATGCGACTCAGCAACGTCATCAACAGTGTGGTGAATCCATTCATTTACGGCTTGGCCAACAGGAATTTCAGGAAGGACTGCAATCGGGTGCTGAAAAAAATGAAACCGTGTTGAACTTTGACCTTGGCGCCACCAATTCAATTCAGAACTTGGCTCCGCATCACACTTATTAAAAGTGATTTTTAATCCATTAAAGGTAATATCATACTTTGGTCAAAGAAATGTAGATTCATGGCCAAAAATACGAAGGTATATACAGTAACAGTTATCCGTGAAATTTGCATTACCATACGGTGCCCACATTTTGAGAAAACAGTGAAAAACGCACACAGTATTTCGTAAATCTTTTCACCATTTTGTTTTATCTTTAAAAGATCAACATTGTTTTTGGTCATTGGTTTTACTCTTTTCTGGATAAATACAACATTTCAGGCAGAAAATTGTTAACGGTATTTTTCTACCATAATCATCTTCATACCCTGCAAGTTATAGTTAAATCTGTGAAGATTTCTGTTTCGGTATGCTACCAAAGTATGATACTACCTTTAAGGCGGTATGCACATTCATCATTTTTGGTTGAAAGTATAAATGTTACCACCAGAAGCCTGCACAATGATTTTGTTTCACGGAAAGTTATACCTACATAATATATGGTGTATAAAAATGTGAAATGTCTTGTTAAGATTTCTGGTTGCGCACCATCGTAATGTCAGTCAAAGCAAAGATAGGGGCCTAGTGCCTAAACGTCATTTGGATTTAGAATCTGCCAGTGTATGCTTGGTGTGTTACATCTGCATATCTAAATCATCATCAGCTTGATGATGTATTTCATAGTAAATTTTGAAAGCAAATTATGTGCCTTGTGCATTGTAAGTGAAGCCTGGTCTAGTCTGTTTGTATAAAGTAAGAATCACATTGACATTTCACACGAACTACTGAGTAACTAAAATAATTTGTATTGTAACAATAATGTATTTCGATGTATTGCATATATCGTTATGGTGAATAACTGAATACAAATGTGTGCTTTGTACTTTGTAAGTGAAGCCTTGTATAATCTGGGGTGAATTTCACGAAGCCCTACGATCGATCATAACTCGATTTACGAAGGATAACCCATCGTAAGAGGCCTATCCTATGTGGGGCTGCAATGCATCGATAAGTCCTACGATTGATAGTAAGTTACGAAGAGTTTGGTGAAATCGACCCCAGGTTGTATAAAGTAAGAATCACATTGACATGTCACACAAACTACTGAGTAACTAAAATGATTTATATTGTAACAATAATGTATTTCAATCACAATTGCAGAATATAATGTCGATGCATTCTTTGTATGTAAAAAAAAAAAGAAAAGTCATATTTGAGGGGAACGAGTGACGTGTACCCGTAAAGTATTACACTGTGTCATTGGGATCTTATGAATACTTGGTATAATTATTAAAAGTATCTCACGGCTGGAATGGACCAATTGAATCCTGCGGTTGTCTAATGAATATTCATGAAGTGATTTCTGTGATTGACAAATGGAAATTGTTGTTTAACGCACAAATTAGAGAGAATTATAATCAATGAATTTTGCTTTCTGGCGTTTCAACTCAATTTTAGCAATGGTGGTTCTGAAGTGGTGGTCAAGTAGATTTGCTTATTCTGTCTGCCCAGAATGAGTATTTTTTCCAAAATTGCCAGTTTTACTGGTGAAGAGAATGATATTCTCTATAGTTGTTTACTCCCTGAGTGCTGACCGTAGGCCTGCGTCATTCCTCCCTTGTTGGGTTGATGGACAGACTCCCCATCTTTATCTCTGCATGCAGTTCAGCCTTAGACTCTTCATAGTACAGAAGAAACCCTTCCTTCATTGTCCATGCTAATTTCCAGGCAATTACTTCCAGGCAATCTTCAAGAGGAAATAACATTCATATTTAAATTGCAAGGACCCGATTTGCACGGGAATAATAAAAAAAAACTACAAATATTGCAAAACGATTACTTTTGAAGTAGCAAATCTTCCCTTTTACATGCTGTTAAGATGATTGCTTCTGTATTGTCTGTAAAATTAAGGTCGCCTCGTGCAACATTGCTATTAGATTTATGATCATAACCTCCCACAAGTGAATACAACTGCATTTGTGTCTTTGACTCACTGGGCAGTCTGTAATTAAGGAATATAACGATGTATATTTAAGCTGCGACGCAGAGAAATCTGAGACACAGATGACAGCAAGCTGCTGGAGTAAAGTCATTGTTTGAGGTATAAGAGGGTAAACAGTTTCACACGACTGACGGTATAGCTGTTGAACCATGACAGGTTTCTCAGAATCAAATACCAGTGAGGTATTGGCGACTACTATGCCCATGTACCCCAGCAAGTACATACTCCTTCAGGCTTTTCACTTTACCCTCCTAGTGCTTGGTGTGTTGGGTAACAGCCTTATCTTACGTGTCTACTGGACGAAGATGATTAAAAGCAGCATCCATGTTCAAATCATGAGTCTTGCTTTAGCTGATCTGATCGTAAGCATAATGATGGTTCGTCGTATGGTCGTGGAAGCATTCAAAAACGCCGGTCAACCGGTCCCGCCTTTCTGGAATATGATATATATTTTCCTGTCGACTTCCGTGACCGCATCTGTCTTCACAACCAGCGTCATCGCAGCAGATCGGTACGACTGTGTCTGTCGCCCGCATAGTAGATTCTTCACTCATAGACGAGGTAAGATGGCGGCATGGGCTGTACTGATTTCCGCTTGCCTTGTTAACATCCCAGCCCTCGTATTAATGTCTACCGATCCATCCAATGCTCCCCTGCGAATCACGGTGATTGCCTTTCAGTTCTTCCCATATTTGATGGCGTTTGTGATGATCATCTAGTGCTACGGATTGGTCTACCGATCAATCCGCCGTAAAGTCGGTGCAGGAGTCTCATGTAATCAGTCACATATGTCGACAAGCTCAGAGCCATCTGAACGAACAGGACCATCGATCGACACAGTGTCGAATGGTGTCGACCAGCCCGGCACGAGTCGCAATACCGTGGCACCTATTTGTCAGCAGAGTAAGGAAGACCACAGCACGCTAGCAGTAAGTCAGCGGACCAGGATTGCGTGGCAGAAGGTACGGCAGGTACATGAAGCAGATAAAGCGTCCTACGAACGACGCCAAAAGGGCATAGTTGGTCCAGTGCCTAGGCGCCGCGCCATAGCCAGGCCGTACAATGACATCGTACAGCACAAGACAACACGAATGCTTTTCATCACCAGTGTCGTCTTCATTCTGACGTGGCTGCCATTTTGGAATTCTCGGGCCATGGAGGTAGCGTCTCGTAGTGGAGTCATTCTCAGCCCCGTAGTGATTGAAGTGATAGAGACGCTACGGATCGCCATCTACGTCAACAGTGTGGTGAATCCAATCATTTACGGCTTGGCCAACAGGAATTTCAGGAAGGACTGCTATCGGGTGCTGAACAAAATGAAACCGTGTTGAACTTTGACCCCGGCGCCACCAATTTCATTCCGAATTTTCCTCCGCATCACACTTATTGAAAGTGATTTTAATCCATTAAAGGTAATATCATACTAATTAGGGTTTGGTCAAAGAAATGTAGATTAATGGGCAAAAATATGAAGGCATATACAGTAACAGTCATCTGTGAAATGTTCAGTCGCATACAGTGCCCACCGTTTGAGAAAATAGTGAAAAACGCACACAGTATTTCTTCAATCTTGTTCACCATTTTGTTTTATCTTTAAAAGATCAACATTGTTTTTGGTCAATGGTTTTACTCTTTTCTGGATAAATACAGTATTTCAGGCAGAAAATTGTTTCTACCATCACCATCTTTATATCCCTGCAAGTTATAGTTAAATCTGTGAAGATTTCTGTTTCGGTGTGCTACATAAGTATGATACTACCTTTAAGGCGGAATGCACATTCATCATTTTTGGTTGAAAGTATAAATTTTACGTTACCACCAGAAGCCTGCACAATAATTTGTTCCACAGAAAGTTATACCTTCATAATATATGGTGTATAAAAATGTGAATTGTCTTGTTAAGATTTCTGGTTGTGCACAATCGTAATGTCAGTCAAAGCAAAGATAGGGGCCTAGTGCCTAAACGTCATTTGGATTTAGAATCTGCCAGTGTATGCTTGGTGTGTTATATCCAAATCAATGTGTCTGTTCGATGATAGTAAATGGTGAAAGCAAATTATGTGCCTTGTACATTGTAAGTGAAGCCTGGTATAATCTGTTTGTATAAAGTAAGAATCACATTGACATGTCACACAAACTATTGAGTAATTAAAATGATTTATATTGTAACAAAAATGTATTTCGATGTATTGCATAGTAAATGGTGAAAGCAAATTATGTGCCTTGTACATTGTAAGTGAAAGCTGGTATAATCTGTTTGCATAAAAGTAAGAATCACATTGACTTTTCACACAAACTACTGAGTAAACTATAATGATTTATAGGCCAATATTGTAACAATAATGTATTTCGATGTATTGCATAGTAAATGGAGAATACAATTTTGTGCATTGTACATTGTAAGTGAAGCTTTGTATAATCTGGTTGCATGAAGTAAGAATCACATTGACATGTCGCACAAACTACTGAGTAACTAAAATGATTTGTGATTGTAACAATAATGTATTTCAATCACAATTGCAGAATATATGTCGATGCATGCTAATTTGTGATGTAAAAAAAGAAGTAACATTTGAGGTGAGCGAGTGACGTGTACCCTAAAAGTATTACACTAATACTTGGTATAATCATTGACATTAGTAAATCCCTGTCATTTGATTGGAGGATTGTATGTCACGTGATACTTGATAAATAGTATACAAATAATGAATGTTTATGAGTGGAATGGTAAAAATAATTTCATGAGGTGACAGATGGACTGTTCCATTTCACGAGGCGAAGCCGAGTGGAATGGAACAGTCCATCTGTCACCGAATGAAATTATTTTTTTCCATTCTACGAATGTGAAACATTCATTATTTGTTTTATATAACATCTAAGTCTCACGCCATGCCTCTGTGTACGTGATGAGTGTGTACGTGGTTGGTGGAAAGTTTTGTGCACAAACAATGCAAGATAGGTGATGGTTCAGTACAGTGTATAGTGCTGTGACAGCAGTACAGCACAGTCGCCATTACATATCTAGACCTATCGGTCAGACAACGAAAAATCGGGTGAGTTTTTCACATTTCGATTTGCATTTTTCTGTTTCTTTTGTGTCCGCCACGTAAGGATAGGCTGCGGTTTCAATGGCGACTATAGGTGATTCTGTCCTGCCATCGAAGGTCCGGGTTTCTTTGGTTGGTCACTCGTTCATCAGACGTTTGAGGGATGCCATAAGGCATAAAACCGATCATGTATTTGTACCCAACTTTGGAATTCAAAATGCCCGTATGGATTTTGTTTGTAAGGGTGGTTGGAAAACCGGGGACATTCAGGACAATCTGTCTTTGATTGCAACGGAGTCTCCTCACATTGCTATTCTTCAATGTGGCACAAACGATTTGTGCTCCTTGTGCGACCCCCTTACGGTGGCGGATGCAATATTGACCACTGCAAAGATGATGCGTGATGCATCTCATGCTAATACAGTGGTTGTGTGTCAGGTTTTACACCGAAGTAAGGTTGGCACAAGTAAGTCAATTGAGGAATTGACAAAGTTTAACAGTAATGTTGACAAAGTGAATGCATTTTTGAAGGTGGTGAGTGCAGAGTATGAGGGTATCAAATATTGGCGGCACAAGGGCTTAAGCCGAAACTGTGACATATTTTTAGGCCCCGATGGAGTTCATTTGTCAGCCAAGGGGCAGTATAAATATTACAAGTCCCTACGCGGGGCAGTGGTCTACTGCATGAAACATGTATAAATCAACGTGTCACTCCATTATGTGGGGCCTATTTGTAGGCTTCAGTTCCGTTCTTTCAGTTGAGAAACGATGCTGCTAGCCTTTTACCGTCCCAGCTTGTTGTCTTGTTTTCTAGGCGTTTTTGGATTTGCATTTTGTCATAAAGTGCCTGTTTAAATGGGCTAATTAAATTAGTACATAAACGCAAAACATAAATATTTTGATTGCATACGCCGAGATAACGGGCAACATTGCTGTGTTGGGGAGCCCATTACAGTTGCTTGCAACTGGTTCCAGGCTATGCGCGGAGTTTTATCGAATGTATTTTGTATTTTGAGGCCATTGTTGCCATTTTTACTCCTTTGGAGTTTTTTACGCACACTTTTACCGATTTCGGTCATTGTTTTCTTCCTTTTGTGAGTTGTGGAGCTTGTGGGCGCCCTTACAACTTACATGGGTTATTTCGGTCAACAGATTTGGCCCAAAGCCCCATTTGAGGAATTGTTCAGTCCAGGGGGCAATTTTCGATGTTGCGCCCTATGTTTCCTATCTTTTATTCTTTTTTAATGTGCGCTGTGTCAGCGCTTCCTGTGTGCGTTTATTGTTCTGGTATGACAAGACCATTGTCATTTTTGTTTTTGTTTGGAGTGACGTGTTGAATTTGCTCAGTAGTCCAAGAAATCGTCATGGTCATTTTCTGACTATGGCCCAGGAGTCCTTTATGTAATTTTACTTTTACTTAAAAAGTAATCTCAACCAAAAAAAAAAAATAATAAAATAAAAAATATCACATCGTATTAAGCCCACCCGTGCCTTTCTTATATTTATATATGTATATATAGTTTTTATGGCAGATTACTGCTCCAGAAAACAATTCATTTCAGGATGCCTCGAGAAGGAAAAGGCCGGAAACGTACGGCACAGACACAGGGGTCCCATGCACCAAAAAATCAGCGCAGTCGGCCATCAGCGAAAAACAAGACAGATGAGGCTCAGGTCGACACCACTGATGCCGCCTCTCCAGCTCAGTCACTGGACAGGAGCAAGATTGAGGAAGTAACGGCTTCAGTGGTCAGCTCCGTGACGGCCCAAATACAACAGGCAGTGGAAACAGAGCTTGGGAAGCTGATGAAGGGGGCTGCCCTTACGAGTTCCTCATCTACCGATGTGGTCACACTGAGCCCTACAGCCCCGGCAGGAAGCGGTGCTAGCAACAACACGCCTTCACTAGCTGGGTTTGGGCAGGGGCCAAACCTAGCATCTGCCTCACTGACATCGGCGGCATCGGCTGGACTCGGGCAGGGGCCGAGTTTTGCCGGGCCAACGCTTGATGTTGGTGGGACATCTAAAAAATGTTTACCTTCAGGTGAGTCCGTTAACACGGTTGGGTCAGTCCCCTTCTCGGCGCCCCTACCCCTGGATTTCGCTGTAAGTCAGGACTTACGTAATAAGATCTGGAATAACGAATTTGTCGATTTGGGAGACTTGCTGCACCCTGTGCAAGCAAAACAAACAAAACTAGCAATACAAAAAGACGAAAACGGGGATGATTCTATTTGTTTCGTTAATGGTGCCAAAAAGGCGCCACGATCCATCAACGAATGGTCCTCTGCCTTTGCGATTTTTACCGCAGTATACACAAGTAAGTTCCCGGGTGAAGTAGCAAAGCTCCTGAAGTATAGTGAAGTTATCCGCCAAATTGCTAGTGAAGGGGGCAATTTTAACCTCTATGACATGACTTTTCGAAAGCTACGTCAAACTATTGAGCTTGCGTTTGATCAGTTCCACACTGAGCTATATCTCAAAGCCTTTCAAGGGGGATCCAGATACACTGGTGGTGTAGGCAACATCGCTCCTCATAAATCTGCTTTTCGTACCACAAATTCGAGTCTCCCCATGGGTTTCTGCTTCCGTTTCATTCGAGGGCAATACTGCGACGGGCAGTGCGGTTTCAAACATGCATGCCACAAATGCTCAGGCAATCACTCACCAGCGCGATGTTGGCAAGCTCGGCCTCAATCATTCCCAAGTAGATCACCAGGTAGGGGATCATTCACAAAACCTACAATGGTCGGCCAACAGCACTCCAAATTTGTCAACAACAGCACCCGCGAAATCCAATGGCAATCCAGGGGTGGCGCTTCAAGGGGGCGGGGCCAACCAACCCACGGACAAGCCAACAACTCCAGTAAATAAAACTAAATTACAATTTTTGTTGCAGGGTTACGATCCTAAAATATGTCAGTATCTTTTAGAGGGTTTTACTTTTGGGTTTAAGCTGGGTTTTGATGGTTTGAGAGAAGAGAGGCTTTCAAAAAATTTGCGATCCGCACTGGAGCAGCCAAATGTTGTTGATACAAAAATCAAGACTGAACTCGATCAGAATAGACTTGCGGGGCCATTCAAACATCCCCCATTAGTAAATTTTTGCGTCAGCCCAATTGGGTTGGTCCCTAAAAAACAGGCAGGGCAATTCCGCATAATACACCATTTGTCTTATCCAGACGGGGACTCCGTTAATAACGGTATATCCGATTCAAATGCATCAGTGCACTACGCATCAACTGACGATGCGATTAGCCTTCTTCGCCATTTTGGCTCAAACAGTGTACTTTCAAAAGTAGATGTGAAGTCAGCTTTCAAAATCATTCCAGTTCACCCCGACGATCACAATTTACTTGGTTTTATGTGGAATGGCCAGTTTTATTATGACAAGACATTACCGATGGGATGCCGGTCCAGCTGCGCAATTTTTGAAAAATTCAGTTCAGCCATTGAGTGGATAGCGACTAGCAAATTTGGCATTCCCGGCATGGTGCACATCCTAGATGATTTTCTTATTCTCTCCCACTCTTTAGATAGTGGATACAAAAATCTTGCTGACTTCAAAACACTGTGCACTAGTGTGGGCATACCACTTGCACCCAAAAAAACTGAGGGACCTGCATCATGCCTTACATTTGCCGGTATTGAGCTGGACGCAGCTGCTAAGGAAGCACGTTTGCCGTGCGATAAAATATCGAAGGCCATCATCGCCATCGATAGTATATTGGACAAAAACAAGATCACTCTGAAAGAACTGCAATCAATCATTGGCCTGCTGAATTTTGCATGCAAAGTGGTGGTTCCTGGCCGAGCATTCTTGCGTCGTTTGATTAATTTAACAATAGGGATGACAAAACCATTCCATCGCATTCGTCTAAATTCTGAAGCAAAAGCAGACTTACAAGCTTGGTTATTGTTCTTGCGCCATTTTAATGGCAGAGCATTCTTCCTCCCAGATCAGATATCGGCTGAAACCCTACATTTGTATACTGATGCAGCGGGATCCATTGGTTATGGTGCCACCCTGGGAAAAGAATGGTTTTATGGCTGATGGCCAGAAAGTTGGATTTGCGAAAGCATAACACTAAAGGAGTTTTTTCCTATTGTGACCGCAGTACTGCTTTGGTCCGAGTCATTAGCAGATGCTCGTATAGTTATACATACTGACAACCTGGCATTAGTCCATGTTTTAAATACAAAAACCTAAAAAGAAGTGAAAGTTATGTCACTTGTTCGCAAGTTTGTAGTACATTGCATGCTACATAACATTGAGTTCAAAGCTGAACATGTTCCTGGTTATGAGAACATACTTGCTGATAAACTGTCTCGCCTGCAGGTCCAGGTGTTCAAAGCTCTAGCCCCATGGGCGGCAGATCAGCCAATCCTGCTACCAGACGCTCTGCAACCTCAGAATTGCTTCCTGAGCTCATGTCCCTCCTTGTAGGATCCATTGCTCCCTCCACACGGAGGACTTATTCAAGGGCCCACCAGGTATTAGCAGATTTTCTTTCGGAGTTCGGTTTCTGTCAAGTGCTCCCAATTCCCCCAATCATAATTGCTTTGTTTGTGGCTCATTTACATAAATGTTCCTATGCAGCCAGTACAGTTCTTACTTACATGTCTGCGATTAGTTTTCTTCATAAGTTGCATAATGTGTCAGATCCTGTACATACGTTTCTTGTTCAAAAAGCGGTGACAGGCGTCCAAAGGGTTCATCCTCAATTTGACCTCAGACTGCCCATTACCCTCCCTATCCTCACAAGGATTACATCTGCCCTAGACCAGTGTTCCCTCACGGTGTACGAAAAGGTCATGTACAAAAGCATGTTTCTGTTAGCTTTTGCTGCATTCCTACGTGTGGGTGAGTTAAGTGTTTCAAATTGTAACACAGCAAATGTTTTGAAACTAGAGAATGTGATGCGTTGCCATGACACGGGGGGTTTGAAGTTAATCTTTCAGAACTTCAAATATTCACAGGGCAGACAAGCCTGTATTGACATTGAGCGACGAAATAATGGAAACTGCCCAGTCCAGAGC